>CM022297.1:325601410-326202753 GCA_011799875.1 Thinopyrum elongatum | reverse complement strand
GGATAGAGAGGGAAGAACACCATATGATTCATCTATATTAACAAAGTCCATGGTGCATCAACACCGTGCCCTATCAAGAACATGAGAAAGAGATCAAACACATAGCTACTGGTACATACCCTCAGCCCCTGGGGTGAACTTCTCCCTCCTTGTCATGGAGACTGCCGGAATGATGAAGATGGCCTTCGGCGATAATTCCCCCTGATATGTCTCCAACGTATCTATAATTTTTTATTGTTCCATGCTATTATATTATCTGTTTTGGATGTTTTATATGCATTAATATGCTATTTTATATTATTTTTGGGACTAACCTATTAACATAGAGCCCAGTGCCAGTTTCTGTTTTTTCCTTGTTTTTGAGTTTCGCAGAAAAGGAATACCAAACGGAGTCCAAACGGAATAAAACTTTCGCGATGATTTTTCTTGGACCAGAAGGAAACTAGGAGACTTGGAGATGAAGTCGGAGGAGCCACGAGGCGGCCACAAGGACGGAGGGCGCGCCCAGGGGGTAGGGCGCCCCCCACCCTTGTGGGCCCCTCGTGCACCTCCTGACCTGATTCTTTCGCCTATATATACCCATATATCCCCAAACCAACAGAGGCATCCACGAAAATACTTTTCCACCGCCGCAACCTTCTGTACCCATGAGATCCCATCTAGGGACCTTTTCCGGCACCCTGCCGGAGGGGGATTCGATCACGGAAGGCTTCTACATCAACACCATTGCCCTTCCGATGAAGCGTGAGTAGTTTACCACAAACCTACGGGTCCATAGCTAGTAGCTAGATGGCTTCTTCTCTCTCTTTGATTCTCAATACCATGTTCTCCTTGATGTTCTTGGAGATCTATTCGATGTAATACTTTTTTGCGGTGTGTTTGCCGAGATTCGATGAATTGTGGATTTATGATCAACTTATCTATGAATATTATTTGAATCTTCTCTGAATTCTTATATGCATGATTTGATATCTTTGTAATTCTCTTCGAACTATCAGTTTGGTTTGGCCAACTAGATTGATTTTTCTTGCAATGGGAGAAGTGCTTAGCTTTGGGTTCAATCTTGCGGTGTCCTTTCCCAGTGACAGTAGGGGCAGCAAGGCACATATTGTATTGTTGCCATGGAGGATAAAAATATGGGGTTTTCATCATATTGCTTGAGTTAATTCCTCTACATCATGTCATCCTACTTAATGCATTACTCCGTTCTTTATGAACTTAATACTCTAGATGCATGCTGGATAGTGGTCGATGTGTGGAGTAGTAGTAGTAGATGCAGAATCGTTTCGGTCTACTTGACACGGACGTGATGCCTATATTCATGATCATTGCCTTAGATATCGTCATAACTTTGTGCTTTTCTATCAATTGCTCGGCAGTAATTTGTTCACCCATCGTATTATTTTCTATCTTGAGAGAAGCCTCTAGTGAAACCTATGGCCCCCGGGTCTATTTTCCATCATATAATCTTCAACTATTTATCATACAAGTTTCCGATCTACTATTTTGCAATCTTTTACTTTCCGATCTATTAAACAAAAATACCAAAAATATTTACTTTATCATTTATCTATCTCTATCAGATCTCACTTTTGTAAATAACCGTGAAGGGATTGACAACCCCTTTATCATGTTGGGTGCAAGTTGTTTGATTGTTTGTGCAGGTATTCGGTGATTTGTGCGTTGTCTTCTACTGGATTGATACCTTGGTTCTCAAACTGAGGGAAATACTTATCTCTACTTTGCTGCATCACCCTTTCCTCTTCAAGGGAAAAACCAACACAAGCTCAAGAAGTAGCAGGAAGAATTTCTGGCGCTGTTGCCGGGAAGATCTACGCCAAGTCAAGACATACCAAGTACCCATCATAAACTCTCATCTCTTGCATTACATTATTTGCCATTCGCCTCTCGTTTTCCTCTCCCACACTTCTAAAATGATTTTTGAAAAGATTTGCCTTTTGATTCGCCCTTCTCTTTGCCTTTGTATTCGCCTTCTTTCTGTTCGATCTTTTGTTTGCTTGTGTTACCATGTGCCTTCTTTTTGCTCGCATCTTCGCTTGCTAAAAGTTTATGGATCCTCATCCACTTGCTAATCTTTTTAAGAGATCCAATTATGATGAACCAATTTCTATTGATTTGTGTGCACTAGATTATCTTTATGAAGTTTTGCTTGAAATTCGTGAATCTAAAAATTGTGATGAAGTGTTAAAAGAAGAAATCTATGAAGTGATTCACGATAGCTCCTTGGATGAAAAGCATGATTGCAATGGTTCTACTATAAATTCTATTAATGTCAGTTGTGCTAATGATATGCAAAATCCTAAGCTTGGGGATGCTAGTTTTGCTAGGTCCACTACTTGTTGCAATGATCATGATTGGGGTGATTTTTCTTATGATCTTGAAAATTTATTTAAGCCCCATGATGAATATGAGATTGATAATAATGTTTGCAATAATACTGAAAGTGGGTTTGGAAGAGTGTCAACTTTAGATCCCACATATTTGGAGAATGTTCAATCTTATGATTTTTTTTGATAAAAGTGGGTTTGGAGAGGTCATGACTTTAGTTAATGTTAATCCCACTATTTTGAAAGAGTGTCAACTTCGCATGCATGTGGATCGTGTTGAGAATATGTTATCTGATAGCTATATTGTTGAATTTTCTTATGATCCTACATGTAATTATTATGAGAGAGGAAAATATGGTTATAAAAATTTTCATGTCACTAAATTACCTCTCTTCATGTTGAGATTGCTATCGTTTCTTTCTTCTTCCTTGCATATGCTAGTTTTTTCTTTCCTTGATAATTTGGTTGCCTATAAGATGCCTATGCATAGGAAGTATGTTAGACTTAGATATGTTTTTCACATGCTACATGATGCTCTTTTCGTGTTTCAATTGCTATCTTTCATGTGAGCATCATCAAAATTATCAATGCCTAGCTAAAAGGCTTTAAAGAAAAGCGCTTGTTGGGAGACAACCCAATATTTTTCCTTGCTGTTTTTCAATAAATAATTTATCTAGCCTCTATTTAGATGATGTTTTGTGTTTGAATTAGTGTTTGTGCCAAGTAAGACCTTTGGGATGGCTTACGTTGATAGTTGATTTGATCTTGCTGAAAAACAGAAACTTTTGTGTCCAGTATCAGAATTTTAATAATTTACTGGCCCTTTAAAAACCCTGAATTTTTTATAAAAGATTTATATACAAATTTCTTATGTTGTCCTAATTTTTCATAATTTTTGGAGTAACATAAGTATTATAACAATTCGGATCTTCGCAGACTGTTCTGTTTTTGACAGATTCTGTTTTCTTTGTGTTGTTTGCTTATTTTGATGAATCTATGGGTAGTATCGGGGGGTATGTGTAACACCCCTGTTGTAATAAGCAATCATCTGTTAATTATGCCAAGTCATCATCATTTGCATTGCTGGATCATAGTGGTTAAACAACTCCAATCAATTCCTATCTGAAGACAATTCAAATTTAAAGTGCAAAATAAAGTTGCTCAAAGTTTGCTGAAAAAATGTTCATCTTCTAGCAAATATTCCAAAACAAGTGTTGTTAAGGAACACAACATCACCATCAACTTAAGTTTGGGTTAGTGCATTTATAACAATGCCAAAACAACACATTAAATGCCATATCATTTTTGAAAAAATTCAAATGGATTCCAAAAATGCCCAAACTTTTTATGACAGTGCTGGATATTGCAAAGTAATTATGTGAGCAAGTTTCACATTTTTGCAAAATCATTTCTTAGCTCAAAATAATGCCAAACCATCTCTGTAAAAAGAAAAAGCAGAAACATAAAAATAAATAGGAAAGAGACACTGTGCACTGGGCCTAAGTGCACAGTGCCCCGAACCCAGCCCATGTGACGCCCTCGACTCAATCGTGCACTAATCATACACGCAAACATGCACGATCAAGCACAGGGACTCACGGGAAGATATCACAACACAACTCTAACACATATAAACGGAGATCCACAATATTACAGACCAGGGATTACGAGGATCCGAATACATAAGTCAGTCATACAAATAATATCTGAGTATAGACATAGTTAGACAAGTTTTTGCCTTAAGAAGGCTAGCACAAACAACGACTCTAGATCGAAAGGCGTAGGCCTCCTGCCTGGGATCCTCCGATCCTACTCCTGGTCGGCTTGCTCGATCCAGTAGTACGTGCCGTCTAGACCCTCCTGGTAGTAAGCTCCTGAGGTGGCATCTGGCTCCGGGGCTCCATCGTTTGTTGTATCATCAAAGTGGGGTATGGGGAAAAAGAAGTAACAAAGCAACCGTGAGTACTCATCCGAAGTACTCAGCAAGCAAGGATCTACACTAAATATGCAACATTATCAAAGGAGACAGGCTGTATATGTGGACTGGGCTGCAGAAATGCCAGAATAGAGAGAATGGCCTAGTCCTATCGAAGACTAGCATCTTCAAGCATCTTCACGAAGCCACCATCTCGCAGCAATAGAAGAGAGTAGAATAGCATTTTATTAAGCAAACATATTGAAGCAAGCCTAGAGATCCTTTCTCGACTCCCAGCGAGAAAGCGATCCCGAAGCTTCAATTAATTAAACAAGTATCCAGTTCAAGTAGTAGATCGGGATATACAAACTGAGCGTCCTTTACCGTAGGACCGGCTATCGATAGATTATTCATCCCTACAGGGGTGCACTACTGTTACCCAACACGCTCGATCACCTCTGGCTGGACACACTTGCTGGGTAATGCCCTGCCTCGGAAGATCAACACGAAGCAGCGCCCTACCTAGGCTCAACAGAGAGGTCAGCACGCCGGACTAACCTATGCACCCAGCGGTCTTGGGCCATCGCCCTGGGCACCCTGCGCGTTGCGAGACTGGCCGGGGTGCAGGCGCGACACTGAACTCGTCAGTGAAGTATCCAGCCCATTCCCGACAATCAACCCGCACGGTGAACCGTGACGTCTGAAGAGCTTTCGGGAGAAACGTACGACGTAGAGGGCCCCATAAACCATAATCCCGCATGGTGGTAGTGCGTATAGGGCACGTCGACCCACTCAGATCAAATACCCAAATCCGATATGCTCATTTAGTAACACACGGAGACAATCAGAGTTTCTGAAGCTTCGCCACAATATCACACTCGAGTGCCCTTCCGGCACACCCGACAACATAGATCCCCTGCGGGCACCCATCAGGGTCGACCCGCCTGTAACAAAGGTCAAAGTAACCGTGTGGTCATAACATCAAGGGGGAAACCCCGAGGAATCACCCTCGGTGGATTCCACTCAATGAAATCAGCAGGGTGAACGTATGAGGCATCACCCTCGAGGTTCACACTGAGGGGGTTGCACGACAGAGTCGTATCGGAAGTGGAGAAGGAGGAATCACCCTCGATGACCACAACCGAATAGCTACACTGCAGAGTGTTCATTAGGAGTGCGTTACGAGGTATCACCCTCGGCACTCGATAGTAACTATGCAGAGTCGTACAACTAAGGGGGTGAAGTGATGTGTCGGTCTCTGGTCGACGATCACATTGATCGAGTCGTCGATGATCAAGCAGGGGCAACAAGGGTAAGGTGGTGGGGGTCACTGATGGTTCACTACCAACCTATACTAAGCAGTTTAACATAGGCAGGTAAGGTAACAATAAACAGGTTACAAAAGCAGGCTATGCATCAGAATAGGAGCAAACATTAGCAGTAGCAAAATCTAATAATCTAATGCAAGCAGGAGAAATGGAATGGGCGATATCTGGATGCTCAAGGGGGGGGGGCTTGCCTGGTTGCTCTGGCAAGAAAGAGGGGTCGTCAACGGGCTGCTCGTCTGGAGCGTAGTCGTACCCAGCTGCAACGTCGTCGGTCTCGGCGTCTAGCGAGAGAGAAGGATGGGGAGAGAAACAATAAATTCACAGCAAAAATGCAAACAATATGTATGACATGCCTAAATGCTATGCAGAGGTGTTCTACTGCCTAACTAAATGATTTAGTTAATTTAGGAATTTATTTAGATTATTTAATTAAAGTTGGGCACTATTCACTTATTGAAATCGGTCTAAAAGTTCCATGTTCATCTAGCTAGGGGCATCTGACAGGAGTACGGAGGGCGTATTCAGATTCGTATCGAAATTCTGAGCAACTTTCATATATAAACTATTTTCATCGGAGTTACAGTTTATTTTATACGATTTTTCAAAGTTTTAATAGAATTTCTGGAATTAATTAATTATCTAAATTTGACTTATCCAGAATAGTGTCTGATGATGTCGGCATGACATCACCATGACGTCAGCAGGTAAAACCCGGCTGACCAGGGTCAAACCTGACAGGTGGGTCCAGTGGGACCCACATGTCAGTGACAGAGCTAACTAAACATAGTTAATTTAATCTAACTAACCTAATTAGCAGGTGGGGCCCAGCCGTCAGTGAGATATTAGTATGCTAATTAACTAATTAATTAATTATCAGTTTTATTTATTTTTAATAAACGTTTAATGGGGTGGGGCCCGCATGTCAGTGGGCCATTGCGCCCAGTCAGCGTGTTGACTGGTGTCAACGAGGCCCAGTGGGGCCCGTGGTCAGCGACAGGAAGGCGGGGCCCGCGGTGCCAAGTGGCAGCCACGTCGGCACCGGCCACCAGAGCGCGCCGGCGAGCCCGAACGGTGGTGGAACTCCGGCGAGCTCGGGATTCGGCTGTGGTGCACGGTTTGGCTCGCGGTTTGGTGATCTGGAACGGCAACTCCATGCCGCATCGAGTGGTGGTGGAGGCGCGGCCGGAGACGGCGTGTAGCGCCGGCGGCGAGCAGCGAGGCGGACGCTGGAGTTCGGCCGTCGACGGGAACGGGGCTACGGTGCGAATGCGAGCAAGCGGAGCAGCTAGGTGAGGCCTACGCGATGCGGCAAATGCAACAGGGGCACGCACGGTACCAAATGGTCGCCGTGGCCACGCCGGCGACGAGGCCAGGCGGCAGAGGGTTCGGCCGAACGCGGAGCGGGCGCTACAGGCGACTAGAGGAGGCAGGGGAGGGCGCGTTCGGCGCAGGGGCTCACCGGGGAGGCGTGGGGACTGGGCAGTGGGCTCGGGGTGGACCGTTGGGGCAGATTGACGGCGAGGTTGCACGGCGGCCGTAGATGAGAAGAGGTGGAATGCGACGGCGCGAGGGGCTCCCGGGCTCGATCCGGTTGTGTAGTCGATGAAGAAGGCCACGGCGGTGCAGTTGGACTTGTCGGGGCGGCGAACGGGAGACGGTGGGCACGAGCTTCACGGCGGCGCAGCCATGGCGGCGTCGGGCGAGGTGGGGAACGAGGGAGAGGGGCGAATGGGGCGGCTAGGGTTCGTCCGCAGGGTCGAGGGGGGGTCCTTGTAGGCGTCCGCGGTGGCAGCAGTGTGCGTTGTCGAGCAAAGGCGAGGGGGGCCGGTGCGCGGCGAGCGCGCGCGCGGTGACAGCGGCGCGCGTGAACAACGCGAGGTGGGAGGAGGTGCGGGGTGGGCTGGGCCGGTGCTGTAGCGGTAGCGGTAGGCTTAAGTGCACAGTAGCATATTAGGCCTTTCTCTTTTTCTGTTTCCTTTTCTTTTCTGTTTTGTAAATTGTTTGGGCACTAAATGGTTTTTGTAAAATATGAGACCTAGCCCATAAATCACAGTGTAATATATCCTAGCACCAAAAACTAGTTTGGGGCAGTTACTATTTCATATAAATTTTGGATTAATAAAAATGTTATTAAATGTTATTTTCAGCCACTGTTTGAGGTTGTTTGAGTCACTTAATTAATTAATTTACTGTTGGTTACAATTTTAGCATTGTCTCTAGAATATTTGTCATCTAATGAACATTTTAGTTTCTACTTTGAGTAACTTTGATTTTCCACTTTAATTTTAATTGAAGTTTGAACTAGTAGCTGAAATGCAATATGATGCAAATGATGATTAGGCACTGTTAATCATGCTGACTTGTCATTATCAAAAGTGACTACTGTGGCTAATGACACGAGGTGTTACAATTCTCCTCATCTAACAAGAATTCTCGTCCCGAGAATTAAGAGGAAGGCTGAAAGAAAGCGGGGTATTCTTCGCGAAGACGATCCTCGCGTTCCCAAGTGTCTTCATCTTCAGAATGATTCGACCACTGAACCTTGAGGAATTTGATTGACTTTTGGCGAGTCTGGCTTTCAGCTTGATCAAGAATACGGATGTGATATTCTAGATAAGAGAGATCTTTCCATAATTCAAGCATTTCGTGATCCACAGCTCGAATAGGATCCTTGAAGCAGAGACGGAGTTGGGATACATGAAAAACATCATGCACTTGAGAAAGATTTGGCAGCAATTGCAATTGATATGCCACTTCTCCTCGACGGGCAAGAATACGGAACGGGCCAATGTAGCGAGGAGCGAACTTGCCCTTGATTCTGAACTGATGAGTGCCTTTCAACGGAGTGACACGGAGGTAAGCTTGCTCGCCAGGTTGATAGACTATTTCCTGGTGCTTTCGGTCATAGTTGCTCTTCTGACGAGACTGAGCAGTTTTCAGATGTTCACGGACAATGCGGACTTGTTCTTCAGCTTGCTGAATAATGTCCGGTCCGACGAGTGAGCGTTCCCCAGTTTCTGACCAATTCAGAGGGGTTCGACACTTACGTCCGTAAAGAACTTCAAACGGTGCCATCTTCAGACTAGCTTGATAGCTATTGTTGTAAGAGAATTCAGCATACGGGAGAGATTCCTCCCATTTCTTACCGAAGGAGATGACGCAAGCTCGAAGCATATCTTCGAGCACTTGATTAACTCGTTCGACTTGACCCTGTGACTAAGGGTGAAAAGCGGTACTGAACGACAGGTGAGTTCCCATAGCTTCTTGGAAACTTGCCCAGAATCTTGAGGTAAAGAGACTGCCACGATCCGAACTGATCTCCAATGGAACACCATGGAGTGACACAATCCGGGAAACATACAATTCTGCTAGCTAACTAGCAGTGATTGTCTCCTTAACTGGCAGAAAGTGAGCCACCTTTGAGAAACGGTCGATGACGTCAAAAATAGCATCATGGCCCTTCTGAGATCTGGGAAAACCAGTAATGAAATCCATTTGGACCTTGTCCCATTTCCATTCAGGAATATCAAGGGGTTGAAGAGTTCCAGCTGGCCTTTGATGTTCTGCTTTAATGCGGCGGCAGACGTCACACTCTGAAACATAACGAGCAATGTCTCGCTTCATATTAGGCCACCAGTATCTCTGACAAATGTCATGGTACATCTTTGTGCTACCAGGATGAATTGACAGAGGAGTGTCATGAGCTTCTTTCATAACGTGTTCTCTCTCATCCTTGAATTTGGGTACGAAGAGACGGTGTTGGAAAAATAGGATCCCATCTTTATCAAGATGGAATTCTGACGGCTTTCCTTTCTCGATGTACCGCTTAATCCTTTCAACTTCAGAGTTATACCATTGCATAGTCTTAATGCTGTGTTCTAAATCTGGTTCCACAACCAAGGTATTGAGATGACCCTGTGGAACAATGTGGAGGTTCAATTTGCGAAGCTCTTCATAAAGCATAGGTTGTGCTTCCTGAACCATATGGTTGCTGCAATAAGCCTTGCGACTCAAAGCATCGGCCATTACATTAGCCTTGCCAGGGGTATATGAGATATTCATATCATAATCGGCAATTGTCTCGAGCCATCGTTGTTGACGAAGGTTCAGATCGGGTTGAGTATATAGATACTTCAAACTTTGATGATCCGTGTATATCTCGCAACGGTTACCGAGAAGGTAATGTCGCCATAGCTTCAAGGCATAAATAACCGCAGAAAGTTCGAGATCATGCACTGGGTAATTTTCTTCATGAGGACGCAATTGTCGAGAGGCATAAGCAATCACTTTGCGCTCTTGCATTAGGACACAGCCTAATCCTTGATGAGATGCATCACAATATATCACGAAATCCTTTTGGGAATCCAGGGGTGCTAGCACTAGGGCAGATGTTAACTTATCTTTTAGTGTCTGAAAGCTTTCTTGACATTTTTCTGTCCACTCAAATTTAACACCTTTGTGGAGCAGATTCGTCAATGGTTTTTCAATCTTGGAAAAGTTCTCAACGAATCGACGGCAATAACTAGCGAGTCCGAGAAAACTCCTGACTTGCTTGACATTCTTCAGGGGAGTCCAATCAAGAATAGCCTGAACTCGCTCCGGGTTAACAACAACGCCATTCTTGGAAATCACATGACCAAGGTAGGTCACTTCAGATAACCAGAACTCACACTTGGAGAATTTAGCATACAACTGTTGTTCTCGTAGCTTCTCCAATACAAGCCGAAGATGTTCAGCATGTTCTTCCTCATTCTTGGAATATATAAGGATATCATCCAAATAAACCACGATGAATTTGTCGAGGTAATCCATGAATTTATAGTTCATCAACCGGGAGAAGGTTGCGGGAGCATTTGTTAAGCCAAATGACATGACGGTGTACTCATAAGAGCCATATCGAGTAACAAAGGCCGTCTTCAGAATATCCTCTTCGCGAACACGGATCTAATGATAACCCAACCTCAAGTCAAGTTTTGAGAAGACAGAGGATCCAGCAAGCTGATCATAAAGATCATTGATCCGGGGCAGTGGGTATTTATTCTGGATTGTGGCTTGGTTAATGGGTCGGTAATCTTGAACCAATCGGTTAGTTCCATCCTTCTTCTTAACGAAGAGTGAAGGTGCTCCCCAAGCAGAGGAACTGGGGCGGATGAAACCTTTCTTAAGTGACTTGTCGATTTCTTCCTTAAGCTCAAGGAGTTCATGCGGCAACATCTTATAAGGACGCTTCGCAATAGGGGTAGTGCCAGGCTTCAAGTCGATGACGAACTCAACAGCCCGAACCGGGGGTATTCCAGGAAGTTCTTCTGGAAAGACGTCCGGAAAATCTCGAACGACAGGAACGTTCTCGATTCCTTCCAGAGGTGAGGTGTTCAAAGCATTCAGAGCATATATCTGAGCTTCAGCATCCTGAGTAATTCGGGCGGTGTAGTTCACTATCTCATCGGAGGGGTGAAGAAGTTGGATGACTTTTGTGGCACAATTGATCGAAGCTATATGAGCCTTCAACCAATCCATTCTGAGGATGAGGTCTATGGTGGAAGATTTCAGGATAATGGGCGAAACAAGGAATTCCAATCCTTTAATTTCAACGGTAACGTCAGGTGCTATCACGTCAGCATGACAATGACCTCCGGGAGTTTTAATGACTAATGGAGTATGCATCTTCTCATACCGAATGCCATGCATGAATGCAAATTTTCCAGAGATGAATGAATGTGATGCTCCTGAATCAAATAAAAAAGAAGCAGGTACTGAGTTAACGAGAAGGGTACCCATCACAGTAGCAGGTTGATCCTGGACTTCTTCAATATTAATGTTGTAAGCGTGTCCACGACCATGAGCAGCAGACCCAGTATTATAGTTGCGGGCCTGATTGTTGCCACGACCATTGCCACGGCCAGCACGAGGAAAAGCCAACTAATTCTGAGTCTGGCGGCAGTCTCTAGCATGGTGACCTGGTTTGCGGCACTTGAAGCACAAACCATCTTCAGGACGAAGAGGAGCATTGTGTTGAATAGCTTGAGCTCTTGGCTGCCTCGGTGGTGGAGGAGGCAGACGTGGTGCAGCATAGTTGTTCTTTGGCGCAGGGGCATGTGGATGGAACACGTTGTTGGGAATCCAGACTCGACGCTTCTGTGCTGAGCCCGAAGATGAGCCAGCATCATGATAGCGCTTCTGCGAGTCCTTGTGTTTCATCTGAGCGGTCTCAACCAGAATAGCCTTGTTCATAAGAGTAGAAAAGTCGTTGAAGTCTTGAGCAGCAAGTGCAAGCTCGAGGTCTGGGTGGAGTCCATTACGGAACTTCTCTTGTCTACGGGCATCTGTGGCGATGTCTTCTTTAGCATAGCGGGATAAGTCAAGGAATTCCCGCTGATAAGCTTCGACAGTCTTGTTGCCCTGAGTGAGGTTGCGGAACTGGGTCTTCATCCGGTCCATAATTCCCTGAGGAATATAACGGGCACGGAAAGCAGCCTGGAACTCATACCAGGTAACCACTGTTCCAGCAGGAAGTGTACGCTTGTGGGTGTCCCACCATTGAGCAGCGGGACCCTTTAGGAAAAAGGGCGCGAAGGTGACGAAGTTGGCAGGGGCGACATTAGCAGACTCCATCTCATGAGTGATGTCGCGGAGCCAGTCATCAGCATCCAGTGGCTTGTCAGAGTTGCGGAACTGAGTGGGGTTGAGTCGCATAAACTCTGTCAAAGTTATTGAAGCAGGGTTCTGGTTCTGGTTGTTCTGATGCGGAAACTGAGCCATAATCCCAGTCATAAACTGGCGGTTGAGCTCGAATTGTTGCATCATAGCTGCCATATAGTCTGGCGGTGGTGGGCGTTCAGGGGCACGACCACGACCATGACCACCTGGTCTAACCATCCTGCTAAGTATCAATAGGGGGTAGTTTAGTAAAAGCAGTTGCGAGTGTTTAGCGACAAGCATGATGTAACTCGACAATAATTAAGTAGTGTAACAGATACATAACAGTAGTCAATTAAGACATACAGATCCATACACAGAGTTGGGTACATGCGGACAGCATAACGGCGCAAATTTAGAACTAGACATACTAGGCGGCGCGCAGGCACGCGGTAAGGAAGTACACAACGAGACATAGCAAAGGCTACATCAACGTCAGAGAAAACCACTGAAACAGGGTAACTGCGAGTGCGGACGACGAATGTTCGTCGCGGTAGGATCCTGCGCTCCATGTGCACTCTGATGTAGAATCCGGTCTCGAGCTGTAAGAAGAGGTCCACGTGTAGGTGTGTGACCTCCAACAGCAGGCCAATCAATACCAGCATACATCTGAGTCCTGCGCGGATAAAGGATGTGCTTTGGATGTATCCCTGCATGAATAGCGGGTAGCAACTGCGTCATAGCATCGTAGAGACATGCTCGAGTGGCAACCAACTCGACGGCAAGAGCCCGAATAGTGCGATCCAGAGCCTGAGTGCACTGAATCAGAACGCACGGGTCGTAGCGACGAGGCTCATACGGGGCACAGATAGCTGTGTAGTATCCAGTAGCATCTTCATCAGGGGCATACGGAATGTATCGGAACTCAGAGTCATCCAAGATATCGCTGAACTCTCCTCGGAGACGTGCGACAGCAGAGTAGGCGGCATCATGGACTGCCATCTCAATCGTCACGCCAATACCGTGGAAAAGGTGCAGCTCAGTGTCTGAGTCATCTTGCTGATCATAGATACAAACATCAGCATGGTACTGCTCCTGATTGAACTCGCGGTAATCCTCGTAGACCATGTACTCGGGGTACCAGCGGTAGCCAAGTCTGGTCAGGAGGGCAATCAGAACAGCTGGAAACCCAGGGGCATCACGAGCCCAAGTGCGAAGCACAAGCTGTGTCGTAGGACGTGGTGGAAACAAACGATCCATCTGAAACAGAGGAAATTCAGGATTGTCAAATGACAATGAGAAGTTTAATACCACTCGGAGAGAAAGGTTAAACAAAACAATGGAAAGGAAAATGATTATCAGACTAATCAGATCAATGACAGGGAAATCGCACAGATATCCAGCTCTCCGGGTAGATGGGATTTATGAGATCCTAAGTGTCGGCGTTAGTAAAATTTATTTAACCCGAATAGAAGAGAGATCAGAGTCCCAGAGTATAGACGAGGAATAAAAGATCCTAATACCACCCAGTTGGCGACATGGGCCCGTAAGCCACACAGCCAAGTTAGTAAATTGGTTTTTCGATGTCTAGACTCAACTTCGGCCAAGGAATTTGGAAGGGGGCTTCCTACAGGCATTCGGCTCTGATACCAACTTGTGACGCCCCCGACTCAATCGTGCACTAATCATACACGCAAACATGCACGATCAAGCACAGGGACTCACGGGAAGATATCACAACACAACTCTAACACAATTAAATGGAGATCCACAATATTACAGACCAGGGATCACGAGGATCCGAATACATAAGTCATTCATACAAATAATATCTGAGTACAGACATAGTTAGACAAGTTTTTGCCTTAAGAAGGCTAGCACAAACAACGACTCTAGATCGAAAGGCGTAGGCCTCCTGCCTGGGAGCCTCCGATCCTACTCCTGGTCGGCTTGCTCGATCCAGTAGTACGTGCCGTCTGGACCCTCCTGGTAGTAAGCTCCTGAGGTGGCATCTGGCTCCGGGGCTCCATCGTCTGTTGTATCATCAAAGTGGGGTATGGGGAAAAAGAAGTAACAAAGCAACCGTGAGTACTCATCCGAAGTACTCAGCAAGCAAGGATCTACACTAAATATGCAACATTATCAAAGGAGACAGGCTGTATATGTGGACTGGGCTGCAGAAATGCCAGAATAGAGAGAATGGCCTAGTCCTATCGAAGACTAGCATCTTCAAGCATCTTCACGAAGCCACCATCTCGCAGCAATAGAAGAGAGTAGAATAGCATTTTATTAAGCAAACATGTTGAAGCAAGCCTAGAGATCCTTCCTCGACTCCCAGTGAGAAAGCGATCCCGAAGCTTCAATTAATTAAACAAGTATCCAGTTCAAGTAGTAGATCGGGATATACAAACTGAGCGTCCTTTACCGTAGGACCGGCTATCGATAGATTATTCATCCCTGCAGGGGTGCACTACTGTTACCCAACATGCTCGATCACCTCTGGCCGGACACACTTGCTGGGTAATGCCCGGCCTCGAAAGATCAACACGAAGCAGTGCCCTACCTAGGCTCAGCAGAGAGGTCAGCACGCCGGTGTGGCACCCCGGCTCAGAGGAAACCGGAACGCCTCGTATTCCAGTCCCAGGGACAAGTCCACTGGAATATGGCACTGTTGGCATAGAACAAATCAGCTCTTTATTGCTATAAATATGGTTACAAAGATTACATCAACACGGCGACACTACGCCTGCTCAAAATAGCTCTATGCTAACAGCGGATCGACCTGAGGAGGCGGAGTATCTCTCGGCAGCGGAACAGCGTCGGCGGTGATGGACTCCACTCCGCAGGGACTCTGGCTAGAACGCGTATCCTAGCTCGCGCAATCAACATCTTCGACAAACAAGCAGTCATGGCATGACCTGCAAACTGGCATGACACGCCAGGTGAGTACTTTGAATGTACTCGCAAGCTCACAACAAACATCAGCATTAAGGCAAGACAACATCATAGTAATCAAGATTAGGTTGAGATTTACTATTACCGAAGGAATGGTTGAAATGAGCAATAACAGGCTACTCTTCCTGCATTCTGGTGACCAACTCATGATCACTCCAAGAACATCCAACGATCATCCTCGAGATCGTTACTAATACTTGCCCATGGCATACTGTCCAACTGTTACCAAACTCAGATGAGTTCTCCCATCATTACTGTCATTATAACGGTTGATCTCCTATAGAGGTCTGGACGGGCTGTCCAATACCGTGGACACGGCTATTCGAATAGATTTAACACTCTGCAGAGGTTGTACACTTTACCCACACCACGGAACTCATGGCCTCGTGCTCCCATTCGGGTGGACCAACGACGTTCGGACGAAACCCGCCTGACCCGTGACTCTTCCATCGTACGACCGGCAATCATACTCCCTCTTGGAGTCAAGCCCTGGGTGGCCCCGTGTCCTCAAGACACCTGCCAGCGTCCTGGCCAAACAAACTGTCCCAAACGGGGACCTGGATCCAATAACTCAACTGGGCTCACAGGGTTATTGCCGCCTACCGGGCCAGGGTAGCGCGCGCGCATAACCCTCCCTCTTTGGAGGTACCGGTGGAAGAGCACGCGATCAGACCAAGTCAAGGCCGTCCCATACCGGCAAATGTGGCTGCACGAATAAGCCCGGACAGGTGACTCTCGATCAACCAACTAAGTTCACTTATTACCAGGTTGTTTCATCAAGTTAACTTAGTTGGTCAAATTAGGCATCTTATCCTCGAACAATCTTTCTGTCACAGCTGACACTCCGGTTTCATAGTAATCCAATAACCGGCATGCTTAGGCTACTGCTACTAGTTCATATCCACAAATGCCGGATGAAATCCCAAAATAATCATAGACGGTAATCTCAACATCATAACCTCAACGAGTGGGTAAACTACTAGTCATTAACAATCCGGTATTCAACATCTACTCATGCATGTCATAATCCAATCCATGCTACAGATAACATTCTTGCTATTAAAGTAATTAATTAAACTATGATATTGCATTGCAATTATGCAGATGAGGGTTGTGGCTTGCCTGGAGATGAAGGAGTCATCGGAATGAAGTGCGGAAATGTCGCGGGGACGAATGCCGGAAACAGTACTCTCTCGGAGGGCTGTTTACGGACAAGGGCAAAAGGGTCATTTCTGCTGTGTCAACACAGCACGAGAATGACACCATCGGAACGGGCTCGATGAGACGAAGAAGTGGGCACTGGTTTCGTCTGAATCGGAGTCCCGGGCAAAAAGATATGAATGATTTTCTACCAGGGACCAATCAGCAAAAGAGATAATTGCATCCGGGTCCCTGAGCAGCTCAGCCGCTTGCGCATTAAAATAAAATGCGTTTTCCCCAGAGGAAGACGTATTCCAGAGGAATACGCCTCCACTTATCCACCTCAGCAGTGGCGGGGCCGGCTCCTGGGTCACCGACGGGCGGGGCCCGCGCTGGCCCTCTCTCTCCTCCCACCTCCTTCTTCCTCCTCCCGATCGGGGACAGGAGCGAGGCGAGGCAGATCGCCGCCGGGGATGGCCCGGGCGGCTCCGGCCGTCCCTGGTGGAGCTTGGACCACCGACGGGACCGGAAGGAGGCACCGCATTCATCCCGCCTGGGCTCGGACGCCGGAGGGGCCCAAGACGGCGGCGGTTAGAGCGCCCACGGCGGTGGTCGTCGGCCAGATTCGAAGACGGCGTCTCCGGCACCCAAACGACGGGGCAAGAAGGGGGAAAGGACCGCCGGACCACAGGGGTTCTTGCGGTGGAGAAAGGAGGGGGAGTCCGGGCGCAGCTCGCCGGAATTTATCCGGAGCCGAGCGGCGGCCCCGACGGCCATTGGAGGCGGAGAGGAGCTCCGGGGCTTGGGCAGGGGAATGGGGAGTGACAGAGGAGGACGAAAGAGGCTCTCGTGAGCTCGGGAGGACTCGGGGCAGCCTATAAATAGCCGGACGGCGCAGGGCTCGGCCACGGCCGCGGCGAAGCATGCCGGAGCTTCGGGAGAGCTCATGGAGGAGGGGAGAGACGACCAGAGAGATCGGAGAGAAGCTGAGAAGGCTCGGGAGCGCTCAGGAGGGCTCAGGCGAGCTCGGGAAGGCTCGAGACGGAGAAAACGCCAACGGCGGCTACGGGCAGAATAGGGCGGAGCTCGTCGCGGAGCGGCGAGGATGGGACTGGAGGGGGAGAGAGGTCTAGGGAGAAGAAGTCAGCGAGGGAAAGCTGTGGGACAAGACTAATCGCGCGAAACCGACAAGGAGAGGAGGGGCCCCGAGCAAACGGCGTTCGGCACGCGTCCACTGCGTGCCAAAATGGTGGTCACCGCGTGCACAGTGGCATGCAGTGCTTTCTGGCACCCAAAATGTTGTCTAGCTAAGGGACCTTGCTCCCCAAGGCACCGTGAAGGTGATAGATCAACGAGAAAGTCCAAGGGTTTATGGGAATTCTCACTGAAAGGTTGCTGTAGCAAACTGTTTGATGAATGCTGTGATCAACAGAAGAGGTATAAGGTCCAACTGAGATGTCTGGGAGGTTTGGGATAGGAAGGACTACTATTCTGTGGAATTTTAAGGGAAATGGACCAGGGTTTAACATAGTTGCTTAACAACTGCATAACCTGGTCCAGAATGCCAATCTTGAAGTGCCACTCACATGGAGTGTCTAATTGGTCTGAAATTTGGCAAGGCTTGATTATTTGGACATATAATGATGCTGTGGAAATTTCATACCAAATGGACAAGCCATAATGGTACTTGCTTCACAAGCATCCTCTCTGTCCAGAAACTTGCAAAATTTGCACAGGGTAATTGGATTACTGAATTGGGCGAAAACTTGGTGGAAGGAGTTGAAATGGATTTAAGAATGTCTTGGTAAATTTTCAGCTTAAATGAAGCAATATAAAATATAGTTGCTTCACAACTGAAAAATATGGCCAGAATCTAAGAATTGATGCTCTGCTCACTCAGATGATTGGATAGAATTGAAACTTGTGTAAGAGTCATTATTTGGGCAATTGGAGGTGCTTGCAAAATTTCAACTCATTTGGATACTCCTAGCTAGCACTTGCTTCACAAAGATTCTAGTTGCCCAGAAACTTTGGAAATTAGCCAAGAGAGATTTAATATCCAAATAAAGTTGAATTTTGGCATGTGGCAATGATATGGATAGGAAAGAATTCCCAAAAAGTTTGAGAGCAAGTAGGCCAATATAAAGGGTACTTGCTTCACAAACTGACAACTAGGGCAGAATCAGAAAAGGAATTTTGGTGGATTATTTTTGGACATGGCAAGGAATATTTTGACATATCTGGATAATATATGTCCCAAAGGATTTATGAGAATTATTTGGGAATTTTGGGAATGATAGAAATATGAGTTGCTTCACAACTCAGAGCTGACAGGGTTATTCCTTTAATGGAAAAATGAATATTCCCAAGAAAAGAATATTCGGATTGGTCCAAGATGGAGATGACAAGGTCTTGGGATGATTTTGAGGTTGGCAAGCCACTTGGGAGAGGAATCAAGGGTGATCTCTCCAGGTTTCAGGACTACTAAGCCACAGAAAAGCAAATCCAGACCAAAATAAAAAGGAAAAAGAAATGGGCAAAATCCAGGGTGTCACAGCCGGACTAACCTATGCACCCAGAGGTCTTGGGCCATCGCCCTGGGCACCCTGCGCGTTGCGAGAATGGCCGGGGTGCAGGCGCGACACTGAACTCGTCAGTGAAGTATCCAGCCCATTCCCGACAATCAGCCCGCACGGTGAACCGTGACGTCTGAAGAGCTTTCGGGAGAAACGTACGACGTAGAGGGCCCCATAAACCATAATCCCGCGTGGTGGTAGTGCGTATAGGGCACGTCGACCCACTCAGATCAAATACCCAAATCCGATATTCTCATTTAGTAACACACGGAGACAATCAGAGTTTCTGAAGCTCCGCCACAATATCACACTCGAGTGCCCTTCCGGCACACCCGACAACATAGATCCCCTGCGGGCACCCATCAGGGTCGACCCGCCTGTAACAAAGGTCAAAGTAACCGTGTGGTCATAACATCAAGGGGGAAACCCCGAGGAATCACCCTCGATGGATTCCACTTGATGAAATCAGCAGGGTGAACGTATGAGGCATCACCCTCGAGGTTCACACTAAGGGGGTTGCACGACAGAGTCGTATCGGAAGTGGAGAAGGAGGAATCACCCTCGATGACCACAACCGAATAGCTACACTGCAGAGTGTTCATCAGGAGTGCGTTACGAAGTATCACCCTCGGCACTCGATGTAACTATGCAGAGTCGTACAACTAAGGGGGTGAAGTGATGTGTCGGCCTCTGGTCGATGATCACATTGATCGAGTCGTCGATGATCAAGCAGGGGCAACAAGGGTAAGGTGGTGGGGGTCACTGATGGTTCACTACCAACCTATACTAAGCAGTTTAACATAGGCAGGTAAGGTAACAATAAACAGGTTACAAAAGCAGGCTATGCATCAGAATAGGAGCAAACATTAACAGTAGCAAAATCTAATGCAAGCAGGAGAAATGGAATGGGCGATATCTGGATGCTCAAGGGGGCGGGGGGGCTTGCCTGGTTGCTCTGGCAAGAAAGAGGGGTCGTCAACGGGCTGCTCGTCTGGAGCGTAGTCGTACCCAGCTGCAACGTCGTCGGTCTCGGCGTCTAGCGAGAGAGGAGGGGGAGAGAAACAATAAATTCACGGCAAAAATGCAAAAAATATGTATGACATGCCTAAATGCTATGCAGAGGTGTTCTACTGTCTAACTAAATGATTTAGTTAATTTAGGAATTTATTTAGATTTATTTAATTAAAGTTGGGCACTATTCACTTATTGAAATCGGTCTAAAAGTTCCATGTTCATCTAGCTAGGGGCATCTGACAGGAGTACGGAGGGCGTATTCAGATTCGTATCGAAATTCTGAGCAACTTTCATATATAAACTATTTTCATCGGAGTTACGGTTTATTTTATACGATTTTTCAAAGTTTTAATAGAATTTCTGGAATTAATTAATTATCTAAATTTGACTTATCCAGAATAGTGTCTGATGATGTCAGCATGACATCACCATGACGTCAGCAGGTAAAACCCGGCTGACCAGGGTCAAACCTGACAGGTGGGTCCAGTGGGACCCACATGTCAGTGACAGAGCTAACTAAACATAGTTAATTTAATCTAACTAACCTAATTAGCAGGTGGGGCCCAGCCGTCAGTGAGAGATTAGTATACTAATTAACTAATTAATTAATTATCAGTTTTATTTATTTTTAATAAATGTTTAATGGGATGGGGCCCGCATGTCAGTGAGCCATTGCTCCCAGTCAGCGTGTTGACTGGTGTCAACGGGGCCTAGTGGGGCCCGTGGTCAGCGGCAGGGAGGCGGGGCCCGCGGTGCCAAGTGGCAGCCATGTCGGCACCGGCCACCGGAGCGCGCCGGCGAGCCCGAACGGTGGTGGAACTCCGGCGAGCTCGGGATTCGGCTGTGGTGCACGGTTTGGCGCGCGGTTTGGTGATCTGGAATGACAACTCCACGCCGCGTCGAGTGGTGGTGGAGGCGCGGCCAGAGACGGCGTGTAGCGCCGGCGGCGAGCAGTGAGGCGGACGCCGGAGTTCGGCCGTCGACGGGAACGGGGCTACGGTGCGAATGCGAGCAAGCGGAGCAGCTAGGCGAGGCCTACGCGATGCGGCAAATGCAACGGGGGCACGCACGGGACCAAATGGTCGCCGTGGCCACGCCGGCAACGAGGCCAGGCGGCGGAGGGTTCGGCCGAATGCGGAGCGGGCGCTACAGGAGACTAGAGGAGGCAGGGGAGGGTGCGTTCGGCGCAGGGGCTCACCGAGGAGGCGTGGGGACTGGGCAGTGGGCTCGGGTTGGACCGTTGGGGCAGATCGACGGTGAGGTTGCACGGCGGCCGTAGATGAGAAGAGGAGGAATGCGACGGCGCGAGGGGCTCCCGGGCTCGATCCGGTTGCGTAGTCGATGAAGAAGACCACGGCGGTGCTGTTGGACTTGTCAGGGCGGCGAACGGGCGACGGTGGGCGCGAGCTTCACGGCGGCGCAGCCATGGCGGCGTCGGGCGAGGTGGGGAACGAGGGAGAGGGGCGAATGGGGCGGCTAGGGTTCGTCCGCGGGGTCGAGGGGGGTCCTTGTAGGCGTCCACGGCGGCAGCAGCGTGTGTTGTCGAGCAAAGGCGAGGGGGGGCCGGTGCGCGGCGAACGCGCGCGCGTGAACAGTGCGAGGTGGGAGGAGGTGCGGGGTGGGCCGGGCCGGTGCTGTAGCGGTAGGCTTAAGTGCACAGTAGCATATTAGGCCTTTCTCTTTTTCTGTTTCCTTTTGTTTTCTGTTTTGTAAATTGTTTGGGCACTAAATGGTTTTTGTAAAATATGAGACCTAGCCCATAAATCACAGTGTAATATATCCTAGCACCAAAAACTAGTTTGGGGCAGTTACTATTTCATATAAATTTTGGATTAATAAAAAGGTTATTAAATATTGTTTTCAACCACTGTTTGAGGTTGTTTGAGTCACTTAATTAATTAATTTACTGTTGGTTACAATTTTAGCATTGTCTCTAGAATATTTGTCATCTAATGAACATTTTAGTTTCTACTTTGAGTAACTTTGATTTTCCACTTTAATTTTATTTGAAGTTTGAACTAGGAGCTGAAATGCAATATGATGCAAATGATGATTAGGCACTGTTAATCATGCTGACTTGTCATTATCAAAAGTGATTACTGTGGCTAATGACACGGGGTGTTACAGCCCACCAGGCCCATCTCCCTCTTTCTCTCCCCTGCGTGTCGTCGCGCCCGTGGACGCCACGCGCCGCACCGGTGAGCTGCCGACACCGCGACGCCCACCGTCGGCCACCGACAGGGAGGGGATAAGGTCGAGCCCCCATCCATCTCCCCTAGCCTCCTCGTTCATTCTCCCCCTTTCTTCCCCGCTCGCTAGCCCTCTCTCCTCCTCTCCAGTACGCCGCCATGGCCTCGCCGCCATAGATCCTGCGGCCACCGTCGTCTCCGTGCCCTGCCTCCATGCCCATCGTCTTCACCATCGTCATCCATGCCGTCCGGTGCAAGCAGCTCAAGCGGGGAGGTCCTGCAGCTGCCGATCGCTGCCGTCCCTTTCGTCTTTGTCTTTGGTGCTCGCCGGCGACCTCGAGCTGCCCTGCTGCTCCTAATCTGTCAACGGTCTTTCGTGACCACTCGGTGAGCTCCCCTCTTTCCTCTCCGTCGCTTTGCACTGCCTGGCATCGTCTGTAGCTAGCTGCCGTCGTTGCCGTGAGCTCGCCTCCGCTGAGCACCTCGCCGCCGTGGCCATGGCCTCTGTCAAGCCCGCCTAAGCACGGCATCGTGCTCCTGGTGCTTCTAGGAGCCAAATGCACCCGCGCAAGCGCTTCCCTGTGCCCTCTAGCACCCAGCCCGGTGAGTGTCCGAACACGCCTCCGCCTCTGCTCGCCGTCGGCACCCTTCCGGTGACCTTTTGGTCCCGGGGTCGAGCCCATTGTGCTCGCCGCATCGCGCAGCTCCTCCCTAGCCTCTTTGTTAGTCTCAAAACGCGCTGCGTCGCCGACTCCGTCACGCACCCATATGCGTCGCCGCCTTTGCTCGACGCCGGCGACTTTTTCTGGCCAAGTCCGGAGAAACTACGACCACCACCGGACGCGGCGTTGAGTGCTCGTTCGAATGAGCCTAACCCCGTTCCTCCCCGAGCCCTGTACGTGATTTTCGACGAGCGCCCGAGCTGTGCCACCGTGTTAGGGGTCGCCGACGGTGAAATGCCGGCCACTGCCGACGTGGCTGGGCGGGCCCCACCCCTGGCTCACTGCCAGTGGGCCCTGGGGGTCCCGTTGACTGGGTTGACCCAGTCAATGTGCTGACTGGGCAGCCCAGTGTCACTGACACACGGGCCCCACCACATTTTAGTTAATTAAAACATTTTTATAAATAAAATTTAATTAATTAAGATAATAAGTCACTGACAGGTGGGGTCCAGTAGTTAATTAGTTTCTATTTAGTTTAATATAAACTCTGTTAACTAATAGAGGCTGACATGTGGGACCCACTGGTCAGGTTTGACCTGGTCAGTGCGGCCGATGACTGCTGACGTCATTCCCATGTCATGCTGACATCATAATTAATTCCTGTTAATTTGAATAATTCCAGAAAATGTCTAAAATCTTTTAAAATTCGTAGAATTTAAACCGTAGCTCAGATCGAAAAACCTTATACATGAAAGTTGCTCAGAACGATGAGACGAATCCAACCGTGCCATCTGTTTCAGTGTCGGGACCCTCTACGTAGGTGAACCCGCAACTTTTAGCCTGTATCCAGTAGATGAATAGTGCATATACACCGGTTAATAATTCGAACTTTAATCCTAAAGTAACTAATATAATTTAGACATGTCTTTAGGCAACCCTGCACTGCACGTTAGCATAGCATGCTCTGTGTTGCATCTGATTGCTATGTATTTATTTGTTTCCTCCCCCTCTTCTCTCTTGGTAGATCCCGGTACCAAGATAGTCCCCGAGACCGACACAGCTCAGGAGCCCGACGACACCGTTGACGACCTTGCTTTTGCCGCCGAGCAACCAGGCAAGCACCCCCCTTTTTGAACATGCCTATATCGCCTATTCTCTTCTTTCTTGTGCTTGCATTAGAATTGCTGCTGCTACTGCTTTACCTATTCTGATGCATAGCCAGTTTATTGTAACCTGCTATTGATACCTTACCTGCTTATCCTAATCTGCATAGTATAGGCTGGATAGAGACCCCAGTGACCCCACTTGTCCTAGTTGCCCCGCTGGATCTTCGGAAGACTCGACGACCAGACCCCAGCACCGCACATCACCCCCTTAGTTCTACGACACTGCAGCATTACTATCGAGTGCCGAGGGTGATACCTCGTATAGCACTTCTGATGTTAATTCTGTAGAGAAGGTATTTGGTCATGGTCATCGAGGGTGATTCCTCCTTCACCACACCCGATAACGACGCTGTCGTGTGACACCTCAAGTGTGAACCCATCGAGGGTGATTCCTCCGAGTTCACCTTGACGACTACATTAGGTGGAATCCATCGAGGGTGATTCCTCAGGTTTCCCCCTGGTGTTTGGACACACAATTACTATGACTTTAACCATGAATCATGATAAAGTCGGGTCGGCCCTGAGGGGTACCCGCGCGAGCATAAGATGCGATTGATGTGTAGTCGGGTGACCAGAGAGAGTACCCGCCAGATAATTACGAGGCGTGGCCGGGCATTCTTAGCCCTTGCCGCAAGTCCTCGAGACGGGGCGACGGGGTCACATCGATCATGAGTCTCTGCTCGTTATCGCGTGCTCCTAATTCACTAACGGTTTGGATATTTGATCCGAGTGGGACTATGGCCCGATAGCACTAACCATGATGTGGGGACAGTTATGTGCACTCTGCGTCGTATGCATCAGCCGAAGCTTAATGGACATCAGCGATTGAGCGGCGTGCACCGAGTTGGACCACGTAAAGCAATCGCCTTGATAGTGTGGGTTGCCAGGTCTACTCTCGGCCGTGAACGTAACGTGCAAGAGTTCCCGGGGCGATGGCCCAAGACCCCTGGGGGCATAGGTTTAGTCCAGCGTGCTGACCTCTCTTTTAAGCCTAGGTCGGGTTGCGGCGTATCGTTTGGCCGAGGCCAGGCATGACCCAGAAAAGTGTGTCCGGCCGAAGTTAATCGAGCGTGGTGGGTAAGTTGGTGCACCCCTGCAGGGAAGAACTAATCTATGCATAGCCGATCCTCGGTAACAGACGCTCAGAGTTGTATCCCGATCGATACAACTAGAACTGAATACTTGAGATGAGAAATGGATAGTTTGGCTCTGGGATTGCTTTCTCGCAGGGAGTCGGGAAAGGATCTCTGGCCGAGGTTGATACTTAATGTTACTACTACTTTATACTGTACTAATCTACACTCTTCTAATGCTGCAAGACCGATGAAGATGCTAGTCATCGATAGGACTAGTCCTTCTCTCTATTCTGGCATTTCTGCAGCCCAGTCCACATATACAGCCTCTCTTTGAAAATATTGCATATGTAGTGTAGATCCTTGCTTGCTGAGTACTTTGGATGAGTACTCACAGTTGCTTTGTTTCCTCTTTTTCCCCTTTCCCCTTTTGATGCAACCAGACGACGGAGCCCCGGAGCCAGCTGCCCCCGCCGACGACTACTACCGCCCCGAGGGTGGCTACTACTACGAGCTTGCCGATGACCAGGAGTAGGATCGGAGGGTCCCAGGTAGGAGGCCTACGCCTTTTCGATCGTAGCTTTTGTTTTGCCCCGCCTTTCTACAGGCTTATCTGTTTCTGTTTCATATCTGTACTCAGATATCTGATGCTTCCGCTGACGCTTGTATGTGAGCTTATGTATTCGAGCCCTCGAGGCCCCTGGCTTGTAATATAAAGCTTGTATGACTTTATTTATGTTGTGTTGTGATATCTTCAAGTGAGTCCTTAGGCTTGATCATGCGCATTTGCGTGTATGATTAGTGCACGATTAAGCCAATGGCGTCACTGGTTGGTATCAGAGCCGACTGCCTGTAGGAACCCCCTTTCCAACTCCTTGGCCGAAGTTGAGTCTAGTCGTCCAAAAATGTTTTACTAACTTGGCTGTGTGGCTTACGGGCCCACGTCGCCAACTGGGTGGTAATAGGATCTTTTATTCCTCGTCTTTACTCTGGGTCTCTTATCTCTCTTCTATTCGGGTTAAATATTTTACTAACGCCGACACTTAGGATCTCGTAAAACTCGTCTACCCGGAGAGTTGGATATCTGTGCTTATTCCTTATCATTGATCCGATTAGTCTGATAATCATTTTCCTTTCCATTGGTTTGTTTAACCTTTCTCTCCGAGTTGTATTATACTTCTCATTGTCATCTGACTTTACCTCCGGATGCTCGCAAAGACTTTGTGATATATTGCGACACCTCTCGTCAATGATTAGGCTGTGTCCTAATGCAAGAGCGAAGAGTAATTGCGTACGCTTCGCGTCAACTGCGTCGTCATGAAGAAAATTATCCAGTGCATGATCTTGAACTTGCTGCAGTGATCTATGCATTGAAGCTGTGGCGACATTACCTTCTGGGTAACCGGTGTGAGGTATATACCGATCATCAAAGCTTGAAGTATTTGTTTACTCAGCCGGATCTTAATCTCCGTCAACAGCGATGGTTGGAAACAATTACGGACTATGACTGTGGTATTTCTTATACCCCTAGCAAGGCTAATGTGATGGCTGATGCCTTAAGCCGCAAGCCCTATTGCAACAACCTCATGGTTAGGCGAGCTCAGCCTCGTCTTTATGAAGAACTGCGTAAGCTGAATCTGCGTATTGTTCCATAGGGTTCTCTTAATAACCTTGTGATACAACCAGATCTTGAGAAAGTTGTTAAGAATGCGCAAGCTAAAGATGCTGAAATTGATCTGATGAAGAAAGATCTTCACCTGGAAAAGTACAGGGATTTCTTGCTATCTGAAGATGGAACCTTGTATTTCAGAGACCGCATTGTGGTACCTCGCTTCGAGCTTATGCCTGACAAGGTCATGAAGGAGGCACATGATTCACCGCTGTCTATTCATCCGGGTAGTACCAAGATGTATCGTGATCTCCGTCAAAGGTACTGGTGGTCTAAAATGAAGCAGTATATTGCTCGATACGTTGCTGAATGTGACGTTTACCATAGCATGAAAGCAGAACATCAGAAGCCTGCTGGAATTCTGCAACCGCTTCCTATTCCTTTGTGGAAATGGGATAAAGTTCAAATGGACTTCATTACTAGTCTTCCCAAGTCACAGAAGGGACACGATGCTATTCTTGTCATCGTCGACCAACTCTCTAAGGTTGCACACTTTCTGCCTATCAAGGAGACTATCACTGCTAGTCAGTTAGCAGAGTTATATATCTCCAGAATTGTTTCACTCCACGGTATTCCGAAGGAGATTAGTTCGGACTGTGGCGGTCTTTTCACCTCAAAGTTCTGGGAAAGTTTCCAAGAAGCTATGGGAACTCATATTACCTGGAGTTCAGCTTATCACCCCCAATCCCAAGGCCAAGTCGAGCGAGTCAATCAAGTGCTTAAAGACATGCTTCGAGCTTGTGTTATTTCCTTCGGCAAGAAGTGGGAAGAATCTCTTCCGTATGCCGAGTTCTCTTATAACAACAGCTATCAAGCCAGCTTGAAAATGGCCCCCTTCGAAGTACTCTATGGACGTAATTGTCGAACCCCTCTGAATTGGTCAGAAACTGGGGAACGACCACTTGTGGTTCCAGACATTATTCAACACACCGAAGAACAAGTCCGTATTGTTCGAGAAAATCTGAAGGTGGCTGAGGACCGTCAGAAGAGCAATTATGATCGCAAACGATGGGGTTTGACTTATCAACCTGGTGATCAAGCCTATCTGCGTGTCACTCCTATGAAGGGCACTCACCATTTCGGGATTAAGGGCAAGTTAGCTCCATGCTACATTGGTCCTTTCCACATTGTTGCAAGATGTGGTCAGGTGTCATGTATATTGGAGTTGCCACCGCAATTCTCTCATATCCACGACGTCTTCCATGTACCGCAACTTCGCCGTTGCTTCAAAGAGTCTCCGCACCGAGCAGTGGGTCACAAGATGCTCGAATTACAAGATGATCTTTCTTATAAGGAGCATCCGATCCGCGTCCTCGATGAATCAGAACATCGAACCCGTCAGAAGACGACCAAGTTCCTGAAAGTGCAGTGGTCTAATCATACTGAAGATGAAGCCACTTGGGAACGCGAGGATCATCTTCGGGAAGAATACCCCGACCTCTTTCCTTCTACCTCATGAATTCTCGGGACGAGAATTTCTTTTAGAGGAGGAGAATTGTAACACCCCTGTTGTAATAAGCACTGTGATCATCGGTTAATTATGCCAAGTCATCATCATTTACATTGCTGGATCATAGTGGTTAAACAACTCCAATCAATTCCTATCTGAAGACAATTCAAATTTAAAGTGCAAAATAAAGTTGCTCAAAGTTTGCTGGAAAAATGTTCACCTTCTAGCAAATATTCCAAAACAAGTGTTGTTAAGGAACACAACATCACCATCAACTTAAGTTTGGGTTAGTGCATTTATAACATTGCCAAAACAGCACATTAAATGCCATATCATTTTTGAAAAAATTCAAATGGATTCCAAAAATGCCCAAACCTTTTATGACAGTGCTGGATATTGCAAAGTAATTATGTGAGCAAGTTTCACATTTTTGCAAAATCATTTGTTAGCTCAAAATAATGCCAAACCATCTCTATAAAAAGAAAAAGCAGAAACAGAAAAATAAATAGGAAAGAGACACTGTGCACTGGGCCTAAGTGCACAGTGCCCCGAACCCAGCCCACCAGGCCCATCTCCCTCTTTCTCTCCCCTGTGTGTCATCGCGCCCGTGGACGCCGTGCGCCGCGCCGGTGAGCTGCCGACACCGCGACGCCCACCGTCGGCCACCGACAGGGAGGGGATAAGGCTGAGCCCCCATCCATCTCCCCTGGCCTCCTCGTCCATTCTCCCCCTTTCTTCCCCGCTCGCTAGCCCTCTCTCCTCCTCTCCAGTACGCCGCCATGGCCTCCCCGCCGTAGATCCCGCGGCCACCGTCGTCTCCGTGCCCTGCCTCCGTGCCCATCGTCTTCGCCATCGTCTTCCATGCCGTCCGGTGCAAGCAGCTCAAGTAGGGAGGTCCTGCAGCTGCCGATCGCCGCCGTCCCCTTCGTCTCTGTCTCCGGTGCTCGTCGGCGACCTCGAGATGCCCTGCTGCTCCTAATCTGTCAACGGTCTTTCGTGACCACTCGGTGAGCTCCCCTCTTTCCTCTCCGTCGCTTTGCGCTGCCTGGCGTCACCTGTAGCTAGCTGCCGTCGTTGCCGTGAGCTCGCCGCCGCTGAGCACCTCGCCGCCGTGGCCATGGCCTCTGTCAAGCCCGCCTGAGCATGGCATCGTGCTCCTGGTGCTTCCAGGAGCCGAACGCACCCGCGCACGCGCTTCCCCATGTCCTCTAGCACCTAGCCCGGCGAGTGTCCGAACACGCCTCCACCTCTGCTCGCCGCCGGCACCCTTCCGGTGACCTTTTGGTCCCGGGGTCGAGCCCATTGTGCTCGCCGCATCGCGCAGCTCCTCCCTAGCCTCTTTGTTAGTCTCGAAACGCGCTGCGTCGCCGACTCTATCACGCGCCCGTATGCGCCGCCGCCTTTGCTCGACGCCGGCGACTTTTTTCGGCCTAGTCCGGCGAAACTACGGCCACCACCGGACGCGGCGTTGAGTGCTCATTCGAATGAGCCTAACCCCGTTCCTCCCTGAGCCCTGTACGTGATTTCTGACGAGCGCCCGAGCTGCGCCACCGCGTTAGGCGTTGCTGGCGGCGAAACGCCGGCCACTGCCGACGTGGCTGGGCGGGCCCCACCCCTGGCTCACTGTCAGTGGGGCCTGGGGCCCCCGTTGACTGGGTTGACCCAGTCAACATGCTGACTGGGCAGCCCAGTGTCACTGACACGCGGGCCCCACCGCATTTTAGGTAATTAAAAAAAATATAAATAAAAGTTAATTAATTAAGATAATAATTCACTGACAGGTGGGGTCCAGTAGTTTATTAGTTTCTATTTAGTTTAATATAAACTTTGTTAACTAACAGAGGCTGACATGTGGGACCCATTGGTCAGGTTTGACCTGGTTAGTGCGGCTGATGGCTGCTGACGTCATTCCCACGTCATGCTGACGTCATAATTAATTCATGTTAATTTGAATAATTCCAGAAAATGTCTAAAATCTTTGAAAATTCGTAGAATTGAAACCGTAGCTCAGATCAAAAAACCTTATACATGAAAGTTGCTCAGAACGATGAGACGAATCCAACCGTGCCATCTGTTTCAGTGTCGGGACCCACTATGTAGGTGAACCCGCAACTTTTAGCCTATATCCGATAGATGAATAGTGCATATACACCGGTTAATAATTCCAACTTTAATCCTAAAGTAACTAATATAATTTAGACATGTCTTTAGGCAACTCTGCACTGCACGTTAGCATAGCATGCTCTGTGTTGCATCTAATTGCTGTGTATTTATTTGTTTCCTCCCCCTCTTCTCTCTCGGTAGATTCCGGTACCGAGATAGTCCCCGAGGCCGACGCAGCTCAGGAGCCCGACGACACCGTTGATGACCTTGCCTTTGCCGCCGAGCAACCAGGCAAGCACCCCCCTTTTTGAACATGCCTATATCGCCTATTCTCTTCTTTCTTGTGCTTGCATTAGAATTGCTGCTGCTACTGCTTTACCTATTATGATGCATAGCCTGTTTATTGTAACCTGCTATTGATACCTTACCTGCTTATCCTAAACTGCTTAGTATAGGCTGGATAGAGACCCCAGTGACACCACTTGTCCTAGTTGCCCCGCTGGATCTTCGGAAGACTCGACGACCAGACCCCAGCACCGCACATCACCCCCTTATTTGTACAACACTGCAGCATTACTATCGAGTGCCGAGGGTGATACCTCGTATAGCACTTCTGATGTTAATTCTGTAGAGAAGCTATTTGGTCATGGTCATCGAGGGTGATTCCTCCTTCACCACACCCGATAACGATGCTGTCGTGCGACACCTCAAGTGTGAACCCATCGAGGGTGATTCCTCCGAGTTCACCTTGATGACTACATTAGGTGGAATCCATCGAGGGTGATTCCTCAGGTTTCCCCCTGGTGTTTGGACACACAGTTACTATGACTTTAACCATGAATCAAGATAAAGTCGGGTCGGCCCTGAGGGGTACCCGCGTGAGCATAAGATGCGATTGATGTGTAGTCGGGTGACCAGAGAGAGTACCTGCCAGATAATTACGAGGCGTGGCCGGGCATTCTTAGCCCTTGCCGCAAGTCCTCGAGACGGGGCGACGAGGTCACATCGATCGTGAGTCTCTGCTCGTTATCGCGCGCTCCTAATTCACTAACGGTTTGGATATTTGATCCGAGTGGGCCTATGGCCCGATAGCACTAACCATCACGTGGGAACAGTTATGTGCACTCTGCGTCGTATGCATCAGCCGGAGCTTAATGGACGTCAGCGATTGAGCGGCGCGTGCCGAGTTGGACCGCGTAAAGCAACCGCCTTGATAGTGTGGGTTGCCAGGTCTGCTCTCGGCCGTGAACGTAACATGTAGGAGTTCCCGGGGCGATGTCCCAAGACCCCTGGGGGCATAGGTTTAGTCCAGCGTGCTGACCTCTCTTTTAAGCCTAGGTCGGGTTGCGGCGTATCGTTTGGCCGAGGCCGGGCATGACCCAGAAAAGTGTGTCCGGCCGGAGTTAATCGAGCGTGGTGGGTAAGTTGGTGCACCCCTGCAGGGAAGAACTAATCTATGCATAGCCGATCCTCGATAACGGACGCTCAGAGTTGTATCCCGATCGATACAACTAGAACTGAATACTTGAGATGAGAAATGGATAGTATGGCTCTGGAATTACATTCTCGCAGGGAGTCGAGAAAGGATCTCTGGCCGAGGTTGATACTTAATGTTACTACTACTTTATACTGTACTAATCTACACTCTTCTAATGCTGCAAGACCGATGAAGATGCTAGTCTTCGATAGGATTAGGCGTTCTCTCTATTCTGGCATTTCTGCAGCCCAGTCCACATATACAGCCTCTCTTTGAAAATATTGCATATGTAGTGTAGATCCTTGCTTGCTGAGTACTTCGGATGAGTACTCACGGTTGCTTTGCTTCCTCTTTTTCCCCTTTCCCCTTTTGATGCAACCAGACGACGGAGCCCCGGAGCCAGTTGCCCCCGCTGACGACTACTACCACCCCGAGGGTGTCTACTACTACGACCTTGCCGATGACCAGGAGTAGGATCGGAGGGTCCCAGGCAGGAGGCCTGTGCCTTTTCGATCGTAGCTTTTTTTTGCCCCGCCTTTCTACAGGCTTATCTGTTTCTGTTTCATATCTGTACTCAGATATCTGATGCTTCCGCTGACGCTTGTATGCAAGCCTATGTATTTGAGCCCTCGAGGCCCCTGGCTTGTAATATAAAGCTTGTATGACTTTATTTATGTTTTAGAGTTGTGTTGTGATATCTTCAAGGGAGTCCTTAGGCTTGATCGTGCGCATTTGCGTGTATGATTAGTGCACGATTAAGCCGGGGGCGTCACAGTATGAACCATGGAAAAGTTGGAATACAGTAGATATTACACCAATATAAATAAAGAATGAGTTCACAACAGTACCAAAGTGGTGATTTATTTTCTTATACTAACAAAGCTTATGAGATTTTCTGTTGAGTTTTGTGTTGTGAAGTTTTCTAGTTTTTGGGTAAGGATTTGATGGACTATGGAATAAGGAGTGGCAAGAGCCTAAGCTTGGGGATGCCCAAGGCACCCCAAGGTAATATTCAAGGACAACCAAGAGCCTAAGCTTGGGGATGCCCCGGAAGGCATCCCCTCTTTCGTCTTCGTCTATCGGTAACTTTACTTGAGGCTATATTTTTATTCACCACATGATATGTGTTTTGCTTGGAGCGTCTTGTATAATTTGAGTCTTTGCTTTTTAGTTTGCCACAATCATCCTTGCTGTACACACCTTTTGAGAGGGACACGCATGAATCGTGATTTATTAGAATACTCTTTGTGCTTCACTTATATCTTTTGAGCTAGGCAATTTTGCTCTAGTGCTTCACTTATATCTTTTTAGAGCACGGCAGTGGCTTTATTTTGTAGAAATTATTGAAGTCTCATGCTTCACTTATATTATTTTGAGAGTCTTTAAACAGCATGGTAATTTGCTTTGGTTATAAATTTAGTCCTAATATGATAGGCATCCAAGAGGGATATAATAAAAACTTTCATATAAAGTGCATTGAATACTATGAGAAGTTTGATTCCTTATGATTGTTTTGAGATGTAAGGATGGTGATATTAGAGTCATGCTAGTGAGTAATTGTGAATTTGAGAAATACTTGTGTTAAGGTTTGTGAGTCCCGTAGCATGCACGTATGGTGAACCGTTATGTAACGAAGTTGGAGCATGAGATATTCTTTGATTGTCTTCCTTATGAGTGGCGGTCGGGGACGAGCGATGGTCTTTTCCTACCAATCTATCCCCCTAGGAGCATGTGCGTAGTACTTTGTTTCGATGACTAATAGTTTTTTGCAATAAGTCTGTGAGTTCTTTATGACTAATGTTGAGTCCATGGATTATACGCACTCTAACCCTTCCACCATTGCTAGCCTCTCTTGTACCACGCAACTTTCACTAGTACCATACACCCACCATATACCTTCCTCAAAACAGCCACCATACCTACCTATTATGGCATTTTCATAGCCATTCCGAGATATATTGCCATGCAACTTTCCACCGTTCCATTTACTATGACATGCATCATCATTGTCATATTGCTTTGCATGATCATGTAGTTGACATCGTATTTGTGGCAAAGCCACCGTTCATAATTTTTTCATACATGTCACTCTTGATTCATTGCACATCCCGGTACACCACCGGAGGCATTCATATAGAGTCATATTTTGTTCTAGTATCGAGTTGTAATTTTTTGAGTTGTAAGTAAATATAATTATGATGATCTTCATTATTAGAGCATTGTCCCATGTGAGAAAAAAAAGAGGCCAAAGAAGCCAAAGGAAAAAAAAGGAGAAAGAAAAAAAAGAAAAAAGAAAAAAAAGAAGAAGAAAAAAATAAAAAGAAAAAAAATGAGAGATAAAGAGAGAAGGGGCAATGTTACTATCCTTTTTCCATACTTGTGCTTCAAAGTAGCACCATGATCTTCATGATAGAGAGTCTCCTATGTTGTCACTTTCATATACTAGTGGGAATTTTTCATTGTAGAACTTGGCTTGTATATTCCAACGATGGGCTTCCTCAAATTGCCCTAGGTCTTCATGAGCAAGCAAGTTGGATGCACACCCACTTAGTTTTCTTTTTGAGCTTTCATACACTTATAGCTCTAGTGCATCCGTTGCATGGCAATCCCTACTCACTCACATTGATATCTATTGATGGGCATCTCCATAGCCCGTTGATATGCCTAGTTGATGTGAGACTATCTCCCTCTTTTTGTCTTCTCCACAACCACCATATTCTATTCCACCAATAGTGCTATGTCCATGGCTCACGCTCATGTATTGCGTGAAAGTTGAAAAGGTTTGAGAACATCAAAAGTATGAAACAATTGCTTGGCTTGTCATTCGGGTTGTGCATGATTTGAGTATTTTGTGTGATGAAGATGGAGCATAGCCAGACTATATGATTTTGTAGGGATAAGCTTTCTTTGGCCATGTTATTTTGAGAAGACATAATTGCCTTGTTAGTATGCTTGAAGTATTATTGTTTTTATGTCAATATTAAACTTTTGTTTTGAATCTTATGGATCTGAACATTCATGCCACAATAAAGAAAATTACATGGATAAATATGTTAGGTAGCATTCCACATCAAAAATTCTGTTTTTATCATTTACCTACTCGAGGACGAGCAAGAATTAAGCTTGGGGATGCTTGATATGTCTCCAACGTATCTATAATTTTTGATTGTTCCATGCTATTATATTATCTGTTTTGGATGTTTTATATGCATTTATATGCTATTTTATATTATTTTTGGGACTAACCTATTAACATAGAGCCCAATGCCAGTTTCTGTTTTTTCCTTATTTTTGAGTTTCGCAGAAAAGGAATACCAAACGGAATAAAACTTTCGCGATGATTTTTATTGGACCAGAAGGAAGCCAGGAGACTTGGAGATGAATTCGGAGGAGCCACGAGGCGGCCACAAGGGCGGAGGGCGCATCCAGGGGGTAGGGTGCACCCCCCACCCTTGTGGGCCCCTCGTGCACCTCCTGACCTAATTCTTTCGCCTATATATACTCATATATCCCCAAACCAACAGAGGCATCCACGAAAAGACTTTTCCACCGCCGCAACCTTCTGTACCCGTGAGATCCCATCTAGGGACCTTTTCCGGCACCCTGCCAGAGGGGGATTCGATCACGGAGGGCTTCTACATCAACACCATTGCCCTTCCGATGAAGCGTGAGTAGTTTACCATAGACCTACGGGTCCATAGCTAGTAGCTAGATGGCTTCTTCTCTCTCTTTGATTCTCAATACCATGTTCTCCTTGATGTTCTTGGAGATCTATTCGATGTAATACTTTTTTGCGGTGTGTTTGCTGAGATCCGATGAATCGTGGATTTATGATCAGCTTATCTATGAATATTATTTGAATCTTCTTTGAATTCTTATATGCATGATTTGATATCTTTGTAATTCTCTTCGAACTATCGGTTTGGTTTGGCCAACTAGATTGGTTTTTCTTGCAATGGGAGAAGTGCTTAGCTTTGGGTTCAATCTTGCGGTCTCTCTTAACGGACTCTTCCCATGTCAAATTCGGTCTACCCTGCCCTCTCTTGACATTCTCCGCATGCTTTAGCCGTCCGCTATGCACTGGAGCTTCTGGAGGCCTGCGCTGAATATGCCCAAACCATCTCAGGCGATGTTGGACAAGCTTCTCTTCAATTGGTGCTACCCCAACTCTATCTCGTATATCATCATTCCGGACTCGATCCTTCCTTGTGTGGCCACACATCCATCTCAAGATACGCATCTCCACCACACCTAACTATTGAACATGTCGCCTTTTAGTCGGCCAACACTTAGCGCCATACAACATTGCGGGTCGAACCGCCGTCCTGTAGAACTTGCCTTTTAGCTTTTGTGGCACTCTCTTGTCACAAATAATGCCAGAAGCTTGGCGCCACTTGATCCATCCGGCTTTGATTCAATGGTTCACATCTTCATCAATACCCCCATCCTCCTGCAGCATTGACCCCAAATATCGAAAGGTGTCCTTCTGAGGTACCACCAGCCCATCAAGGCTAACCTCCTCCTCCTCACACCTAGTTGAAATGATCTAGATGACGACTAGAGGGGGGGGGGGTGAATAGGCGTTTTAAAACTTTTACGGATTTGGCTTTATCCTAATGCGGAATTAAACTAAACAGATACTTTTCAAGCACAAATCTTGAATATGCTAGGCTCAACTAAGTGCACCAACAACCTATGCTAAACAAGATAGGCACTTAAGGAAACTAGCAAGCACAAACTATATCACAAGATATGGAAATGAAGGAACGACTAAGCAATTCAACTAGCACAAGATATATCAATATGGGCAAGTATGAATTGCGGAAAGTAAAGGGTGTGGGTATGAGATAACCACAAGTGAGTCGGGGACGTGGATTTATCCCGAAGTTCACACTCGTGAGAGTGCTAATCTCCATTAGAGCGGTGCCGAAGCCAAAGCTCTGGGGCGTCACCAAGTGACTCACCAAATTCTCCCTTTCGAGTCACCCCCAACGGATGAGCCTCGATTCACTCGGGGTTGGTCTTGAAGGTGACCACCACACCTTTACAAACTTCTTCGGAGTACACCACAAACACGGAAGCTTCCGAAGGAACTTGGCCACCTAGGCCACTTCACACCCTTCCCCGGAGCACACCACAAAAAAAAGCTTCCGGAGGAACCTTGGCCACCTAGGCCTCTTCACAAACTTCTCAATATATCACCAAACCGTGCGGAAGCCTCCAAGAGTAATAAACTCACGGGCTCTCACTTGAGCAAATCGATGCGGGGAGCTCAAACCAATGAGACAAATGCAAGGTCAAACAACAAATGCTCAACTCACTCTCTCAATCTCACAAGATGCACTCTCGAAAGTAGGAGATTGAAGAGAGGGGATGCAATGGATAGAATCAACAAATGACTCCAAGATCCATCCACAAATCCCCGTTCACATAGAGGGGAGATAGGGGTTTAGGAGAGGTGGTAAGAGGCTCAAAATGATGTTTAGAAAGTGTGTGAACAACCCCCAAACCGGTGGGGAGGAAGGGCTCTTTTATAGCCAACTTCCAAAACTAGCCGTTGGGGCTCCAACGGACACTTCCTGGGCACTCGAAATGCTTCCTCATATTGCAATGAGGGAAGCCTTAACTTAAGCCCATCTTCACATGCACATCATCATGATGTGGAACGCAAGCTTCAAAGCATATAACCTCCGGCTCCTCGTTTTGCACTTGGACTCCTCGAACCCGATGGCCATCACCACTTGATGTCATCCACACACAGGCTACTTAAAATCTTTCTTTTGATGCAAGCCCATGAGAAACACCTAACCCACATAGACATAGAAAGCACATACCATGGGTTAGTGCACAAAACGCAATTCACAAGTACTTACCATACCACTAGTTCACTTGATCCCATGTGGTACATTGTTTGCACTTGTGAGTTGACCATCTAGATACAAACTTAGAGCTTTATCTTGGTCAACCAACATCTTTACCTCAAGCTTTATATTGGTTTCTTGAAAGCTACAATGAACTCTTCATTTCCCTTCATTGCTTCAAGAAAGAGATCACCAAAGACTCTTTCATGACCATATCAAGTTTCACTATGAATATCATATTGGTCATCATTTGCTCTTCTAAAAACTCCATCATAATCTCTTGAGAGGCACAATGAATTCTCCACTCTAGTTGCTTGCTTCAAGACTTGATCAACCGAAAACCCAACACATGAGCTTACCATGATCTTGTCTTGAAACCATAACTTGAATTCTTCTATTTGTTTATACTCTCAAGCTCTTGATCCTTAAAAGCCCACATATGTCAATCTTGAGATCTTCTAACGAACTCCACCTTGAATATATTTGGTTAGACATTAAAATCAATCTTGATGGCTTCAACATAAATCCCCAAAGACCATGAGGACTTCTTTGAATGTTTTGATGACATTCTTCCCACATAAATCCAACATGCTTCATGCATCACTATGGAACATTTCTTCATATAGGATTCAATGCACTTGATGCTCCATAGGAATTGTCCATGAATACCAAAGCTTAGAGCAAATATATCTTCATATATATGGACTTCATCCTTGATTCCTTCTAATATCCTTGATGCACCTTCTATGGACAATACCTTCAAATATATCTCAATGAAAACATTAGTCCATAGATATTGTCATTAATTACAAAAACCACACTTAGGGCCTACATGCCCTTTCAATCTCCCCCATTTTGGTAATTGATGACAATCTCCACAAGAGGGTTTATATAATGAATTTAAAACAATTATGCAATCTATCCAAGAATAAATCGTATACTTGAGGTGGTTTTGATAGCCTCAAATATCACAAAGATAGTTGATGTTATCAAAACCGGTTGTACTAGCATCAAAATGCTACACAAGAATTTGATGCTAGTAAAACCACACTATATAGAGCAAACTCCCCCACAATATATGCACGTGAAAGAACTTGGTGAAGTTTTCTCTATATACACATCCATGCAACAAGCAAACACAACAAATGTAGATATGCACTGGTACAGTGAGGTGCTATACAAACGGTTTTTAACCCCTTTCCGTGACGGCGTTCTGAACCGTCGCCTAGTGAGTGACTGCGATAGGGGGGTCCTTCCCACACTACCCAGAAACCGTCGGGGATAGGGAGCCATGATGCATACAGTTGTCCCTATAAAACTGTTTCTGTTATCTCGAATATCCCAAACGCTTCATCCTTGCTACTCATTTGTGCTCGCATTGCCATCACAGTCGGAGTTCTGTGGTTTTACCTAAAACCAGGTGCACTCCAGGCACATTCCAGGCATGGGATTTTTCCAGGCGCAGTCCAGGCACATTCCTGGCATGTACCAAACTGGCTCTACGTTTACGATGCCTGGCACATCACAAACAGTTCATCATTGTAAACTGTGTACGATAGGGCGACAATCACACACATTTAGTTTCCCCGCACCGTTTGTGATATGGTTTGACATCACACACGGTTTGCAAACAGCAATTGTGTGCATGGTTACACATGTTTCCTCTCCGTGAACCGTGTCGGATTATGATGTATATCGCACACGCTGTGCTTTATAGACCGTGTGCGCCGTAATGACCTGCAGAGCGTAATTTTTCACCATAATTTAATTGCTGCTATTTAAAATTGTACCTGATTTGAATTTGAAAGAAGGTTATAGCTTTATTCATATCCATCAGGTTCAAACAACTAATGCATTATTCGATTCACATGTACATATGTTCAAGAATTACATAAGCATCAAATAAAGAATAATGAACCACAGTTGTATACTTGTACTATTACAGATGGTAAAGAAAGAGGCGAGAGACATTCTGGTTGCTGAACAAGGTGAAACGAAATGGCCTTATTATGCTCTCCTCGATGCAGAAGGCACACACGACTCTAGTCCAACCCCTTGTGATGGCTGACCGCCAATCATGTAGTTTGAGAGGTAATCTTGAGTAAACTACTTCAGGGTCCACTGCAAAGGAAAAAGATTCAGACATTGTCGTCTAACACAACTCATTACAGGCAGTAAAAAGAAGGCTACAGAGTTCTTACTTACCATCCTGCAGTTCACTGTTGTCTTGCATAAAGTATAAACAAATAGTTCGATTGACATCTTTTGACCCATTTTAATAACAATCTTTATCAGTTTCCTCACTTGATGCTGGTTCATGAATATCTCATTGCCCCATATGCAGAAAGGGTCGAAGTGTGGATCTTTGGCACTGACATATGTATCTAAAAGCACCAAGTTAATATTAGAACCTAAACAACAATTGCAAAATGATGTAGTACAACACTCCCTCCATCCCATTATATAAGATCTTATTACATGTATATCTAGACATCATCAGAACATTAAGCTAACACTCTTCCTTGTTGCTATGTAGCCTGGGATTGCATATTTAGTCATTCAGTACAATGCATATTGCTATGTGGCCTCAGATATATTAGATATGGCCCTAGTAAACCTACCGATAAATGGGTTACAGATATATTCAGTGAAATGTCCGATTCGACAATTAATCCCTTATCAGCCCCCAGGCTATATGGTACCAGCTACCGATATCCTGAACAGTGAGTATATACAAGCAATGCGATGAAACTAACCTCGATGGTAAACATCAACTATTCTCAATATTGTCCTGTATGAGTAGATATAAAGGCATGTTAAGCACAACAGGCTAAACATCAACCAAATATATCCATGGTAGACAACATAATCTACAAATGATAGCTTCAGTGTGCAGGTTTAAGCACGCTAGTTAATCAAAACAAGAAGTGGAAAGGTGTGTTAACTGCAACAGGCATAACATTTAAAAACAAGCAAATATAGTCATTCAAACTGGTATTGTGCAGGTCTAAAGTACACTAGTTATTGTTAAAAAAATGAAAAGGCATGTTAACTGCAACATCCTTAACAACAACCAAATATCGTAATTCATAGTGGTATTGTGAAACTGTTATTGATGAAATTGAACTGCACGACAAATAGTTGCACATATAGAGCATCACATTGTGAAGAACTGAAATAAACAAGGCATAAGGCCATCTCTAGCCGATCCTTTAAAAGTTAACGGACTAAAACCCTTAGTGGATATATATATACTCCAGCAATTTTTGGCCGTTTCTAGTCGATCCCCTAAACTTAACGTTGTAAACTTCAATTTGATCAAGTTCAAAGCAGGTTCAACCGAAAGTAGCATGCATTCAAACATAAACATAGATAGTTTTGCATAACCAAACATAAAACATAAATTTAAACTAAGCTAAACTACTTTCGGTCGAAGTGGAGGTCGAGCCAATCCTTCCTTGTCAGGTACGGTGTGCCGCGAGCCGGGTCTGGGCCGGTGCCGTCGTCGGGGTCATTGGGGAAGACACTCCTCCACTCGTCGACGTCGATCTCCTCGTCCTCGCCGCCGACCTCGACGCCCTCCGGGCCGCCGTCCTCGCCACCTTAGACCTCATCATCGGAGGAGAGCATGATAACCTCGCCGCCCTTCGCGCCGGCAAAGATCACCCGCTCCGCCTCCACGAGCTCCGGGTGCTGCCGGCGGAGCTCTTGCATGTAGGCCTCGTCGGTGGCCTCGGCCTCGAGGTGCTCCCACGCCTCGCGGTCCTCCCGCGCCATAGCCGAGCTCACCACCCCTGGCTCCGGCGGAACGAGGTCGACCGGACATGTGCCTAAGGGGAAATAGAGCCTAGCCGCCACGCCGTGGTAGCGGACCTGCCAGCGGTCGTACTCCATGGCCGCGAGCTCGGCCGTGTGGAAGCTACCGAGCCACCGGCGGGTGTGGGTCTCCCGATCTATAATCTCGGTGACCCACGTCCCCCACCGCCACTGCCGGACCCTGAGGTAGGACCTCGTCGGCGGCCGGGCACGAGGGAGGATGGGGAAGTCCTCGAACCGGCGTAGGGGCGCGGCGGCGGGCGGATCGGGCGACCGGCGACGACGGATCGATAAAGAGCCCGCGAAGGATGACGGGGACACCTTGGCGGCCACCTCACCGGCGTTGGGCAAAGAGGCTACAATAAACCTCTTTTGGGCCATTAGCTCCTCGAGCTCCCCGGCACACAGGCAGAGGTTGAGGATGGAGTCGGCGGTGGTGATGGCGGCGAACTATTGATGGTTTCGAGCGAGGGAGGGGTGGTGTGTGTCTGTGTGAGCGGAGGTTTTGGGGAGTGTGTGGTGTGTGTGGAGGGAGGGCGGGGGGGGGGGAGCAAGGTGGTGTTTGAGGAAATACCACGGCAACTGTAAATTTTACTAGGCGGGAGTAAAATGCCGGGCTACTGAAAATTTGGACCAAGAGCGAGCAGATATTTTTGAGATTGCGAGGGATGCAGAGGCGGGAGTAACAAGGTGGGGCTACTGAAAACTTGAATCAAGGGCGAGCAGATATTTTTGAGATTGTGAGGGATGCAGAGGCAGGAGTAACAAGGTGGGGCTACTGAAAATTTGAATCAAGGGCGAGTAGATATTTTTGAGATTGCGAGGGATGCAGAGGCGGGAGTAATAAGGCGGGCCTACTAAAAATTTGAATCAAGGGATTGAAGCAGAGCGGGAGTAACAGACATCGCACACGGTCCGCACATACTAATCGTGTGCTATCAAACATAAAAACCTTCCAGGCGGTAGATATTTTCGAGATTACGAGGCAGTAGATATTTTTGAGAGCCGGAGGCAAGCCTCATGGAGCCCAGTCTACTATGCTGATGTGAGTGACTGCAGGGGCATGGGCATGCCACACGGGTAGTCTGACCGAACCGTGTCTGTTGCGGACCCAATCGCAGACGGTTTCTGCATCGAACTCGTGTGCTGTTTATAAATTTGGCAAAAAGAATAATGCGGGAAAGGGTCAGAACACGAACACACTTGCATGTGGACCAAATATATGTATGAAAAGGGTGGTTTGATGTTCGAATACCCAATGCACAACTTTGATGTGGCACCTGTCGCACAAAGCGCACAGTATTGCTAGTCAGCCACCCCCTACGAACCCCACTTCGTGTCGGCGGTAAGGGAATCCTAGCTACGAATGCATGCCCCCAGATAGTTAGGTTTGAAATCTCACCCTACCATAACACAAAACCTATAGGAGTCCATCATATATATGGTCAAACTTCCCCTTTCGCTTCCGGACAAAGGTGGACCGTGTGACGACCCACAAATGTGTGTTTGTGGCGGGAGATGGGTGAGACCACATACGAACCACCTGCGGGTGGCCCTATACTATATGTATGAAAAGGGTGTGGTGTGATATTTAACTACCATTCATAACTTTGATGTGGCACGTGTGCCTCGCAAAATAGCCGGACTTCGCCGACCCCACGGAGGTTGCGGGTAGTGCAAAGTAGCCCCCCCCCCCCACACACACATGTCGGGGGAGGGCATCTCACCAAGACGTACTGTAACATGGACCAAACAAAGTCCAACTTGATCATATAACCTCTCTCGCTCGTTGTTGGTCAAAGCGATGGATGTCCACACGGCCCCGCAAAATGGGCTAGCTTGTCGTCGATAAACTCGTGAGGGAGTACTGTCTGAAGACAAAACCCACTCTGTGCATGTGGCCCAATTATGTATATGGAAGTGGTGTGTGTGGTGTTTGAATACGCAATGCGCAAATTTGATGTGGCACCATGCTTTGGAACCGTAAAATCCCCACACTGATCAAGGGTTCACGATGCGTAGCATGCATGCGCTCAAACTTAATTAGGCCTAGAATGATCGACATACTATACGGTAACATGAACAAAAGAAGAAGAATCCACCCTGGTAACCTTTCTCGTCGTCGGTCGAAATGATGGACGTCCACGCGGGCCCACGAATATATATATATATATATAGGCTTGCCGCCCATAACCAAGCGAGTTAGAGTGTCCAAAAACAACCATTGCATGCATGTGTCCCAAACATATTTATGGAGGTGCATGATGCATGCATATGTGTTGAATACCTAATGCACAATATTGATGTGGTGCATGCGTTCAAAATCGCACAGGTCCCCACACAGAGCAAGAGGTTCATGACGTGTCGTGTGCTCGCCCCACCCCCCCTTCAATCCAGCGGGATGGATTCATGTGTACACATGCGCTATTATATATGTAATCTCACATCATGACCTATATCGCGAGACAAACAAAAAATTAATCCCCTCCTAAGTCAAAACAACTAACCTCTCTCGTTGTCGTTGAAAGTGATGGACCAAGCGGGCCGACAGATGGAAGCATCGCCGATAACCACATGGGCGAGTGCCACAGGACAACCACCATCGCTTGCATGTGTGCCAAAACATATATATGGAGAGGTGTGTGGTTGTGATGTTTTGAATACCTAATGCACAACCTTTGATGTGGCATTTGCCTCAAAAACCGCAAAGTCCCCACATAGAGTGAGGTTCATGTGTGACACCTAGTATATGTTGGTCCCATCCCCACTTCGACACGTACTATATATATACTCCTACCCTAACACAACCCCCAAAGAATTAATCCTCCTTGTTCGTCAAATGTGCCTCTCTCTCGTTGGGTCAAAGTGATGGAGGACGACCTCGCAGGCCCACAGATGGAAGTGCCGCACGGAAGTGAGTTCCTATAGGGCAACCACCGCCTGCATGGTATTGCGTGATGTTTGAATACCAATGCACAACTTTGATGTGGCACCTGCCTCAGGAACCGGAAAGTCCCCACATGGAGTGAGGTTATGACACACACACACAAATATATATATATATATATATATATAGAGAGAGAGAGAGAGAGTATACATGTTGCCCCCTCTTTGACATGTACTACATACTCCTACCATGCATATACGTAACACAAACAAAAAAAGAACCATCCTTGTTGGTCAAATTAACCTCTCTCTCATTGTACGTTCAATTGATCGACGAAGACCTCGCGGGCCCACAGAGAGTCACACGCGAGCGAGTGTCATAGGACAACCACCGCGTGCATGTTGTCGGGTGTTGTGTGATGTTTGAATACCCAATGCACAACTTTAACGTGGCACATGCTTCGCAAACTGGAAACACATGCACTACACAGAGGTTCACAATGCGTAGCCCCCTCACTTCGAGCCGGTGGGAGGGACTCCTGTGTACGCATGTGCCCGAACTTTGATATGGAATCTCACCATGATCCACATAACACACATGCCAAAGGTGAATCCACTTTCAGTCCGATGCCTCTCGTTGTCGATGGAAACTAAAAACCTTTGCGGGCTAACGAATGTGCACGTCGCTGCTAACCGCATGAGGGAGTGTCTGAGAGGACCACCAATGCATGCATGTGGCCCGAACATGTATGTATGAAAGGGTTGTGTACTGCTTTAAATAACCAATTCAGGACTTTGGTGTGGCATATATACATGACTCACAAAATGATCAATAATCCCAGGAGGCTCGCGACTAGTAGTGTACTGATGGACGCCCCCCCACACACAGAGACACACATCCCGCACCACCACCTCCACTCTGAGGACACATGTTAAACTTTTTCTGCAGTGAACATACGACCAAAGGAGTGTCATGTTAAAGTTTGAAAAAAAAAACAGAGATCATTCGACCTGTTTTATGCATTGATTGATTTCCTAGGGATTTAATGTGCAAAAATCAAATTTGAGCTACATGTGCACCAAAATGGATTACAAAATCATATCTGTGTCCCTGGGTGCATGTTTCCCCGTGAAAGAAATTTCAAAACATCGAGAATGTTGATTTTTAAAATTCAGTAAATCCAAAACTTAGTTGAAATTCATGAAACTTATCGTGGTGTCATATATGGACACCAGTAGACTGTGATATTGTATTTTTTCGTCAAATTTGAGACAAGTTTTGATATAATCTACTTACAAATGGGAGATTGTTAATAACTGGCAACCAATATCTCATACGGAATATTTATTCGGACCGTGTGCTTTAGACCGTGCCATGCTTCGGTTAAGCAGTAAAGAGGCAAAATGAATCATCAAAAAACAGAAAAAATATACGTGCCGCCACGCGCCCCGTGTGGCGTGCGAGCAGGCGTGAGTTGACAGGACGCATGCGAGCAGTCCGCCACGCAGGCAGCCCGGGAGGCGTGTGTGCAGGTGTGTGAATTGACGGGAGGCGTTTTCGCTGCGCAGTGTCATCGGGAGGCGTGCGAGTAGCTATGTGAAATGATGGTATAGGAATGCCAGAAGTCCGCCGCGCAGGCTCACCGGGAGGCGAGACAGCCTTTGACCGCTGCCCGCCTCGCTCCCACTGGTCCGTATTAATGGCGCGCCCGAGCCGCCGGCCATAATAGGCGGCCGCACCCCCGGTCCAGAGTGGTCACCAACGTCTGGACTCTGGAATGTATGAGGATGCCGCCGAAGCACACCATCGGAGGGAGTGGCGATGCCGGGGCTGGTGAAGCACCCGCGCAACGTGTGAAGCTGGGCACAGAGGTTGCCGTCTCTGCTGACGAGGTCTTGCACGGGCAGTAGCACGACCTTGACTTCATCGGCGCCGTCGTGCCCCCCCAGCCAGAGCCGGAGGTCAACAGCAACTCCGGCAATGACTGCGACTCCAACGGAAAACCGGTTAGTCATCTATATACCCATTTGTGCGGCAAACATATCATGTGTTTTCTCTGGTTACTCCCCCCCTCCCTAATTTTTTTGGAATACAAATCGTATGGTTATGTTCTCTCAGTCCATGAAATCAGAGTAATTAAGATCCGTTAGATACACGTAGTGTATGGATTGTTTGAATGGTATCCGTATAGGGTTAGTGATTAATTGTTTGTTCTCTACAAATGATTTTTGCTAATAATCCGACGAGGGTTAGCGTGGGTGCTAATAATTCGTGGCCAGATCTTGAGAATTGATTTTGAATGTCCTATATATATGTTTGTGCCTTTTTTTCTTCTAGATCTTGAGAATTGATTTTGAATGTCCTACATGTATGTTTTGCCATTTTTTTCTTTCAGATTGGTATGTACATAAATGAGGCTCTAGCCAGCGCCACCGCCGGATGTAGATCTTGGACCCGGCAGCGCGGCCAGAAGCGGCCATGTCCCCTGGACCTGAGGAACCAGTAGAATCTCCGGCGGACCGCATCAGCGATCTCCCGGACGCCATCCTTGGGGAGATCATATCCCTTCTCCCCACCAAGGCTGGCTGTTGCACACAAGTCCTCGTATCTCGGTGGTGCACTCAGTGGTGTGCCGCGCCTCTTAATCTTGATTGTCGTCAGCTATCTGTCGATGACGATTCTGAACTCCCCGGATCCATCATCTCCTCCCACTAGGGCTCCGTTCAACGCATCTGCATTCCGGCATGCTACCTGCTGGACATACCCTGCACGGTGGCCGCCTGGCTGACTTCCCGTCAATTCAATAAACTCCAGCAGCTTGAGTTCTACCATTACTACAGCGATGGGTTACCACCTAGTGCTGCATCTGCGCCCTCACCATCGATGCCCATCTCATGGTTTTCCTCCTCTCTCCACACCGCCACCTTGACCCGGTGCCATCTAGCAGACAATCTGGTACAAATGCTTCGACTCCCACTGCTGAAAAAACTTGCGCTTGTGTTGGTTGATCTGTTGGTGGCCTCACTGCACAACATCATCTACTCTAGCTGCCCTGCACTGGAGCGTTTGGTGCTTGTTTTTGGAATAGGAATCCATATCCCTTGTCTCAAAATAAAGTCGCCTCACCTTGTAAGCATTGGAATTCATTTCGAAGGACAGGAGCTCATCATCGAAGATGCCCCTTCACTTCAAAGGTTGCTCCTTGATTGTTGTTATAAACCTTCGCAAATAACTGTGGACTCTGCACCTAAACTGGAGACCTTGGGTGAAATTCATGATCTGTTTAAATGGTTCGAGATGGTGTTTGCCTCCACACCTATTGAGGTACTGTATATTATTCATGTACACTTTTGTAACTTGCATTTTTCATTTGTGCGCATAAGTTAAGTATCATCTTGGAGTACAGTTTCAGTGCTAATATTATGTTCTATGCTCAATGAAGAGCTTGTCCATCCTATCAGTGGTGGTGGATTCTGTCAAGACCTTATATATCAGTATGTGGTGTTTTGATATCAACATCATTATTGCCTTGCTGCAATGCTTTCCATGTCTGGAGAATTTGTATATAAAGGTGATGATTTCACGCACATTGAAAGCCCATATATAATGTACTATAATTAATCGTTCAGCTATCACTCTTTCAACATAATCTTTTTTAGACATTAATTGTTTTCAATCTTCATCTCTATTTAGGCACTAACACATGGAGAAAAAGGTATAACCAATCGATGGTTCAAGAAGCACCGGGATTTTCTCAGATCTCATGACATTCGTTTGAAGACAGTAACGCTGGAAGGATATGCATCCAACAATGCAAACACTAGTTTTGTCACATTCTTCATGTTGAATGCAAGGGCACTATTATCCGTGAGGATTAAGTTTTTTGACAAGAAATTTCTCACGGCTGCAAGTGTTGAACAACATAAAAAGAAGTTTTAGGTGGACCTAAGGGCTTCTGATCGTGCTCGACTTCTATTTACAATAGCTTGTCGTCATCATGGAGCAATAGCAATTTTGTACTGGGATCTTGATTTTATGGATCAAACCTATCCATTTTATTGTGACTGCCGAAAACTTTGGTTGAGTTAGATGTCATTGTCCTGTTCAATCTGGATTTTGTCTAAACCTGATGAGCAATTAATCCTCATGCTTTTGTACTATTTGTAAGCTGGGGTTAGATATTGTTGCCCTTTTCAACTCGGCTTTGACCCATATTTTCTTTCATACTGGGCCAATGGCTTGCCATTTCTTTAATTAAGACATAAATATTATAAGCATTCACAACATAGGGAAAGAACATCACTCTCGCGGGATCCTTGAGATCTTTGTTCATTATAGGACCCGCAAGTTCTTAGCGCCCACCAGCACCCACAAACTTATTTTCAGCTAGCACACCAAATGGGCTATAATTCTTAATAAGAAAAGCTGCATGGTAGTGACAGATTTGGATTTGTCATTTGGGACCCACGAGGAAAAAGCCTATCTAGGGCGGTGCCGACTCGACAGTAAACATTGAGAAACCTGGTTTTAAAATTACTGTAAATCCAAAACTCGCCTCAAAATCATGAAACTTGGCATGGTGTTATGACATGGCACCAACATGCTGTGGTAAAAAATTAGTCCAATTTGGGACAAGTTTTGGTATAAACTTCTTACAAACTGGAGCTTCTCTCAAAAAGGCTCATGGTTCCGAGAGGGAACTTGTCACCTATGTGTGCGAAACGACATGCGCTATCTCTTCCCGCCTTGATTTATTTTACAGAGGCAACATGCAACTATAGGAGCGTCATCCTAAAAATATGAAATTATTCAGGGTTCGATTTGACTTTTTATACATTATTTGAGTTTTCTAGGCATTTTGGAACATACTTTGGTGTGTGCAAAGGTCATGTGTGTACTAGCCACCTATGTAATTGGATGTTTAATCTGTTTATGGAATCAAGTCCTTATAAGTTATAAGTACATATGCTGTTGTTCTGTGTGCAATGACATCGCACACGGATCATACTAGGGAACCCGTCGGTGATGATTTCATCAATCGCTGACAATTGTTTACCAGCAAGTGTTTGCCCACAACACACATGGCTTATTAGCAGCAATCGTCTGTATTATTATCGGTCTTCGCACACATTTGTGATTACATACCTGTTTGCCGCGTATCACATACATCTTGTTAAATTGAACCGTTTCTGTTCTCTTGGCTCAAAGCAAACAGTTCATCCGAGTGAACCGTATGCCGTATATTGCACACACCTTGATATGGCTGACCGTTTCTTTTGTGTTGCCTAATCACAAACAGTTCATCCGAGTGAACTGTATGCCGTATATCGCACACGCCTTCATCTGGCTGCCCGTTTCTGTTGTTCTGCCTCATCGTAAATAGTTCATTGAACTGAACCGTATGCCTAGCATCGCACACGCAACTAAAATCTGAACCGTGTTTGATGTATCCGCCATTGCAAATGTTTTGCACCTTTTTTGATGATTTTTTACATCACCGTTTGCGATTAATGCATCGCACACAGTTTCGTCGAAGGGTCTCTGATTGTAGTGTTGCGTTAGTAGCATCCTGCAGTAGTGATGCATGAATGATAGAAACCAACCCACTTCTCCTAAACCCTCTAAACTTCTCCCCCATTGGCATCAAATGCCAAAATGGAAGAAATCTAGAAGGCCAATATAGTATGAGTTCCTCCTTAATTTGTGCATTTCTCAAATGTGAGTGAAATCAAATGCACATACCCATTTATGAATAAACGGAGGAGCTCAAACTATATTGGGGATCCATAGAATGTGACAAGAAGATAAAACATGAGAGTCACACATTCAAAAGATCCAAAGAACATATTTTGGACAAGATATACGGGAAGTATCTAGTAGGATCATCAAGCTAAGAATGGCTCCAAAATATATCCAAAAACTATGAGTGCAAAGATATAAGAAATACATACAAGCACTCACTACTCATCCTCTTACCGGATCCATCAAAGAATAAAAAAGCGACAGTCCCAAGGACCGGTAGTAAATGAACAGATATCAAAGAAAGATATGCACTTTCTCATGTGTATAAGTTTCTTATGTGGCAAATAATCATCAAGATGAGCATCCGCAAAGAAACTTGCACACACAAAAAAGATACAAAATATAAGAACATGATATCCTTGAATGAATCCATTAGTATAAAAACTTGATCTTTAGCATAAGAGCTTTGTCACATGGCACATGGCCTAAATTGATCTCATTTGCACAAAAATGAATTACTAAGCATGAGAGAAAATACCACAACCAAATTGAGTGATATTGCAAATTTATCAATATTGCACATAAGAGCACTTTGAGGAATTGGTATGCAATACATTGCTGAATTGGCATATTTGGGATAAGTGAACCATGAGTATGGTTTTAGAGATCCCCAAGATATGCTCCTTCTCAAATGGCTCATAGATGCAAAGAGGAGGTTTAAGATTTTGCAAGAAACACAAACTCAACAAGTACTAATCATGCCAAGATGCAACATACACAATGTTGACTCTAATTTAAATAAATGCATGAAGTGAGTACTTGTTACCGAGAGAGCATTGGTTCAAGGGGCCCTTGATCTAGTACGCGAACATGAGGGACTTGATATTGTTCTTGGATAGGTACATGATCTCCCATAGCATCTTGCTCTTGTTTTGGGGGTGATGACTTCCCTTGTGGTGGATCCACAAGGGGGGCTCTTACTCCTTCTTCTTCTATATGGACATGGGGTGTTTCTTGTGGAAGAATATGATCAATCCCCATTGTACTTGTAGCTTGGGAAGGAGCCTCATCACCTACAACACTTGAAACAAATTGCTCCGCATGGAAGCCGTTATTCTCATCACACTCCACATTCGCCATTTCCTCAATACATCCCATGAATTTATTGATAATACGGTAAGTGCGGGAGTTTGATGCATATCCAACAAATTGACCCAAATTTTAGTTAACCAGGTTTTTGTGATGAGAATGAAACACTTACAACCGAACCAGGTTTTTAATTATCTTCTCCCTCAAATCAAAGAATCAACCAAGCTTGGCTCTAGTAATATTCCACGGTGTCACTGATAACCCACAAGTATAGGGGATCACAATAGTTTTCGAGGGTAGTGTATTCAACCCAAATTTATTGATTCGACACAAGGGGAGCCAAAGAATATTTGCAAGTATTAGCAGCGGAGTTGTCAATTCAACCACACCTGGAGATTAATTATCTGCGACAAAGTTATCAGTAGCAAAGTAATATGATAGTTTTGATAGCAATAGCAACAGCAATAGTAACGGTAACATCGATAGCAATGATTTTGTAGCAAGTTCAATAGTAACAATAGCAGTAGTAACTTAGCAAGAACAATACGAGAGAAATTCATAGGCATTGGATCGGTGAATTCGTTGGATGATATTCATCATATAACAGTCATAACCTAGGGCGATACGGCACTAGCTCCAGTTCATAAATATAGTGTAGGCATGTATTCCGTAGATAGTCATACGTGCTTATGGAAAGAACTTGCATGACATCTTTTGTCCTACCTTCCCGTGGCAGCGGGGTCCATATGGAAACTAAGGGATATTAAGGCCTCCTTTTAATAGAGAACCGGAACAAAGCATTAACATATAGTGAATACATGAACTCCTCAAACTACGGTCATCACCGGGAAGTGTCCCGACTTCTGTCACTCCGGGGTTGCCGGATCATAACACGTAGTAGGTGACTATAACTTGCAAGATCGGATCTAGAACATAGATATAATGGTGATAACATAAACGGTTCAGATCCGAAATCATGGCACCCGGGCCAAAATTGACAAGCATTAAGCATGGCATAGTCATAGCAACATCAATCTGAGAACATAATGGATACTAGGGATCAAGCCCTAACATAACTAACTCGATTACTTGATGAATCTCATCCAACTCCTCACCGACCAGCTAGCCTACGAAGGAATTACTCACTCCCGGTAGGGAGCATCATGGAATTGGCGATGAAGAAGGGTTGGTGATGACGAAGATCGAAGATCCCCCTCTCCGGAGCCCCAAACGGACTCCAGATCTGGCCTCCCAATGAAGAACAGGAGGTGGCGGTGGCTCCGTCTCGTGAAACGCGATAATTCTTCCTCCCTCATTTTTTTCTCCAAAAATGTGATTTTATAGTATCAGGGTTGAGGTCTCCGCGGCCACCAGGTGGGGACAACCCACCTGGGCGCGCCTGAGGGGGGCGCGCCCTGGTGGGTTGTGCCCACCCAGGTGCCCCCCTCCGGTGGTTCTTGGCTCCAGAAATTATCTTTTATTGTATAAAAAATCCTCGCAAATTTTCATTCCAATCCGAGAACTTTTATTTCTGCACAAAAAACAACACCATGGTAGTTCTGCTGAAAACATCATCAGTCCGGGTTAGTTTCATTCAAATCATGCAAATTAGAGTCCAAAACAAGAGGAAAAGCGTTAGGAAAAGTAGATACGACGGAGACGTATCAACTCCCCCAAGCTTAAACCTTTGCTTGTCCTCAAGCAATTCAGTTGATAAACTGAAAGTGGAAAAGAAAAACTTTTACTAACTCTTTGGCTCTTGTTTACATAAATAAGCCTAAGTAGCACCCAGGTTTTTAGCCAAGATCCTGACTAACCATGTCGAAAATAACTCTTAAAAATTATATTAACTCATATCAATGGCATAATCAACTAGCGAGCAATAATAAGATATCTCAAATGATAACACTTTGTCAAAACAACCATGATATAATATGACAATAGTGGTATCTCACTAGCCCTTTCTGAGACCACAAAACATAAATGCAGAGCACCTCCAAAGTTCAAGCAGCGACTAAACATTGTAATTCATGGTAGAAAAGATCCAGTCATGATGCACCCAACATTAGCTACACACAATGCATGAGAATGACAATAGTGCTCTCAGGATCTGGCGCTTATTTGAAAAGGTGATGACACAACATAAAAGTAAATAGATAGTCCCTTCGCAGAGGGAAGCAGTGATTTGCAGCGGTGCCAGAGCTGAAGTTTTTAAAATAGAGGTAAATGAAATTTTGAGAAATGCACCCTTCTTGTTTACTTCGCGACCATTAGTTATCGGTATCTTCCATGCTAAACACATTAGTGGCGGTTACCAAGCGATAAAAGTAAAGGTTTACTCCCCCTCCACCAACAATCACACTCCATGGCTAGTCCGAAACAACGGGTACCGTCCATACCAACAACAGTCCTGGGTGAGTTTTGTTTAATTATTTGAAATTTGAGTTCGGGACTGGGAATCCCTATTACTGCCCCTCTCATGCAAGGACGAGTGAATAAACACTCATTATGAGAATAACCCGCTTAGCATGGAAGATACTGACTACCTCCTGTTGCTCTATGAACAATCCAGGCACACAAAAAAGGATATTTATTTGAAGTTTTTAGAGGTGGCACATGCAAATTTACTTAGGACGGCAGGGTAATACCGCATATAGGTAGGTATGGTGGACTCATCTGGGATAACTTGGGTTTCAGGATTTTGATGCACAAGCAGTGTTCCCGCTTAGTACAGGCGAAGGCTAGCAATTAGGTTGAGAAGCGGCCAGCTAGAGAGCGAAAACGATCATGAACATGCATTATGCATAAGTAACATTGGATACTAGCATGAGTAGGATATGAACACCATGAACATAAATATCATAGAGGCTATGTTGGTTTTGATTCAACTACATGCATGAACATGTGGCAAGTCAAGCCACTCGAACATTCAGAGGAGGATACCATATCATCATACTGCATCACAATCATTTTACGCAATGTTGACATCCAAGATAAATCATTATCCACTCCTAGCTACTTAAGCATGGCATGAGAAACTATAATCTCTAATTGTCATTGCAAACATGTTTGATCATAATAGGCTGAATCATGGATACTAGGTTAAACATATTTACAAAGACAGAATAAGTTGAGTTCATACCCGTTTCTCTCTGCCACAGCTAGTTCACCAAATATCATCATTATTGCCTTTCACTTGCACGACCGAATGATATGAAAATGATAATAGTGCAAGAGTGCCGTGGACCAAGCTGGAATCTACAAACATTTTATTCAAAAGGAGAAGACAAGGTAATTTGGGTTGTTTGTTAGATCATCAGTAATGCATATGAGAGCCACTCAACATTTTCATCGTGGTCTTTCCTCGGTATGACTCAATAAACGGAAGAGAAATTCAAAGAAACACACTGAAATATTTTTGGAGTTTTTGGTTTTCTGGAAGAAAACAAAATACAAGAAAAGGAAGGCAAAAAATAAGAAAAACTATTTACACAGGAAAGCTCCAAACAAAAAGAAGAACAAGGAAATCTTTTTGGGTTTTCTTTTTAAATACTACAGCTAACTACACTAGAAAGAAAAGCCGAAAAGAAGCAAGAAACATTTTTTTTTTATTTTCTCAAAGTTTTTTTTAAACACACAAGAAGAAGGCGAGCAAATAAATTTAGCATGGATAATACAATGAAAAAGTGTGGACACCGACAACTGGAATGAAATGTGTGAACATGAATATAATGTCGGTGGAAACACGTACTCCCCCAAGCTTAGGCTTTTGGCCTAACTTGGTAGTCACCACTCGAAAAAGCCATCGGGTCCCATGTTGAAGTGCTGGGGAGCGGGCACCTAAGGGTCCCACTCCTGAGGCTCCTCCTCTGCTGCCGCCTGGTTGTTCCAGTAAGCGACAATGTCCTCAAGCATGATCCTGTATCCGCCCCTGGCAATAGAATCAAACAAAGCAGGTGCAGGCAACGGAATAATGTCACGGGTGTTCTCGCTGAAAACCAGGTTGTAGGGAATATCTATAGTAATGTTCTCGCCATCAATAAAGTGATGATGTGCCATAGCTTGGTGATCTAAGTAAACCTTGGGCAAGGGATAGTCATGCTGGCGTATCTGAACATTAAAGTGACTCGCTAAGCGAGTAGCATAAATACCGCCATGAATTTTACCCTTGGACCGGTTAAGGTGAAGGCGACGTGCCACAATAGCTCCTAAGCTATAAGTGTCATCGCCGTGCAGTGCACAACGTAAGACATCGAAGTCGGGGGCACTAAGTGCACCAACCTTCTCTCTAGCTAGCAAACACTCCGTAATAAATAGAGTAAAATAATGCACCGAAGGAAACTGCAAGCTAGTGGCGGTGACACTCGACACCCCTCTCTCATCTCCCACTGACAGAGTACGATAAAAGCCATTGAACTCTGCAGGCCTAGGCTCCCTTATTTCCCCGTCAGAAGGGATCAAACATATGTCACAAAATTCAGTAAGTGGTATCTGATGGGGTTCAGCATAAAGATTAAACTGCACCTCAGGAGGGTTATTCCTACTCAGAAAATGGAAACTTTGCACAAAGGAATTTGTGAGGAGATGATACTGTTCACACTCAGCTACGATGAAGTCGGTGAGGCTGGCATTAGCAGCAAATTGTGCAAACTCGTGACGGATTCCAGCTCCATCCATGAATGGGTTATGCAGCCATTCGCATGGCCGCACCTCCGCCATTCTCCGGGTGCAGAGATCATTGTCCGATGACTCCCCAATAACCCCCTTGGAGTTCTTCTTGGAATCAAACTTCCTAAAGATACTCATCTTTTTCCTATGAATAAAATTCTGAAATTTTTAGTCCACAAAAATTTTCTCAACAATACTTCACAAGATTGATAGCAACTACTCATAGGGATGCATAGAGGCCATATCAAGCATTCAAACTACTTAGAACTCTAAGAATTCAACATGCAAGTTCATCTACAGCAGCACCAAGAGTAACTAATTATTCGAAATATTAACCACTAAAGCAAAAACTAATTGGACCAACGGAGGAGTCACATACCAAGCAACAATCCCCCAAAATAGTTTCGGAAACGGAGCTTCAAGCAAAGAGATCAAAATCCACAGATTTGAGAGCAAGAACATGAGGGAGAGAGCAATGGTGATTTTTTTCTGGAGGTAGGTGGTGACATGAGCTAAAGAGATAAGTGAGGGGGGCCACGTGGGGACCACAACCCACCATGGCGCGCCTGGGGGTGCAGGCGCACCCAGGTGGGTTGTGCCCTCCCAGTGCACCCCCCCTCTGATGTTATTTGCACCAAAAATTCTTATTCAGAAAAAAATCGTATTAAATTTTTGGAGCATTCTGAGAACTTTTATTTTTGGGTCATTTTTTATTGCACAGAAAATTCAGAAATCAGACTAAACATGGCATTTTATTTTATTTAACTAAGAAAAAACAGAAAATAAAAGTAAAGGACAGAAGGTAGTGCTCACTAAATTCATCAACTTCATACCTCTCAAAAATGATTCATTAATAAGGTTGATCAAGTCTTATTAACAACCACCTTCGATTAGCATGAAACCGAAGAACTTTTGTAAAACACTAAGTTATCTCAACGGGGATATGAATGTCCCCAACAATAAGCATTTCATATTTCTTTTTGGTAGTAGGTAGAGGTAGTTGAAAACTTCCAATAGTGATTGTCGGAGATTTTTCAATAACATTAATACCATTCACTTGGAATTGTTTCTTCGGGAAGTGCACCGTATGCTCATTACCATTGATATGAAAAGTGACCTTGCTTTTATTGCAATCAATAACAGCCCCTGCAGTATTCAAAAAGGGTCTACCAAGGATAATCGACATGTTGTCGTCCTCGGGCATCTCAAGTATAACAAAGTCAGTTAAGATAGTAACGTTTGCAACAACAACGGGCACATCCTCACAAATACCGGTAGGTATGGCTGTTGATTTTTCAGCCATTTGCAAAGATATTTCAGTAGGTGTGAGTTTATTCAAGTCAAGTCTTTTATATAGAGAGAAAGGCATAACACTAACACCAGCTCCTAAATCACACAAAGCGGTTTTCACATAATTTCTTTTGATGGAGCAAGGTATAGTTGGTATTCCCGGATCTCCAAATTTTTTAGGTACTCCATCCTTAAAAGTATAATTAGCAAGCATGGTGGAGATTTCAGCTTCCGGCATTTTTCTCTTGTTGGTGATGATGTCTTTCATGTATTTTGCATAAGGAGGCATTTTTAACATACCAGTCAAGCGGGTACGCAAAAAGACTGGCCTAAGCATTTCAGCAAAGTGTTCAAATTCTTCATCATCTTTCTCCTTAGTTGATTTGGGTGGAAAGGGCATAGCTTTTTGAACCCATGGTTCTCATTCCTTACCATGTTTTCTAGCAACAAAGTCTCTTTTATCATATCTCTTATTCTTGGGTTGTGGGTTATCAAGATCAACAGCCGGTTCTATTTCAACATCATTGTCTGGTTCTTTATTATTTGTTTGAGTATCTTGATGAACCTCATCATCATCTTTTTCATTATCAGAAGGTGAGTGTTCATTACCAGATTGAGTTTCAGCATCAGAAATAGAGATTTCATTATCATTATCAGGAGGTTTTTCTACTTCAGGTTCACTAGAGGCGTGTAAAGTCCTACCATTTTTCTTCTTCCTTTTCTTTTTAGAAGGACTAGGTGCATTAGTGTTAACTCTTTGAGAGTCTTGTTCAATTATTTTAGGGTGTCCCTCAGGATAAAGTGGTTCCTGAGTCATTCTACCTCCTCTAGTCATTACTCTAACAGCATGATCATTGATATTATTATTCATTTCATCTAACAACTCTCTTTGAGATTTAGCAACTTGTTCTAATTGAGTTTGAACCATAGAGGCATGTTTTCCTACACCTCTAACATCATTGGTAATTCTAAATAACAAGTCACTCAAGCGAGCAATCATATCAGAATTGTATTTCAATTGTTTCATAACATTTGCATTGAAGTGATCTTGGTTTCTAATGTAATTATCAAACTCATACAAGCATTGACTAGGATGTTTGTTATAAGGGATATCACCTTCATCGAACTTTAGTAAAGAATTTACCTCTACCACCTTAGGTGGTGGTGTTTCAAGCCCATGTATTTCTTCAATAGCAGGTAAATTTTTAACATCCTCTGCTTTAATACCTTTTTCCTTCATAGATTTCTTTGCCTCTTGCATATCTTCGGGACTGAGATATAAGATACCCATCTTCTTCGAAGTAGGTTTAAGTGGTGGTTCAGGAAGGATCCAATCATCATAATTTTTCAATATGTTATTCAATAGTTCTTCAGCTTGTTCAACAGTTCGTTCCCTGAAAACACAACCAGCACAACTATCTAGGAAATCCCTAGAAGCATCGGTTAGTCCATTATAGAAAATATCAAGTATTTCATTTTTCTTAAGAGGATGATCAGGCAAAGCATTAAACAATTGGAGAAGCCTTCCCCAAGCTTGTGGGAGACTCTCTTCTTCAATTTGCACAAAGTTAAATATTTCCTGTAAGGCAGCTTGTTTCTTATGAGCAGGAAAATATTTTTCAGAGAAGTAATAAATCATATCCTGGGGACTACGCACACAACCAGGAGCAAGAGTATTATAATGAAAATGGAAATAATTTGAGAATATAATAATAGCGAATCTTCTCATCATGAGCAAAAAGGGTGGCTATGTCATTCAACTTAGTAAGGTGTGCCACAACAGTTTCAGTTTCATAACCATGGAAAGGATCGGATTCAACCAAAGTAATTAACTCTGGGTCGACAGAGAATTCATAATCCTTATCATCAACAAAGATAAGTGAAGTAGCAAACTTAGGATCACATTTCATTCTAGCATTCAAAGATTTTTCTTTCAGTTTGCATAATAATTTCTTAAGATCATCCCTATCATTGCAAGCAAGAAAGTCTCTAGTTGTCTCCTCATCCATAACATAACCTTCCGGTATCTTAGGCAATTCATATATAGGAGAACTAGATCTAATAGGTGTTTCAAGATTTTCAGTTTCAAGCTCTTCATCAGTTTCAACAATTTCATCAGTTTCAGCATTCTCAAAAGCCTTAGTTCTAGCAATTTGTTCATCAAGAAATTCACCTAGTGGCACATTATCATCAAGCAAGGTACTAGCATCATCATGAGTAGCATTCATAGCAGAAGTAGCATCATCAATAACTTGTGACATATCAGAATGAATAGCATGCGGTGGTGTTGCAAGTCTACTTATAACAGAAGGTGAATCAAGTGCAGAGCTAGATGGCAGTTCCTTACCTCCCCTCGTTTTAGAGGGAAAAATCTTAGTCTTAGCTTCCTTCAGATTCTTCATAGTGATAATTTGATAATAATCCCAAGTGACTCAACAAATATAGCTATGATCCCCGGCAACGGCGCCAGAAAAAGGTCTTGATAACCCACAAGTATAGGGGATCGCAACAGTTTTCGAGGGTAGAGTATTCAACCCAAATTTATTGATTCGACACAAGGGGAGCCAAAGAATATTTGCAAGTATTAGCAGCCGAGTTGTCAATTCAACCACACCTAGAGATTAATTATCTACGACAAAGTGATCAGTAGCAAAATAATATGATAGTTTTGATAGTAGTAGCAACAGCAATAGTAACGGTAACAGCGATAGCAATGATTTTGCAGCAAGTTCAATAGTAACAATAGCAGTAGTAACTTAGCAAGAACAATACGAGAGAAATTCGTAGGCATTGGATCGGTGAATTCATTGGATGATATTCATCATATAACAGTCATAACCTAGGGCGATACGGCACTAGCTCCAGTTCATAAATATAATGTAGGCATGTATTCCGTAGATAGTCATACGTGCTTATGGAAAGAACTTGCATGACATCTTTTGTCCTACCCTCCCGTGGCAGCGGGGTCCATATGGAAACTAAGGGATATTAAGGCCTCCTTTTAATAGGGAACCGGAACAAAACATTAACACATAGTGAATACATGAACTCCTCAAACTACGGTCATCACCGGGAAGTGTCCCGACTTCTGTCACTCCGGGGTTGTCAGATCATAACACGTAGTAGGTGACTATAACTTGCAAGATCGGATCTAGAACATAGATATAATGGTGATAACATAAATGGTTCAGATCTAAAATCATGGCACCCGGGCCCAAAGTGACAAGCATTAAGCATGGCATAGTCATAGCAACATCAATCTCAGAACATAATGGATACTAGGGATCAAGCCCTAACAAAACTAACTCGATTACATGATGAATCTCATCCAACTTCTCACCGACCAGCGAGCCTACGAAGGAATTACTCACTCCCGGTAGGGAGCATCATTGAATTGGGGATGGAGAAGGGTTGGTGATGAGGAAGATCGAAGATCCCCCTCTCCGAAGCCCCAAACGGACTCCAGATCTGGCCTCCCGATGAAGAACAGGAGTTGGCGGCGGCTCCGTCTCGTGAAACGTGATAATTCTTCCTCCCTCATTATTTTCTACAAAAATGTGATTTTATAGTATCAGGGTTGAGGTCTGCGGGGCCACCAGGTGGGGACAACCCACCTAGGCGCGCCTGAGGGGGGCACCCTGGTGGGTTGTGCCCACCCAGGTGCCCCCCTCCGATGGTTCTTGGCTCCAGAAATTCTCTTTTATTATATAAAAAATCCTCACAAAGTTTCATTCCAATCCGAGAACTTTTATTTCTGCACAAAAAACAACACCATGGTAGTTCTGCTGAAAACATCATCAGTCCGGGTTAGTTTCATTCAAATCATGCAAATTAGAGTCCAAAACAAGAGGAAAAGCGTTAGGAAAAGTAGATACGACGGAGACGTATCAGTCTCCACCTTCCTCATGAATAAGCCAAGCATCCAATGCTTTTCCAAAGTACCTAAAACACATTAAGGTACAATTTGGTTCCCGAACTTGTTGGGTCCGAAGTAGTTAGACCAACTACAATACATAAGGCAAACTCCACATTAAATATGTGCATATGGATATGAACTCGAAATTCATGCACATTTTTAACCATTAAGGATATTATGGAGTTTACCCTATATAAAGGATCAAGTAGAGCAAGCAAGGCAATAAGAAGTATATAAATAAATATGCATGCACAAGCCTACCAAGATCCAAAGAGATACAACTTGGACAAAATAATACATACACGATGAATGCACCACTAATATCACAAAGCATCCAAGTTGTCCAAATTATATCAAAGTGAAAAATCCACACATGACCTCATACAAAGTACAACATATGAACTAAGCAATGACCAAAGAGCATAAAGTATACACACTACACACAAGCTCAAAGGCTTATCTCACTCAAGTAGATAATAGATAGTGCAAGCAGTGAGATAAGGCAGGTTGAAGCATGAGCCGAGAAGAATATGATCATAAAGTTCTACCACATGAAGAATTACCAATTGTAAGAGAATAACAATGGTATTTGGTATTAACACTCAGTGGTAGATTCCGAAGATGCACAAGATCAAAATCATAATCCAAAGGATAAGAAGAGAGTTTCATGGTGTTCTTGGCCGGGTGGGCATTTCTCCCCATTGGACCCCATGCGCACGGGCTAAGTCAGCCCCGTGCCCACGGGGTACTCAGAGACTGAAACCCCACCCCGTGCGCACGGGGGTCAACAGACCCCATTCGCATGGGGTGTCCAAAGAGTTACGCGACACCCCGTGCGCACGGGGGTCAAAGACCCCGTGCGCACGGGGTGTCCAGGAGATTCTGTGAAACTCTAAGGACACCTCGGCCTAGCACACTACGAAGGCAAAATAAACACCAACAAGAGATAATTAATGGATACTTTGAGAATTTGAATTTCAAATGAGCTTGACATACCACATAGTGACTAGATAATATTGAATATCAATACTAGGTGGTATTTCTCATATTCACATTTCGGGTTTGTGATGTGCACAAAACATAACACTCCCCCATAATGTGATGATCCACTAATATCTCACAAAAGCCAAAAAAGATTCAAATATGATACAATAAGGGCTCAAGACAACAAACACCACTATATGATGTCCAATGCAAAATGCACAAGCTAGATACTAAACCTAAATATGCAAGGGGCGAGTAACTTTCAATGTAAGCAATATAAACACAAGTTACCGCAAAGAGGAACATTGGATAGATAATATGAAGATAATCCACATGACTTGGCTCGAACAAATAAATGGTGGATATCCTTTTCTTCACGAACTAGCCAAATCTCCAATGTCCTCCACACACCTATTGATCAAGTTTGAGCTTGATGGTACCCAACAAAGTTGGGTCCTAATAAGTTAGTCACAATAGGCTTGGCAACCCAAATGGTCTTTTCCATTTCCAAACCACTTTGGGCACCAACAAACTTGGCAAACAAATTGCCAACAACATCCATCCTAAGCAAATAATGATCATTGACTAGAGGAGGCTTAGGGATGTTACCATTGGGACATGATGAGGATATGTGTCCCTTCCCATGACAATTATAGAAACATGTGCTCCCCCTTCTCTTCTTCTTTATTTTCTCAACTTGGGGAGCATTCTCTTGGTTTATCATTGGTAGTGGCCTTTCTTCAACTTGAGGCTGACCTTGAGATTGAACTTGAGTCCGCTTCCCTTGTTTCTTCACATATGAAGCCTTCTTCTTTAATGGACAAGATCTCACATGGTGTCCAACATTCTTGCACTTGAAGCATGTAATGTTGCCCGGATTCTTGATTTGATCTTGTCCCTTCTTATTTTTCTTGGACTTCTTGTTGTTGGGAATGAAACCAAGTCCGCCCTTGTCATGAGGTGATTTTTGAACACTCAAGATAGTGTTTGAAGGAAATATGCCCTAGAGGCAATAATAAAGTTGTTATTTTATATTTCCTTACTCATGATAAAGGTTAATTATTCATGCTAGAATTGTATTGATCGGAAACTTAAATACATGTGAATACATAAACAAATGCCGTGTCCCTAGTAAGCCTCTACTAGACTAGCTCGTTGATCAAAGATGGTTAAGGTTTCCTAACCATAGACATGTGTTGTCATTTGATAACGGGATCACATCATTAGGAGAATGATGTGATGGACAAGACCCATCCATTAGCTTAGCATATTGATCGTTCAGTTTATTGCTATTGCTTTCTTAATGACAAATACATATTCCTTCGACTATGAGATTATGCAACTCCCGGATACCGGAGGAATACCTTGTGTGCTATCAAACATCACAACGTAACTGGGTGATTATAAAGATGCTCTACAAGTATCTCCGAAGGTGTTTGTTGAGTTGTCATAGATCGAGATTAGGATTTGTCACTCCGAGTATCGGAGAGGTATCTGTGGGCCCTCTCGATAATACACATCATAAGAATCCTTGCAAGCAAAGTGACTAAGGTGTTAGTTGCAAGATGATGTATTACGGAACGAGTAAAGAGACTTGCCGGTAACTAGATTGAACTAGGTATGAAGATACCGACGATCGAATCTCGGGCAAGTAACATACCGATGGACAAAGGGAATTACGTATGTTGTCATAAGGTTCGACTGATAAAGATCTTCGTAGAATATTGATACGTATCCAACGTATCTATAATTTTTTATTGTTCCATGCTATTATATTATCATTCTTGGATGTTTTACAATCATTTTATAGCAACTTTATATCATTTTTTGGGACTAACCTATTGACATAGTGCCCAGTGCCAGTTGCTATTTTTTGCTTGTTTTTTACTTCGCAGGAAATCAATACCAAACGGAGTCCAAACACAGCGAAACTTTTTGGTGATTTTTTCTGGACCAGAAGACACAAGTTGGGCCAATAAAGTACCTGAGGGGGGCTCCGAGGGGAGCACAACCCACCAGGGCGCGCCTGGGGGCCCAGGCGCGCCCAGGTGGGTTGTGCCCACCTCGGCCACCTCCCGCACCACCTCTTTGCTCTATAAATACCACAATATTCTAGAAACCCTAGGGGAGTCGACGAAAATCAATTCCAGCCACCGCAAGTTCCAGAAACCACAGATACAATCTAGACACCATCACGGAGGGGTTCATCATCCTCATTGGTGCCTCTCCGATGATGCGTGAGTAGTTCATTGTAGACCTACGGGTCCGTAGTTAGTAGCTAGATGGCTTCCTCTCTCTCTTTTGATTCTCAATACAATGGTCTCTTGGAGATCTATTTGATGTAACTCTTTTTGCGGTGTGTTTGTTGGGATCCGATGAACTTTGAGTTTATGATCAGATCTATGTTTTTATCCATGAAAGTTACTTGATTCTTTTGATCTCTTATATGCATGATTATTGATTACTTATAGCCTCGTATTTCTTCTTCGAATCTTTGGTTTAGTTAGGCCAACTAGATCAATTTTTCCTGCCATGGGAAGAGGTGCTTTGTGATGGGTTCGATCTTACGGTGCTTGATCCCAGTGACAGAAGGGGAACCGACACGTATTATCGTTGCTATTAAGGATAACAAGATGGGGTCTATTTCTACATAAATAGATCTTGTCTACATCATGTCATCGTTCTTATTGCATTACTCCGTTTCTCCATGAACTTAATACACTAGATGCATGCTGTATAGCGGTCGATGTGTGGAGTAATAGTAGTATATGCAGGCAGGAGTTGGTCTACTAATCTTGGACGTGATGCCTATATAATGATCATTGCCTGGATATCGTCATAATTATTTGAAGTTCTATCAATTGCCCAACAGTAATTTTTTACCCACCGTATGCTATTTTTCTCGAGAGAAGCCACTAGTGAAATCTACGGCCCCCGGGTCTATTTTCTCATCATATATTTTTAGATCTATTTTGCTATTTGCCTTTTTATTTATTTTCCACTTTTATTTTCAGATCTATATTTCTAAAAACCCAAAAATATTTTGCTTCACTTTATTTTATTCGCGATCTATTTATCCAATCTACTACAATTTATCTCCCGTCCGTTTGCCAATTTCTGGCGCCGTTACCCGAAAGGGATTGACAACCCCTTTAACACGTCGGGTTACAAGTATTTGTTCTTTGTGTGCAGGTGCTTTTTACATAGTGTTGCTTGGTTCTCCTACTGGTTCGATAACCTTGGTCTCATCACTGAGGGAAATACCTACCGTTGTTGTGCTGCATCATCCCTTCCTCTTTGGGGAAATACCGACATAGTTCAAGCAAACATCAAATATGTAGGAGCCAATTTGGGCATCCAGGTTCCGCTATTGGTTATTGACCGGAGAGGTGTCTCGATCATGTCTACATAGTTCTCGAACCCGTAGTGTCCGCACGCTTAACGTTCGTTGACGATATAGTGTTATATGATTTGGTGACCGAATATTGTTCGGAGTCCCGGATGAGATCACATACATGACGAGGAGTCTCGAAATGGTCGAGAGGTAAATATTGATATATAGGACGATGGTATTCGGACACCGGAAGAGTTTCGGGATGCACCGGGTAGTCATCGGGTCACCAGAAGGGGTTTCGGACACCCCCGATAGGTGTATGGGCCTAATGGGCCAAGGGGGGGGGGGACAGACCTGCCCACAGGGGGCTGGTGCACCCCTCTCCCTGGCCGGCCGGCCCTAGGGAAGGATAGGGGGAGGGCTAGCCCCTCCTGCCTTCCCCTTCTCATGGGAGAAAGGAAAAGGGGGGTGCCTCCCTCCCCTGCCTTTCCCCGCTCACCTAAAAAGGAAAGGGGGGCGCGGCTTGGGAGAGACTGATACGTCTCCATCGTATCTACTTTTCCTAACACTTTTCCTCTTGTTTTGGACTCTAATTTGCATGATTTGAATGAGACTAACCCGGACTGACGCTGTTTTCAAGAGAACTACCATGGTGTTGTTTTTTGTGCAGAAATAAAAGTTCTCGGATTGGAACGAAACTTTGCGAGGATTTTTTATACAATAAAAGATAATTTCTGGAGCCAAGAACCACCGGAGGGGGGCACCTAGGTGGGCACAACCCACCAGGGCGCCCCCCCTCAGGCACGCCCAGGTGGGTTGTCCCCACCTGGTGGCCCCGCATACCTCAACCCTGATACTATAAAATCACATTTTCGGAGAAAAAAATCAAGGAGGAAGAAACGGAGCCGCCGCACCTCCTGTTCTTCATTGGGAGGCCAGATCTGGAGTCCGTTTGGGGCTCCGGAGAGGGGGATCTTCGATCTTCCTCATCACCAACCCTTCTCCATCCCCAATTCAATGATGCTCCCTACCGGGAGTGAGTAATTCCTTCGTAGGCTCGCTGGTCGGTGAGGAGTTGGATAAGATTCATCATGTAATTGAGTTAGTTTTGTTAGGGCTTGATCCCTAGTATCCATTATGTTCTGAGATTGATGTTGCTATGACTATGCCATGCTTAATGCTTGTCACTTTGGGCCCGGGTGCCATGATTTCAGATCTGAACCGTTTATGTTATCACCATTATATCTATGTTCTAGATCCGATCTTGCAAGTTATAGTCACCTACTACGTGTTATGATCCGGCAACCCCGGAGTGACATAAGTCGGGACACTTCCCGGTGATGACCGTAGTTTGAGGAGTTCATGTATTCACTATGTGTTAATGCTTTGTTCCGGTTCTCTATTAAAAGGAGGCCTTAATATCCCTTAGTTTCCATATGGACCCCGCTGCCATGGGAGGGTAGGACAAAAGATGTCATGCAAGTTCTTTCCATAAGCACGTATGACTATCTACGGAATACATGCCTACATTATATTTATGAACTGGAGCTAGTGCCGTATCGTCCTAGGTTATGACTGTTATATGATGAATATCATCTAACGAATTCACCGATCCAATGCCTATGAATTTCTCTCGTATTGTTCTTGCTAAGTTACTACTGCTATTGTTACTATTGAACTTGCTGCAAAATCATTGCTATCGCTGTTACCGTTACTATTGCTGTTGCTACTACTATCAAAACTATCATATTACTTTGCTACTGATCACTTTGTCACAGATAATTAATCTCCAGGTGTAGTTGAATTGACAACTCAGCTGCTAATACTTGCAAATATTCTTTGGCTCCCCTTGTGTCGAATCAATAAATTTGGGTTGAATATTCTACCCTCGAAAACTGTTGCGATCCCCTATACTTGTGGGTTATCAAGACCTTTTTCTGGCGCCGTTGCCGGGGAGCATAGCTATATTTGTTGAGTCACTTGGGATTATTATCAAATTATCACTATGAAGAATCTGAAGGATGCTAAGACTAAGATTTTTCCCTCTAAAACGAGGGGAGGTAAGGAACTGCCATCTAGCTCTGCACTTGATTCACCTTATGTTATAAGTAGACTTGCAACACCACCACATGCTATTAATTCTGATATGTCGCAAGTTATTGATGATGCTATTTCTGCTATGAATGCTACTCATGATGATGCTAGTACCTTTCTTGATGATAATGTGCCACTAGGTGAATTTCTTGATGAACAAATTGCTAGAACTAAGGCTTTTGAGAATGCTGAAACTGATGAAATTGTTGAAACTGATGAAGAGCTTGAAACTGAAAATCTTGAAACACCTATTAGATCTAGTTCTCCTAGATATGAATTGCCTAAGATACCGGAACGTTATGTTATGGATGAGGAGACAACTAGAGACTTTCTTGCTTGCAATGATAGGGATGATCTTAAGAAATTATTATGCAAACTGAAAGAAAAATCTTTGAATGCTAGAATGAAATGTGATCCTAAGTTTGCTACTACACCTATCTTTGTTGATGATAAGGATTATGAATTCTCTGTCGACCCAGAGTTAATTACTTTGGTTGAATCTGATCCTTTCCATGGTTATGAAACTGAAACTGTTGTGGCACACCTTACTAAGTTGAATGACATAGCCACCCTTTTTGCTCATGATGAGAAGATTCGCTATTATTATATTCTCAAATTATTTCCGTTCTCATTAAAGGGTGATGCTAAGACTTGGTATAGTACTCTTGCTCCTGGTTGTGTGTGTAGTCCCCAGGATATGATTTATTACTTCTCTGAAAAATATTTTCATGCTCATAAAAAACAAGCTGCCTTACAGGAAATATTTAACTTTGTGCAAATTGAAGAAGAGAGTCTCCCACAAGCTTGGGGGAGGCTTCTCCAATTGCTTAATGCTTTGCCTGATCATCCCCTTAAGAAAAATGAAATACTTGATATCTTCTATAATGGACTAACCGATGCTTCTAGGGATTTCCTAGATAGTTGTGCTGGTTGTGTTTTCAGGGAACGAAATGTTGAACAAGCTGAAGAACTATTGAATAACATATTGAAAAATTATGATGATTGGATCCTTCCTGAACCACCACTTAAACATACTCCGAAGAACAGGGGTATCTTATATCTCAGTCCCGAAGATATGCAAGAGGCAAAGAAATCTATGAAGGAAAAAGGTATTAAAGCAGAGGATGTTAAAAATTTACCTCCTATTGAAGAAATACATGGGCTTGAAACACCACCACCTAAGGTGGTAGAGGTAAATTCTTTACTAAAGTTCGATGAAGGTGATATCCCTTATAACAAACATCCTAGTCAATGCTTGTATGAGTTTGATAATTACATTAGAAACCAAGATCACTTCAATGCAAATGTTATGAAACAATTGAATACAATTCTGATATGATTGCTCGCTTGAGTGACTTGTTATTTAGAATTACTAATGATGTTAGAGGTGTAGGAAAACATGCCTCTATGGTTCAAACTCAATTAGAACAAGTTGCTAAATCTCAAAGAGAGTTGTTAGATGAAATGAATAATAATATGAATGATCATGCTGTTAGAGTAATGACTAGAGGAGGTAGAATGACTCAGGAACCACTTTATCCTTAGGGACACCCTAAAAGAATTGAACAAGACTCTCAAAGAGTTAAAATTGATGCACCTAGTCCTTCTAAAAAGAAAAAGAAGAATAAAAATGGTAGGACTTTACACGCCTCTAGTGAACCTGAAGTAGAAAAACCTCCTAATAATGATAATGAAGTCTCTATTTCTGATGCTGAAACTCAATCTGGTAACGAAAACTCACCTTCTGATAATGAAAAAGATAATGATGAAGTTCATGAAGATACTCAAACAAATAATAAAGAACCAAACAATGGTGTTGAAATAGAACCGGCTGTTGATCTTGATAACCCACAATCCAAGAATAAGAGATATGATAAAAGAGACTTTGTTGCTAGAAAACATATTAAGGAAAGAGAACCATGGGTTCAAAAACCTATGCCCTTTCCACCCAAATGGACTAAGAAGAAAGATGATGAAGAATTTGAACGCTTTGCTGAAATGCTTAGGCCAGTCTTTTTGCGTACCCGCTTGACTGATATCTTAAAAATGCCTCCTTATGCAAAATACATGAAAGACTGATACGTCTCCAATGTATCTATAATTTTTGATTGTTCCATGCTATTATATTATCTGTTTTGGATGTTTTATATGCATTAATATGCCATTTTATATTATTTTTTGGACAAACCGATTAACATAGAGCCTAGTGCCAGTTTCTGTTTTTTCCTTGTTTTTCAGTTTCGCAGAAAATGAATACCAAACGGAGTCCAAACGGAATAAAACTTTCGCGATGATTTTTCTTGGACCAGAAGAAAACCAGGAGACTTGGAGATGAAGTTGGAGGATGTGACGCCCCCGGCTTAATCGTGCACTAATCATACACGCAAATGCACACGATCAAGCCTAAGGACTCACTTGAAGATATCACAACACAACTCTAAAACATAAATAAAGGCATACAAGCATTATATTACAAGCCAGGGCCTCGAGGGCTCGAATACATAAGCTTGATGCCATGCAAGCATCGGAGGAAGCGTTAGATATCTGAGTACAGACATAAGACAGAGAGATAAGCCTTTAACAAGGCGGGACAAAACAAAAGTTACGATCGAAAGGCGCAGGCCTCCTTCCTGGGACCCTTCGATCCTACTCCAGGTCGTCGGCCAACTCGTAGTAGTAACCACCCTCGGGGTAGTAGTAGTAGTCGTTGGCGGGAGCAACTATCTCAGGGGCTTCGTCATCTGGTTGCATCAAAAGGATATATGGAAAAAAGAAAGCAAAGCAACCGTGAGTACTCATCCGAAGTACTCAGCAAGCAAGGATCTACACTACATATGCAACATTATCAAAGGAAGGCTGTATATGTGGACTGGGCTGCAAAAATGCTAGAGTAGAGAGAAGGCCTAGTCCTATCGAAGACTAGCATCTTCAGCGGTCTTGCAGCAATAGAAGAGAGTAGATCAGTACAATATGTAATAGTGGTTGTGTCAAGTAAAAGTCTCGCCCAGAGATCCTTCCTCGACTCCCTGTGAGAAAGCGATCTCGGAGCCATCATATCCAGTTATCATCTCAAGTGTCCAGTTCTAGTTGTATCGATTGGGATACAACTCCGAGTGTCCGTTACCGTAGGATAGGCTATCGATAGATGTTTTCTTCCCTGCAGGGGTGCATCAACTTACCCACCACGCTCGCTTAACTCTGGCCGGACACACTTTTCTGGGTCATGCCCGGCCTCGGCCAAACGACACACCGCAGCCCTACCTAGAGCTCAGCAGAGAGGTCCCCGCCGGTCTACATCCTAAGCGCTCAGGGGTCTTAGGCCATCGCCCTGTGCACTCTGGGTCGTTGCGTGCAGGGTGGATACCAGCGCCATCGGAACGATCCGTCCCGGCCGCCATGCTGAACTGGACGTCTAACAGAGCTTTCGGCTGATGCATACGATGCAGAGTACCCATAACTATCCCCGCATGATGGTTAGTGATATTGGTCCGGAAGCCCACTCAGATCACATATCCAAATCGTTAGTGTATTGGAATTGCGGTAACGAGCAGAGACTCACGATCGATGTGACTCCGTCGCCCCGTCTCGAGGACTTGCGGCAAGGGCTAAGAATGCCCGGCCACGCCTCGTATTTGTCTCTCGGGTACCGTCCAGGTCAACCCGTCTCTACATCACTCGCGGGTACCCCTCAGGGTCGACTCGCCTTTTCAAGTAACCATTGTAAAGTCCAAGTATCAGCGTGTCCATAACATCTGAGGAATCCGAGGTATCACCCTCGTTGGATTCCTACTCAATGTATCCGTCAAGGTGAACTCGAAGGAATCACCCTCGATGGGTTCACACTTGAGGTGTTGCACGACAGCGTCGTTATCGGGAGTGGTGAAAGTGGAATCACCCTCGATGACCACAACCGAATAGCTACTCTACAGAGTTAACATCAGAAGTGCTATACGAGGTATCACCCTCGGCACTCGATAGTAACACTGCAGTGTCGTACAACTAAGGGGGTAATGTGCGGTGCCGGGGCCTGGTTGTCGATCGTGTTGATCGAGTCATCTGATAATCCAGTGGGGGCAACTGGGGACAAAGTGGGGTCTCTGGTGGGTCTCTACCCAGCCTATACTAAGCAGTTTAGGATAAGCAGGTAGGTATCAACAGCAGTTACAAAAACAGGCTATGCATCAGAATAGGATAAACAGTAGCAACAGCAATTTCTAATGCAAGCATAAGAGAGAAAGAATAGGCGATATCGGCATGTTCAAAAGGGGGGGGGGGTGCTTGCCTGGTTGCTCGGCGGCAAAGGCAGGATCATCAGAGGCGTAGTAGATCTTCGGAGCTGCGTCGGTCTCGGAGGCTACGTCGGTACCGGGCTCTATCGAGAGAGAAGAGGGGGAGGAAACAGATAAATACACAGCAACAATGCAATTACAAGGCATGACAACGCAAATAGCTATGCTATGGGTGACCTAACGCGGGGCTACTCGTTACAGACGGAGTAGGAATTTAACGGGAATGTTTTCCCGGTTCAGGGCGTTTGCCTGACAGGTGAACCGAAGGGTACGGTTCCATGTTCAGGTGGTTAGGGGCACCTCACAGGCACGTGGTTCACGTATTCGGATTCGTCACGTTTTTCTGAGCAACTTTCATGTAAAAAGTATTTTCACCCGAGTTACGGATTATTTTATATGAATTTCCGAAGTTTATTATATTTTCTGGAATTTATTCATATTTCAAAATTAAACAGTAAAATACTTCTGTCACCTAGTGCTATTGTAGCCACAGTGTATGACAGTGGGGCTGGGTTTACCCAGTCAACAATTGACTGGTCAACAAATGAATAGTGTAGGGGGCCACATGTCATTGACTTAGACATTCTTTCTAAAATTGCTTTTTCTTTAAACTAACAGTGGGTCCACATGTCATCTACTATTAGACTAACTTACCACTAATTTTAATCCTAAGCTATACTGGTTAAACAAGGGCCGGCCACACACGGCTGTTGCATAGCCGGCCACACACACCACACACATACAACCCCCACACACACATAACTCACATGCACACTCACCACATAGCACACTCGGCCATGGCCGGCCATGGCCAGTAGCAGCCGCAGCCGGAGGTAGCAGGCTGCAGTACACCAGCAACCTAGTAGCGCTAGCAGTGGTATAAGCACGGAGCAGCAGCAGCGACAACTAGCAGATACAGCAGCAGCGACAACTAGCAGATACAGCAGCAGTAGGAAGCAAGAACAACAGCAGCGTGCGAGCAACAACGAGCGTGGACAACGCGGCTGGGCGCGGGCACACGTTGTGCAGGGCCGGAGCTCAGGCCCGCAGGGGCAGGGCGACCAGGGGGCGCGCGGGAGCACGCACGGGGGCGAGGCCAAGCGCAGGCGGGCGGGCGCGGAGGCGCGTGGGCACGCGCGAGGGGCGCGACTAGGGGCATGGACGGGCCAACTCCGGCCATGGCGACTGGTCCTCGTGGGGCGACGCATACGGCGACAAATCAAAGGGGAAAAGCAAAGGGATTGGGAGAGGAGCTCACTGCGAGCTCAAAGGCGAGGTCGGGGAGGCCGGGGACGCAGTGAAGGCGGCGAATTTGTCGATGGCGTCGCGGTGGCCGGAGGTTGAAGACCACATCGATGGCGACGGCAGAGAACTCCCAGGCTCGAGTCGAAGGGCGGGGCTGATGTGGACGACGACGGCGGTCCTCCTTGGCATCTCACGACGGCGAGGGCTGGCTAGTGGTCATGGCAACAACGAGGCAGCGCCGACGATGGGGTTCGGTTGAGCTCGGACGCGGGCGGGGAGGAGAGCAACGGCGCGGGGGGGGGGGGGGGGGGGGGGGGGGGGGGGGGGGGGGGGAAGCGGGCGCGTTAGGGCGAGCGGGGAGGGCTCGGCGCGGCTATATAGGGCAGGGGAGCCGGCGATGCTCGACGTGTGGCGCCGGCCATGGAGATGGCGCCAGGGCTGCCCTGCCTGCTCCTGTAGCTGGTAGGAGAGGATTGGGGGTTGGTTGGGCCAAAACTATTACCTTAAGGCCCAGAGGCACAGTGATAGGTTTTTTTTATTTACTTTAGTGTTTTGCCTTTGCTCCTGTTTTGCATTTTGTTTTAGCTCCAAATGAATTTTGTTTAACATGAAACTTGTCATATAAATAGTAGCCATTATTTTGGAGAGGCACAAAAAGTTTGGAGCCGATTTGAGTCCAATTAAATTGTACTTGAATTTAAATGGGTCTCTTAGGTGTTGTTGCTCTAGTTTTTTAAAATGGTTATGGCCACTTTAAATATTCAAAAGAGGTGGGTTCATACATGAAAATAGTTAATGAATATTTTAAACCCAACGAACATTTTCGTTTTACCGTTAAAATAAATAATAATTTCACTTGTAGTTTAAATTTGAATTTGGCTTTGATTTTTGGACAAGTGGCAATTTGCATGGTAATCATGATGACATGGCCACCATTAGGGAGGGGTTTACTGTAGCATGATTCTCGGGGTGTTACAAATCTCCTCCGCTAACAAGAATTCTCGTCCCGAGAATTAAGAGGAAGATTGAAAGAAAGTGGGGTATTCTTCACGAAGATGATCCTCGCGTTCCCAAGTGGCTTCATCTTCAGTATGATTCAACCACTGCACTTTCAGGAACTTGGTAACCTTCTGATGGGTCCGACGTTCAGCTTCATCGAGAATGCGGATTGGATGCTCCTTATAAGATAGATCATCTTGCAATTCGAGCATCTCGTGATCCACTGCTCGGTGCGGAGATTCCTTGAAGCAACGGCGAAGTTGCGACACATGGAAGACGTCGTGGATATGAGAGAATTGCGGCGGCAACCCCAATTTATATGCCACCTGACCACGTCTAGCAACAATGCAGAAAGGACCAATGTAGCGTGGAGCTAACTTGCCCTTGATTCCAAAACAGTGAGTGCCCTTCATAGGAGTGACTCACAAATAAGCTTGATCACTAGGTTGGTAGATCAAACCCCATCATTTGCGATCGTAATTGCTCTTCTGGCGGTCCTGAGCCGCCTTGAGATTTTCTCGGACAATACGGACTTGCTCTTTGGCGTGTTGGATAATATCCGGACCCACGAGCGGTCGTTCCCCAGTTTTCTGACCAATTCAAAGGGGTTCGACACTTACGTCCATATAGAACTTCGAAGGGGGCCATTTTCAAGCTGGCTTGATAGCTGTTGTTATATGAGAACTCGGCATACGGGAGAGATTCTTCCCACTTCTTGCCGAAAGAAATAACACAAGCTTGCAGCATGTCTTCAAGCACTTGATTGACTCGCTCAACTTGGCCTTGGGACTGGGGGTGATATGCTGAACTCCAGGTGATATGAGTTCCCATAGCTTCTTGGAAACTTTCCCAGAACTTTGAGGTGAAAAGACCGCCACGGTCCAAACTGATCTCCTTCGGAATACCGTGGAGTGATACAATTCTGGAGATATATAATTCTGCTAACTGACTAGCAGTGATCGTCTCCTTGACAGGCAGAAAGTGTGCAACTTTAGAGAGTTGGTCGACGACGACAAGAATAGCATCGTGACCCTTCTGTGACTTGGGAAGGCCAGTAATGAAATCCATATGAACCTTATCCCATTTCCATAGAGGAATAGGAAGTGGTTGCAGAATTCCAGCAGGCTTCTGATGTTCTGCTTTAACGCGACGGCAAACATCACATTCAGCAACGTATCGAGCAATATCCTGCTTCATTCTAGACCACCAGTACCTTTGTCGGAGATCACAATACATCTTGGTGCTACTCGGATGAATAGACAGTGGTGTATCATGTCCCTCCTTCATGACCTTGTCAGTCATAAGCTCGAAGCGAGGTACCACAATGCGGTCTCTGAAGTACAAGGTTCCATCTTCAGACAACGAGAAATCCCTGTACTTTTCAAGGTGAAGATCTTTCTTCATTAAATCAACTTCAGCATCTTTAGCTTGCGCACTCTTAATAGCCTTCTCAAGGTCTGGTTCAACAACCATGGTATTTAGGTATCCTTGAGGAACTATCTCGAGATTTACCTTTCGAAGCTCTTCGTACAGGAGTGGTTGCTCTAGTTGGACTTCAAGTTCATAGCAATAGGATTTTCGGCTCAACGCATCAGCCATTACATTAGCCTTGCCAGGGGTGTAAGAAATACCCAAATCATAGTTTGTAATGGTCTCCATCCATCTTTGCTGACGGAGGTTCAGAGATGGCTGAGTGAACAAGTACTTCAGACTTTTATGATCCGTGTAGATCTCGCAACGATTACCGAGGAGGTAATGTCGCCACAACTTCAATGCATAGATGACCTCAACTAGTTCTAGATCATGTACTGGATAGTTCTCCTCATGCGGGCGCAACTGTTGAGAGCCATAAGCAATCACTTTACGCTCTTGCATTAGGACACAGGATAATCCTTCATGGGATGCGTCACAATAAATCACAAAATGTTTGCGAGAATCTGGAGGAGCAAGTACTGGGGCAGATGTCAGCTTGTCTTTGAGTGTTTGAAAACTTTCCTGACATTTTTCTGTCCACTCAAACTTAACGCCTTTCTGAAGCAGATCAGTCAGAGGCTTAGCAATCTTTGAGAAATTCTCGACAAAGCAACGACAATAGCTTGCAAGGCCGAGAAAACTTCTGACTTGCTTGACATTCTTCGGCGGAGTCCATTCAAGAATAGCCTGAACTCGTTCTGGGTTAACGGCAATGCCATATTTGGAAATCAAATGGCCGAGATATGTCACTTCAGATAACCAGAACTCGCATTTTGAATACTTGGCATACAGCTGATGTTCACGCAGCTTTTTCAGTACAAGCCGAAGATGTTCGGCATGTTCTTCTTCATTCTTCGAATAAACCAGAATATCATCCAGATATACCATGACGAATTTGTCGAGATAATCCATGAAGATGTAGTTCATTAACCGGGAAAAGGTAGCTGGAGCATTAGTCAAGCCGAAAGACATGATAGTGTACTCATAAGAACCATAGCGAGTAACGAATGCTGTCTTCGGAATATCCTCTTCACAAACTCGGATCTGGTGGTATCCCAATCTCAAATCAAGCTTAGAGAATACTAAGGAACCAGCAAGTTGATCATACAGATTGTTGATTCTGGGAAGCGGATACTTGTTCTGAATTGTTGCTTGGTTGATAGGTCGGTAATCTTGAACCAACCGATTCGTACCATCCTTCTTCTTGACAAATAGGGAAGGTGCTCCCCAAGCAGAAGAACTGGGGCGGATGAAACCCTTTTTAAGTGACTTGTCGATTTCCTCCTTAAATTCAAGAAGGTGGTGTGGAGGCATCTTATAAGGACGCTTCGCAATAGGGGTAGTGCCAGGCTTCAAGTCGATGACAAACTCGACAGCTCTAGCAGGGGGTATTCCTGGAAGTTCTTCTGGAAAGACATCTTGAAAATCATGAACAACTGGAAAATTCTCGATGCCTTCAAGAGGTGAAGCATTCAATGCATTCAGAGCATAAATCTGGCTCTCAGCGTTCTGGACTAACCGGGCGGAGTAGTTGATTCTCTGACCGGAAGGGTGTGTGAGCTGGACCGACTTGGCGGCACAGTTAATCATAGCACTATGGGCTTCCAGCCAATCCATACCGAGAATAACATCTATGTTAGAAGGTCTGAGAGCAATGAGTGAAACAGGGAACATCAATCCTTCAATCCTTATCTGATTGTTGTGACTTATCATCTGAGTTTGCCACCTGGAACGGGGAGTGCTGATTTCTAAAGGAGTGGGTAATGAGCTCATGGTTAACTCATGCAATTGTGCAAATTGCTGGGACACAAAGGAATGTGATGCACCTGAATAAAAATGAACAGAAGCTGCCACTGAATTAACTAGAAGGGTACCCATCACGATTTTAGGGGACTCTCGAGCTTCTTCCATTTTGACATGAGTGACCTGGCCCCGAACTATAGCAGACGGCCTGGCACTACAGCTTCTGAGATGATGGTTCTGACAGCTCTTCTTGCGACCAACAGGAGGAGGTGGTGCAACCTGAGGAGAAGCCATAGCATTAGGCTGTCCACCCCGAACCGTTAGCTGTCTCGCCGGTGAAGACAGACGAGGTGCAACATATGACGGCCTCGGTGTTGGAGCAGGTTGGTGATGAACATTGTGCGGAATCCACACTCGACGTTTCTGAACAGGCTGACCCAAGGATGAGCCAACATCATGAGTGCGTTTGAGCGACTCTTGGTACTTAGCCAGACCAGTTTCAACTCGGTAGGCTTGACTGACAAGCGTCGCAAAGTCCTCACAATCAAGGACAACAAGTGCGAGCTGTATATCGAAATGCAGTCCTTCACGGAATCTCTCCTGCTTGCGAGCGTCAGTGTCGACGTCATCTTTAGCATAGCGGGATAATTCGAGAAATTTCCTCTAATATTCATCCACAGTCATTGTGCCCTATGCGAGTTTGCGAAACTCCTGCTTCTTCTGGTTGATCAGTCCTGGAGGAATGCATCATGCATGAAAAGCTGACTGAAATTCCTGCCAAGTGGTTACAGTCTCTGCAGGCAACATATCCTTGAGGCTTTCCCACCATTGAGCAGCTGGACCCTTTAAGTGGAATGTCGCAAAGGTGACGTAACTGTCAGGGGCAACATTAGCTGACTCCATCTCAAACAGGATGTCACGAAGCCAATCATCAGCATCCATAGGATTGGTGGAGTTGCGGAAAGTGGATGGATTGAGGCGCATGAATTCTGGCAGAGTTATTGGAGCAGACTGTTGCTGAGCATTCTGAGTTGGGAACTGAGCCAATACTCCGGTCATAAACTGACGGTTGAGTTCAAACTGCTGACGGTTGAGTTCAAACTGCTGACGGTTGAGTTCAAACTACTACATTATGGTGGCAATATAGGGTGGAGGTGGAGGATCGTCAGCCATCCTGCCAAATTAACAGGGGCAGTTTAGCAAGAAAAACTACATGTGTATGGAGTTATTCATGATGTATCATGGAGAATGAACAAGTAGGGCATTAGATATATAATAGTAGTCGTTAACGACATACCAAAACATGCACAGAGTTAGATTCAAACGGATAGTACATGCTCGGAAACTCTCGCAGCTAGACAAACTAGGCTACGCGCAGGCACGCGGTGAGGAATACAACAACATGACCTAGCAAAGGCTACATCATGTCGGAGAAAGCTGTTGGAGCGAGGAATCTGCAAGTGACAACACAGAGTGCCCTCGATAAAAGGATCCTGCAAGCAGAACCTGGCCCACAATCTTGAAGAAAGGGGGGGTAATTTCAGAACTCCAGGTGGATGTGATCACGAGAACCTAATGTTAGAGTCAGTAAAATCATTAACCCGAATAGAAGAGAGAGCAGAGTCCCAGAGTATAGACAAGGAGTAAAAGATCCTAATACCACCCAATTAGCGATGTGGGCCCGTAAGCCACACAACCATGTTAGTAAAATAGTTTTGAAAGACTAGACTCAACTTCGGCCAAGGAGTTGGAAAGGGGGATCCTAGAGGCAGTCAGCTCTGATACCAACCTGTGACGCCCCTGGCTTAATCGTGCACTAATCATACATGCAAATGCACACGATCAAGCCTAAGGACTAACTTGAAGATATCACAACACAACTCTGAAACATAAATAAAGGCATACACGCATTATATTACAAGCCAGGGCCTCGAGGGCTCGAATACATAAGCTTGATGCCATGCAAGCATCAGCGGAAGCGTTAGATATCTGAGTACAGACATAAGACAGAGAGATAAGCCTTTAACAAGGCGGGACAAAACAAAAGCTAGGATCGAAAGGTGCAGGCCTCCTGCCTGGGACCCTCCGATCCTACTCCAGGTTGTCGGCCAACTCATAGTAGTAACCACCCTCGGGGAAGTAGTAGTAGTCATCGGCGGGAGCAACTGTCTCAGGGGCTCCATCATCTGGTTGCATCAAAAGGATATGGGAAAAAAAGAAAACAAAGCAACCGTGAGTACTCATCCGAAGTACTCAGCAAGCAAGGATCTACACTACATATGCAACATTATCAAAGGAAGGCTGTATATGTGGACTGGGCTGCAGAAATGCCAGAGTAGAGAGAAGGCCTAGTCCTATCGAAGACTAGCATCTTCAGCGGTCTTGCAGCAATAGAAGAGAGTAGATCAGTACAATATGTAATAGTGGTTGTGTCAAGTAACAGCCTCGCCCAAAGATCCTTCCTCGACTCCCTGCGAGAAAGCGATCCCGGAGCCATCATATCCAGTTATCATCTCAAGTGTCCAGTTCTAGTTGTATCGATTGGGATACAACTCCGAGTGTCCGTTACCGTAGGACAGGCTATCGATAGATGTTTTCTTCCCTGCAGGGGTGCACCAACTTACCCAGCACGCTCGCTTAACTCCGGCCGGACACACTTTTCTGGGTCATGCCCGGCCTCTGCCAAACGACACACCGCAGCCCTACCTAGAGCTCAGCAGAGAGGTCCCCGCCGGTCTACATCCTAAGCGCTCAGGGGTCTTGGGCCATCGCCCTATGCACTCCGGGTCGTTACGTGCAGGGTGGATACCAGCGCCATCGGCACGATCTGTCCCGGCCTCCATGCTGAACTGGACGTCTGACAGAGCTTTCGGCTGATGCATACGATGCAAAGTGCCCATAACTATCCCCACGTGATGGTTAGTGCTATCGGGCCAGAAGCCCACTCAGATCACATATCCAAATCGTTAGTGTATTGGAATTGCGGTAACGAGCAGAGACTAACGATCAATGTGACCCCGTCGCCCCGTCTCGAGGACTTGCGGCAAGGGCTAAGAATGCCCGGCCACGCCTCGTATTTGTCTCTCGGGTACCGTCCAGGTCAACCCGTCTCTACATCACTTGCGGGTACCCCTCAGGGTCGACCCGCCTTTCCAAGTAACCGTTGTAAAGTCCAAGTTTCCGTGTGTCCATAACATCTGAGGAATCCGAGGTATCACCCTCGTTGGATTCCTACTTGATGTATCCGTCAAGGTGAACTCGGAGGAATCACCCTCTATGGGTTCACACTTGAGGTGTTGCACGACAGCGTCGTTATCGAGAGTGGTGAAAGAGGAATCACCCCGATGACCACAACCGAATAGCTACTCTACAGAGTTAACATCAGAAGTGCTATACGAGGTATCACCCTCGGCACTCGATAGTAACGCTGCAGTGTCATACAACTAAGGGGGTGATGTGCGGTGCCGGGGCCTGGTTGTCGATCGCGTTGATCGAGTCATCTGATAATCCAGCGGGGGCAACTGGGGACAAAGTGGGGTCTCTGGTGGGTCTCAACCAGTCTATACTAAGCAGTTTAGGATAAGCAGGTAGGTATCAACAGCAGTTACAAAAACAGGCTATGCATCAGAATAGGATAAATAGTAGCAGCAGCAATCTCTAATGCAAGCATAAGAGAGAAAGAATAGGCGATATCGGCATGTTCAAAAGGGGGGGGTGCTTGCCTGGTTGCTCGGCGGCAAAGGCAGGGTCGTCAGAGGCGTAGTCGATCTCCGGAGCTGCGTCGATCTCGAAGGCTACGTCGGTACCGGGCTCTATCGAGAGAGAAGAGGGGGAGGAAACAGATAAATACACAGCAACAATGCAATTACAAGGCATGACAACGCAAATAGCTATGCTAGGGGTGATCTAACGCGGGGCTACTCATTACAGACGGAGTAGGAATTTAACAGGAATGTTTTCCCGGTTCCGGGCGTTTGCCTGACAGGTGAACCGGAGGGTACGGTTCCATGTTCAGGTAGTTAGGGGCACCTCACAGGCACGTGGTTCGCGTATTCGGATTCGTCACGTTTTTCCGAGCAACTTTCATGTAAAAAGTATTTTCACCCGAGTTACGGATTATTTTATATGAATTTCCGAAGTTTATTATATTTTCTGGAATTTATTCATATTTCAAAATTAAACAGTAAAATACTTCTATCACCTAGTGCTATTGTAGCCACAGTGTATGACAGTGGGGCTGGGTTGACCCAGTCAACAATTGACTGGTCAACAAATGAATAGTGTAGGGGGCCACATGTCATTGACTTAGACATTCTTTCTAAAATTGCTTTTTCTTTAAAGTAACAGTGGGTCCACATGTCATCTACTATTAGACTAACTTACCACTAATTTTAATCCTAAGCTATACTGGTTAAACAAGGGCCGGCCACGGTTGCCCTGCCTGCTCCTGTAGCTGGTAGGAGAGGATTGGGGGTGGGTTGGGCCAAAACTATTACCTTAAGGCCCAGAGGCACAGTGATAGGTTTTTTTATTTACTTTACTGTTTTGCCTTTGCTCCTGTTTTGCATTTTGGTTTAGCTCCAATTGAATTTTGTTTAACATGAAACTTGTCATATAAATAGTAGCCATTATTTTGGAGAGGCACAAAAAGTTTGGAGCCGATTTGAGTCCAATTAAATTGTACTTGAATTTAAATGGGTCTCTTAGGTGTTGTTGCTCTAGTTTTTAAAAATGGTTATGGCCACTTTAAATATTCAAAAGAGGTGGGTTCATACATGAAAATAGTTAATGAATATTTTAAACCCAACAAACATTTTTGTTTTACCGTTAAAATAAATAATAATTTCACTTGTAGTTTAAATTTGAATTTGGCTTTGATTTTTGGACAAGTGGCAATTTGCATGGTAATCATGATGACATGGCCACCATTAGGGAGGGGTTTACTGTAGCATGATTCTCGGGGTGTTACAGATGAGCCACTAGGCGGCCACAAGGACGGAGGGCGCGCCCAGGGGGTAGGGCGTGCCCCCCACCCTTGTGGGCCCCTCGTGCACTTTTTGACCTAATTCTTTCGCCTATATATACTCATAGATCCCCAAACCAACAGAGGCATCCACGAAAAGACTTTTCCATTGCCGCAACCTTCTGTACCCATGAGATCCCATCTAGGGACCTTTTCCGGCACCCTGCCGGAGGGGGATTCGATCACGGAAGGCTTCTACATCAACACCATTGCCCTTCCGATGAAGCGTGAGTAGTTTACCACAGACCTACGGGTCCATAGCTAGTAGCTAGATGGCTTCTTCTCTCTCTTTGATTCTCAATACCATGTTCTCCTTGATGTTCTTGGAGATCTATTCAATGTAATACTTTTTTGCGGTGTATTTGCCGAGATCCGTTGAATTGTGGATTTATGATCAGCTTATCTATGAATATTCTCTGAATTCTTATATGCATGATTTGATATCTTTGTAATTCTCTTCGAACTATCGGTTTGGTTTGGCCAACTAGATTGGTTTTTCTTGCAATGGGAGAAGTGCTTAGCTTTGGGTTCAATCTTGCGGTGTCCTTTCCCAGTGACAGTAGGGGCAGCAAGGCACGTATTGTATTGTATTGTTGCCATCGAGGATAAAAAGATGGGGTTTTCATCATATTGCTTGAGTTAATTCCTCTACATCATGTCATCTTACTTAATGCATTACTCCGTTCTTTATGAACTTAATACTCTAGATGCATGCTGGATAGCGGTTGATGTGTGGAGTAATAGTAGTAGATGCAGAATCGTTTCGGTCTACTTGACACGGACGTGATGCCTATATTCATGGTCATTGCCTTAGATATCGTCATAACTTTGCGTTTTTCTATCAATTGCTCGGCAGTAATTTGCTCACCCACCGTATTATTTTCTATCTTGAGAGAAGCCTCTAGTGAAACCTATGGCCCCCGGGTCTATTTTCTATCATATAACTTTCTATTTTCCATCATATTAGTTTCCGATCTACTATTTTGCAATCTTTTACTTTCTAATCTATAAAACAAAAATACCAAAAATATTTACTTTATCGTTTATCTATCTCTATCAGATCTCACTTTTGCAAATAACCGTGAAGGGATTGACAACCCCTTTATCGCGTTGGGTGCAAGTTGTTTGATTGTTTGTGCAGGTATTCGGTGATTTGTGCATTGTCTCCTACTGGATTGATACCTTGGTTCTCAAACTGAGAGAAATACTTATCTCTACTTTGCTGCATCACCCTTTCCTCTTCAAGGGAAAAACCAACGCAAGCTCAAGAAGTAGCAGGAAGAATTTCTGGCGCCGTTGCCGGGGAGATCTACGCCAAGTCAAGACATACCAAGTACCCATCATAAACTCTCATCTCTTGCATTACATTATTCGCCATTTGCCTCTGGTTTTCCTCTCCCCCACTTCTAAAACGATTTTCGAAAAGATTTGCCTTTTTTATTCGGCCTTCTTCCGTTTGATCTTTTGTTTGCTTGTGTTACCATGTGCCTTCTTTTTGCTTGCATCTTCGCTTGCTAAAAAGTTTATGGATCCTCATCCACTTGCTAATCTTTTTAAGAGCTCCAATTTTGATGAACCAATTGCTAGTGAGTTTTGTGCACTAGATTATCTTTATGATGTTTTGCTTGAAATCCGTGAATCTAATTTTTTTGATGAAGTGCTTTATGAAGTGATTCACGATAGATCTTTGAATAAAAAGCATGACTGTAATGATGTTATTATAAATTCTATTAATGTCAATTGTGCTAATAATATGCAAAACCCCAAGCTTGGGGATGTTAGTTTTGCTATGTCCATTACCTATTGCAATGATCATGATTGGGGTGATTCTTCTTATGATCTTGAAAAATTATTTAAGCCTCATGATGAATATGATATTGATAATAGTGTTTGCAATAATATTGAAAGTGGGTTTGGAAGAGTGTCAACCTTAGGAGATAATGATCCCACCAATTTGGAGTTTGATCAATCTTATGGATTTTTTGATAAAAGTGGGCTTGGAGATGTCATGACTTTATGTGATGATAATCCCACTATTTTGGAAGAGTGTCAACTTTGTATGCATGTGGATCATGAAGAGAATATTTTATGTGATAGTTATATTTTTGAATTTGAATATGATCCTACATGTAATTATTATGAGAGAGGAAAATATGGTTGTAGAAATTTTCATGTTACAAAATTACCTCTCGTTATGTTGAGATTGTTACTGTTCCTTTCTTCTTCTTCCTTGCATATGCTAGTTTTTGTTTGCCTTGATAAATTTTTTGCTTATAAGATGCCTATGCATAGGAAGTATGTTAGACTTAGATGCGCGATTTTTACATGCTACATGATGCTCTCTTCGTGTTTCAATTGCTATCTTTCATGTGAGCATCATCGAAATCTCAAAGCCTAGCTTAATGGCTTTAAAGAAAAGCGCTTGTTGGGAGGTAACCCAATTTTATTTTTGTTTTTGCTTTTTTGGTTCTGTTTTGCAATAAATAATTCATCTATCCTATGGTTAGATGTGGTTTTATGTTTTAATTAGTGTTTGTGCCAAGTAAGACCTTTGGGATGGCTTACGGTGATAGTTGATTTGATCTTGCTGAAAAATAGAAACTTTTGCGTCCAGTCTCAGAATTTTAATAATTCACTGGAACATTGAAAAACCCTGAATTGTTTATACGAGATTGATATAAAAATTGCCACTATTTTACTAATTTTTCAGAATTTTTGGAGTTACAGAAGTATTAGAACAATTCGGATCTTCGCAGACTGTTCTATTTTTGACAGATTCTGTTTTCTTTGTGTTGTTTGCTTATTTTGATAAATCTATGGGTAGTATCGGGGGGTATGAACCATGGAAAAGTTGGAATACAGTAGACATTACACCAATATAAATAAATAATGAGTTCACAACAGTACCAAAGTGGTGATTTATTTTCTTATACTAACGGAGCTTACGAGATTTTCTGTTGAGTTTTGTGTTGTGAAGTTTTCAAGTTTTTGGGTAAGGATTTGATGGACTATGGAATAAGGAGTGGCAAGAGCCTAAGCTTGGGGATGCCCAACGCACCCCAAGGTAATATTCAAGGACAACCAAGAGCCAAAGCTTGGGGATGCCCCGGAAGGCATCCCCTCTTTCGTCTTCGTCTATCAGTAACTTTACTTGAGGCTATATTTTTATTCACCACATGATATGTGTTTTGCTTGGAGCGTCTTGTATAATTTGAGTCTTTGCTTTTTATTTTGCCACAATCATGCTTGCTGTACACACCTTTTGAGAGGTACACGCATGAATCGTGATTTATTAGAATACTCTTTGTGCTTCACTTATATCTTTTGAGCTAGGCAATTTTGCTCTAGTGCTTCACTTATATCTTTTTAGAGCACGGCGGTGGCGTTATTTTATAGAAATTATTGAACTCTCATGCTTCACTTATATTATTTTGAGAGTCTTTAAACAGCATGGTAATTTGCTTTGGTTATAAATTTAGTCCTAATATGATAGGCATCCAGGAGGGATATAATAAAAACTTTCATATAAAGTGCACTGAATACTATGAGAAGTTTGATTCCTTATGATTGTTTTGAGATATAAAGATGGTGATATTAGAGTCATGCTAGTGAGTAATTATGAATTTGAGAAATACTTGTGTTAAGGTTTGTGAGTCCCGTAGCATGCACGTATGGTGAACCGTTATGTAATGAAGTTGGAGCAAGAGATATTTTTTGATTGTCTTCCTTATGAGTGGCGGTCGGGGACGAGCGATGGTCTTTTCCTACCAATCTATCCTGCTAGGAGCATGCGCGTAGTACTTTGTTTCGATGACTAATAGATTTTTGCAATAAGTATGTGAGTTCTTTATGACTAATGTTGAGTCCATGGATTATACGCACTCTCACCCATCCACCATTGCTAGCCTCTCTTGTACCGTGCAACTTTCGCCGGTACCATACACCCACCATATACCTTCCTCAAAACAGCCACCATACCTACCTATTATGGCATTTTCATAGCCATTCCGAGATATATTGCCATGCAACTTTCCACCGTTCCGTTTACTATGACATGCATCATCATTGTCATATTGCTTTGCATGATCATGTAGTTGACATCGTATTTGTGGCAAAGCCACCGTTCATAATTTTTTCATACATGTCACTCTTGATTCATTGCACATCCCGGTACACCGCCGAAGGCATTCATATAGAGTCATATTTTGTTCTAGTATCGAGTTGTAATTTTTTTAGTTGTAAGTAAATAGAAGTATGATGATCTTCATTATTAGAGCATTGTCCCATGTGAGGAAAAAAAAAGAGGCCAAAGAAGCCAAAGAAAAAAAAGGAGAAAGAAAAAAAAGGAGAAAGAAAAAAAAAGAAAAAAAAGAAGAAGAAAAAAAAGTGAGAGAAAAAGAGAGAAGGGATAATGTTACTATCCATTTTCCATACTTGTGCTTCAAGGTAGCACCATGATCTTCATGATAGAGAGTCTCCTATGTTGTCACTTTCATATACTAGTGGGGATTTTTCATTATAGAACTTGGCTTGTATATTCCAACGATGGGCTTCCTCAATTTGCCCTAGGTCTTCATGAGCAAGCAAGTTGGATGTACACCCACTTAGTTTTCTTTTTGAGCTTTCATACACTTATAGCTCTAGTGCATCCGTTGCATGGCAATCCCTACTCACTCACATTGATATCTATTGATGGGCATCTCCATAGCCCGTTGATATGCCTAGTTGATGTGAGACTATCTCCCTCTTTTTGTCTTCTTCACAACCACCATATTCTATTCCACCTATAGTGCTATGTCCATGGCTCATGCTCATGTATTGCGTGAAAGTTGAAAAGGTTTGAGAACGTCAAAAGTATGAAACAATTGCTTGGCTTGTCATCGGGGTTGTGCATGATTTGAGTATTTTGTGTGACGAAGATGGAGCATAGCCAGACTATATGATTTTGTAGGGATAAGCTTTCTTTGGCCATGTTATTTTGAGAAGACATAATTGCCTTGTTAGTATGCTTGAAGTATTATTGTTTTTATGTCAATATTAAACTTTTGTTTTGAATCTTATGGATCTGAACATTCATGCCACAATAAAGAAAATTACATGGATAAATATGTTAGGTAGCATTCCACATCAAAAATTCTGTTTTTATCATTTACCTACTCGAGGACGAGCAGGAATCAAGCTTGGGGATGCTTGATACGTCTCCAACGTATCTATAACTTTTGATTGTTCCATGCTATTATATTATCTGTTTTGGATGTTTCATATGCATTAATATGCTATTTTATATTATTTTTGGGACTAACCTATTAACCTAGAGCCCAGTGCCAGTTTCTGTTTTTTCCTTATTTTTTAGTTTCGCAGAAAAGGAATACCAAACGGAGTCCAAACGGAATAAAACTTTCGTGATGATTTTTCTTGGACCAGAAGGAAACCAGGAGACTTGGAGATGAAGTCGGAGGAGCCACGAGGTGGCCACAAGGACGGAGGGCGCACCCCCCTCCCTTGTGGGCCCCTCGTGCACTTCTTGACCTAATTCTTTCGCCTATATATACTCATATATCCCCAAACCAACAGAGGCATCCACGAAAAGACTTTTCCACCGCCGCAACCTTTTGTACTCGTGAGATCCCATCTAGGGACCTTTTTCGGCACCCTGCCGAAGGGGGATTTGATCACGGAGGACTTCTACATAAACACCATTGCCCTTCCGATGAAGCGCGAGTAGTTTACCACAGACTTACGGGTCCATAGCTAGTAGCTAGATGGCTTCTTCTCTCTCTTTGATTCTCAATACCATGTTCTCCTCGATGTTCTTGGAGATCTATTCGATGTAATACTTTTTTGTGGTGTGTTTGCCGAGATATGATGAATTGTGGATTTATGATCAGCTTATCTATGAATATTATTTGAATCTTCTCTGAATTCTTATATGCATGATTTGATATCTTTGTAATTCTCTTCGAACTATCGGTTTGGTTTGGCCAACTAGATTGGTTTTTCTTGCAATGGGAGAAGTTCTTAGCTTTGGGTTCAATCTTGCGGTGTCCTTTCCCAGTGACAGTAGGGGCAGCAAGGCACGTATTGTATTGTTGCCATCGAGGATAAAAAGATGGGGTTTTCATCATATTGCTTGAGTTAATTCCTCTACATCATGTCATCTTACTTAATGCATTACTCCGTTCTTTACGAACTTAATACTCTAGATGCATGCTGGATAGCGGTCGATGTGTGGAGTAATAGTAGTAGATGCAGAATCATTTCGGTCTACTTGACACGGACGTGATGCCTATATTCATGATCATTGCCTTAGATATTGTCATAACTTTGTGCTTTTCTATCAATTGCTCAGCAGTAATTTGCTCACCCACCGTATTATTTTCTATCTTGAGAGAAGCCTCTAGTGAAACCTATGGCCCCCGGGTCTATTTTCTATCATATAACTTTCTATTTTCCATCATATTAGTTTCCGATCTACTATTTTGCAATCTTTTACTTTCCGATCCATAAAACAAAAATACCAAACATATTTACTTTATCGTTTATCTATCTCTATCAGATCTCACTTTTGCAAATAACCGTGAAGGGATTGACAACGCCTTTATCGCATTGGGTGCAAGTTGTTTGATTGTTTGTGCAGGTATTCGGTGATTTGTGTGTTGTCTCCTACTAGATTGATACCTTGGTTCTCAAACTAAGGGAAATACTTATCTCTACTTTGCTGCATCACCCTTTCCTCTTCAAGGGAAAAACCAACGCAAGCTCAAGAAGTAGCAAAGACATCATCACCAACAAGAGAAAAATACCGGAAGCTAAAATCTCCACCATGCTTGCTAATTATACTTTTAAGGATGGAGTACCTAAAAAACTTGGAGATCCGGGAATACCAACTATACCTTGCTCCATCAAAAGAAATTATGTGAAAACCGCTTTGTGTGATTTAGGAGCTGGTGTTAGTGTTATGCCTTTCTCTCTATATAAAAGACTTGACTTGAATAAACTCACACCTACTGAAATATCTTTGCAAATGGCTGACAAATCAACTGCCGTACCTATCGGTATTTGTGAGGATGTGCCCGTTGTTGTTGCAAACGTTACTATCTTAACTGACTTTGTTATACTTGAGATGCCCGAGGACGACAACATGTCGATTATCCTTGGTAGACCCTTTTTGAATACTGTAGGGGCTGTTATTGATTGCAATAAAAGCAAGGTCACTTTTCATATCAATGGTAATGAGCATACGGTGCACTTCCCGAAGAAACAATTCCAAGTGAATGGTATTAATGTTATTGAAAAATCTCCGACAATCACTATTGGAAGTTTTCAACTACCTCTACCTACTACCAAAAAGAAATATGAAATGCTTATTGTTGGGGACATTCATATCCCCGTTGAGGTAACTTAGTGTTTTACGAAAGTTCTTCAGTTTCATGCTAATCGAAGGTGGTTGTTAATAAGACTTGATCAACCTTATTAATGAATCATTTTTGAGAGGTATGAAGTTGATGAATTTAGTGAGCACTACCTTCTGCCCTTTACTTTTATTTTCTATTTTTCTTAGTTAAATAAAATAAAATGCCATGTTTAGTCTGATTTCTGAATTTTCCGTGCAATAAAAAAATGACCCAAAAATAAAAGTTCTCAGAATGCTTTGAAAATTTAATACGATTTTTTTCCTGAATATTTAAGAATTTTTGGTGCAAATAACATCAGAGGAGGGTGCACCAGGTGGGCACAGGCCGCCACCAAATCATGTTCATGGCCATGCAACAATTTTATGTTGAGTGCAGGTATTAAAGAAGAGTTTGAGCAATATGTTCACAATGCCGAGCTCGGTCCCTACATTGCAGACAAGTGCAACCAACACCTCAGCCTCACTGAGTCATTTACTAAAGAATTTAAATTCCTTCCTCATGAGTCTAGAGTGTCTTTTAAACTGTATGCCAATCCATTTACTTTACCTCTAGAGACATTTTCTAATTACTGCAAAATTTCATTTTGGGGTTCATTGGATGAACCACCGAGATCGGAGTTTGAGACATTCTTGACTAGCCTTTGCTATGGTGAGACTAGAGGAGTGACGCATGGTAGAATAAAGAGCATTCATTTTCCCTCAATTCAATACTTTGCACTATTTAGTGGAAAATGCATTGTAGGCAAACAAGATTTTAGTACACTTTGTGCTCCTGACTTGAGCCTCATATGCACCGCTCTCACCGGTGACAAAAGTTATAACCTTGGAGCGATTGTTGCACGCAGGTTGCAACACAACGCTTGTAGTGGATATTTTTATGGTGGGATTTATGCCACACGTTTAGCGAGGGAGCTGGGTGTTTCACCTTGGCCTTATGACCCTATCTTACCCACATAGTACTTAGATTTTGACGCCATGAAGCGCCATAGGTTCCTTACTGGTGAAACCCATAATTATACATATAACCTGTTGTTTAATAAAAAGTCCGTTGTGGACACCTTTTTGCCTGCACCTACTCTCTTCGATGTTCACAGCAAGGGAAGATATTATGTTCTTGAGAGCGAGGCCCGAGCGCATAACACGGAGGTCGTGGCTGTGCGGTGGGCCGAGGCGTCTGCAGCTAGAGCCTCCGTGAGCTATCACTCCGACCACTATGCAGGTTACTGACGGTGACTACCAAGTTAGGCCAAAAGCCTAAGCTTGGGGGAGTACGTGTTTCCACCGACATTATATTCATGTTCACACATTTCATTCCAGTTGTCTGTGTCCACACTTTTTCATTGTATTATCCATGCTAAATTTATTTGCTCGCCTTCTTGTGTGTTTGAAAAAACTTTGAGAAAATCAAAAAAATGTTTCTTGCTTCTTTTCGGTTTTTCTTTCTAGTGTAGTTAGCTGTAGTATTTAAAAAGAAAACCCAAAAAGATTTCCTTGTTCTTCTTTTTGTTGGGAGCTTTCCCGTGTAAATAGTTTTTCTTGTTTTTGCCTTTCTTTTCTTGTATTTTGTTTTCTTCCAGAAAACCAAAAACTCCAAAAATATTTTAGTGTGTTTCTTTGAATTTCTCTTCCTTTTATTGAGTCATACCGAGGAAAGACCATAATGAAAATGTTGAGTGGCTCTCATATGCATTACTGATGATCTAACAAAGAGCCCAAATTACCTTGTCTTCTCCTTTTGAATAAAATGTTTGTAGATTCCAGCTTGGTCCACGGCACTCTTGCACTATTATCATTTTCATATTGTTCGGTCGTGCAAGTGAAAGGCAATAATGACGATATTTGGTGAACTTGCTGTGGCAGAGAGAAACGGGTATGAACTCAACTTGTTCTGTCTTTGTAAATATGTTTAACCTAGTATCCATGATTCAGCCTATTATGATCAAACATGTTTGCAATGACAATTAGAGATTATAGTTTCTCATGCCATGCTTAAGTAGCTAGGAGTGGATAATGATTTATCTTGGATGTCAACATTGCGTTAAAATGATTGTGATGCAGTATGATGATATGATATCCTCCTCTGAATGTTCGAGTGGCTTGACTTGGCACATGTTCATGCATGTAGTTGAATCAAAACCAACATAGCCTCTATGATATTTATGTTCATGGTGTTCATATCCTACTCATGCTAGTATCCAATGTTACTTATGCATAATGCATGTTCATGACCGTTTTCGCTCTCTAGCTGGCCGCTTCTCAACCTAATTGCTAGCCTTCGCTTGTACTAAGCGGGAACACTACTTGTGCATCAAAATCCTGAAACCCAAGTTATCCCAGATGAGTCCACCATACCTACCTATATGCGGTATTACCCTACCGTTCTAAGTAAATTTGCATGTGCCACCTCTAAAAACTTCAAATAAATATCGTTTTTTGTGTGCCTGGATTGTTCATAGAATGACAAGAGGTAGTCAGTATCTTCCATGCTAAGCGGGTTATTCTCATGATGAGTGTTTATTCACTCGTCCTTGCACGAGAGGGGCGGTAATAGGGATTCCCAGTCCCAAACTCAAATTTCAAATAATTAAACAAAACTCCCCCAGGACTGTTGTTGGTATGGACGGTACTCGTTGTTTCGGACCAGCCGTGGAGTGTGATTGTTGGTGGAGGGGGGGTAAACCTTTACTTTTATCGCTTGGGAACCGCCACTAATGTGTTTAGCATGGAAGATACCAATAACTAATGGTCACAAAGTAAACAAGAAGGGTGCATTTCTCAAAATTTCATTTACCACTGTTTTAAAAACTTGAGCTCTGGCACCACTGCAAATCACTGCTCCCCTCTGCGAAGGGACTATCTATTTACTTTTATGTTGTGTCATCACCTTCTCAAATAAGCGCTAGATCCTAAGAGCACTATTGTCATCCTCATGCATTGTGTGTAGCTAATGTTGGGTGCATCATGACTGGATCTTTTCTACCATGAATTACAATGTTTAGTCACTACTTGAACTTTGGAGGTGCTCTGCATTTATGTTTTGCGGTCTCAGAAAGGGCTAGCGAGATACCACTATTGTCATATTATATCATGGTTGTTTTGACAAAGTGTTATCATTTGAGATATCTTATTATTGCTCGCTAGTTGATTATGCCATTGATATGAGTTAATATAATTTTTAAGAGTTATTGTCGACATGGTTAGTCAGGATCTTGGCTGAAAACCTGGGTGCTACTTAAGCTTATTTATGTAAACAAGAGCAAAAGAGTTAGTAAAAGTTTTTCTTTTCCACTTTCAGTTTATCAACTGAATTGCTTGAGGACAAGAAAAGGTTTAAGCTTGGGGGAGTTGATACGTCTCCGTCGTATCTACTTTTCCTAACGCTTTTCCTCTTGTTTTGGACTCTAATTTGCATGATTTGAATGAATCTAACCCGGACTGACGCTGTTTTCAGCAGAACTACCATGGTGTTGTTTTTTGTGCAGAAATAAAAGTTCTCGGATTGGAACGAAACTTTGCGAGGATTTTTTATACAATAAAAGATAATTTCTGGAGCCAAGAACCACCGGAGGGGGGCACCTGGGTGGGCACAACCCACCAGGGCGCCCCCCTCAGGCGAGCCCAGGTGGGTTGTCCCCACCTGGTGGCCCTGCAGACCTCAACCCTGATACTATAAAATCACATTTTCGGAGAAAAAAATCAAGGAGGAAGAATTATCGCGTTTCACGAGACAGAGCTGCCGCCACCTCCTGTTCTTCATCGGGAGGCCAGATCTGGAGTCCGTTTGGGGCTCTGGAGAGGGGGATCTTCGATCTTCGTCATCACCAACCCTTCTCCATCGCTAATTCCATGACGCTCCCCAACGGGAGTGAGTAATTCCTTCGTAGGCTCGCTGGTCGGTGAGGAGTTGGATGATATTCATCATGTAATCGAGTTACTTTTGTTAGGGCTTGATCCCTAGTATCCATTATGTTCTGAGATTGATGTTGCTATGACTTTGCCATGCTTAATGCTTGTCACTTTGGGCCCGGGTGCCATGATTTCAGATCTGAACCATTTATGTTATCACCATTATATCTATGTTCTATATCCGATCTTGCAAGTTATAGTCACCTACAATGTGTTATGATCCGGCAACCCCGGAGTGACAGAAGTCGGGACACTTCCCGGTGATGACCGTGTTGGGAATCGTTGCATAGAAAACAAAAAAAATTCTACGCACACGCAATGATCTATCCATGGAGATGCATAGCAACGAGGGGGAGAGTGTGTCTACGTACCCTCATAGACCGTAAGCCGAAGCGTTTCACAACGCGGTTGATGTAGTCGAACTTCTTCGTGCTTCAACCGATCAAGTACCGAACTCACGGCACCTCCGCGTTCTGCACAAGTTTAGCTCGGTGACGTCCCTCGTCTTCTTGATCCAGCAAGACGTCGAGGTAGTAGATGCGTTCCGTCAACACGTCAGCGTGGAGATGGTGATGGTGAAGTGATCTCCGCAGGGCTTCGCCTAAGCACTACGAAAATATGACCGGGGGTGTAAACGGTGGAGGGGGGCGCCGCACACGGCTAGGCAATTGTCTGTGGTGTGCTAGGCGCCCCCCTCCTCATATATATAGGTCGGAGGGAGAGGGGAGAGGCCAAGAGGTGCCCCAAGCAGGTATGAATCCTACTTGGGCTCCTGCCCTTGGCCGCGCCCCCTGCCCTGTTTGTCAGAGGGGGAAGGAAAGAGGGGGGAGAGGGAAGGAAGTGGGAATCCTAATCCACACTTACCTTTCCCTTCTCCCATTTCCTTCTCCTCCTTAGGACAGCCCATATGGGGGGTGCACCAGCCCCTTGTGGCTGGTGCATTTCCCCTCTTGGCCCATAAGGCCCATATCTTTTGCCGGGGGTGCCCGGAACCCCTTCCGGTGACCCGATAAGTACCCTGTACCCCCCGAAACACTTCCGGTGTCCGAATACCATCGTCCTATATATCAATCTTTACCTCTCAAGCATTTCAAGACTCCTCGTCATGTCCGTGATCTCATTTGGGACTCCGAACAACATTCAGTCACCAAATCACATAACTCATATGATACTATATCATCATCGAACGTTAAGCGTGCGGACCCTACGGGTTCTAGAACTATGTAGACATGATCGAGACACCTCTTCGGTCAATAACCAATAGCAAAACCTGGATGCCCATATTGGCTCCTACATATTCTACGAAGATCTTTATCGGTCGAACCGTTATGACAACATACGTAATTCCCTTTGTCCATCGGTATGTTACTTGCTCGAGATTCGATCGTCGGTATCTTCATACCTAGTTCAATATCGTTACCGGCAAGTCTCTTTACTTGTTCCGTAATACATCACCTCGTGACTAACTCCTTAGTCATTTGCTTGCAAGCTTATGATGTGTATTACCGAGAGGGCCCAGAGATACCTCTCCAATACTCAGAGTGACAAATCCTAATCTCGATCTATGCCAACTCAACAAACACCTTTGAAGATACCTATAGAGCATCTTTATAATCACCCAGTTACGTTGTGATGTTTGATAGCACACAAGGCATTCCTTCGGTATCCGAGAGTTTCATAATCTCATAGTCGAAGGAATATGTATTTGACATGAAGAAAGCAATAGCAATAAAACTGAAGGATCATTATGCTAAGCTAACTGATGGGTCTTATCCATTACATCATTCTCCTAATGATGTGATCCCGTTATCAAATGACAACACATGTCCATGGTTAGGAAACCTTAACCATCTTTGATCAACGAGCTAGTCTAGTAGAGGCTTACTAGGGACATGGTGTTTGTTTATGTATTCACACATGTATTTAAGTTTCCGATCAATACAATTCTAGCATGAATAATAAACCTTTATCATGAATAAGGAAATATAAAATAACAACTTTATTATTGCCTCTAGGGCATATTTCCTTCAGTCTCCCACTTGCACTAGAGTCAATAATCTAGTTCACATCGCCATGTGATTAACATCCATAGTTCACATCGTCATGTGACCCCAAAGAGTTTACTAGAGTCAATAATCTAGTTCACTTCGCCATGTGATTAACACCCAAAGAGTACTAAGGTGTGATCATGTTTTGCTTGTGTGAGAAGTTTAGTCAATGGGTCTGCCACATTCAGATCCATATGTATTTTGCAAATTTCTATGTCTACAATGCTCCGCATGGAGCTGCTCTAGCTGATTGCTCCCACTTTCAATATGTATCCAGATTGAGACTCGGAGTCATCCGAATTGGCATAAAAGCTTGCATCGACGTAACCCTTTACGATGAACTCTTTATCACCTCCATAACCGAGAAACATTTCCTTAGTCCTCTTAGGTACCTAAGGATAATTTTGACCGTTGTCCAGTGATCTACTCCTGGATCACTATTGTACCCTCTTGCAAAACTTGTGGCAAGGTACACAATAGGTCTGGTACACAACATGGCATACTTTATAGAACCTATGGCTGAGGCATAGGGCATGACTTTCATTCTCTCTCTATCTTCTGCCGTGGTCGAGATTTGAGTCTTACTCAACTTCATACCTTACAATACTGGCAAGAACTCCTTCTTTGACTGATCCATTTTTGAACTCCTTCAAAATCTTGTCAAGGTATGTACTCATTGAAAGTCTTATCAAGCGGCTCGATCTATCCCTATAGATCTTAATGCTTAATACGTAAGTAGCTTCACCGAGGTTTTTCATTGAAAAACTCTTATTCAAGTATCCTTTTATGCTATCCAGAAATTCCATATCATTTCCAATCAATAATATGTCATCCACATATAATATCAGAATTGCTACAGAGCTCCCACTCACTTTCTTGTAAATACAGGCTTCACCGTAAGTCTGTATAAAACCATATGCTTTGATCACCTCATCAAAGCATATATTCCAACTCTGAGATGCTTGCACCAGTCCATAGATGGATCGCTGGAGCTTGCACACTTTGTTAGCACCTTTAGGATCCACAAAATCTTCTGGTTGCATCATATACAACTCTTCTTTAAGAAATCCATTAAGGAATGCAGTTTTGACGTCCATTTGCTAGATTTCATAATCATAAAATGCGGCAATTGCTAACATGATTCGGACAGACTTAAGCATCGCTACGGGTGAGAAAGTCTCATCATAGTAAACCCCTTGAACTTGTCAAAAACCTTTCGCGACAAGTCGAGCTTTGTAGACAGTAACGTTACCATCCGCGTCAGTCTTCTTCTTGAAGATCCATTTATTCTCTATGGCTTGCTGATCATCGGGCAAGTCCACCAAAGTCCACACTTTGTTCTCATACATGGATCATATCTCAGATTTCATGGCCTCAAGCCATCTGTCAGAATCTGGGCTCATCATAGCTTCTTCATAGTTCGTAGGTCTGCCTTGGTCCAGTAACATGACTTCCAGGACAGGACTACCGTACCACTCTCGTGCGGATCGTGTTCTGGTCGACCTACGAGGTTCAGTAGTAACTTGATCTGAAGTTTCATGATCATCATCATTAGCTTCCTCTCTAGTTGGTGTAGGCATCACGGGAACGGATTTCTCTGATGTACTACTTTCCAACTCGAGAGAAGGTACAATTACCTCATCAAGTTCTACTTTCCTCCCACTCACTTCTTTCGAGAGAAACTCCTTCTCTAGAAAGGTTCCATTCTTGGCAACAAAGATCTTGCCTTCGAATCTGTGGTAGAAGGTGTACCCAATTGTTTCCTTAGGGTATCCTATGAAGACGCACTTCTCCGATTTGGGTTCGAGCTTATCAGGCTGAAGCCTTTTGACATAAGTGTCGCAACCCCAAACTTTAAGAAACGACAACTTAGGTTTCTTGCCAAACCACGGTTCATACAGTGTCGTCTAAACAGATTTAGATGGTGCCCTATTCAACGTGAATGCAGCTATCTCTAATGCATAACCCCAAAACGATAGTGGTAAATCGGTAAGAGACATCATAGATCGCACCATATGTAATAAAGTACAGTTACGACATTCGGACACACCATTACGCTGTGGTGTTCCAGGTGGCGTGAGTTGTGAAACTATTCCACATTGTTTTAAATGAAGGCCAAACTCGTAACTCAAATATTCGCCTTCGCGATCAGATCGTAGAAACTTTATTTTCTTGTTACGATGATTCTCCACTTCACTCTGAAATTCTTTGAACTTTTCAAATGTTTCAGACTTGTGTTTTTTCAAGTAGATATACCCATATCTTCTCAAATCCTCAGTGAAGGTGAGAAAATAACGATACCCGCCGCGTGTTTCAACACTCATCGGACCGCATACATCTGTATGTATTATTTCCAATAAGTCATTAGCTCGCTCCATTGTTCCAGAGAACGGAGTTTTAGTCATCTTACCCATGAGACATGGTTCACAAGCATCAAATGATTCATAATCAAGTGATTCCAAAATCCCATCTTCATGGAGTTTCTTCATGCGCTTTTATACCAATATGACCTAAACGGCAGTGCCACAAATATGTTGCACTATCATTATTAACTTTGCATCTTTTGGCATCAATATTATGAATATGTGTATCACTACGATCGAGATTCAATAAACCATTTACATTGGGTGTATGAACATAGAAGGTTTTATTCATGTAAACAGAACAACAATTATTCTCTGACTTAAATGAATAACTGTATCGCAATAAACATGATCCAATCATATTCATGCTCAACGCAAACACCAAATAACATTTATTTAGGTCCAACACTAATCTCGAAGGTAGAGGGAGTGTGCGATGGTGATCTTATCAACCTTTGAATCACTTCCAACACACATCGTCACCTCGTCCTTAACTAGTCTCTGTTCATTTTGCAACTCCTGTTTCGAGTTACTAATCTTAGCAACTGAACCGGTATCAAATACCCAGGGGCTACTATGAACACTAGTAAAGTACACATCAATAACATGTATATCAAATATACCTTTGTTCACTTTGCCATCCTTCTTATCCGCCAAGTATTTGGGGCAGTTCCACTTCTAGTGACCATTCCCTTTGCAATAGAAGCACTCAGTTTCAAGCTTAGGTCCAGCTTTGGGCTTCTTCACGGGAGCGGCAACTTGTTTGCCATTCTTCTTGAAGTTTCCTTTCTTTCCCTTTTGCCCTTTTTCTTGAAACTAGTGGTCTTGTTAACCATCAACATTTAATGCTCTTTCTTGATTTCTACCTTTGTCGATTTCAGCATTGCGAAGAGCTCGGGAATCGTTTTCGTCATCCCTTGCATATTATAGTTCATCACGAAGTTCTAGTAGCTTGGTGATAGTGACTAGAGAACTCTGTCAATCACTATCTTATCTGGAAGATTAACTCCCACTTGATTCAAGTGATTGTAGTACCCAGACATTCTGAGCACATGCTCACTGGCTGAGCTATTCTCCTCCATCTTGTAGGCAAAGTACTTTGTCAGAGGTCTCATACCTCTTAACACGGGCATGAGTCTGAAATACCAATTTCAGCTCTTGGAACATCTCATATGCTCTGTGGCGTTCAAAACATTTTTGAAGTCCCGGTTCTAAGCCGTAAAGCATGGTGCACTAAACTATTAAGTAGTCATCATACCGAGCTTGCCAGACATTCATAATGTCTGCATCTGCTCTTGCAATAGGTCTGTCACCTAGCGGTGCATCAAGGACATAATTCTTCTGTGCAGCAATGAGGATAATCCTCAGATCACGGACCCAATCCGCATCATTGCTACTATCATCTTTCAACTTAGTTTTCTCTAGGAACATATCAAAAATAAAACAAGGGAGCTATACACGAGCTATTGATCTACAACATAGATATGCAAATACTATCAAGACTAAGTTCATGATAAATTAAGTTTAATTAATCAAATTACTTAAGAACTCCCACTTAAATAGACATCCCTCAAGTCATCTAAGTGATACATGATCCAAATCAACTAACCCATGTCCGATCATCACGTGAGATGGGTGATACGTCTCCAACGTATCTATAATTTTTGATTGTTCCATGCTGTTATATTATCATTCTTGGATGTTTTACAATCATTTTATAGCAACTTTATATCATTTTTTGGGACTAACCTATTGACACAGTGCCCAGTGCCAGTTGCTGTTTTTTACTTCACAGAAAATCAATACAAAACGGAGTCCAAACGCAGCAAAACTTTTTGGTGATTTTTTCTGGACCAGAAGACACACGACGGGCCAAGAAAGTACCCGAGAGGGGCTCCGAGGGGAGCACAACCCACTAGGGCACGCCTGGGGGCCCAGGCGTGCCCAGGTGGGTTGTGCCCACCTCGGCCGCCTCCCGCACTGCCTCTTTGCTCTATAAATACCCCAATATTCCAGAACCCCTAGGGGAGTCGACGAAAATCAATTCCAGCCGCCGCAAGTTCCAGAAACCACAGATCTAATCTAGAGACCATCACGCAGGGGTTCATCATCCTCATTGGTGCCTCTCCGATGATGCGTGAGTAGTTCATTGTAGACCTACGGGTCCATAGTTAGTAGCTAGATGGCTTCCTCTCTCTCTTTTGATTCTCAATACAATGGTCTCTTGGAGATCTATTTGAAGGAAATATGCCTTAGAGGCAATAATAAAGTTGTTATTTATATTTCCTTATATCATGATAAATGTTTATTGTTCATGCTAGAATTGTATTAACCGGAAACTTGATATATGTGTGAATACATAGATAAAACAAAGTGTCCCTAGTATGCCTCTACTAGACTAGCTCGTTAATCAAAGATGGTTAAGTTTCCTGACCATAGACATGTGTTGTCATTTGATGAACGGGATCACATCATTAAGAGAATGATGTGATGGACAAGACCCATCCGTTAGCTTAGCATAATGATCGTTAAGTTTATTGCTCTAGCTTTCTTCATGACTTATACATATTCCTCTGACTATGAGATTATGCAACTCCCGAATACCGGAGGAACACTTTGTGTGCTATCAAATGTCACAACGTAACTGGGTGATTATAAAGATGCTCTACAGGTGTCTCCGAAGGTGTTTGTTGAGTTGGCATAGATCGAGATTAGGATTTGTCACTCCGAGTATCGGAGAGGTATCTCTGGGCCCTCTCGGTAATGCACATCATATGAAGCCTTGCAAGCAATGTGACTAATGAGTTAGTTACGGGATGATGCACTACGGAACAAGTAAAGAGACTTGCCGGTAACGAGATTGAACTAGGTATGATTATACCGACGATCGAATCTCGGGCAAGTAACATACCGATGACAAAGGGAATAACGTATGTTGTTATGTGGTTTGACCGATAAAGATCTTCGTAGAATATGTAGGAGCCAATATGAGCATCCAGGTTCCACTATTGGTTATTGACCGGAGAAGTGTCTCGGTCATGTCTACATAGTTCTCGAACCCGTAGGGTCCGCACGCTTAACGTTCGATGATGATTTGTATTATGAGTTATGTGATTTGATGACCGAAGTTTGTTCGGAGTCCAGGATGAGATCACGGACATGACGAGGAGTCTCTAACTGGTCGAGAGGTAAAGATTCATATATTGGAAGGCTATATTCGGACATCGGAAAGGTTCCGAGTGATTCGGGTATTTTTCGGAGTACCGGGGAGTTACGGGAATTCATCGGGAGAAGTAATGGGCCTTATTGGGCCATACGGGAAATAGGAGGCAGCAGCCAGGAGGTGGCGCACGCCCCCCCCCCCCCCCCCCCCAAGCCCAGTCTGAATTGGACAAGGGGTTGGGGCGCAGCCCCCCTCTTTCCCCTCTCCTTATGTGGAATCCTACTAGGACTTGGAGTCCTATTAGGATCCCCTCTCCCGGCGCGCCTAGCAAGGGCCGGCCGGCCTCCCCCTCCCTCCTTTATATACGTGGGCAGGGGGCACCCCAAAGATACATCAAGATTTGTCTTAGCCGTGTGCGGTGCCCCCCTCCACAGTTACACACCTCGGTCATATTGTCATAGTGCTTAGGTGAAGCCCTGCGCCGATAACTTCATCATCACCGTCACCACGCCGTCGTGCTGACGCAACTCTCCCTCGTCCTCAACTAGATCAAGAGCTCGAGGGACGTCATTGAGCTGAACGTCTGCTGAACGCGGAGGTGCCGTACGTTCGGTACTTGGATCGGTTGGATCGCGAAGAAAGTTTGACAATATCAACCGCGTCGTGAGACGCTTCCGCTAACGGTCTACAAGGGTATGTAGACGCACTCTCCCCCTCGTAGCGATGCATCTCCATGGATAGATCTTGCGTGATCGTAGGAAATTTTTTGAAATTGCATGCTACGTTCCCCAACAGTGGCATCCAAGCCAGGTTTATGCGTAGATGATTTGCATGAGTAGAACACAAAGGAGTTGTGGGCGTGGGTGTATACATATTGCTTGCCGTTACTAGTTGTTACTTGGTTCAGCGGTATTGTGAGATGAAGCGGCCCGGACCGACATTACGCGTACGCTTACGCGAGACTGGTTTCACCGCTACGAGCACTCGTTGCTTAAAGGTGACTGGCGGGTGTCTGTCTCTCTCACTTTAGTTGAACCGGTTTCAATGAAGAGGGTTCTTTTAGAAGATCAAAAAGCAATCACTACACCACGTTGTGGTTTTGCGTAAGTAAGAATCGGTTCTTCTAAACCCGTAGCAGCCACGTAAAACTTGCAACAACAAAGTAGAGGACGTCTAACTTGTTTTTGCAGGGTGTGCTTGTGATATGATATGGTCAAGACATGATATGTGATATACGTTGTTGTATGAGATGATCATGTTTTGTAAAAGTTATCGGCAACCGGCAGGAGCCTTATGGTTGTCTCATTATTGTATGAAGTGCCAACACTATGTAATTGCTTTACTTTATCGTTATGAGTTAGCGATAGTAGTAGTAGCAATAGTTGGCGTGACGACCACGACGCTACGATGGAGATCAAGCTGGGGCGCCGGTGACGATGGAGATCATGACGGTGCTTCGATGATGGAGATCAAGAGCACAAGATGATGATGGCCATATCATGTCACATATTGAATTGCATGTGATGTTAATCCTTTTATGCATCTTATTTTGCTTAGTACGGCGGTAGCATTATAAGATGATCCCTCACTAAATTTCAAGGTATAAGTGTTCTCCCTGAGTATGCACCGTTGCGAAAGTTCTTCGTGCTGAGACACCGCATGATGATCGGGTGTGATAAGCTCTACATTCACATACAACGGGTGCAAGACAGTTTTGCACGTGCGGAATACTCGGGTTAAACTTGACGAGCCTAGCATATGCAGATATGGCCTCAGAACACTGGAGACCGAAAGGTCGAGCGTGAATCATAAAGTAGATATGATCAACATAGAGATGTTCACCATTGAAAACTATTCCATCTCACGTGATGATCGGACATGGTTTAGTTGATATGGATCACGTGATCATTTAGATGACTAGAGGGATGTCTATCTAAGTGGGAGTTCTTAAGTAATATGATTAATTAAACTTTAATTTATCATGAACTTAGTCCTGATAGTATTTGCAAATTATGTTGTATATCAATAGCTCGCGTATAGCTCCCCTGTTTTATTTTTGATATGTTCCTGGAGAAAACTAAGTTGAAAGATGATAGTAGCAATGATGCGGACTGGTTCCGTGATCTGAGGATTATCCCCATTGCTGCACAGAAGAATTATGCCCTTGATGCACCGCTAGGTGACAGACCTATTGCGGGAGCAGATGCAAACATTATGAACGTTTAGCAAGCTCGATATGATGACTACTTGATAGTTTAGTGCGCCATGATTTACGGCTTAGAACCGGGACTTCAAAAATGTTTTGAACGCCACGGAGCATATGAGATGTTCCAAGAGTTGAAATCGGTATTTCAGACTCATGCCCGTGTCGAGAGGTATGAGACCTCTGACAAATACTTTGCCTACAAGATGGAGGAGAATAGCTCAACCAGGGAGCATATGCTCAGAATGTCTGGGTACTACAATCGCTTGAATCAAGTGGGAGTTAATCTTCCAGATAAAATAGTGATTGACAGAGTTCTCTAGTCACTATCACCAAGTTACTAGAATTTTGTGATGAACTATAATATGCAAGGGATGAATAAGACAATTCCCGAGCTCTACGCGATGCTAAAGGCTGCGAAGGTAAAGATCAAAAAGGAGCATCAAGTGTTGATGGTTAACAAGACCACTAGTTTCAAGAAAAAGGGCAAAGGAAAGAAGGAGAACTTCAAGAAGAATAGCAAGCTAGTTGCTACTCCCGGGAAGAAGCCCAAGTCTGGACCTAAGCCTGAAACTGAGTGCTTCTATTGCAAAGGGACTGGTCACTGGAAGCGGAACTGCCCCAAGTATTTGGCGGATAAGAAGGATGGCAAAGTGAACAAAGGTATATTTGATATACATGTTATTGATGTGTATTTTACTAGTGTTCATAGTAGCCCCTGGGTATTTGATACTGGTTCAGTTGCTAATATTAGTAACTCGAAACAGGAGTTGCAAAATGAACAGAGACTAGTTAATGATGAGGTGACGATGTGTGTTGGAAGTGATTCCAAGGTTGATAAGATCACCATCGCACACTCCCTCTACCTTCGGGATTAGTGTTGAACCTAAATAAATGTTATTTGGTATTTGCATTGAGCATGAATATGATTGGATCATGTTTATTGTGATACGGTTATTCATTTAAGTCAGAGAATAATTATTGTTCTATTTAAATGAATAAAACCTTCTATAGGTCATACACTCAATATAAATGGTTTATTGAATCTCGATCGTAGTGATACACATATTCATAATATTGATGCCAAAAGATGCAAACTTGATAATGATAATGCAACATATTTTGTGGCACTGCCGTTTAGGTCATATTTGTGTAAAGCGCATGAAGAAACTCCATTCGGATGGACTTTTGGAATCACTTGATTATGAATCATTTGATGCTTGCGAACCATGCCTCATGGGCAAGATGACTAAGACTCCGTTCTCCGGAACAATGGAGCGAGCTAATGACTTATTGGAAATAATACATATCGATGTATGCGGTCCGATGAGTGTTGAGGCTCACGGCGGGTATCGTTATTTTCTGACCTTCACAGATGATTTGAGCAGATATAGGTATATCTACTTGATGAAACATAAGTCTGAAACATTTGAAAAGTTCAAAAGAAATTCAGAGTGAAGTGGAAAATCATCGTAAAAAGAAAATAAAATTTCTACGATCTGATCGTGGAGGTGAATATTTGAGTCATGAGTTTGGTCTTCATTTGAAACAATGTGGAATAGTTTCACAACTCACGCCACCTGGAACACCACAGCGTAATGGTGTGTCCGAACGTCGTAACCGTACTTTATTAGATATGGTGCGATCTATGATGTCTCTTACCGATTTACCACTATCGTTTTGGGGTTATGCATTAGAGACAGCTGCATTCACGTTAAATATGGCACCATCGAAATCCGTTGAGACGATACCATATGAACTGTGGTTTGGCAAGAAACCTAAGCTGTCGTTTCTTAAAGTTTGGGGTGGCGATGCTTATGTGAAAAAGCTTCAGCCTGATAAGCTCGAACCCAAATCGGAGAAGTGCGTCTTCATAGGATACCCAAAAGAAACTGTTGGGTACACCTTCTATCACAGATCCGAAGGCAAGATTTTTGTTGCTAAGAATGGATCATTTCTAGAGAAGGAGTTTCTCTCGAAAGAAGTGAGTGGGAGGAAAGTAGAACTTGATGAGGTAGTTGTACCTTCTCTTGAATTGGAAAGTAGTTCATCGCAGAAATCAGTTCAAGTGATGCCTACGCCAATTAGTGAGGAAGTTAATGATGATGATCATGAAACTTCAGGTCAAGTTACTACCGAACCTCATAGGTCAACCAGAGTACGTTCTGCACCAGAGTGGTACGGTAATCCTATTCTGGAAGTCATGTTACTAGACCATGACGAACCTATGAACTATGAGGAAGCGATGATGAGCCCAGATTCTGCGAAATGGCTTGAGGCCATGAAATCTGAGATCGGATCCATGTACGAGAACAAAGTGTGGACTTTCATTGACTTGCCCGATGATCGGCAAGCCATTGAGAATAAATGGATCTTCAAGAGGAAGACAGACGCTGATAGTAGTGTTACTATCTACAAAGCTCGACTTGTCGCAAAAAGATTTTCGACAAGTTCAAGGTGTTGACTACAATGAGATTTTCTCACTCGTAGCGATGCTTAAGTCTGTCCGAATCATGTTAGCAATTGCCACATTTTATGAAATCTGGCAAATGGATGTCAAAAACTACATTCCTTAATGGAATTTTTAAAGAAGAAGTTGTATATGATGCAACCAGAAGGTTTTGTCAATCCTAAAGGTGCTAACAAAATGTACAAGCTCCAGCGATCCATCTATGGACTGGTGCAAGCATCTCGGGGTTGGAATATATGCTTTGATAAGGTGATCAAAGCATATGGTTTTATACAGACTTACGGTGAAGCCTGTATTTACAAGAAAGTGAGTGGGAGCTCTGTAGCATTTCTAATATTATATGTGGATGACATATTGTTGATTGGAAATGATATAGAATTTCTGGATAGCATAAAAGGATACTTGAATAAGAATTTTTCAATAAAAAGGACCTCGGTGAAGCTGCTTAAGTATTGAGCATCAAGATCTATAGGGATAGATCGAGACGCTTAATAGGACTTTCACAAAGCACATACCTTGACAAGATTTTGAAGGAGTTCAAAATTGATCAGTCAAAGGAGTTCTTGCCTGTGTTACAAGGTGTAAAATTGAGTAAGACTCACAACCTGACCACGGCAGAAGATAGAAAAAGAATGTAAGTCATTCCCTATGCCTCAGTCATAGGTTCTATAAAGTATGCCATGCTATGTACCAGACCAGTAGTGTGCCTTGCTATGAGTTTAGCAAGGAGGTACGATAGTGATCCAGGAGGGGATCACTGGATAGCGGTCAAAGTTATCCTTAGTTACCTAAGAGGACTAAGGAAATGTTTCTCAGTTATGGAGGTGACAAAGAGTTTGTCGTAAAGGGTTACGTCGATGCAAGCTTTGACACTAATCCAGATGACTCTAAGTCTCAATCTGGATACATATTGAATATGGGAGCAAATTGTCTAGAGTAGCTCCATGCAGAGCATTGTAGACATAGAAATTTGCAAATATACATACGGATTTGAATGTGGCAGACCCGTTGACTAAACTTCTCTCACAAGCAAAACATGATCACACCTTAGTACTCTTTGGGTGTTAATCACATGGCGATGTGAACTAGGTTACTGACTCTAGTAAACCCTTTGGCTGTTGGTCACATGGCGATGTGAACTATGGGTGTTAATCACATGGTGATGTGAACTATTGGTGTTAAATCACATGGCGATGTGAACTAGATTATTGACTCTAGTGCAAGTGGGAGACTGAAGGAAATATGCCCTAGAGGCAATAATAAAGTTGTTATTTATATTTCCTTATATCATGGTAAATGTTTATTATTCATGCTAGAATTGTATTAACCGGAAACTTGATATATGTGTGAATACATAGACAAAACAAAGTGTCCCTAGTATGCCTCTACTAGACTAGCTCGTTAATCAAAGATGGTTAAGTTTCCTGACCATAGACATGTGTTGTCATTTGATGAACGGGATCACATCATTAGGAGAATGATGTGATGGACAAGACCCATCCGTTAGCTTAGCATAATGATCGTTAAGTTTATTGCTATAGCTTTCTTCATGACTTATACATATTCCTCTGACTATGAGATTATGCAACTCCCGAATACCGGAGGAACACTTTGTGTGCTATCAAACATCACAACGTAACTGGGTGATTATAAAGATGCTCTACAGGTGTCTCCGAAGGTGTTTGTTGAGTTGGCATAGATCGAGATTAGGATTTGTCACTCCGAGTATCGGAGAGGTATCTCTGGGCCCTCTCGGTAATGCACATCATATGAAGCCTTGCAAGCAATGTGACTAATGAGTTAGTTACGGGATGATGCACTACGGAACGAGTAAAGAGACTTGCCGGTAACGAGATTGAACTAGGTATGATGATACCGACGATCGAATCTCGGGCAAGTAACATATCGATGACAAAGGGAATAACTATGTTGTTATGCGGTTTGACCGATAAAGATCTTCGTAGAATATGTAGGAGCCAATATGAGCATCCAGGTTCCGCTATTGGTTACTGACAGGAGAAGTGTCTTGGTCATGTCTACATAGTTCTCGAACCCCTAGGGTCCGCACGCTTAACGTTCGATGACGATTTATATTATGAGTTATGTGATTTGATGACCGAAGTTTGTTCGGAGTCCCGGATGAGATCACGAACATGACGAGGAGTCTCGAAATGGTCGAGAGGTAAAGATTCATATATTGGAAGGCTATATTCGGACATCGGAAAGGTTCCGAGTGATTCGGGTATTTTTCGGAGTACCGGAGAGTTACGGGAATTCATCGGGAGAAGTAATGGGCCTTATTGGGCCATACGGGAAATAGGAGGCAGCAGCCAGGAGGTCGCGCACGCCCCCCCCCCCCCCCCCCCCAAGCCCAGTCCGAATTGGACAAGGGGTTGGGGGCGCAGCCCCCCTCTTTTCCCCTCTCCTTTAGGTGGAATCCTACTAGGACTTGGAGTCCTAGTAGGACTCCCCTCTCCCGGCGCGCCTAGCAAGGGCCGGCCGGCCTCCCCCTCCCTCCTTTATATACGTGGGCAGGGGGCACCCCAAAGATACACCAAGATTTGTCTTAGCCATGTGCGGTGCCCCCCTCCACAGTTACACACCTCGGTCATATCGTCATAGTGCTTAGGTGAAGCCCTGCGCCGGTAACTTCATCATCACCGTCACCACGCTGTCGTGCTGACGGAACTCTCCCTCGTCCTCAACAGGATCAAGAGCTCGAGGGACGTCATCGAGCTGAACGTGTGCTGAACGCGGAGGTGCCGTATGTTCGGTACTTGGATCGGTTGGATCGCAAAGAAAGTTTGACTACATCAACCGCGTCGTGAGACGCTTCCGCTAACGGTCTACAAGGGTATGTAGACGCACTCCCCCCCCCCCCCCCCCCCCCCCCCCTCGTAGCGATGCATCTCCATGGATAGATCTTGCGTGATCGTAGGAAAATTTTTGAAATTGCATGCTACGTTCGCCAACACTATTTGATGTAACTCTTTTTGCGGTGTGTTTGTTGGGATCCGATGAACTTTGAGTTTACGATCAGATCTATGTTTTTATCCATGAAAGTTATTTGAGTCTTTTGATCTCTTATATGCATGATTACTTATAGCCTTGTATTTCTTCTTCGAATCTTTGGTTTAGTTAGGCCAACTAGATTGATTTTTCTTGCCATGGGAAGAGGTGCTTTGTGATGTGTTCGATCTTACGGTGCTTGATCCCAGTGACAGAAGGGGAACCGACATGTATGTATCGTTGCCATTAAGAATAACAAGATGGGGTCTATTTCTACATAAATTGATCTTGTCTACATCATGTCATCATTCTTATTGCATTACTCCGTTTCTCCATGAACTTAATACACTAGATGCATGCTGGATAGCGGTCGATGTGTGGAGTAATAGTAGTAGATGCAGGCAGGAGTCGGTGTACTAATCTTGGACGTGATGCCTATATAATGATCATTGCCTGGATATCATCATAATTATTTGAAGTTCTATCAATTGCCCAACAGTAATTTGTTTACCCACTGTATGCTATTTTCCTCGAGAGAAGCCACTAATGAAATCTACGGCCCCCGGGTCTATTTTCTCATCATATACTTTCAGATCTATTTTTCTATTTGCCTTTTTATTTATTTGCAACTTTTATTTTCAGATCTATATTATCAAAAACCCAAAAATACCTCGCTGAATTTTATTTGCTTTTATTCGCATCTATCAATCTATTACAACTTTCTCACGTCCACTTACCAATTTCTCGCGCCGTTACCCGAAAGGGATTGACAACCCTTTAACACGTCGGGTTGCAAGTATTTGTTCTTTGTGTGCAGGAGCCGTTTACGTGGTGTTGCGTGGTTCTCCTACTGGTTCGATAACCTTGGTCTCATCACTGAGAGAAATACCTACCGTTGCTGTGCTGCATCATCCCTTCCTCTTTGGGGAAATACCGACGTAGTTCAAGCCAACATCAATGGGGTAGTCATCAATGGTGAACATCTCTATGTTGATCATATCTACTATATGATTCACATTCGACCTTTCGGTCTCCAGTGTTCCGAGGCCATGTATGTACATGCTAGGCTCGTCAAGTTTAACCCAAGTATTCTGCATGTGCAAGACTGTCTTACACCCGTTGTATGTGAACATAGAGTCTATCACACCCGATCATCACGTGGTGTCTTGAAACGATGAACTTTCGCAACGGTGCATACTCGGGGAGAACACTTTTACCTTGAAATTTAGTGAAGGGATCATAATGCTACCGCCGTACTAAGCAAAATAAGATGCATAAAAGATAAACATCATATGCAATCAAAATATGTGACATGATATGGCCATGATCATCTTGTGCTTTTGATCTCCATCTCCAAAGCATCGTCATGATCTCCATTGTCACTGGCTCGACACCTTGATCTCCATCGTTGCGTCGTGGTCGTCTCGCCAACTATTGCTAACACATAGCGATAAAGTAACGCAATTACATGGTGTTTGCATTTCATACAATAAAGAGACAACCATAAGGCTCCTGCCGGTTGCAGATAACTTACAAAACATGATCATCTCATACAATAACGTATATCACATCATGTCTTGACCATATCACATCACAACATGCCCTGCAAAAACAAGTTAGACGTCCTCTACTTTGTTGTTGCAAGTTTTACGTGGCTGCTACGGGCTTCTAGCAAGAACCGTTCTTACCTACGGCAAAAACCACAATGGTGAATTATCAAGTTTGCTATTTTTACCTTCTTCAAGGACCGGCCGCAGTCAAATTCGATTCAACTAAAGTAGGAGAAACAGACACCCGCCAGCCACCTTTATGCAAAACAAGTTCCATGTCAGTCGGTGGAACCAGTCTCATGTACGTGGACATGTAAGATTGGTCCGGGCCGCTTCATCCCACAATGCCGCCGAATCAAAATAATACGTTGGTGGTGAGCACTATGAACATCACCGCTCACAACTTCTTTGTGTTCTACTCGTGCATATCATCTACGCATAGACCTGGCTCATGATGCCACTATTGGGAATTGTTGCATGGAAAACAAAATTTTTTCTACGCACACGCAATGATCTATCCATGGAGATGCATAGCAACGAGGGGGAGAGTGTGTCTATGTACCCTCGTAGACCGTAAGCGGAAGCGTTTCACAACACGGTTGATGTAGTCGAACTTCTTCGCGCTTCAACCGATCAAGTACCGAACACACGGCACCTCCGCGTTCTGCACACGTTCAGCTCGGTGACGTCCCTTGCCTTCTTGATCTAGCAAGATGTCGAGGTAGTAGATGAGTTCCGTCAGCACGACGGTGTGGTGACGGTGATGGTGAAGTGATCTCCGCAGGGCTTCGCCTAAGCACTACGAAAATATGACCGGGGTGTAAACGGTGGAGGGGGGCGCCGCACACGGCTAGGCAGTTGTCTGTGGTGTGCTATGTGCCCTCCTCCTCATATATATAGGTGGGAGGGAGAGGGGAGAGGCTAAGGGGCGCCCCAAGTAGGTCTGAATCCTACTTGGGCTCCTGCCCTTGGCCGCGCCCCCCCTGCCATGTTTGTCGGAGGGGGAAGGAAAGAGGGGGGAGAGGTTAGGAAGTGGGAATCCTAATCCACACTTACCTTTCCCTTCTCCCCTTTCCTTCTCATCCTTTAGGCCGGCCCATATGGGGGGTCCACCAGCCCCTTGTGGCTGGTGCGTTTCCCCTCTTGGCCCACAAGGCCCATATCTTTTGCCGGGGGTGCCCGGAACCCCTTCCGATGACCCGATAAGTACCCGGTACCCCCCGAAACACTTCCGGTGTCCGAATATATCAATCTTTACCTCTCAACCATTTCGAGACTCCTCGTCATGTACGTGATCTCATTCGGGACTCCGAACAACATTCGGTCACCAAATCACATAACTCATATAATACTATATCGTCATCGAACGTTAAGCGTGTGGACCCTACGGGTTAGAGAACTATGTAGACATGACCGAGACACCTCTCCGGTCAATAACCAATAGCGGAACCTGGATGCCCATATTGGCTCCTGAATATTCTACGAAGATCTTTATCGGTCGAACCGTTATGACAACATACGTAATTCCCTTTGTCCATCGGTATGTTACTTGCCCGAGATTCGATCATCGATATCTTCATACCTAGTTCAATCTCGTTACCGGCAAGTCTCTTTACTTGTTCTGTAATACATCACCTCGTGACTAACTCCTTAGTCGTTTGCTTGGAAGCTTATGATGTGTATTACTGAGAGGGCCCAAAGATACCTCTCCGATACTCAGAGTGACAAATCCTAATCTCGATCTATGCCAACTCAACAAACACCTTCGAAGATACCTGTAGAGCATCTTTATAATCACCCAGTTACGTTGTGACGTTTGATAGCACACAAGGCATTCCTCCGGTATCCGGGAGTTGCATAATCTCATAGTCGAAGGAATATGTATATGACATGAAGAAAGCAATAGCAATAAAACTGAACGATCATTATGCTAAGCTAACGGATGGGTCTTGTCCATCACATCATTCTCCTAATGATGTGATCCCATTATCAAATGACAACACATGTCCATGGTTAGGAAACCTTAACCATCTTTAATTAACGAGCTAGTCTAGTAGAGGCTTACTAGGGACACGGTGTTTGTTTATGTATTCACACATGTATTTAAGTTTCTGATCAATACAATTCTAGCATGAATAATAAACCTTTATCATGAATAAGGAAATATAAAATAACAACTTTATTATTGCCTCTTGGGCATATTTCCTTCAGACCGTAGTTTGAGGAGTTCATGTATTCACTATGTGTTAATGCTTTGTTCCGGTTCTCTATTAAAAGGAGGCCTTAATATCCCTTAGTTTCCATATGGACCCCACTGCCACGGGAGGGTAGGACAAAAGATGTCATGCAAGTTCTTTCCATAAGTACGTATGACTATCTACGGAATACATGCCTACATTATATTTATGAACTGGAGCTAGTGCCGTATCGCCCTAGGTTATGACTGTTATATGATGAATATCATCCAACAAATTCACCAATCCAATGCCTACAAATTTCTCTCATATTGTTCTTACTAACTTTCTACTGCTATTGTTACTATTGAACTTGCAACAAAATCATTGCTATCGCTGTTACCGTTACTATTGCTGTTGCTACTACTATCAAAACTATCATATTACTTTGCTACTGATCACTTTGTCGCAGATAATTAATCTCTAGGTGTGGTTGAATTGACAACTTAGCTGCTAATACTTGCAAATATTCTTTGACTCCCCTTGTGCCGAATCAATAAATTTGGGTTGAATACTCTACCCTCGAAAACTGTTGCGATCCCCTATACTTGTGGGTTATCAGAGACCCCAAGTAGGATTCGGCCTACTTGGAGCGCCCTGATGACCCACAAGTATAGGGGATCAATCATAGTCCTTTCGATAAGTAAGAGTATCAAACCCAACGAGGAGTAGAAGGAAATGACAAGCGGTTTTTAGCAAGGTAATGTCTGCAAGCACTGAAATTATAGGTAACAAGTAGTTGGTAGCAAGATAATTTGTAACGAGCAAGTAACAGTAATGGTAATAAAAGTGCAGCAAGGTAGCCCAATCCTTTTGAGGCAAAGGACAGGCCAAAACGATCTCTTATGATAAGCAAAGCGTTCTTGAGGGTACACGGGAATTTCATCTAGTCACTTTCATCATGTTGGTTTGATTTGTGTTCGCTACTTTGATAATTTGATATGTGGGTGGACCGGTGCTTAGGTGTTGTTCTTACTTGAACAAACCTCCTACTTATGATTAACCCCCTCGCAAGCATCCTCAAATATGAGAAAAGTATTAAGAATAAATCTAACCATAGCATTAAACTTTTGGATCCAAATCAGTCCCTTACGAAATAGCGCATAAACTAGGGTTTAAGCTTCTGTCACTCTCACAACCCATCATCTAATAACTACTCCACAATGCATTCCCTTAGGCCCAAATATGGTGAAGTGTCATGTAGTCGGCGTTCACATGACACCACTAAGGGAATCACAACATACATATCATCAAAATATCGAACACATATCAAGTTCACATGATTACTTGCAACAAGATTTCTCCCGTGACCTCAAGAACAAAAGTAACTACTCACTAATGATAATCATGCTCAAGATCAGAGGGGTATTAAATAGCATAATGGATCTGAACATATAATCTTCCACCGAATAAACCATATAGTAATCAACTACAAGATGTAATCAACACTACTAGTCACCCACAAGTACCAATCTATAGTTCTGGTACAAAGATTGAACACAAGATATGAATTAGGGTTTGAGAGGAGATGGTGTTTTTGAAGATGTTGATGTAGATTGCCCTCCCCAAGATGGGAGAGTTGTTTGTGATGATGATGACGATGATTTCCACCTCCGGGAGGGAAGTTCCCCCGGCGGCCCCGGCGGAATCGCTCCGCCGGAGGGCAAAAGTGCTTCTGCCCAAGTTCCGCCTCGAGACGGTGGCGCTTCATCCCGAAAGTCCTCCCCTTATTTTTTTTCTAGGTAAAAAATGACTTATATACGAGAAGAGGGGCACCAGAGGTGGGCCGAGGAGGGCACAACCCACCAGGGCGCGCCTGGGCTCCCTGGCGCGCCCAGGTGGGTTGTGCCCACCTGGTGGGGCCCCTCTGGTAGTTATTTGCTCCAATAATTCTTATTTATTCCATAAAAATTCCTCGTGAAGTTTCATCTCATTTGGAGTTGTGCAGAATAGGTAGCCTGACATAGCTTTTTCAGGTCCAGATTTCCAGCTGCCGGAATTCTCCCTCTTTGTGTGAACCTTGCATATTATGAGAGAAAAGGCATTAGAATTACTCCAAAAAGCATTATTATGCATAAAAACATCATAAATAACAGTAGGAAAACATGATGCAAAATGGACGTATCAACTCCCCCAAGCTTAGACCTCGCTTGTCCTCAAGCGAAAACCAAAATCGAAAAACATGTCCACATGCTTAGAGAGAGAGGTGTCGATAAAAACAAAATACGGACATAGAAGCATCATGTATATTATTATAACAGCAACAAACTTTAACATAGAACTTTATCACATAACTTTTATCATAAACTTCTCATGAATAAGTAACAATTCATCACAACATCGAAGTATAAAGCATAAACTCTATTGAAAACCAACAAACTATGTTCTCAGTCAACTTTGCAACTACAATTCATCATCTTTTCAGGAAGGGTCATGTATCGGAGCCTTTTTGGCAAGTCCACATACTCAACCATTATATAGTATTCTATGATTGCTAACACTCACCGCATACACATGAGCAAAACGTTTCAACCGGACACATAGAAAGATAGGGGCTTAAAGTTTCGCCTCCTAACATACTCACCTCGAGGGTGATGTCAACAATAATAACTCATGCTACTCATATCCAACTGGATATATGTGCCTAGATCTTTCCTCACCACATGATGCTTGCCAAAAGAGAAAATAAAAAGGAATAGAGAGAAGAACTTTGACTCTTGCATAAAAGTAAATACACAAAAGTAAAAGATAGGCCCTTCGCAGAGGGAAGCAGAGGTTGCCATGCGCTTATTTGTTTGTATGCTCAATCTCTTAGTGCAAAAGAACATCACGTTATATTGCCCCTTTTGATAGCAACCTTTATTATGCAGTCTGTCGCTTTTATGCTTTGCCATCACAAGTTCGTACAACGCTCAATTTTCTCTTACGCTAAATGATCCAACACTTTTAGAAGCAATTTGTATTGCCCTATTTGCACCGATGACAACTTACTTGAAGGATCTTACTCAATCCATGGGTAGGTATGGTGGACTCTCAAAATAAGATTTGGGTTTAAAGGTTTTTGCATGCACAAGTAGTATCTCTACTTAGTGCGGAATTTTTGGCTAGCAAAGATGGGGGCAAGCACCACATGTTAAAGGATCTATGACAATATAACTTCTATGTGAATATGAACAAACATAAATCATTACGTTGTCTTCCTTGTCCAACATCAACAATTTTGGCATATAATATTTTGATGGGGGCTCACAATCACAAAAGATGCCCAGGATAGTGTATTTGCATGTGAATCTTCTCTTCCCTTATTAATTCTTTCATGAATTGCATCATTGACCAATGCTATGTTTGTCAGTCTCCAATAAAATTTTCTACTTATACTCTTCCTTATGTGATGTCATTACTTACCATAAAATTAGCATATGATCTTTTTCATTTATTTCCTTTCTTTTTATTAAACATGAAAGTAAAGAAAACAAAACTCAAACTAAACTTTATTACATATATCTTGCACACGATTACAAAGATAGATCACTAAGCAAACACTCAAAAAGAAAGCATCGAACTAAACTTTTATTCATCTAAAGCAAAAGATAACTATGGATCAAACTAAGATAAGTAAAGGCAAAAGATAGTGGAGGTGATATGATACCGGGGCACCTTCCCCAAGCTTGGCACAAGCCAAGGGGAATGCCCATACTCGATTCTCAATTTTCCTTTGGTGATGAAGAAGGAGGTGGTGGTGATGAAGTAGTGGCAATCTTATCCTCGGGTTTCCATGGCAAGGGCTCACCATCATAAGAGGAGGAGTGAGTCTCACGGATCCTGCAACTGGCAGCCAAACTCATACCTTTAAACCTCGCCTCATATTCAAAGACTTGGTTTTGGAGATCATAAATCTGGCTTTGGAGGAAGTTGATTTCCTCGTTGAAGGTGAAGATGATGTCCTTCATGGACTTGCCATCCACCTTGAGATCACGGGTGTAGTCCGCGATCATGAGGTGATTGGCATTGAGTCCACGTTCTACCATCCCCTTGCATCGGAAGACTTCCTGCTCCATAGCTTCAAGCCTAGCCTCCACGGATCCCGTCCCCTTGGGGCCTTGCACATCATGGATATGCAGCACCCCCTCATGCATCTGGATAGCCTGAGGGTGCTGCATCACCTCCCGCAAATATGGGTTGATGACGTTCTCGAAGAACTTGTCCTTGGAGGAGCTTGAAGCGGCCATGGTGGATTGGATCTGTCAGAAAACAGCAAGGAAAAGAAAACAGAAGATTTCTCCGTGATACGGTGGTCAATAGGTTTGGGGGGTATATAAAGATTTTTTATCTTGGGAAACAAGCAAACGAAAGAAAAACGGAGTCCGGAAGGTACCCGAGGTGGGCACAACCCACCTGGGCGCGCCTATCAAGCCAGGCGTGCCCTGGTGTCTTATGCCCACCAAGGGTACCTTCCTGGTTGTTTCTTATTTTCCTTATTTTTGTTATATTCCAAAACTGACAAAAAATATTTTTGCGGATTTTTCGGAGTCCGTTTACTTACCGTATCACGTACCTCCTCTTTTTCAGTTATTTTGGAGTGTTCCGGAAGGTTTCCTTTATGTGTTCTTCCGGTGTCATAGTTTGGATAATATTTCTTTCAAGATTAATGGGCGTACCTGAGATATAATGTTTTATTCGTTGCCCATTAACAACCTTCGGGTTAGTACCATCGGCATTATTTATCTTGATGGCTCCGGATCGATAAACCTCCTCGATAACATAAGGCCCTTCCCATTTGGAGAGGAGTTTTCCTGCAAAGAATCTGAAACGAGAGTTGTACAAAAGAACATATTCTCCAACTTTGAACTCACGCTTTTGGATTCTTTTGTCATGCCATCTTTTAACTTTTTCTTTAAATAACTTGGCATTTTCATAGGCTTGGGTTCTCCATTCATCTAGTGAGGTAATATCAAATAACCTCTTTTCACAGGCAAGTTTGAAATCATAGTTGAGTTCTTTAATTGTCCAATATGCTTTATATTCTAACTCAAGAGGCAAATGGCAAGCTTTTCCATAAACCATTTTATACGGAGACATACCCATAGGATTTTTATATGCTGTTCTATAAGCCCAAAGTGCATCATCTAACTTCTTAGACCAATTCTTTCGAGACCTATTGACAGTTTTTTGTAATATTAATTTTATTTCTCTATTGCTAAGTTCAACTTGACCACTAGACTAAGGATGATAAGGTGATGCAATTCTATGGTTAACATCATATTTAGCAAGCATTTTATGGAAAGCACCATGAATAAAATGTGAACCACCATCAGTCATTAAATATCTAGGGACTCCAAACCTTGGGAAAATGACTTCCTTAAGCATTTTAAAAGAGGTGTTGTGATTAGCACTACTAGTTGGAATAGCTTCTACCCACTTAGTAACATAATCAACAGCAACCAAAACATGTGTATACCCATTAGAGGAAGGAAAAGGTCCCATGTAATCAAATCCCCAAACATCAAATGGTTCAATAGCAAGAGAATAATTCATAGGCATTCCTTGATGCTTACCAATGTTACCAATTCTTTGACATTCATGACAAGATAAAACAAACTTACGGGCATCCTTGAAGAGAGTAGGCCAATAAAAACCAGATTGCAATACCTTGTGAGCAGTTCTATCTCCCGCATGATGTCCTCCATAAGCTTCGGAGTGACATTTCCGTAGGATTTGTCCCTGTTCATGCTCAGGTACACAACGTCTAATAATACCATCTACTCCTTTATAAAGATGTGGGTCATCCCAAAAGTAATGTCTTAAATCATAGAAGAATTTTTTATTTTGTTGGTATGTGAAGCTAGTGGTATATATTTAGCAACAATATAATTGGCATAGTCAGCATACCAAGGAGTGTTATGAGAAACATTTATTGTAGCTAATTGTTCATCAGGAAAACTATCATTAATAGGTTGTGGGTCATCAAGAATATTTTCTAACCTAGACAAGTTATCAGCCACGGGGTTCTCAGCTCCCTTTCTATCAGTGATATGTAAATCAAATTCTTGTAGCAAAAGAACCCACCTAATGAGTCTAGGTTTAGCATCCTTCTTTTCCATAAGATATTTTATAGTAGCATGATCGGTGTGAATGGTTATTTAGAATCAACAATGTAAGATCTAAATTTATCACAAGCAAACACAACTGCTAAAAATTCTTTTTCAGTAGTAGCATAATTTCGTTGAGCACTATCCATAGTTTTACTAGCATAATGAATAACATTTAATTTCTTATCGACTCTTTGTCCTAGAACAGCACCAACAGCATAATCACTAGCATCACACATAATTTCAAAAGGCAAGTTCCAATCAGGTGGTTGAATAATAGGTGCAGAAATCAAGGCTTTCTTAAGTGTTTCAAAGGCTTCTACACAATCATCATCAAAAACAAATGGAACATCCTTTTGTAAAAGATTTGTAAGAGGCCTAGAAATTTTAGAGAAGTCTTTAATAAACCTCCTATAGAAACTAGCATGACCGAGGAAACTACGAATACCTTTGTTATCTTTAGGGCATGGCATTTTCTCAATTGCATCAACTTTAGCTTTATCCACCTCAATACCTCGTTCAGAAATTTTATGTCCCAAGACAATACCTTCATTAACCATAAAGTGGCACTTCTCCCAATTCAAGACGAGATTAGTTTACTCACATCTCTGCAAAACTCGCTCAAGTTTGCTCAAGCAATCATCAAAAGAAGTTCTGTAAATGGAAAAATCATCCATGAAAACCTCAACAATCTTTTCACAAAAGTCAGAGAATATAGCAATCACACATCTTTGAAAGGTAGCAGGTGCATTGCATAAACCAAAAGGCATACGTCTATAAGCATAAGTTCAAAAAGGGCAAGTAAAGGTGGTTTTCTCTTGATCAGGTTGTGAGACAGGTATTTGAGAAAAACTGGAATATCCATCAAGAAAGCAAAAATGTGTGTGCTTTGATAGTCTTTCTAACATTTGATCAATAAAAGGCAGAGGGTAATGATCTTTTCTAGTAGCTTTATTTAGTTTTCTAAAATCAATTACCATTCTGTAGCCAGTGACAATTCTTTGTGGAATAAGTTCATTCTTATCATTAGGAACAACGGTAATACCTCCCTTTTTAGGGACACAATGAACGGGACTTACCCATCTACTATCAGCTATGGGATAGATTATACCTGCTTCCAGAAGCTTCAGTATTTCTGTTCTTACCACTTCTTTCATTTTAGGACTTAAACGTCATTGGTGATCAACAACGGGTTTAGCATCAGGCTCCATATTAATTTTATGCTGACAGAGAGTGGGACTAATGCCCTTAAAATCATCAAGAGTATATCCAATGGCAGCTCGGTGCTTCTTCAGAACCTTCAATAATCTTTCTTCTTCATGTTCTGAAAGGTTAGCACTAATAATAACATGATATATCTTTTTCTCATCAAGATAAGCATATTTCAAAGTGTCTGGCAATTGTTTTAATTCAAACACAGGATTACCATTAGGTGGAGGAGGACCTCCTAGAGTTTCAATAGGAAAATTGTGTTTAAGCAGAGGACGTTGTTCAAAGAAAATCTTATCTATTTCATTTCTTTCATGCAGATGCATATCATTTTCGTGGTCTAGCAAATATTGTTCTAGTGGATCGGTAGGAGGCACAGCAATAGAAGCAAGACCAATTATTTCATCCTTACTAGACAACTCTTTATCATGATGTTTTCTACTGAACTTGGAAAAATTAAACTCATGAGACTCATCACCAAAACTAACACCGACAGTTTGTTTCTCGCAATCTATTTTAGCATTAACGGTGTTCAAGAAAGGTCTACCAAAGATAATGGGACAAAAGTCATCTTGTGGGGAACCAAGAACAAGAAAATCAGTAGGGTATTTTATTTTCCCACACAAGACTTCAACATCTCTAACAATCCCAAGTGGTGTGATGGTGTCCCTATTAGCAAGTTTAATAGTAACATCTATGTCGTCTATTTCAGTGGGTGCTATATCATTCATAATTTCTTGATATAAGGTAAAAGGAATGGCACTCATGCTAGCACCTATGTCGCATAAACCATGATAACAGTGATCTCCTATTTTAACTGAGACAACAGGCATGCCAACAACGGGTCTATGTTTATCTTTTTCATCGGGTTTGGCAATTCTAGCAGCTTCATCACAGAAGTAAATAACATGTCCATCTATATTTTCAACCAAGAGATCTTTAACCATAGCAACACTAGGTTCTACTTTGATTTGTTTAGCAGGTTTGGAAGTTCTAATATAACTTTTGTTGACCACAGTTGAGACTTTAGCATGTTCCTTTATCCTAACAGGGAAAGGTGGTTTTTCAATATAAGCAGTAGGCACAACTGGATCAACATTGTAAATAATAGTTTCATCTTTAGCTATTACTGGTTCTTTAGTTTCTTCTTTGATAGGTGGGTGATATTTAAACCACTTCTCCTTAGGGAGGTCAACATGAGTAGCAAATGATTCACAAAAGGAGGCTACTATCTCCAAGTCAAGTCCATATTTAGTGCTAAACTTTTGAAAAGCATCGGTATTCATAAAAGATTTAACACAATCATACTTGAGCTTAATACCTGACTCTTTACCTTCGTCAAGTTCCCAATCTTCAGAGTTGCATTTAATTCTTTCTAAAAGATCCCACCGAAAGTCAATAGTCTTCTACATAAAGGAACCAGTACAAGAAGTATCAAGCATGGATCGATCATCATGAGAAAGCCGAGCATAAAAATTCTGAATAATAATTTCTCTTGAGAGCTCATGATTGGGGCATGAATATAACATTGACTTAAGCCTCCCCCAAGCTAGAGCGATACTTTCTCCTTCACGAGGCCAAAAATTATATATATAATTCCGATCACGATGAACTAGATGCATAGGATAATTTTTTTGGTGAAATTCCAATTTCAATCGATTCCAATTCCAAGATCCAATATCATCACATAGCCTATACCATGCCAATGCTTTTCCCTTCAAAGATAAAGGGAAAACCTTCTTCTTAGCTTCATCTCCAGGTAAACCTGCAAGCTTAAATAATCCACAAATTTCATCCACATATATCAAGTGCATATCAGGATGTTCGGTTCCATCTCCTGCATAAGGATTAGCTAGCAGTTGTACTATCATACCCGAAGGAATTTCATAACCAATATTTTCAGTAGGTGCAGTAGGTTGAGGGGTAACTAATTTTGGTTCCGGTCGAGGTGAAGATACCCCGAACAAACCCCTCAAAGGATTGTTCTCCATAGTAACAAGTGAAAATAAATTTCAGCACGTAGTAATAATTTTTCCTTACCGATTTCCACTTACCAAGAACGCTTCACTCCCCGGAAACGGCGCTAAAAAAGAGCCTTGATGACCCACAAGTATAGGGGATCAATCGTAGTCCTTTCGATAAGTAAGAGTGTCGAACCCAACGAGGAGCATAAGGAAATGACAAGCGGTTTTCAGCAAGGTAATGTCTGCAAGCACAGAAATTATAAGTAATGAGTAGTTTGGTAGCAAGATAATTAGTAACAAGCAAGTAACGGCAATGGTAATAAAAGTGCAGCAAGGTAGCCCAATCCTTTTGAGGCAAAGTACAGGCCAAAACGATCTCTTATGATAAGCAAAGCGTTCTTGAGGGTACACGGGAATTTCATCTAGTCACTTTCATCATGTTGGTTTGATTTGTGTTCGCTACTTTGATAATTTGATATGTGGGTGGACCGGTGCTTAGGTGTTGTTCTTACTTGAACAAACCTCCTACTTATGATTAACCCCCTCGCAAGCATCCGCAACTACGAGAAAAGTATTAAGAATAAATCTAACCATAGCATTAAACTTTTGGATCCAAATCAGTCCCTTACGGAATAGCGCATAAACTAGGGTTTAAGCTTTTGTCACTCTCTCAACCCATCATGTAATAACTACTCCATAATGCATCCCCTTAGGCCCAAATATGGTGAAGTGTCATGTAGTCAATGTTCACATGACACCACTAAGGGAATCACAACATACATATCATCAAAATATCGAACACATATCAAGTTCACATGATTACTTGCAACAAGATTTCTCCCGTGACCTCAAGAACAAAAGTAACTACTCACTAATGATAATCATGCTCAAGATCAGAGGGGTATTAAATAGCATAATGGATCTGAACATATAATCTTCCACCGAATAAACCATATAGTAATCAACTACAAGATGTAATCAACACTACTAGTCACCCACAAGTACCAATCTATAGTTCCGGTACAAAGATTGAACACAAGGGATGAACTAGGGTTTGAGAGGAGATGGTGCTGTTGAAGATGTTGATGGAGATTGCCCTCCTCAAGATGCGAGAATTGTTGGTGATGATGATGACGATGAGTTCCCACTCCGGGAAGGAAGTTCCCCCGGCGGAATCGCTCCGCCAGAGGGCAAAAGTGCTCCTGCCCAAGTTCCGCCTCGAGACGGCGGCGCTTCATCCCGAAAGTCCTTCCCTTATTTTTTTTCTAGGTCAAAAATGACTTATATACCAGAAGAGGGGCACCGGAGGTGGGCCGAGGAGGGCACAACCCACCAGGGCGCGCCTGGGCTCCCTGGCGCGCCCAGGTGGGTTGTGCCCTCCTGGTGGGCCCCCTCTAGTAGTTATTTGCTCCAATAATTCTTATTTATTCCATAAAAATTCCTCGTGAAGTTTCAGCTCATTTGGAGTTGTGCAGAATAGGTAGCCTAACGTAGCTTTTTCAGGTCCAGATTTCCAGCTGCCGGAATTCTCCCTCTTTGTGTGAACCTTGCATATTATGAGAGAAAAGGCATTAGAATTACTCCAAAAAGCATTATTATGCATAAAAACATCATAAATAACAGTAGGAAAACATGATGCAAAATGGACGTATCACGCCCCCTTGGCTGCTCCTCCCCCCCCACCTATATATATGTGGGAGGGGGGCGCCTAGCACAACTACAACAATTGCTTAGCCGTGTGTGGCGCCCCCCTCCACCGTTTACACCCCCGGTCATATTTTCGTAGTGCTTAGGCGAAGCCCTGCGGAGATAACTTCACCATCACCGTCACCACGCCGTCGTGCTGCCGAAACTCATTCACTACCTCGTCATCTTGCTGGATCAAGAAGGCGGAGGACGTCACCGAGCTGAACGTGTGCTGAACACGGAGGTGTCGTACGTTCGGTACTTGATCGGTTGGAGCGCGAAGAAGTTCGACTAAATCAACCGTGTTAACAAACGCTTCCGCTTACGGTCTACGAGGGTACGTAGACACACTCTCCCCTCTCGTTGCTATGCATCTCCTTGATAGATCTTATGTGTGCGTAGATTTTTTTTTTGTTTTCCATGCAACGTTTCCCAACAGTGGCATCTGAGCCAGGTCTATGTGTAGATGATATGCATGAGTAGAACACAAAGAGTTGTGGGCGGTGATAGTCATACTGCTTACCACCAACGTCTTATTTTGATTCGGCGGTATTGTGGGATGAAGCGGCCCAGACCAACCTTACATGTCCACGCACATGAGACCGGTTTCACCGACTGACATGCAACTAGTTTTGCATAAAGGTGGCTGGCGGGTGTCTGTTTCTCCTACTTTAGTTGAATCGAATTTGACTATGGCCGGTCCTTGAAGAAGGTTAAAACAACAAACTTGATGAATCACCATTGTGGTTTTTGCATAGTTAAGAACGGTTCTTGCTAGAAGCCCGTAGTAGCCACGTAAAACTTGCAACAACAAAGTAGAGGACGTCTAACTTGTTTTTGCAGGGCATGTTGTAATGTGATATGGTCAAGACGTGATGTGATATATTTTGATGTATGAGATGATCATGTTTTGTAATATCGACAACCGACAGGAGCTTTAGGGTTGTCTCTTTATTGTATGAAATGCAAGCGCCATGTAATTGCTTTACTTTATCGCTATGCGTTAGCAATAGTTGTAGAAGCAATAGTTGGCGAGACGACCCTGACACAACGATGGAGATCAAGGTGTTGAGCCGGTGACGATGGAGATCATGACGACGCTTTGGAGATGGAGATCAAAAGCACAAGATGATGATGGCCATATCATGTCACATATTTTGATTGCATGTGATGTTTATCCTTTATGCATCTTATTTTGCTTAGAACGGCGGTAGCATTATAAGATGATCCCTTCACTAAATTTCAAGATAAAAGTGTTCTCCCCGAGTATGCACCATTGCCAAAGTTCGTTGTTTCGAAGCACCTTGTGATGATCGGGTTTGATAGACTCTACGTTCACATACAACGGGTGTAAGATAGTTTTGCACATGCAGAATACTTGGGTTAAACTTGACAAGCCTAGCATGTACAGACATGGTCTCGGAACACTGCAGACCGAAAGGTCGAACGTGAATCATATAGTTGATATGATCAACATAGAGATGTTCACCATTGATGACTACCCCATCTCACATGATGATCGGACATGGGTTAGTTGATTTGGATCACGTATCATTTAGATAACTTGAGGGATGTTTATTTAAGTGGGAGTTTATTAGTAATTTGATTAATTGAACTTAATTTATCATGAACTTAGTCTTATAGTTTTGCATATCTATGTTGTAGATCAATGGCCCGAGCTACCGTTCCCCTGAATTTTAATGCGTTCCTAGAGAAAGCTAAGTTGAAAGATGATGGTAGCAACTACACGGACTGGGTCCGTAACTTGAGGATTATCCTCATTGCTGCACAGAAGAATTATGTCATTGATGCACCACTGGGTGACAGACCTACTGCAAGAGCTGAAGCAGATGTTATGAACGTCTGGCAAGCTCGATCTGATGACTACTCGATAGTTCAGTGTGCCATGCTTTACGGCTTAGAACCGGGACTTCAAAGATGTTTTGAACGTCATGGAGCATATGAGATGTTCCAAGAGTTGAAGTTAATATTTCAAGCAAATGCTTGGGTTGAGAGATATGAAGTCTCCAACAAGTTCTATAGCTGCAAGATGGAGGAGAATAGTTCTGTCAGTGAACACATACTCAAAATGTCTGGGTATCATAACCACTTGACTCAGCTGGGAGTTGATCTTCCAATTGATAGTGTTATTGACAGAGTTCTTCAATCACTGCCACCAAGCTACAGAGGCTTCTTGATGAACTATAATAGGCAAGGGATGAATAAAACGATTCCTGAGCTCTTCGCAATGCTTAAGGCTGCGGAGGTAGAAATCAAGAAGGAGCATCAAGTGTTGATGGTTAACAAGACCACTAGTTTCAAGAAAAAGGGCAAGGGAAAGAAAGGGAAATTCAAGAAGAATGGCAAGCAAGTTGCCACTCTTGGGAAGAAGCCCAAAGTTGGACCCAAGCCTAAAACTGAGTGCTTCTACTGCAAAGGGAATGGTCACTGGAAGCGGAACTGCCCCAAATACTTGGCGGATAAGAAGGATGGCAAAGTGAACAAAGGTATATTTGATATACATGTTATTGATGTGTACCTTACTAATTCTCGTACCAGCGCCTGGGTATTTGATACTGATTCGGTTGCTCATATTTGAAACTCGAAACAGGAGCTGCGGAATAAACGAAGATTGGCTAAGGACGAGGTGATGATGCGCGTCGGGAATGGTTCCAAGGTCGATGTGATCGACGTCGGCACGCTACCTCTACATCTACCTTCGGGATTAGTTTTAGACCTCAATAATTGTTATTTGGTGCCCGCGTTGAGCATGAACATTATATCTATATCTTGTTTATTGCGAGACGGTTATTCATTTAAATCGGAGAATAATGGTTGTTCTATTTATATGAGTAATATCTTTTATGGTCATGCACCCTTGATGAGTGGTCTATTCTTGTTGAATCTCGATCGTAGTGATACACATATTCATAATATTGATGCCAAAAGATGCAAAGTTGATAATGATAGTGCAACATACTTGTGGCATTGCCATTTAGGTCATATTGGTGTAAAGCGCATGAAGAAACATCATACGGATGGACTTTTGGAATCACTTGATTATGAATCACTTGATACTTGCGAACCATGCCTCATGGGCAAGATTACTAAAACTCCGTTCTCCGGAACAATGGAGCGAGCTAATGACTTATTGGAAATAATACATACCGATGTATGCGGTCCGATGAGTGTTGAGGCACGCGGTGGGTATCGTTATTTTCTGACCTTCACAGATGATTTGAGTAGGTATGGGTATATCTACTTGATGAAACACAAGTCTGAAACATTTGAAAAGTTCAAAGAATTTCAGAGTGAAGTGGAGAATCATCGTAACAAGAAAATAAAATTTCTACGATCTGATCGCGGAGACGAATATTTGAGTTACGAGTTTGACCTTCATTTAAAACAATCTGGAATTGTTTCACCACTCACGCCACCTGGAACACCACAGCGTAATGGTGTGTCCGAACGTCGTAACCGTACTTTATTGGATATGGTGCGTTCTATGATGTCTCTTACCGATTTACCACTATCATTTTGGGGTTATGCATTGGAGACAGCCGCATTCATGTTAAATAGGGCACCGTCTAAATCCGTTGAGACGACACCGTATGAACTGTGGTTTGGCAAGAAACCTAAGCTATCGTTTCTTAATGTTTGGGGTTGCGACACTTATGTCAAAAGGCTTCAGCCTGATAAGCTCGAACCCAAATCGGAGAAGTGCGTCTTCATAGGATACCCTAAGGAAACAATTGGGTACAGCTTCTACCACAGATCTGAAGGCAAGATCTTTGTTGCTAAGAATGGATCCTTTCTAGAGAAGGAGTTTCACTCGAAAGAAGTGAGTGGGAGGAAAGTAAAACTTGATGAGGTAATTGTACCTTCTCTCGAATTAGAAAGTAGCACATCAGAGAAATCCGTTCCCGTGATGCCTACAGCAACTAGAGAGGAAGCAAATGATAATGATCATGATACTTCAGATCAAGTTGCTACTGAACCTCGTAGGTCGACCAGAGCACGATCCGCACCAGAGTGGTACAGTAGTCCTGTCCTGGAAGTCATGTTACTAGACCAAGGTGAACCTACGAACTATGAAGAAGCTATGATGAGCCCAGATTTCGATAAATGGCTTGAGGCCATGAAATCTAAGATAGGATCCATGTATGAGAACAAAGTGTGGACTTTGGTGGACTTGCCCGATGATCGGCAAGCCATTGAGAATAAATGGATCTTCAAGAAGAAGACTAACGCTGATGGTAATGTTACTATCTACAAAGCTCGACTTGTCGCGAAAGGTTTTCGACAAGTTCAAGGAGTTGACTACGATGAGACTTTCTCACCCGTAGCGATGCTTAAGTCTGTCCGAATCATGTTAGCAATTGCCGCATTTTATAATTATGAAATCTGGCAAATGGACGTCAAAACTGCATTCCTTAATGGATTTCTTAAAGAAGAGTTGTATATGATGCAACCGGAAGGTTTTGTCGATCCTAAAGGTGCTAACAAAGTGTGCAAGCTCCAGCGATCCATCTATGGACTGGTGCAAGCATCTCGGAGTTGGAATATACGCTTTGATGAGGTGATCAAAGCATATGGTTTTATACAGACTTACGGTGAAGCCTGTATTTACAAGAAAGTGAGTGGGAGCTCTGTAGCATTTCTGATATTATATGTGGATGACATATTGTTGATTGGAAATGATATAGAATTTCTGGATAGCATAAAAGGATACTTGAATAAGAATTTTTCAATGAAATACCTCGGTGAAGCTGCTTATATATTGGGCACCAAGATCTATAGAGATAGATCAAGACGCTTAATAGGACTTTCACAAAGCACATACCTTGATAAAGTTTTGAAGAAGTTCAAAATGGATCAGTCAAAGAAAGGGTTCTTTCCTGTATTACAAGGTGTGAAGTTGTGTCAGACTCAAACCCCGACCACTGCAGAAGATAGAGAGAAAATGAAAGTCATTCCCTATGCCTCAACCATAGGTTCTATCATGTATGCTATGCTGTGTACCAGACCTAATGTGTGCCTTGCCATAAGTCTGGCGGGGAGGTACCAAAGTAATCTGTAATGCCCAAGATGCAATTCTATCCCAATCACATGATGAACTCATGATTGGGGCTCAATCGCATTTCGGACGCGTAGCAAGGTGGCATACAAATTCATACAACCAAATGAATAGATAGAATACGAGATCCAGGCAACACTTGCCCCAGAATAGCATAAATATGACAATCATCATACAATCATCCATACATATAGAAGAGTCCGACTACGAACTAGATAAAAGAAAACACCGCCCTGCTACTATCCTCGGATACTCCGACTAGGTCCTCTACTGATCGTCCGGATAAGTAACATAGAAACAACCACGATCCTCGTCAAACTCCCACTGAAGCTCAGTGGCATCTCCTGCATCAGACTCAACGGTACCTGCAACTATGGTTGTAGTATTCTATGAGCCACGGGGACTCAGCAATCATATCACCCACGGTATCAAGACTAACAAAGCTTAAATGGGTAAGGCATGGATAAGTGGTGGAGTTGCAGCAAGCACTAAGCATAAGTATGGTGGCTATCTTACGAATACCAGAATAAGATGAGAAGCTACACAAACGGTCGTAAACTAGTAATGATCAAGAAGTGATCCTAAACTACTTACGTTCAAGCATAACCCCACCGTGTTCTCTTCCCGAAATTCGTCGAAAAGAGACCATCACGGTTACACACGCGGTTGGTATATTTTAAAGAGTTTAGTGTCAGTTTCACTACAACCGGATATTAAAAACTCCCATCTGCCACATAACCGTGGGCACGGCTTTCGAAAGATTAAACCCTGCAGGGGTGTCCCAACTTAGCCCATGATAAGCTCTCACGATCAACGAAGGAAATCCTCCTCCCAGAACAACCCGATCAAGCTCGGAATCCCGGTTCACCACACATTTCGACAATGGTAAAACAAAACCAGCAAGACCTCCCGACGTGCCGACACCTCGATAGGAGCCGCGCGTATCTCGTCTCAGGCCACGATCGGATGAGCACAGCGTACAGTAACTGAGACCCGAGTTTCCCCGGGGGAAGCCGCACACGACTCTGTTTTGGACCAACACTCATGAGGAGCATTGGCCCAGGTTGTTGATTAAGAATCCTCGGGTTAATTACTCCCTATGCAAATTTTAGTTGTTATTAGGCAAATGGTAAAACTAAAGTTGGGCCTTGCTGGAAGAGTTTTATTCAAAGCGAACTGTCAAGGGGGCCCCATAAACCCCAACCGTGTAAGGAACGCAAAATCAAGGAACATAACACCGGTATGACGGAAACTAAGGCGGCAAGCGTGGAACAAAACACCGAGAAAAAGGCCAAGCCTTCCATCCTTTGCCAAGTATATAGATGCATTAATTAAATAAGAGATATTGTGATATCCCAACATATCCATGTCCCAACATGGGACAACCTGCACTGCACCTGCAACTAGCAATGCAATAAGAAGGGCTGAGCAAAAGCGGTAACATAGCCAAACAACGATTTGTTAGGAAGGTGGGTTAGAGGCTTGACATGGTAATATGGGAGGCTTGATAAACAAGTGGTAGGTAGCGTGACATAGCGATAGAACGAACAACTAGCAAGCAAAGATAGAAGTGATATCGGGGTAATGATCATCTTGCCTGAAATGTCCTCAGTGGGAACGAAAGCTTGCTCCTCTTGAACGTACTCGACAGGGTCCTTATTCACGAACTCATCTCCTGGCTCTACCCAAATCAAAAACACAAACAACGGAACAACAATCAATCAAGGTGCAATGCGCAAGCAACATGATGTAAGACATGTCATGGAATGCAAGATATGATGTGCAACGCATATGGGTGCTCCGAAAGGGGAAATGATGAACATGGCACCATCTTGGTAATCCAAGCATGCCACTGGATAGATTGGAAGATTTTGGTCAAAATCAATATAAAGATCACGAGGAACGGATGCACACAACTCAAACGGTGAGCAAAACAATAACAATGCAAAACTGAGATTAACAGCAAAATAGCACTTAAGATGCAACATTAATATATGCTACAACACTCCAACATGAAAACAAAATAATGGCTATGAAGTACATGTAGAGCACTACAAAACATGATTACTGAGCTACTGCTAGAAACCAATAGAACATGCCCCAAACATCATGGCAAGATTGCAAATGATAACAGCTTCTCAGACTTAGTGAAATTTACTGGACATGGCAGAAACAGCATTAAGTAGGCATGTTTACAAGCTTGGTTAACTCACCACAAATCATATCATGGAATAAGAACACAACCAACAGTAATAAGGCATATTTGTGCAGCTACTCATGTCAAGAACATGGCCATAGGAGGCATAGATCACTAGCTATTCACATGGAAATATTAACTTACTGATAACAGGTTGACAGAAACATTATTTAGCAAATTCAGAGCATGATTATAACAAGCTACGTAGGCTATAAATGCAAACAAGGGAATGGATGGATAGAAAATAATATGAAATACAAAACATGCTTACTGAGCATCTCCAGATTATGCATAGATTCACTAGTAGCATCAAGCAAACATGGCATCATAATATAACAGATTCAGACTTGGCAGAAATCAGTCTGAAATCAGCAACAACAAGTACCCCACTTTGCAAGCTCGTGCTAGTCACCACAGGGCATATCAAAATAAATGGATTGCACCACTGCAAATATGGCATGATTATGCTCCTAAAACATGTTGGCATGATGCTCAAAAGAAAATCATACAAAATGATATGAAAAAGACAAACAGGCATGTTACAGCAGATTTCAGCAGGTTATATCACTTAGCACTTTTACAACGAGTATTAAGGCATCAATATGAATAGTAACATGCATGCAAAATACACAATCATCTAGAGCATTCAGAGATGAACATTTTGACATATCATACACGCAAATCGAAGCAACATGCACAAAGTTATGACGGGTCAAACATGCTCATGTAATATGCAGATCTGGGACTTCGCCGAATTCTGCTGGACCGAAATCGAGTGCTAAATAACTATAACGCGCCCAGGCGGGATTTAGACGGGCTCGCTCACCAGCAGGCCTTGGGCCAGACGAGGAAGCAGGCCGGAAGCGGAGCTGGGCCGCGGGAGGCCGGCCCAGGGAGGCAGGGGAGCCGGTCGCTCCTCCTCGTGCTTGGGACGAGAGGAGGCAGGGGCGGCGACGGCCGGCGATGCCGCGGCGACGGCGAGGCCGGTGGTGGCCGAGGAGGTCGCCGGGGAGGTCGGGGACGGCCAGATCCGGTCTGGCCCGATCGGATCCGCGGCGAGGCGGCGGCGGAGCGAGGTCGACGGGAGGCGGCGAGCGGCGCTGTGGGGCGGTCGGTGAGGTGGTTGTGGTGGCGAAGTCCGGCGACGGCGAGCGGCGGAGTCCGGTGAGGCGGGCGCGGGCGGCGGCACGCTCGGGCCCAGATGGGCTCGAGCGGGCCTGCTCCGGGCTTCCCGGGCCCGCGCGGTGGGAGACGGCGGCTGGCACTGTGGAGGCGCAGATTTCGATGCGAGGGCTAGGGTTTGCCCAGATTTTCGGGGGAGGGGTGTTTATATAGATAACGGAGCTAGGAGTGGAGTTTTTCAGAGCGGTTTCCGCCCACGCGATCGTGATCCGACGGCGAAGAGCATGGAGGGGGTTTAGATGGGCTAGTAGGCTGTTGTGGAGGGGTGTTGGGCTGCAAAGAGAGAGGTGTCCGGCGGTTAGCGCGGTTAACCGTTGGGGCATCAAATGACCTCCAAATGGAACGAAATTTGACAGGCGGTCTACCGGTGATGTACCAAGACCACTCGTCAACTCTTGGCCCATTCCGAGAATATTTTTCTCCCGCTCACGAAACAATATCTGGGAGGTGCGGCGCGTGCGTTTGAGAGTGTCGGATTCCGAAACGGACAACTAAGAAGATGTAGAACTCGAGCGGATGCAAGTGACGAACACAAATGCAAATGCAATGCACATGATGACAAGAGATGAAATGCATGACATGAACAAAAATGCAAAACGAGGAAAAACCCAACCATGGATGATATAACATATTGCATTACCGAAAATGGCAAGAGTTGGAGGTACAATTATGGAATGTTACATCCGGGACGTTACATAATCCAGGAGTGGATCACTGGATAGCGGTCAAGAACATCCTGAAGTACCTGAAAGGGACAAAGGATATGTTTCTCGTTTATGGAGGTGACGAGAAGCTCGTCGTAAATGGTTACGTCGATGCTAGCTTCGACACTGATCCGGATGACTTTAAGTCACAAACCGGATACGTATTTATATTGAATGGTGGAGCTGTCAGTTGGTGCAATTCCAAGCAAAGAGTCGTGGCGGGATCTACGTGTGAAGCGGAGTACATAGCTGCTTCGGAAGCAGCACATGAAGGAGTCTGGATGAAGGAGTTCATATCCGATCTGGGTGTAATACCCAGTGCATCGGGTCCAATGAAAATCTTTTGTGACAACACTGGAGCAATTGCCTTGGCGAAGGAATCCAGGTTTCACAAGAGAACCAAACACATCAAGAGACACTTCAACTCCATTCGTGAAAAGGTCAAGGATGGAGACATAAAGATTTGCAAAATTCATACGGATCTGAATGTGGCAGGCCCGTTGACTAAGCCTCTTCCACGAGAAAAACATGATCAGCACCAAGACTCCATGGGTGTTAGATTCATTACAATGTAATCTAGATTATTGACTCTAGTGCAAGTGGGAGACTGAAGAAAATATGCCCTAGAGGCAATAATAAAGTTGTTATTTTATATTTCCTTATTCATGATAAAGGTTTATTATTCATGCTAGAATTGTATTGATCGGAAACTTAAATACATGTGTGAATACATAAACAAATATCGTGTCCCTAGTAAGCCTCTACTAGACTAGCTTGTTGATCAAAGATGGTTAAGTTTTCCTAACCATAGACATGTGTTGCCATTTGATAACGGGATCACATCATTAGGAGAATGATGTGATGGACAAGACCCATCCATTAGCTTAGCATATTGATCGTTCAGTTTATTGCTATTGCTTTCTTAATGACAAATACATATTCCTTCGACTATGAGATTATGCAACTCCCGGATACCGGAGGAATACCTTGTGTGCTATCAAACGTCACAACGTAACTGGGTGATCATAAAGATGCTCTACAGGTATCACCGAAGGTGTTTGTTGAGTTGGCATAGACCAAGATTAGGATTTGTCACTCCGAGTATCGGAGAGGTATCTCTGGGCCCTCTCGGTAATACACATCGTAAGAAGCCTTGCAAGCAAAGTGACTAAGGTGTTAGTTGCAAGATGATGTATTACGGAACGAGTAAAGAGACTTGCCGGTAACGAGATTGAACTAGGTATGAAGATACCAACGATCGAATCTCGGGCAAGTAACATACCGATGGACAAAGGGAATTACGTATGTTGTCTTAAGGTTCGACCGATAAAGATCTTCATAGAATATGTAGGAGCCAATATGGGCATCCAGGTTCCGCTATTAGTTATTGACCGAAGAGGTGTCTCGGTCATGTCTACATAGTTCTCGAACCCATAGGGTCCGCACGCTTAACGTTCGTTGATGATATAGTGTTATATGAGTTATATGATTTGGTGACCGAATGTTCTTTGGAGTCCCGGATGAGATCATAGACATGACGAGGAGTCACAAAATGGTCGAGAGGTAAAGACTGATATATAGGACGATGGTATTCGGACACCGGAAGAGTTTCGGGATGCACCGGGTAGTCATCGGGTCACCGGAAGGGGTTCCGGACACCCCTGGTAGGTGTATGGGCCTAATGGGCCAAGGGGGGGACAGACCAGCCCACAGGGGGCTGGTGCGCCACTCTCCCTGGCCGGCCGGCCCTAGGGAAGGAAAGGGGGAGGGCTAGCCCCTCCTGCCTTCCCCTTCTCATGGGAGAAAGGAAAAGCGGGGCGCCTCGCTCTCCTGCCTTTCCCCTCTCACCTAAAAAGGAAAGGGGGCGGCTTGGGAGAGACCCCAAGTAGGATTTGGCCTACTTGGGGCACCCCCTTGGCTGCTTCTCCCTCCCCCCACCTATATATATGTGGGAGGGGGCGCCTAGCACAACTACAACAATTGCTTAGCCGTGTGCGGCGCCCCCTCCACCGTTTACACCCCCGGTCATATTTTCGTAGTGCTTAGGCGAAGCCCTGCGGAGATAACTTCACCATCACCGTCACCACGCCGTCGTGCTGCCGGAACTCATCCACTATCTCGCCGTCTTGCTGGATCAAGAAGGCGGAGGACGTCACCGAGCTAAACGTGTGCTGAACGCGGAGGTGTCGTACATTCGGTACTCGATCGGTTGGAGCGCGAAGAAGTTCGACTACATCAACCGCGTTAACAAACGCTTCCGCTTACGGTCAACGAGGGTATGTAGACACACTCTCCCCTCTCATTGCTATGCATCTCCTTGATAGATCTTGCATGTGCGTATATTTTGTTTTGTTTTCCATGCAACGTTTCCCAACAGTGTTGAGAGTGGTATTTCCTTCATGACACATTTCCAAGTCTTTCTTCAAAACAGTGACTTGGGCCTTGAGCTCTTTGTTTTCCTCTACAAGGTTAGTATCAGCAAAAGTACTAGACGAAGTAGAAGCTTCATTGTTAGAGCAACAAGGCAAGGAGAGCAATTCATCACAATAATTGGCAATAATATGTCTAGATGAATCACTAGGACTAGCACATGTCAATAAAGCATTCTGAGTAGAAATAGTGCCAATGTCCACATGAGGCTCACAAGATGTTAACCTAGACACAATAGCCTCATGAGCTAACTTTAGCCTTTCATGGGAGATTAGAAGGTCATCATGAGAGCCTGAGAGCTTTTCATGACTTTCCTCTAATTTTCCATAATTGCTAGTTAGCAATGCAAGTTGAGCCCTTAACTCAACATTCTCCTTCAAGATAGATGCTTCACAAGAAGTAGAGTTAGTAGCACAAGCATCATTGACAATATGAGAGCTAGAAGAAACTAGAGACTAGATGGGTTCTTATTGCATTACTCTGTTGCTCCATGAACTTAATACACTAGATGCATGCTGGATAGCGGTCGATGTGTGGAGTAATAGTAGTAGATGCAGGCAGGAGTCGGTGTACTAATCTTGTACGTGATGCCTATATAATGATCATTGCCTGGATATCATCGTAATTATTTGAAATTCTATCAATTGCCCAACAGTAATTTGTTTACCCACCGTATGCTATTTTCTCGAGAGAACCCACTAGTGAAATCTACGGCCCCCGGGTCTATTTTTCCCATCATATATTTTCAGATCTATATTGCTATTTGCCTTTTTATTTATTTGCATCTTTTATTTTCATATCTATTAATCCAAAAACCCAAAAATACCTTGCTGCACATTTTTGTTATTTATTTTATCTCGCATTCCCGCGAGATCTATTTATTCAATCTGCTACAATTTTATCTATCTTTTTACCCTGGAGGGATTGACAACCCCTCTTTTACGTCGGGTTGCAAGTATTTGTTCTTTGTGTGCAGGTACCGTTTACGTGGTGTTGCATGGTTCTCCTACTAGTTACATAACCTTGGTCTCATCACTGAGCGAAATACCTACCGTAGCTGTGCTGCATCATCCCTTCCTCTTTGGGGAAATACAGACGTAGTTCAAGCCGCATCAAAAGGAATTTCTGGCGCCGTTGCTGGGGAGACATCATCAACATCTACCAGGTTCCTAATCACAAATCTCATCTCCTTGCAATTTACATTATTTGCCATTTGCCTCTCATTTTCATCTCCCCCACTTCACAAACATTTGCCGTTTTATTCGCCCTCTTTTTCGTTCGCCGTTTTCTCGTCAGATCTGTTTGAGTGCAATCTTGTTGCGTAGTCACGATGACTCAAGAGAACACCAAGTTGTGTGATTTCTCTAACACCAACAACAATGATTTTATTAGCACTCCGATTGCTCCTCCCGCCACTAGTGCGGAGTCTTGTGATATTAGTGCCGCTTTGCTGAATCTTGTTATGAAAGATCAATTTTCCGGTACATCTAGTGAGGATGCCGCGTCCCATCTTAACACATTCGTGGAATTATGCGATATGCAAAAGAAAAAAGATGTGGACAATGATATTGTGAAGTTGAAGTTATTCCCGTTTCTTTGCGAGACCGTGCAAAAATTTGGTTTTCTTCTTTGCCTCGCAATAGTATCAATTCTTGGGTTAAGTGCAAAGATGCTTTTATTACTAAGTATTTTCCTCTCGCGAAAATTATTTCCCTTAGGACGCAAATCATGAATTTTAAGCAACTTGAGCATGAACATGTTGCGCAATCTTGGGAAAGAATGAAATTGATGCTAAGAAATTGTCCTACTCATGGTTTAAATCTTTGGATGATCATACAAATTTTTTATGCGGGATTGAATTTTGTTTCTAGAAATCTTTTAGATTCCTCCACGAGTGGTGCTTTCATGGAGATTACTTTGGGTGAAGCTACTAAATTGCTTGATAATATTATGGCAAATTATTCACAATGGCATACTGAAAGAGCTCCTACTAGTAAAAAGGTTAATTCGGTAGAAGAAATAAATTCTTTTAATGAAAAAAGTTGATGCTCTTATGAAGTTGGTTTCTAATAAAAATGCTCCTATTGATCTTAATGATGTGCCTTTGTCTACTTTGATTGAGCAAAATAGTGGTGCCGTAGATGTGAATTTTGTTTCGCGAAACAATTTTAATAACAATGCTTATAGAGGTAATTTTAATCCTAGACCTTTTCCGGGAAATTCCTCTAATAATTATGGTAATCCTTCTTATAATAATAATAGGAACACCTCTGATCTTGAGAATAATATTAATGAATTTATCAATTCTCAAAAGAATTTTAATACTACGATAGAAGAAAAGTTGAGTAAGATTGATGATATGTCTAGAAGCATTGATAGAATTTTGCATGATGTAGAAAATCTCAAGATGAAAATTTTTGTGCCTAAGGTTGAGGAATCAATTAAAGCTTTATAAGTTTCTATGGATGAAAGTAAGAAAAGAACCGCTATGCTTAGAGCTAAAAGAGAATTTTTAGAAAAAACGTTTTCTAGCGATTGCTTTCATAAAAATGATGAAGATCTTAAAATGATTGGTGTTTCTTCTATTGATTCTTTGTTTAGTAAAATTAAGATTGATGATAAAGGGACTGAAGAAGAGTCAACTTTAGCTAGAAGGCGTCCCGATAATTTGGAGGGTGAAAATCTTGTTGAGAGAATTGCTAAAAGTGGGTTTGGAGAGGTCAAAACTTTAACTAGTGATGTACCCACTCTTTTGGATTACAAAGATTTTAATTATGATAATTGTTCTTTGATTGATTGTATTTCTTTGTTCCAATCCATGATAAATTAACCCCAAGCTTACGAACAAAATAAAGCTTTTACTAAACATATCGTTGATGCCATGATGAAAGCTTTGGAAGAAAAGTTAGAATTAGATATTTCAATTCCTAGAAAATTACATGATGAATGGGAACCTACTATCAAAGTCAAGATTAAAAATTATGAGTGTTTTGCTTTATGTGACTTGGGTGCTAGTGTTTCTACAATTCCGAAATCTTTATGTGATGTGCTTGGTCTTACCGATATTGAAGAATGTTCTCTAAATTTGCACTTGGCGGATTCTACTATTGAAAAGCCTATGGGAAGAATTAATGATGTTATTATTCTTGCAAATAGGAATTATGTGCCCATAGATTTTATTGTTCTTGATATTGATTGCAATCCGTCTTGTCCAATTATTCTTGGTAGACCGTTTTTGCGTACTATTGGTGCCGAGATTGATATGAAAGAATGCAATATTAAATTTCAATTTCCACTAAGGAAGGGTATGGAACACTTCCCTAGAACAAGAATTAAGCCACCATATGAATCAATCATGAGGGCATCTTATGGATCTAGAAATAAATATGACAATACTTAGATCCTTGCATTATGCCTAGCTAGGGGCATAAAACGATAGCGCTTGTTGGGAGGCAACCCAATGAATAAATTTTATTTTTGTCTTTTTCTTTCTATTATAGAGGGTTGCACAATTATGCTACTGTTATGATTGTTTTTTTGTATTTTAAATAGTGTTTGTGCCAAGTAAAGCCTTTGGGATAGCTTTGGTAATAGTTGATTTGATCATGTTGAAAAACAGAAACTTTTGCGTCCAGTAAAACAATTTTGAAAATTCACAGAAGCGACGAAAAATTCTGAAATTTTTACACAAGATTGATATACAAATTTCCTCTGTTTTCGTAATTGTTCAGAAGTTTTGAAGTTACAGAAGTAGGAGAACAATTCACATCTTTTCAGACTGTTCTGTTTTTGACAGATTCTATTTTCTTTGCATTGTGTGCTTATTTTGATGGATATATGGTTTGTATTGGAGGGTATGAGCCATGGTAAAGTTAGAATACAGTAGATATAATGTAATAACAAAATTTGAATGGGTTTTCTACAGTACTTAAAGTAAAGATTGGTTTTCTTATACTAACGGATCTCACGAAGGTTTTGTTGAGTTTTGTGTGATTGAAGTTTTCAAGTTTTGGGTGAGATCACGATGGATGAAGGAATAAGAAGTAAGAAGAGCCTAAGCTTGGGGATGCCCATGGCATCCCAAGCCATTATCTAAAAGAGAAGCAAGCAACTAAGCTTGGGGATGCCCGAGTGGCATCCCCTCTTTCTTCTAACGACCATCGGTATTTTACTTGGAGCTATATTTTTATACGTCACATATCATGAGTTTTGCTTGGAGCGTCTTGTATGATATGAGTCTTTGCTTGATTTGCTTTTCATTTTGTGTCATATATCCTTGCTGGACACACCTATTTGAGAGAGTCAAAATTATGCTATGATTTGTTAGAATTGCTCTCTATGCTTCACTTAAATCTTTATGAGCTAAGGAATTGCTCTAGTGCTTCACTTATATCTTTTTTAGCACGGTATGCTTTAGTATTTTTGAATAAATGCTCTCATGCTTCACTTAGATTTATTTGAGAGTTAGTAAAATTTTGAAGAAACTCTCTCATGCTTCACTTATACTATTTTGAGAGAAGGAAATTTTTATGCTCATGTTCTTCACTTAGATTTGTTTGAGCTTTCAAAAGCAACATATGAAATTAGTCCCAAAATGATAGATATTCAAGAGGGATATAATAAAAACTTTCATGAAGATCATTAGACAAAATAAACTTGATTCCTTGTAATAGTTTTGCGATATGATGATATAATATGTGAGTCATGTTGATGAGTAATTATGCTTTAGTAAGAATATTGATGTTAAGGTTTGTGATTCCCTATGCAAGCATGAAAGTCAATAGTTATGCAATGAAATTATATCCTACTTGTGGTGCATTATTCGGTGTTAGTTATGCTTAATGCTCGCTTATGAGATTTTTCGTTTCTTGGTTGGATGCTTCTCAATCTTTTGCTAGCCTTCATTTGCACTAAGTATGATCACTACTTGTGCATCCAAAATCCTTAAACCAGTTTTGCTATATGAGTCCACTATACCTACCTATATGCGGTATTCTTTTGCCATTCTAAGAAAATTTGTATGTGCCATCTCTAATTTTTTAAATAAATTTCTCTTTTGTGTGCTCGTACCGATCATGAAACGGTAGGGGGTGGCTGATATTTTTCCATGCTAGATGTGTTATTCTGAAGATGAGTGTTTATTCACTTGTCATTGCACGAGAGTACGGCAAAGGTATAAGAGATGCCCAGTCCCGAAATGAAAAATGAATTTACTTTATGTTATCAAATAATAAATTCCTTGGAAAGTGTTGGTATGGACGGCACCCGTGGATTCGGTTAGCCGTGGAATGTGAAAGTATGGTGGAAAAAGGTATAAACTTTATTTTCTGTTTAGGAACTGTCTATGATATATCTAGCATGGAAAGTATTGGGAACTACTCGATCATTTTCGTTGACAGGAAAAGCATGCCACCCAAAATGTTTTACTCTCTATCTTTTTCGCTTTGATCTCTGGCACCTCTACAAATCCCTACTTCCCTCTGCGAAGGGCCTTTCTATTTACTTTATGCAATTTTTATTTTTGAGTCTCCGTCTTCTCTTATAAAGCACCAACTAAGGGGCACTATGATCGTACTTGAGCATTGGGTGTAGCTAATATGCGAGTGTGTTTCATGAATGGATCAATGATTGAGCATAATGGGCTAGGGATAACTTGCTTTAGTGTTGATATTTTGAAAGACATGGTTGCTTGTTGATATGCTTGAGTATTGAAATCTTCATGTCAAAACTAGACTATTGCTTTGAATCATATAAAAGTCCAAATGTCCATGCTACAAAGAAAAGATTATGTGATGAACTTGTTAGGCAGCATTCCACATCAAAAATTCTATTTTTATCATTTACCTACTCGAGGACGAACAGGAATTAAGCTTGGAGATGCTGATACGTCTCCAACGTATCTATAATTTTTTATTGTTCCATGTTGTTATATTATCATTCTTGGATGTTTTACAATCATTTTATAGCAACTTTATATCATTTTTTGGGACTAACCTATTGACATAGTGCCCAATGCCGTTGCTATTTTTTTCTTGTTTTTACTTCGCAGAAAATCAATACCAAACGGAGTCCAAACGCAGCAAAACTTTTTGGAGATTTTTTCTGGACCAGAAGATACAAGTTGGGCCAAGGAAGTACCAGAGGGGTGCCCCGAGGGGGGCACAACCCACCTGGGCACGCCTGGGGGCCCAGGCGCGCCCTGGTGGGTTGTGCCCACCTCGGTGGCCTCCCGCACTGCCTCTTTGCTCTATAAATACCCCAATATTCCAGAAACCCTAGGGGAGTCGATGAAATACAATTCCAGCCACCGCAAGTTCCAGAAACCACAGATCCAATCTAGACACCATCACGGAGGGGTTCATCATCCTCATTGGTGCCTCTCCGATGATGCGTGAGTAGTTCATTGTAGACCTACGGGTCCGTAGTTAGTAGCTAGATGGCTTCCTCTCTCTCTCTTTTGATTCTCAATACAATGGTCTCTTGGAGATCTATTTGATGTAACTCTTTTTGCGATGTGTTTGTTGGGATCCGATGAACTTTGAGTTTATGATCAGATCTATGTTTTTATCCATGAAAGTTATTTGAGTCTTTTGATCTCTTATATGCATGATTACTTATAGCCTTGTATTTCTTCTTTGAATCTTTGGTTTAGTTAGGCCGACTAGATCGATTTTTCTTGCCATTGGAAGAGGTGCTTTGTGATGGGTTCAATCTTACGGTGCTCAATCCCAGTGACAGAAGGGGAAATGACACGTATGTATCGTTGCTATTAAGGATAACAAGATGGGGTCTATTCCTACATGAATAGATCTTGTCTACATCATGTCATCGTTCTTATTGCATTACTCCATTTCTCCATGAACTTAATACACTAGATGCATGCTGGATAGCGGTCGATGTGTGGAGTAATAGTAGTAGATGCAGGCAGGAGTCGGTGTACTAATCTTGGACGTGATGCCTATATAATGATCATTGCCTGGATATCGTCATAATTATTTGAAGTTCTATCAATTGCCCAACAATAATTTGTTTACCCACCGTATGCTATTTTCTCGAGAGAACCCACTAGTGAAATCTACGGCCCCCGGATCTATTTTTCCCATCATATATTTTCAGATCTATATTGCTATTTGCCTTTTTATTTATTTGCATCTTTTATTTTCAGATCTATTAATCCAAAAACCCAAAAATACCTTGCTGCAAATTTTTGTTATTTATTTTATCTCACATTCCCGTGAGATCTATTTATTCAATCTACTACAATTTTATCTATCTTTTTACCCTGGAGGGATTGACAACCCCTCTTTTACGTCGGGTTCCAAGTATTTGTTCTTTGTGTGCAGGTACCGTTTACGTAGTGTTGCGTGGTTCTCCTACTCGTTCCATAATCTTGGTCTGATCACTGAGGGAAATACCTACCGTAGATGTGCTGCATCATCCCTTCCTCTTTGGGGAAATACCGACGTAGTTCAAGCCGCATCAGAGATTCATGACCATCCTCTTGACGCTCATAGCATTTCCTCTCCAACATGGTGATTTCCTTCTTTGCTCCTCTAGCCATTCCTCCATTAGTGTTGTGTGCACTACTTTCTCTTGTTTCCTCTACATGGTTAGTCCAAGAACAACTAGAGGAAATAGAAGCATAGGGATCATGGCAACAAGGAGTATCAAGCATATCATCACAAAAAGTATTCAAGGAATCTCTGAATGATATGCATGGACTATCAACACAAGAATGTATGTCATTTTTCCTAGATGTGTTCAAGTCCAAAGAAACTATAACATTAGCATTTATGCATGAAAGATCATCAATGTTGAGCACATCATCAACATCACGAATGATATTTCCACTCACCATGTCATTACCTTGGGACATGCCACATGATGGTGAGGTGGAAGAAGTTGAAATGTCCAAGTACACGGAGGAAGAAGCAATATGGAGTTCTTCGTGATTTGAAGATATGGAGAACTCCTCAATTGACTCCTCCGAAAGATGATGAATATCAACAATATTGGACCCACCATATATTTCTTCAATTTTGGTCCACATATCATGAGCCGTCACACAAGTCATGATAGACTCAAATACTTCGAGGGATATAGACCGAATTATGGCATTCTTAGCACCATACCCACAAAGCATATCATCATTTTCCTCACTAGATGGAAAAAGGTCATCCTTCCACGGAGAAGCCCCTACAAGAACAATTCGCACAAAATTTGGACCCATGGTCCGAAAATGACAAAGCATTCAAATTTTCCACAAGTGATAGTTTGTGCCACTAAAATAAAAAGTGTCATCGTGCACTATACCACTAGTCGACATCTTTACTCTCTAGGCGGTGAAGCCTGCCAAGGAGAGACCAAAGATCTGATACCAATTGAAATGATCTAGATGACGACTAAAGGGGGGGTGAATAGGTGTTTTAAAACTTTTACGGATTTGGCTTTATCCTAATGCGGAATTAAACTAAACGGATACTTTTCAAGAACAATTCTTGAATATGCTAGGCTCAACTAAGTGCACCAACAACCTATGCTAAACAAGATAGGCACTTAAGGAAACTAGCAAGCACAAACTATATCACAAGATATGGAAATGAAGGAACTACTAAGCAATTCAACTAGCACAAGATATATCAATATGGGCAAGTATGAATTGCGGAAAGTAAAGAGTGTGGGTATGAGATAACCACAAGTGAGTCGGGGACACGGATTTATCCCGAAGTTCACACTCGTGAGAGTGCTAATCTCCATTAGAGTGGTGCCAAAGCCAAAGCTCCGGGGCATCACCAAGTGACTCACCGTATTCTCCCTTTCGAGTCACCCCCAACGGATGAGCCTCGATTCACTCGGGGTTGGTCTTGAAGGCGACCACCACACCTTTACAAACTTCTCCGGAGCACACCACAAACACGGAAGCTTCCAAAGGAACTTGACCACCTAGGCCACTTGACACCCTTCCCCGGAGCACACCACAAAAGGAAGCTTCCGGAGGAACCTTGGCCACCTAGGCCTCTTCACAAACTTCTCAATATATCACCAAACCGTCTAGGATGTGGAAGCCTCCAAGAGTAATAAACTCACGGGCTCTCACTCGAACAAATCGATGTGGGGAGCTCAAACCAATGAAACAAATGCAAGGTCAAGCAACAAATGCTCAACTCACTCTCTCAATCTCACAAGATGCACTCTCGAAAGTAGGAGATTGAAGAGAGGGGATGCAATGTATAGAATCAACAAATGACTCCAAGATCCATCCACAAATCCCCCTTCACATAGAGGGGAGATAGGGGTTTGGGAGAGGCGGCAAGAGACTTAAAATGATGTTTAGAAAGTGTGTGAACAACCCCCAAACCGGTGGGGAGGAATGGCTCTTTTATAGCCAACTTCCAAAACTAGCCGTTGGGGCTCCAATGGACACTTCCTGGGCACCCCGTGCCCACGGGGGTCAAGAACCTGGGCCCATGGTACAAGCCCCGTGCGCATGGAGGCCCCGTGCCCACGACGTCAACCCCGTGCCCACGGGGTACCTAGAAACAGCCTGCAGCAGCCCACTAAAACATGCACAACTTTGTCATACGAACTCCGAATTCGATGATCTTGGGCTCGTTTTAAAGCTATGGAAAAGCCCAAGGTACTCACATAGAGAACCACCCAAGATCAACAAGAAAGAATGATGCAAATTATGCAAAGTTTTGAGCTCTCTTTATGCGACGTGATCAAGCTACTCGCCGGAAAGTCCCTCTTGATACTACGGCTATCAAACCTATAATCCGGTCTCCCTCCAAGCACCATGAGACCGGCAAAACTAGGAAAACCTAGCTAAGGTATACCTTTTCCTTGCACATTCAACTTGAGCTTGATTATGACTTTGATGCTTGCCTCAAGTTGGAATCCTTTTATTGTCCATGATCACTTGGTGAAGACACTCGAAATGCTTCCTCATATTGCAATGAGGGAAGCCTTAACTTAAGCCCATCTTCACATGCACATCATCAAGATGTGGAACGCAAGCTTCAAAGCATATAACCTCCGGCTCCTCGTCTTGTACTTGGACTCCTCGAACCCGATGACCATCACCACTTGATGTCATCCACACATAGGCTACTTAAAATCTTTCTTTTGATGCAAGCCCATGAGAAACACCTAACCCACATAGACATAGAAAGCACATACCATGGGTTAGTCCACAAAACACAATTCACAAGTACTTACCATACCACTAGTTCACTTGATCCCACGTGGTACATTGTTTGCGCTTGTGAGTTGACCATCTAGATACAAACTTAGAGCTTCGTCTTGGTCAACCAACATCTTTACCTCAAGCTCTATATTGGTTTCTTGAAAGCCACAGTGAACTCTTCATTTCCCTTCATTGCTTCAAGAAAGAGATCACAAAAGACTCTTTCATGACCATATCAAGTTTCACTATGAATATCATATTGGTCATCATTTGCTCTTCTAAAAACTCCATCATAATCTCTTGAGAGGCACAATGAATTCTCCACTCTAGTTGCTTGCTTCAAGACTTGATCAACCGAAAACCCAACACATGAGCTTACCATGATCTTGTCTTGAAACCATAACTTGAATTCTTCTATTTGTTTATACTTTCAAGCTCTTGATCCTTAAAAGCCCACATATGTCAATCTTGAGATCTTCTAACGAACTCCACCTTGAATATATTTGGTTAGACATTAAAATCAATCTTGATGGCTTCAACATAAATCCCCAAAGACCACGATGACTTCTTCGAATGTTTTGATGCACTAGTAGAAAACAGGGCATTAGTTGAGGCCAGGATAAGGGCATTAATCCCGGTTCACTTACGAACCGGAACCAAAGGGTGCATCAGTCCCGGTTCGTGAGGCCAGGGCGCCAGCCGGGCCTCAGGGGCCATTGGTCCCGGTTCGTCTGACACCTTTGGTCCCGGTTCCAGACATGAATCGGGACCAATGGGCCTCGCTCCTGACCCAGCACCTTTAGTCCCGGTTTGTGGCTGGAACCGGGACCAATGGTTTGTCTTCTGTCTCGGTTCTAGCCACCAACCGGGACTAAAGATAAGCCTATATATACCCCCGCCCCTACCCGCTCACTCCTCTGTTTTTTGGCTGGCCACCGTGTGCAGGTGTGTGTTGCTCTAGCTCTCACCTCCTATGCACATGAGGTGTTCGATGAAATGCCTGAGCCACACTTAAGCTTTCTCCTCTCCAAGCTCGACCTCCAAGCTCCATTTTCCTCAAGATTTGTCTAGGTTTGGTGGTCTGTCACATCCCGTCCCCGTCCTCACCGTCGTCGATCGCCCGTGCCAATCTTGTCGCCGGCACCACCGTGGTGAGCCTCTTATTCTTATCTTCTTTCTAAAAGAAAAAAAATTCTTACTTGTATGATTTAGATAGATACTTGTGTAGTTTTCTTACTTTTATTATTGTTTGTTATTATATAGTGCCATGGTTTTGGTATCCGCCCCCGTCGGCCCTCGTCCTGTCTATGATTTGGATGTGGTATATTATCTTTTATAACTATTTGTTTCATTTAGTGTTTATGACAATTATGCCGACCAACGTGACATAGATGTTTTTATCTAGGAGGTATGTGAACCAGAAATTCCAACCGACCCTCTTGTCGAGAGGTTAAATTTAGTTGAAAAAGAAAACAATTACTTGAAGAAAAAAGTGAAAAGAATTGAGGAGGAGAAGATGGAATTGGAGTTGCATGTTGCGGATGTCATCGATGATCACAAGATCAAGATGGATGAAATGCGCTTGAAGATTAGAAAGATTAAAAAATATGCCATTGATACTGAGGCTTGGTATCATTATGCCGTTGGATCAATTGTTACCTTAGTTGCGATTATGATCGCATTTGTTGTTGCATTGAAATGTTTTACATAGTTTCAATGTATGTTTTAATTAGATGCTCTAGAGAGCTATATGTTGTTCAATGAGAACTATGTATGAACTGTATGTATTTATTTTTTCAGTAATAACATTTGATCACTACTGTACTTTGGTTTTAATGTGATGATGAACTTGTATTAATTTGGTCACTTCTCTATTCATGATGTTCTGTAATGGTTTTTGATACACTTAATTATATAATGCATGCAGATGAACCGGCAATGGATGTATGGTGACCGACGCACCTCCGAGTACATTAAGGGCCTGCATAATTTTCTTGAAGTGGCTGAGGCAAACAAGCAGAATGGTTTTATGTATTGTCCATGTACTATCTGTGGGAATACGAAGGATTACTCTGACTCGAAAACCCTGCACGTCCACCTGCTTGAGAAGGGTTTCATGCCACACTATAATGTTTGGACCAAGCACGAAGAAAGAGGGGTTATGATGGAAGACAACGAAGAAGAAGAGGATGATGACAACTATGCGCCCCCTGAATACGGTGATGCTACAACGGGGGAAGCTGAAGATCAAGAGGAACCAGATGATGTGCCCGATGATGATCTTCGCCGGGTCATTGTTGATGCAAAGAGACAATGCCAAAGTGAAAGGGAGAAGTTGAAGTTCGATCGCATGTTAGAGGATCACAAAAAGGGTTGTACCCAAATTGCGAAGATGACAACACAAAGCTCGGTACCACACTGGAATTGCTGCAATGGAAGGTAGACAATGGTGTATCTGACAACAGATTTGGGAAGCTACTAAAAATATTGAAGAAGAAGCTTCCAACGGATAACGAATTGCCAGACAGTACGTACGAAGCAAAGAAGGTTCTATGCCCTCTAGGATTGGAGGTGCAGAAGATGCATGCATGCCCTAATGACTGCATCCTCTACCATGGTGCGTACGAGGATTTGAACGCATGCCCGGTATGCGGTGCATTGCGGTATAAGATCAGATGAGATGACCCTGGTGATGTTTAGGGCGAGCGCCCCAGGAAGAGGGTTCCTGCCAAGGTGATGTGGTATGCTCCTATAATACCACGGTTGAAACATCTGTTCAGAAACAAAGAGCATGCCAAGTTGATGCGATGGCACAAAGAGGACCGTAAGAAAGATGGGAAGCTGAGAGCACCCGCTGACGGGTCGCAGTAGAGAAAAATCGAGAGAAGGTGGGGGGACTTTGCAGGTGACGCAAGGAACGTATGGTTTGGTTTAAGCGCGGATGGCATTAATCCTTTTGGGGAGCAGAGCAGCAATCATAGCACCTGGCCCGTGACTCTATGTATCTATAACCTTCCTCCTTGGTTGTGCATGAAGCGAAAGTTCATTATGATGCCAGTGCTCATCCAAGGCCCTAAGCAACCTGGCAAACGACATTGATGTGTACCTAAGGCCATTAGTTGAAGAACTTTTACAGCTGTGGAATGGAAAAGGTGTACGTGTGTGGGATGAGCATGACCAGGAGGAATTTGACCTACATGCATTGCTGTTTGTAACCATCAATGATTGGCCTGCTCTTAGTAACCTTTCAGGACAAAAAAACAAGGGATACCATACATGCACGCACTGTTTAGATGACACCGAAAGTATATATTTGGACAAATGCAGGAAGAATGTGTACCTGGGCATCATCGATTTCTTCCGACCAACCATCAATGTCGAAAGAAAGGCAAGCATTTCAAAGGTGAGGTAGATCACCGGAAGAAGCCCGCCCTCCGTACTGGTGATCACATACTTGATATGGTCAATGATTTATAAGTAACCTTTGGAAAGGGTCCTGGCGGACTATCTGTTCCGAATGACGCTGAGGGACGACGTGCACCCATGTGGAAGAAGAAATCTATATTTTGGGACCTACCCTATTGGAAAGACCTAGAGGTCCGCTCTACAATCGACGTGATGCACGTGACGAAGAATCTTTGCGTGAACCTGCTAGGCTTCTTGGGCGTGTATGGGAAGACAAAAGATGCACCGGAGGCACGGGAGGACCAGCAACATGTGCACGAGAAAGACGGCATGCATCCAAAGCAGTATGAAGGTCCTGCCAGCTATGCTCTTACCAAAGAAGAGAAGGAAATCTTCTTTGCATGCCTGATTAGTATGAAGGTCCCGTCTGGCTTCTCGTCGAATATAAAGGGAATAATAAATATGGCAGAGAAAAAGTTCCAGAACCTAAAGTCTCATGACTGTCACGTGATTATGACGCAACTGCTTCCGGTTGCATTGAGGGGGCTTCTACCGGAAAACGTTCGATTAGCCATTGTGAAGCTATGTGCATTCCTCAATGCAATCTCTCAGAAGGTAATCGATCCAGAAATCCTACCAAGGTTAAAGAATGATTTGGTGCAATGTCTTGTCAGTTTTGAGCTGGTGTTCCCACCATCCTTCTTCAATATCATGACGCACATCCTAGTTCATCTAGTTGACGAGATTGGCATTCTGGGCCCTATATTTCTACACAATATGTTCCCCTTTGAGAGGTTCATGGGAGTCTTAAAGAAATATGTTTGTAACCGTGCTAGGCCAGAAGGAAGCATCTCCACGGGCCATCAAATAGAGGAGGTCATTGGGTTTTGTGTTGACTTCATTCCTGACCTTAAGCCGATTGGTCTCCCTCAATCGCGGTATGAGGGGAGACTGACTGGAAAAGGCACGCTAGGAGCGGACTCAATAATATGTAGGGACAGTCATTCTTGGTCTCAAGCACACTATACAGTTCTACAGAATTCTACCTTGGTGACCCCGTATGTCAATGAACACAAGAATATTCTGTGCTCCAAACACCCGGAGCAGTGTGACGACTGTATTACATGTGAACACATCAGGACTTTCGGCAATTGGTTGCAAACACATCTCATGGGTGACAACACTGTTGCAGATGAGTTGTACTCATTGGCCAGGGGACCATCTTCGACTGTATTGACTTACAAAGGGTACGAGATAAATGGGAATACATTTTACACGATCGCCCAAGATCAAAAGAGCACCAACCAAAATAGTGGTGTCCGCTTTGATGCAGCAACCAACAGGGGAAAGGACACATATTATGGTTACATAGTGGACATATGGAACTTGACTATGGACATGATTTTAAGGTCCCTTTGTTTTGGTGCAAATGGGTCAATCTGTCAGGAGGCGGGGTACAGGTACACCCGCAGTACGAAATGACAACAATGGATCTGAACAATCTTGGGTACACATACGAACCATTCGTCCTAGCCAATGAAGTGGCGCAGGTTTTCTATGTGAAGGACATGTCTACCAAACTGAGAAAAAGAAAAGATAAGGAAGCGAATACATCATACGATGAGCCAAAGCGCCACATAGTTCTTTCAGGGAAAAGAGACATCGTGGGAGTGGAGGGCAAGACAGACATGTCTGAAGATTATGAAAAGTTTCATGAAATTCCTCCCTTCAAAGTCAAGGCTGACCCAAGCACCCTGTTAAACGATGAAGATTATCCATGGTTACGGCGCAATAAGCAAGGGACACACGCGAAGAAAAAGTGAAGACTTTCTCTCCACAACTATTCTGATGATGGCTTTTATCTAGAATATCACTGCAGTTACATGTCAAGAAATGAAATGCCTTTTGTAACAGATGAGTTTTCGTCCGAAACCCTGGTACTTCGAAAGAGATTGTCCATTTTGTACACGAAGTGGATCCAGTTTTTGCCGTAACCCTCTCAACTTTTTATCACATGCTATGTGGGTGAAATGATTATACCATGCCAACTTTCAACCTTTTCAGAGTTCATTTGTAGTGCTTTTCATTTTCAGGGTCATTTAAATAAAAAAATCAGTAAATGCATGAAAAATACCAAATGAAGTCAGAAAGGGTTGAAAATTGATGATGTGGCTTTGAATGGTGCATGTTGAACGCACAAAAAGTCTGGAGTTAAAATAAGTTCAAAAAAATGAAATCCCTTTGTAGAAGATGAGTTTTCTTCCGAAACCGTGATACTTCGAAAGAAATTGTCCATTTTGTACACGAAGTGCATCCAGTTTTTGCCGTAACACTCTCAACTTTTTAGCACATACTATGTGGGTGAAATGATGATACCATGCCAACTTTCAACCTTTTCAGAGTTCATTTGTAGTGCTTTTCAATTTCAGGGTCATTTAGCTCAAAGAATGAACTAATAGCAAAAAGAATGAACTAAAAAGAATCAAAATAATATTAACTAAAATTATCAAAGTATTTATTTGTTAAAAAGAATGAACTAAAAAGAATCAAAAAAATATTAACTAAAATTATCAAAGTATTTATTTGTTAAAAAGAATGAACTAAAAAGAATCAACTAAAAAGAATCAACTAAAAAGAATCAACTAAAAAGAATCAACTAAAATAAATGAACTAAAAAGAATCAAAAAAATATCAAGTAAAAAGAATTTTCATAAAGTTTTTTTTGTTAAAATCTTTAATAGCAAACTAAAATAACAGAAACAAAATTGCCCGCCTACTAGGCCACCACGGCGTGCATACGACTAGAAAACCATCTATAAATGGGCCAGGATGCAGGCCCGCGGACCCAGCAGGCCCAACAGGGCGTCAAATAGGCAAGTACTGCCTGCATTAGAGAGGAGCTCGAGAGGGCAGCGGCATCGGCGCTTATAAACCACTCCGAGCCCCTCTCAACTACCGAGGTGGGACTAAACTTTTGGCCGCGGCAGCACCCTCCTTTCGTCCCGGTTGGTGGCACCAACCGGGACCAATTCCTACCTTTCGTCCCGGTTGGTGGCACCAACCGGGACCAATGCCCCCCTTTTCGTCCTGGCTGGTGCCACCAACCGGGACTAAAGGTCTCTGCTTCCCGCCCTTTGGGCTGCTGAAAATAGACCTTTAGTCCTGGTTGGTGGCACCAACCGAGACCAATGCTTTGTGTATATAAGCAACACTTAGGAATTTTTCAGATTTCATCTAGCAGTTGCCCCCGACGACACCGAGCACATCGACGCCGCCAGGCTGCCCGAGCTCACCGTCGACGCCCTCGCCGTCAGGCTGCTCCACCTCGCTGTCGACGCCCTCGACGCCCTCTGCCCCGACGCGTGCCCTGCCCCGATGCCGGTGCCACTCCCCGCGCCCCTGCCCTGCCCCAACGCGCCGTCCCGTGCCCCTGCCCCGACGCCGCCCCGCGCCCTCGCCCTGCCCCGACGACGCCGCCCCTCCTCCCCGTTCGGTCCGGCCGGCCTCCTTTCCTCCCTGTCCTCCCTGTCCCCTGTTTTTTTCATGATTATTTTGATGATGATGATTGTTAGATGATGATGTTGATGATAGATGATTGTTAGATGATGATGTTGATGATAGATGATGATGTTTGATGATAGATGATGTATGCTTTTTTTTGTTCATATAATTTTTTTGTTCATATGATGATTTTTTTTGTTCATAGAATATTTTTTTGTTCATAGCATTTTTTGGTCCATGTATATATGTATGTGTATGTATGGATGGATGGATGTATATATATAGAAAATGATCATATGATGTTTTTTTTTGTTCATAGAAATTAGTTCAAATTTACCAAGTTACTAAGTTAAAATGTTCATATATTCAAAATGAGTTAATTAAAAGACTCACTAAGTTAAAATTTACCCCCTCCCCAATAACTTCGACATGAGGGGGGACGTCAGACATGCATGAGAGAGAGGCGGTCCACTCGCTCGACCAACTATCGAGGCCACCCAAACCCTAGAAGAAAGAGCATCGTTGTCGATCTAAAAAAGTAACAGATAAATTAGAAAGGAGGGGCGGAAATGAGGGAAAGGAATGAGAGAGGACTGGTACAATCGACTTTCCGACCAACTATCGAGGCCACCCAAACCCTATAAGAAAGAGCATCGTTGTCGATCTACCCCCTCCCCGATAACTTCGACATGAGGGGGGACGTCGGACATGCATGAGAGAGGCGGTCCGCTCGCCCGACCAACTCTCAAGGCCACCCAAACCCTAGAAGAAAGAGTGTCCTTGTCGATCTACCCCCTCCCGCCCCTACCCGTAATTGTTATGTATAATACTATATATTGGTGTCTAATTCACCGGTCTTACCTCAGTGAACCGAAGGGACTTTATTTATTCGGTAGGCGGCCGGCATAGGTCAATGGGGTAGAATGGATAGTTTGATCTCCTGCATAGCGATTATTTTTTACAAAGTGTCCTCTCCTGAAAGTATAACCACGGCCCGATAACTTCAACATGAGGGGGATGTCGGACATGCATGAGAGAGGCGGGCCGCAACTAATCCATTGCTCATATATGCATATGATTCCTTGTTGTGATTAGCTAGGTCTATGTTTGCCACTAATCCATCTCTCATGTTTGTATATTGCCATGTTGTAATATTTGCAGAAACTATGGAAAGAGACTTAGAACAAGAACAGTTGTTGGGGGATATAATCCTCGCCGGAGGTGATCCCTTGTCCTTTCTCAAAGACACCGATGGTCACGAAGGAGAGGATGACTGCTCCGGTGATCCAACAATGGAGGAGGAAGGAGATCATGATGGCTCCGGTGATCGAATGGCGGAGGAAGGAGATCATGATGACGGCTCCGGTGACCGAACGGAGGAGGGAGGCTTAACTGTTGCAAAGTCCGGCGATATATATATATATATATATATATATATATATATATATATATATATATATATATATATATATATATATATATATATATATATATATATATATATATATATATATATATATATATATATAAAGCCTGTGCTGACTTGATGCATTAATTGTTTTGGTATGTACATATATTAACGCTTCTTTCTTCTTTTAGCCCTCCGGATCGAGCCAAACTTCCGTAAGGAGACGAGGCCCAAAGAAAAGGTTGCACCAGGATGAAAGGTTCACGATCACAGAAGTCGCGAAAGATGGCCAACCGATTGCTCCCAAGCAGACCAAGGACGCATTTGTACATCAGTGCGGAGTTGTTGTTAGGGACAGCGTCCCGATCAGCATCCAGCAATGGAATAAGAATAAGGACCCTGAAGTTTCTTATGTCCAGGGTAGACTGAAAGATGATCTTTGGACCTCGCTGATGACAAATTCCAGCCTACCGCGAGAGGAGGATCCGAATAACCCAGTTATAGAGCGAAAGGTCAAGGCGTTTGCTCTTAAGAAGATGGCAGAACTATTCAGGAACTGGAAGAAAGAGTTGAACACAAAGTTTGTCGAGAAAGAGGAGACTCCAGAATTCATCAGTCGATATGAGAAGATAAGAGATCACTGGCCCGCATTTGTGGCCTACAAGAACTCGGAGAAGGGTAATAAAAGGTCACTGACAAACAAGCAAAATGCTGCAAAGAAGCTGTATCACCATCACACGGGGTCAGGTGGCTACTACAAAGCCCGGCCGTTGTGGGATAAAGCTGAGCAAGACCTGCTTGCTAAAGGGGTCCAACCAGCGACATTGCACTGGCCAGATCGTTCAAGGACTTGGTTCTTCGAGGTTGGGGGAACTTTGGACCCAGAAACAGGGGAGTGTGTTTGGATGGATGAGCAACTTGCAATACCCATCCAGAAGCTTCAGAAAGCAATCAAGGCAGCGCAGGAAGGGACGTTCATTCCCGACAAAGAGAAGGACGAGCTGACAGAGGCCCTCGGGAATCCTGAACACCCTGGACGAACACGAGGCACATCAGGCTCCGTTCCGTGGGTGTATGGGTTTCCCGACAGCGGTGGTTATAGAAGCCGGGAGAGAAAGAGAAAAGAGGAAGCAACCGAAATGCAGAGGCTCAGTGCAAGATTAGCAAAACTAGAGGAACTTGAGAGCCAGCGAGCTACCAGCCAACCATCTCAGCGGCATGAAGATCCTTGCTTCGACGCTGCCCCAGAAGCTACCCCACCATCTCAGCAGAGAAGCAGCGTGGCTTCCACAGAGCTCGTTCAGCCTGATTTCACGGCTCCTCGCTACCCCGTGGATAGTATCACGGAGGCTGAACATTGTGTTCTAATGACGAAATGCCAGAACCTGACCTTGAAGGTGGCGGTCGGCTCTGTTGTACCTTCTCAAGCTGAGGGAACTTTTCATTGCCGTCTGATTCCACATGGCTATGCTATTGTGACGGTGGATGAAATAATGGAGGGATTTGAGGAGCTGGAGTTTGACTACCCTACAGGTGAAGGGGAGATTCATCTGGAAAATGCTTGAAGGAGTACCTGTCTATGGAGAAAGGAGTACATCAAGCTTCCAAACTGGACGCCTCAGTAGACTCAACCTCCTCCGGCGCGTCAGGGCACTCCGCCTCCTCCTCCTCCGGCGAGTCAGGGTACTCCGCCTCCTCCGGCGCGTCAGGGCACTCCACCTCCTCCTCCGCCTCCTCCGGTGCGTCAGGGCACTCCGCCTCCTCCGGCGTGTCAGCGGACTCCGCCGCGTCAGCAACGGCGGAAGAGAGACACCGCCGCTTAGGTGGCTAGCAGTACAAGAGGCGGGAAGAAATACAAATTTGGTCCAAGCCTGAAGCCTCTTCCAAAGTTACCATATGAGAGGACTGATGAGGAAAACGCGGACATCAGTGCTGCCGAAGTGAAGGCCCATTTTGAACGGAAACCTCCACCTCCGAAGGAAACGACAGATCCGGTGAAAGTGAAGCGCACTCTGGATGCCCTTAAGCGACCACCACCGCCTCCGCCGCAATCCAACTATGAACGCTGTATTGCAAAGACATATGATGAAGCGCGGCGGTCAGGAAGTACTTGCAGTGATGCAAGATTAGCAAAACGAAGAAGTAGGAAAACAATTCCCCAGCTCGGCGAACAGGCGAAGCAATCGTGCCCCCCGCTCAAGGTGTCTAGCGACATCATCGCTAATCATCCAGGGCTACTGCCCGGTACTAATCTTGGTGATTACCTAGGTGATTATGTACAGTTTGAAACGGCTGAGGTAGTAGAGATCTTTAGATACAAGCACGGGAAGCCTCTCGTCAAACCTGATCATCCTCCTCTAACAACGATGATGCGAAGATTGCATGACTGGTACTTGGAAAGCTGTAGGAAGAATGGGACCGATAGTTTGATGCTGAGAATTAAAGAAGAGCACGACCTCATTGGAGTTGAGGTGATGCCTGTTGAATTTGTGGAGTTATTTCAGTTATTCAATCAAGAGGCCCTCGACAAACAACTCATGACTTGCTACTGTCTGTAAGTATTACTTCTGTAATTAAGTCTCTAGCTCAGCTCGTTCATTGCATGTATATATAATTATCCTCACTATATTCTGCAGATTGAAGATCGCCGAATGCAAAAAAGGACAAATCTATGACATTGGGTTCAATAGCTCAAATACCGTAAATGAATGGTCGGTAGAAAACAGAGCCAAACTTACTGAGGAAAACTTGCTAAAATCGTTCCTTCGACATCCAAACAAAGGGACAATACTCTTTCCTTACAACTTCAAGTGAGTGTTACTGTCTTGTGCATATTCGGTTTTGCTTACTCGAGGTTAAGTAATGTAATTGATGAGTTATGCGTGCGCAGGTTCCACTTTATTCTGCTACAGATTAAGCTTGACGGGGGAGTAGTAACTGTCTTAGACTCGAGACGTAAAAATCCCCAGGAGTATGCGGACATGACTGCAATGCTCCAGAAGTAAGTTCAATCATTATCGCACCATATCGGCAACTTTTGTTCATTTCCTGATATCAAGTAATCATTTTGTTTGCCTGGCAGGGTTTGGAAAAAGTTCACCGGAATGGTTCCGGGTCTGCAGAAGGAGCTGCGATTTACACACCCCAAAGTAAGTAGTACTAGCTAGTTTCGCGCATCTCTCATTGATTCTAGTTTCATCAATACTCCCTCTGTTTCATTATATAGTGCGCATAGATGCTAGCTCCAATACCAATGCATGAGCTGGAGCTGTGAATTTTACCAGATTAACCTTGCATGCATGGTCTGCTACACACCCATGTGCGTGCTCTGTTGTGTGTGTCCCTTGATTCCAGCCAAGGGTAACTCGTCCAAACCAAGTCTGTGCTGCATGCACGCACTACATTTCAGAATTTCAGACAAAAAACTATACGCACTATAAAAGGGAATGGAGGGAGTACCATTTATCACGCTTGATTATCAGTTTGATTGAACTCTATTCTCGTAAAGTGCTACTGGCAGGAAGGCGGGAATCATTTATGTGGATACTACGTTTGCGAGTTCATGCACAGCTCGACCTCCGAGCGGGGCTACTCTGACAAACAATTTGAAGTCCGTAAACAATATTCACAATTTTATTTTATTACCATCAATTGTGTTGAGTTTCATTCATATATATGTATTGACCCCCTTCTTTAAATTAGATGTGGCAGATGCGGAATGAACTCCTACCACATGATCGCTTACGAGCAATTCAAGAGGAATTGGCGGGATTCTTTCTTAACCACATCATACATAAAGACGGAGAATACCATGTGGAAATTGAAGCTGATTTTCGGTAGATGATGTCAGGGATCGTAAGAGATGTTATATTGTATATATGTAGTAGCGTCGGATAGATATACGAAAACTTGTTGTTCAACCAAGCACGGAGAAAGAGAGATCACTTCTCTCTATATATGTTCATGATCACGATGTTGTGTAATTAATGGTTCCTTCATTTGCTTACTAGCTAGCATCGAGTTCTCTCTATATGTAGTAGCTACCGTTGACCAAGCACGGAGAAAGAGAGGTCACTTCTCTCTATTAGCTAGCTAACACAATATGAAACCCCTAAATTAACCCTCCAAAACCCCTAACCCCCCCTTTCAAAAAAAAAACAAAAACCCCAGCCCCTGCGAGCTGCTGACGCGTGGCTCCCTTTTGGTCCCGGTTGGTGTTACCAACCGGGACTAAAGGTCCTCCTGCATGGGAGCCCCACAGCGGCCACGTGGAGCCCCTTTGGTCCCGGTTCGTAAGCCAACCGGGACTAAAGGTTTTGGGCATTAGTCCCGTTTGTTTTGTCCCGTTTCCAGAAGCGGGACTAAAGGCCCTCTGGAACCGGGACTAGTACCCTGTTTTCTACTAGTGATGGCATTCTTCCCACATAAATCCAACATGCTTCATGCATCACTATGCAACATTTCTTCATATAGGATTCAATGCACTTGATGCTCCATAGGAATTGTCCATGAATACCAAAGCTTAGAGCAAATATATCTTCATATATATGGACTTCATCCTTGATTCCTTCTAATATCCTTAATGCACCTTCTATGGACAATACCTTCAAATATATCTCAATGAAAACATTAGTCCATAGAGATTGTCATTAATTACCAAAACCACACTTAGGGGCTGCATGCCCTTTCACTAGTAGTACTGAAACCGCACATCATGTACTCGGTTTTAATTCTACTAAGCCTAAACCCTTTCGATTCCAAGGTTTATCTCCATAACTCTAACTTCCTATTTATCCCTGACCGACTATTGTCAACTAGCACCACATCATCCGCAAAGAGCATACACCATGGGATATCTCCTTGTATATCCCTTGTGACCTCATCCATCACCAAGGCAAAAAGATAAGGGCTCAAAGCTGACCCCTGATGCAGTCCTATCTTAATCGGGAAGTCATCAGTGTCGACATCACTTTTTCGAACTCTTGCCACAACATTATCGGACATGTCCTTGATGAGGGTAATGTACTTTGCTGGGACTTTGTGTTTCTCCAAGTCACCGTAAATTTTCGTGGCATTTGGACTTTGTTTGGTATGGATTTTCTACAAAACCAAAAACATGCAGAAAACAGCAACTGGCACTGAGCACTAGGTTAATAGGTTAATTTATGAAAATAATATAAAAGTGCACCAAAACCATATAAAATTGTTATAAACATGGCATGAATACTTCATAAATTATAGATACGTTGGAGACGTGTTAGCATCCCCAAGCTTAATTCCTGCTCGTCCTCGAGTAAGTAAATGATAAAAATAATAATTTATGAAGTGTGAATGCTAGCATAGTGCATAAGTTTGATCAATGATAATTTCAGTCACTTTTCCTAGCATCATAAACAACAACCCTTTCTCATAAAACACATGATGACAAAGTTGCAATCAATTCACATGCTATGGTTCAAACAATGCATTCTCTTCAAACTAAACAACCTATATTCTTAGCTACCAAAAAATTATGATTCATATTATTTTCAGAAAAGTCTAAGTAAGAGCTCCACATACTCAATTATCATATAGTATTCTATTATTGCTAGTACTCAAAGCATACTTTTAGAACAAATAGCATCCATCGAACACAGAGGAAGATAGGGGCTTAATGTTTCGCCTCCCAACTTACTTATTATAAAGATAATTGTCAACAATAATAACTCATGATCAAATATATTTGATGTGTCTGGATCTTTCCCCGCCACATGTTGCTTGGCAAGTGGAGAATATTTGAGGTTGGAATAAGAAGTTGACTCAACATGAAAAGTAAATAGATAGGCCCTTTACAGAGGGAAGCATGGATTTGCTAATGTGCCAGAGCTCATTGATTAAAACAGAGATAATTTCATTTGAGAGGTGTACTTTTCCTGTGAATGGTTTAGCAACAAAGTTTTCAATATCTTTCATGCTAAGCACATTAATGGCGTTTCCCATAATGAAAATGGTTTTACTCCCCCACAACCATACAAATACAAGCCATGGCTAGCCGAATCCACGGGTGCCCTCCAATCAATCAACTTTCCAGGGGGAGTTTTCTTTTTCTTTTTCTTTTTCTATTAAGTTAAGCAGGACTAGGCATCCCTTTTACCAGCCTCCCTCAAATTTGACAAGTGAATAAACTCTTGTTGGTGAGTAAAACGCACTTAGCATGGAAGATATTGACTACCCCATTGCTCCATGAGCGATACGGGCTGAATAAACTACCAAAAATAAATACTTAGAGTGGGATGGCTAATGGGCCAAGGCTTACGGGATTTGGGATACCACCATCCCACGGATTGGCCGACAAATAGCTAAACATGCCTGGGTCATGGCTTTGCTGGCTTGGGGGAACTACGCCGGCTCGCTGACGTTTGGGCCCATGGAGAAGAGAGGTAGACCTCGGGACGAGCCAACTGAGATATTGAAATGGGTCCGGCCATTTGAACGGAGGTCGTCGTCACCCGTGATTATCGCGCATACGCTGATGAGAGGTCAAGGCTGCTCTAGCAATGGATTTCTCCGGCTACATCCTACCATTTTGGGTGCCCTGGATATGCACGTGCTCATGGGAGTGATGCACAAATCATAGGATAGGGCCCAAAATCAGGAGAGGACGGTTTCGATAGAGACTTCAACTCGAGGAACTAGACTTTGGTGAGCTCTCTGGAAATGGCACTGGAAGGCTTGCTCTGTTCCTTGTGAAGAGGGGGATCGACGCGCACCCAATTGCATCCTAGCAAACAAAGAGGTCTCGGGTTGTCGTGCATTGGTCAAAATTGACCAGAAGGAGGCGAACCTTGCTACTACCATGGAGGGAGAGGGACAAGGTTTCAGGTAGATTACCTTTGCAATGGGTATCAAATGAACATTTCTTAAAATAGGGAAATATTATTTTCCTAACTCAAATCGAGCCAAGAAATTTACTGTATAACAATGTGAGCACAAAGATCATGTCCACCAAGTTTCATGATTGTTGGATACATGGAAAGATATCTTGGGATTTATGAGCCAATAATGGCTATAAATGGAATGTTGAATTTAGAGAGACATTTCACAATGTCATGGCAATACTTTTGTAGAAGTGGACTTTGATATATATCTTGGAGGCTTTGATAATATTTGGAGAATCTTAGGATCAAAAGAAATGAAGTGTCCTTTAAAATGGCCAGATATATAATTCAGGGTTTTCAATATTTGGATTTAAGTTAAAGATGAACCCTAAGAAAAATACTTGGTATCAAAATGGTTTTTGAGCAAGTTTCTGGTCCCAAGGGAGAGAGCTTGCTAAATTACCAAGGTCATTCACCAAAGGTCCAAAGAAAATCCATGAACTCAAATATGAAAAGAAGGAAGGTAAAATCACTTGCCAAATTTCATCAGATGTTGTTTGCCGCGACACGACTACACAATTGGGTCTCTCATCCATTGTTGTGGTGTGATCGAAGACACTGTGTGGTGGAGAGGCGCAAGAGACTAGGGGGCTAAGTATTTTGTTTGCATCATTGCTACTAAGAACTTGATGGACATGAGAAGTACTAGACAAGATGGAACTATGAGACATCACTGAAGACGCAAAGGCTCAACACTAATGTTGTTGATGACGATGACTTGGTAGAGAACCCATCCACTCCTTATGTCTGATCGGATGGTGGAAAATTGCAAAGCAAACCAAGAAGAATGGTGGTGTTGGCGATGGGGGCAGTAGTTGTGATGGCGTCGACGTGGATGACGGGATTGCATGAGGCCCATGCTACGACAAATTTAAGTCCACCATGTGTTGGTGGTTCTTTTGGAATGAACTTGCTCATTCGGTGCCTCTTGGCACAAACTATGGTTGCATTTGATGGATTGGATGAAGTTTATAAGCCCTAGTTCAATTACGATCGATATGGTGTATTTGAATTGTTTATGTTTGCTTGGAAAATGTGATGATTTTGTTTTAATTGTTTGACCAAAGGTTTGGAAGAATTGACGAACCAAAATTTATAGGGGGGTCAAACTATAGGGGATCTGCTAGCCGAGCAAAAGTTTGATACCTTAATATTTTGACTTTTTTAGATAGGAAGAGGATTTTAGGGATTAAGTTTAGGGCCTCTGCTAGAGATGATCTTAGCAGCTTCAAACACTCACGTGCAAAAATTGTATGCCAAGAAGAATTGTATCCTTTCCCATGATTTCCTGTATTTTTAGGTGCGCGCACTTAACTAGGATATCTTTTTTTACAGGAAAAACTTCTGATCTATTCATCAACTGTTAAGGTAGTACAAAGAATTACATATCCAGGTTCGTCGACCACCTAGCGACGACTATAAACACTGAAGTGGGCTGAAGACGCCGCCGTCATCGCCCCTCCCTCACCGGAGCTGAACAAACCTTGTTGTAGTAGACGGTCAGGAAGTCGTCGTGCTAAGGCCCCATAGAACCAACGCACCAGAACAAGAACCGCCGCCGATGAAGAGAAGCGTATATAAGAGGGATTCAACCTGTAGACATGCGAACGCATACTGGATCCACATGGATTCACCGAAGACAAAATGCCGACTGGATCCCGCCGTAGACAAACCTCCACACGCCCTCCGACGATGCTAGAAGCACCGCCGGGACGGGGGCTAGAAGCACCGCTAGGCCGGGGGCTAGAAGCACCACCGAAACAGGGGCTAGGCGGGAAAACCCTCGTTCCATCTTCAGAGAGCCACCGCCGCCTCACCTCTCCTAATAGGACACAAACCCTAATAAACTCAAGAAGACATAAAAAAACAGAGCCATTTCGCCGACAAGGGCCGGGATCCACTGCGTCTCCATGGCCTTAAGGCCACAGGAGACGAGGCAGAACGGCGGCATCGCCGGCGGGAGATGAGAAACCCTAGTGCTGGGTGTCCTTAGGAAGGGGCAAAAGGGCACAGCTAATGGAAATTACCACGGCACTTGTTCTTAATTAGTAGGATATCTACCAACGCACAAATCTCAATTAAACAAATCCACAAATCTAGTCATTTTATTGATCATATTCATAATGTTTACATATAGCTTAGCATCTTTAGTACTCACATACAAAAATTGTACACCAAGCAGAATCTACAAATTACTTTGCATGCTTTTCTAAGAAAAAAAAAGGATCACTTCGCATGCTTGAGGTTTGCATCGGACAGCATGCCTTCGATGGCGGCCTTCCAGACCTTGCAGTGCGTCTGGTCCTCCAGCAGCAGCTGCACCGTCCCCGCCGACGTGCTCAGCGCCACCGTGAAGCACCTCCGGCCGTCGACCACCGCCTCGCCGCCGCCGCCCGTCGACACCCCGAGTAGCTCGTCTGGACCACGACAAAACGCACCACAGAAAGAAATCGCGTCAGTAAGGCAGCCAGACACGTAGAGGAGACGAATCGTCGTCGACTTGCCGATGTCTCAGTGTGTGCAAGTGGCCGGAGTCCGGAGCGCGACGTGCCGCCACGGCTGGACCACGCGAAATCCATGCATGGCGACGACGAGACAAGACCTAGCTATCCAGGAGGGGAATACTTCAGGTTGTGCGTGTAGGGGGCTGTACGGCGCGAGACGACAAGCGGCGCGTGCGCGCAGGTGGAGCGAGGGGAAGACGACGGCGAGCGCGCGTGGTGCGGTCATGACTTATGCGTGCATGGCGAGGCAACAACGAGACGACGAGCATCATATGTTACTTTTCAAAGTAGAGACAGTTTAAAGGGACGAGCTGCGTGTTTGTGTGGTGCGGATGCGTCGTGATGATCAGATGATGTGTGCGTAATTAATCACAAAGGAAAATTGATATCTTACGGTCGTCATAGGTGGCGAAGGCGCCGCGCAGCCGCTTCGTCCCCAGCCTCAGCGCCACCGCGCCGCCGCCGCGCCGGGGGAAGACGGACACCGTCCTCACCCGTACCTTCCCTGCAAACGAATGGCGGGTCTTGACTTATTAGGTCCGCAGTTCACAGTCGATCGATCACATTTGCAGCAATGGCGGCCGAGACTCGTAGATACTGCATGCTCTTACCGCAGGGTAGGCAGACCCTGAGGGCGATGCCTTTCTGGATGCTGGCGCTGATGCTCATGGCCATGGCGTTGCCGTTGCCGTTGCCATTGGCGCCGGTGCTGATCCCTCTGACGTCCGCGGCCCTGAGCTTCAGCGCGGCGGCGCCCCGGAGGCACGTCGCGGCGGTGGCGGTCAGCGTGAGGAGCTCGGCGGGGGACCGGCTCTCGAGGCCAGTCTTCACGGCGGAGGTCACGCGGGGCCGGTTGGCGCCGGCGGACTCGGCGGCCTCCGCGCAGACGGTGGCCACCAGCGCGGCGGCGGACGCGAGCACCGCGCCCAGCTTCTTGTCCCCCCGCAGATCGCACGCCGACACGACGCCGGCGATGGCCGCGGCGAGCTGGGCCACCGAGACGGCCGCGTGGGCCTGCGCCGAGTGCAGCCGGAGCTCGTCCCGCCGCCGCCGCCTCCGGCTCCCGGTGATGGAGACGTTGTCCAGGAAGTAGCCGCGCAGGAGCGCCTTCATCTGTCCAACGTTCAGCTGCCAAAACATCCACTGTTGTCAAATCCGACAATATGCTAACTGCGTAACTGTGCTAGTAGTAGGAGTACTTCCATACGTACTACTATCACAGTATCACTTCACTGCTCTGCACTTAACCAGCTATACTATACCCTTCCTTTTTCTGCTTATTAATTGAAGTGTCCTTTTTCTTGCACAATTAAGAAACGACAGTTCTTGTCAAAGGACGGTCTAACTGTACCGACCTCTAAAACGACAAGTAAGAAAGATCGGAGGCGGCACGGCGTACATCCTATACTGTTTGGCTGCTGATACAGTGTACAACCTACACTATTGGCTGTTTGTTATACCACTATGTTGCCATGTTAGTATTGTCATTGTGCTGCTGTTCTTACCCATATCGGCTGGTTCAGCTTAGTCTTGCGCTGCTTGGAGCCAGGCTTCCCACTGGCCAGAACTCTCTATCAGATAAACCAAGAAAAGTTAAATTGATCATTACAGGAAAGATCATAAGATGTCTTTTCAACTGCCATAAAAAAGGTTTAGCAAAAACTCACTGACTTACCCACGTCTGAATCTGACTGAACAATTGGCTTTTACCGCCATCGATTCGAACCTCATCCACTTCTTTGTCTCCGTCTCCGTCTTCCTTTGTCTCGCCTTCTCCATGATGGTCTTGTGCTGATGCTCCTACGCACTGTTTGGTAGAAACCAGCAGTCAGAAGGTGGCATGAACATTCTTAATTTACACTTGAGAAATGCAATAGAAAGTAGTACATGCTACGTAATATATTTCAACTGTCTGTGTTTCGATACCCATCTTTTAGAAAATTTCTGGATCTTATGAAAGGAGAGCACGCGCACCGAGTAGTACGGATGCACTGTGTCCAGTGAGTTGCAAAGTATATAATGAAATGACCTCATATATACTAGATTATCAACGTTAGCCGCCTCTGTTGTTTAATGGAATGGGAGGTGTGGTCCATGTAAACATACACTGGGGGTGAGTATTTGGAAGAGATCCGAGGAGGAGGGGTTCCATGTCCGAGAGAGGAACTCCATCGCCTGCTCAGGGATCACGGGCATCTCTTCGCCTTTCGGGCGTCGCATCGACGACTTTTCCTTGCGACGGATGCCCGCCTTCTGCGCATCGATCTGCGTGTTCTCTGCCTGCTTGGACATTCAGCAAATGATCTCTGAGATGGTTAGTCACTACTCACTAGCTAATAGATCAGAACATGCAGATAGAGATGCAGTAATAGTGTTGCTCAAACATGTAGTGCACCATGCTGACTACAAAAAAACAATGATCCTTTCTCTGAATCCTGTCATAAGATGCAGTTGTCCAAAGATACAAACAGTGCTTAAGATTTGTAGTATGATTTATATTACAATAGGATGAGGCCACACATCTATGGATATTATATATCTTGTGTAGAGTTGCAAAGAAAAGTACGGAGTATATCTTATGAGGAGAAGGGTACGAAGCAAGCAGGAAAGTTTCATCACCATTTGACAGGACAAGGAGTGGCATCTCTGGAAGGAGGCCGTCCCAAACTCCACTCCTCTCCTGAAATGCTCCATCTTATCGCCCACGTCAAAAGGACTTCACCTAAATATTTAGCAGAATCTGGTTGATCAATGAGGATGGAGTAATGAGAGCTCAAAGATCATGCCTATTTATAGTCAGGGCCAAGTTCTTGTCGTCCACTAAATGCGATATCAAGATCCTACCAACAGTATAACTTCACAGTATCGCGGTTCGTCGTTCTCGCTACGGACAATTTGCTAGAGAACAGGCACTAAAGAACAGCTGCAATTATTAGATTAAAAAGCATTGCCTAATTGACACTGTAGGCAGAGAATTATTGGAGAGCCAAGTTTCAGGTGAGACAATCTGTTTTTCCATGCTAAAACGTTGAGATAACCTACATGATTATCTATCTGATTAGCACTTGCAACATTTCCATGAGCAGTACCTTAACACTGGAACTGGCCTTAGTGGCCTGGTAGTCTACAATAAGTACGAAACATCAAATAATATGGTAAACAACAAAATAAGATTAGCAGAGACTAATTTTGGTTTAAATGGAGGATACTTCAGAGGACTTAGGTACGGATTTTACAAGAAGGAAAATAAGGTGAGGAAGAACTGTAGTAGTAGTAGCAGTAAGCAATGAACATGAAGCTTAGCCTGAAGATAAGGGCTTTAGAGAAGGAAGGCTTACCTTACTAGGAAGCCCTGGATGCACCGATGTTGTGACACCTGCATTGGTTCAAGTATTTATATCACAACCTCAAGCTAAAAAAGGTAGTCGCAAACGGCGATCGCACTGCATTAGCAGTAAGTAAGAGTAATCTAGTATTATGACTGCCAACCCCACAAGATCCATCTTGCTCTTATTATACACCCGAGACCGCCTCGTTTCGACATCCAGTTGGGCCGATCTTTCTCCATCCAGGATATCTGCTGCTCGAGCAGAGTAGTAAACTGCGAAAAAAGGGGGCAGATTCGCATGCTTCTTCTGGAATGGATCTCTGAAGACTGGCCAACAAGGCCTGAACTGATGTGGATTAGACCGGGGAGATGGTCCTGCTAATAGGTATTGGCAATTTGGCATGGTTTATCATTGCCACTTATGGTATGTGCGAATGGAAAATGCGCGGTGCTGTACCGCGTGCTTCGTTAAAAATGGAAGTATTTTGGTGTATGTGTGTGTCAGAATGCAAATTATGCAACGGATGGTAGTCAGGCAGTCTGCTCTGCCGACGAAGGGAGATCTGCAAGTTTAAATTCATGATTGTGACGCCGAACGAAAGGGAGGATTACCACTGATTTGAGATGATCATCCATAATAACGAAAGCTTGCGCCTAAAGCAACTCTCTAGTGCTTTACAGTGCACTGATGGGATATAACCTATGGTTTCTGCAGGTGTGAACAATGTACTACTGTCAATGTGCTGGGCGACGCGGGATTCTTGTTAGTTTAAGAGTGCTACTCATTGTAGCTGGTGACAAGTGTCGACCATTTGGCTGCCCAGACAAGGAGAAGGGAGAAATCTTGCTATTCTTCTTGCATTCCCAAAGGCTGCAGTACTCATATACTAGTACATGTGACTGGCATTGGTACATGACCAGCTGAACCAGTGGCGGACCTAGAAATAAAATGAAGGATGTGCACACTTAAAAAAATTGAAGTATATTTCAATTAAGTTGCATGGGCCTTAAAAATAAGCTAATTTTTACATGGTGAAAAAAATATTTTCCAAAAATCTGGGTGTGCCATGGCACACCTAGCACACCCCCTGGGTACGCCACTGAGCTGAACTAAGAAGGTGATCTGATCATCGGATAGCACCATCGGAACCTGAACATTTCTTGTCTCCCAGTACTACGAACTCAACCATATGGACCAGATCGCCTCCCCTAATCGACGCGCAGGCGCATCGTCGCTGAGCTTCTGATAGAGGCCAGCAGATATCTGCTCCCAAATTGGCGCAGCAAATTGTACTACAGAGTTGTCCAAGACGAGACGAGAAGAGATGGGCACTGACCTGACCTTTGCTGCCTCCTGCCTGTAAATGGCGCTTGAGCCTGTTGGGAAAATTTTGCTTCTTGTGCTGAGCCTGGAGATGAGATCACCCTTCACACCCACGCAACGACTAGCAGCCTGATTGTAATTCGTGAGCCGATGCTTGTGATCACTAATTGCCGTCGTAATCCCGGAATTGAAGGCACGGATTCGTGTAGCCGTTTGAGAGAAAGAGACGGGAGCTGGGCCCACCAGAAATGGTCCACAGGGTCCAGAAAAATAATAATAATAATCCAAAATTCAGTTCCTCGGTAACGGAATACCCTATTTGACGCATGACGCGGATTTGGGCCGGCCCATTTGGCAGCTCTTGCTATTCCGGTTTTAGGAACATTCTAGAACATTCTCTGTTGCTTTTTTCTTTCTTCGGTTGTTTTTCTCTGCCGGGTTTTCAGGTTTTGTCGGGTTCTTCTTTTTCTCTTGTTTGAAGTTTTTTTTTAAACTTCAAAAAATCTTTGTGTTTACAAAATGTCTTCAGAAATTAAAAAAAACGAATTTAAAAATCTGTTCGTATTTCTAAAAAAATCAAGATCCTTTAAAAAAATCGTGTTTTCAGAAAACTGTTCAAAAATTTCAAGAAAAATACATTTTATTTTTCAAAAACTATAAAATTTTAAAACAAACTGTGTTTAAAAAAATATTCAGACTTTTAAAAACACGTTTTAATTTTTTTTAACTTCAAAAATTAGTTCACTCGTTAGAATTAATAAATTGTTCATGGTGTTTTTGGAAAACCAAGCAAAAAAACTGCCGAAAGCCCAAAAAATCGCAATAGGGAAAAAATATCTACCTGCTCGCTACTCTGTCAGACCTTCTTTTTAACAAACATGCAAAGCTTTATTATGTCGTCACAATATAATTTATGCTACAACTCCTACCGTTAATGGGCCAACCTGTTTGCACACTCCTATGCGGGAGGTCGATAATTTGATGCAACACGTGTCAAATAGGACCTCCCCTCCCTAGCAATGCCTCATTCGCATAAATTACAATTTTTGAACAGTGCCCAAAAAATATATTATATTTTAAGACAAGGTTTGGTTGCATCCAAAAAAAAGTCGTAAGTCTTTGGACCGGTAAGTTTTTTTTAGAAAAGGAGGATGACCCTGGTCTCTGCATCTGTGCGATGCATGCAATCATTTTATTAATTATTCACAAAGACCTTATAAGATAATACATCAGGTAGTCTGAAGCCACCATTTTGGTAACATCTGTCGCTACTCTTATCCACTCGATGAAGGGGTACTGATTGTCCAAGCCGAATACCAAACATACATCACACCAAAGCCTAATATCTAAAGCCGGAGGCCCCAACCAAGCCGCGTTGCTGGGTCTGGGGCACACGCGGGTCCGGCGCACTCTTAGAGCCCGTCGCCGCCGTTTTCCACGTATCCATCTCCAGAGCAGGTACTGGCGCATCGACCTTGCCAGGCCTGCCGTCGACGCTACCACGGCGCCAGACAACGCCACCATCCTGCATATATCCATCCACACGCGCCCGTCGCCGAAACTCCGCAGCGCCATGCTGCCGAGATCCGCCGCCGGCCTTGCGGTAGATGTAACACCGCTCCTTCTCTTGCCCCCTCCAGCCAGCACTTGCTCCAAAACGATGCCCCCGGGAGGGAGAACGACACCGAAGGCGCCATCATCGTCCGATCCGGTAGACCCAGATCTAGGGTTTCCCCGGAACATCCCGATCGAGTTGACGTGACCTGCAACGACGATGCCTCGAGAAGAGAACTATGTTAGAGACGCCGCCATCACCCGTCAAGACTGCAGTCAGGCGCGATTTCCACCGGAAGCCGCGTCGTCCCGATCTCGCGGCTGGCTGGAACCGTGCGGAGCCTCGCCATGAATACATATGCCGCCGCTGGTACTCCGACAGAGATCCTCCATCCCCTCACTGGTCCCTCCAGGCGCCGCCAGCCGGCCAAGACCACACCGCGGCGGATCTGGACGGGAACCCAGATCCGCGGTTGCCGCGACCCATCTCCAGGCAGAGCCGTCCACCACGTCATCCATGGAGTGCTATGCCACCACCCATGCACACAGGGAAGCCCAGCCTGCAGCCCACGGCCGCACCACAAGAGGCGCCCCTGTCGCCTCTGGGGGATTCCGCTACAGATCCGCCCGCCCTAGCGCCTTGGGCACCGGGCCCGCCGCCACCGCGGACCTCGCCGACGGCAGGAGAATGGCCGAGGTAAGGCTGGCGGCGCAGGTTTTTTGGGCCCCTGGCGTCGCCCAGGGGAGGCGACGCAAGGGGGGACCAGTAAGTAAATAATGGTTTGGTCGAGCAATTTGTGTGTGTGTGTGTGCGTCCAGGCGAAAACCTCAACCTGGTTTTTGTTGGCAGCATCAAACGTCACCTCCTTATTGAAGGCTTTGTCTTGAACTTCCGGTGGTGGAACTCCAGCGTGAAAACATACACGTTGTCTTTCAGTTGTCTTTCAGTATCAGGGTCGGGGACAATTTATAGAACTAGTCAATGTGTACGTGCAATGCACGTTAATTTGGCAGTATATTAAGTGCATGCGGATATTAAGTAGGATATTATTTACGTGTTATTATGTGATTAGCATTATTTTTGGCATGAAATTAACTGCACGCTAAACGTGTTGAGCGCTCGACATTGAAGCAGTCTAGGTCGTTGGATTGACATGATTTGATGGCCGAGATTAATTGGATCTGCCTCTTTGGGTCTTTTTATATTGGTATAGATTAAACATATACACGAACTGCGAAATTATAGAATTAAGATGTATTTATGTATACCTGTACGCTTATCTATATCGGTGCAATTTATAGAATTGAACATACACACAAACTGCAAACACATTTTTTTTAACCCGAAAAATAGTGCAAACAGATAAGCACGCAGTGACGCAGGCATATACCATCAGTTGATTCCGCCCAATTATTCTTCAGAGCATGCATTAAGAAGTACGGACGTACTACATGAGAGACAAGAAATGTTCAGGTTCTTCATGGGAGGGTGAATTTAGGCAGACGGCAGTTCAGCTTGCAGACCACATGAGTTGCATAGCACTTTCCCTTGTTGTTGCCATACAAGCAGCAGTAACACAAGTCGCATGGCCGCATCATCTGCCTCTCGCATGAGAATATGTCCGGTCCATGTCCTTGACCTGTAAAATAGTTCCAAGATTAAGAACCAAATCGACCATGGTGATTCATAAGGGAGGGAATGTACAGCGCTGAGAAGCTGCAGCTTACTCTGAGCACGAGGCGCGAAGCATCCGAGAAGAACCAGTAAAAGCACCAGGAACTGGAAGGCCTGCTTCATGTAGTGGCTCGCCATTCGTGCGCGCGCAGGTGGTTCAAGATCGTCAGATAAGATGGGAGTGCGTACTGCTCAAAGGATGGTTTGATCCACCGTTGACGTCGATGCATATAATATAGGCAGAGGCATGCGTTATGTTTGTTATTAATTCCAGTCTTATCTGATTCACTGGGGCCGTGGTAATCCCGGAATCGAAGGCACGAATTCGCGTAGCAGTTTGAAGTCACAGGGTCCAGAAATACAAAATTCAGTTCCTCTCTTGCGGAATACCTTTTTTTTTTTTGAGGGAAAACATGCAATGCTTTATTGATCAATGGAACGGTCCAGAAATACAAAATTCAGCTACTTTTTTTTTTTAGAATCTAGCGGAATACCCTATTTGACGCATGACACTGGGATTTGGGCCGGCCCATTTGGCAGCCCCGTGCAATTCTCAAAAAAAAAAATGCCCGTCCATTGCAACGGACACGTACTCCCGTGATTCAACATCAATCTTGTCCGACATATACCTTATATTAATTTTGCTAATATTTAAGTTGATGGGAGTATGGGTAGAAGAAGGCAAGGAAAGTTTTGACTTAGTTGAAATTTTGGTAAGATTGATTTGACCGATTGAGTTAGTGCAGGACGGGGTTTTGGAAAAGTATCAATCTGGTTTAAATTATTTCAAATTAATATATTCATGTTGGTTTTAATTTTGTACGGCATCGGTTAAGGTTACCAAAAGTACCAAAAGGAAACCAAAGGGGGAGGAAAACATGGGAGAAAAAACCGGGTGGAAGGTGAAGGCAACGGAACAAGCTCCCATTTAATAGTAGAGATTCTAGAACATTATGTGTTGGTTTTCTCTTTCTTCGGTTGTTTCTCTCTGCCGGTTTTTCAGGTTTTGTCAAGTTCTTTTATTCCTGTTGTTTGATTTTTTTATAAACTTAAAAAATGTTCACAATTTTAAAAATTGTTCATGTTTTCAAGATGAGTTTAGAAATTTCAAAAATATTCGCATTTTCAAACTATGTTCAGATTTTTCAAAATTGTTCACCTGGATACCGATATGCGTATCCACATTGATGCAATTTATAGAAGTAAACATACACACAAACTGTGATACGGGAACGATAACCTCCATTATTGATACTACTACCTTTGCTCTGGCTTATTAGTCGCCATCGTATTTTGGGTCAAAATTTGATCACATATTTGAGTAGCAAAATAATGCATGTCACCAAAAATTATATTGTTAGATTCATATTAGAATGTAGTGTCCAACGATATTATTATTTTTGTGTATAACTTATATTTTATTAGTTATAATCATAGTCAAAATATGACCTAAAATATGAAGAGAACTGGTAAATCAGGATGGAGGTAGTATTAGAGCTGAGCCAATTAAAGAATTAAGCCATGATAATGGAAAAGTTGCAGAAAATAATATTATACATGCAACCATATTTCATCAAGGAAACGATGATTGTGTGTATCAGTTGTTCGGGCCGGGAATTAATTCTGTAATTAGCAAGCCAAAGATCAATTATGTGACGCATGCATTATATTCAAGGGATGTGATTGACACGTTGGTGGATGGTTCTGTACGCACAAAATCTTGAATTGTACGACCTCAGTTTCAAGAGAAAGAAACAGTTTCAAAAAATCAGCATGGCGCGGTAAGGCAAGAGATCAAACATGTTTCGATTTTAAACTGCAGTTAAAATCTTACCAGCCTTGGCTCAGTGGTTGGGCATGCGGTTATGCAACCTAGCGACCCGAGTTCAATTCCTAGAATTGACAGGTGATGCACAGGGGTTTTCCCCCGTTTATTGAGGATCAAGCTTGGTGTGTGGTGGAACCTTTAATCAAGAAATATCTTGATACTCATTTAAAAAAATTATGAGGACCATGTTTATCTTGGTACTCATACTAAAATTGCCGTATGCATCCCTGATTGGTGCAGAGGCCGGGAAGTGAAAATCTCTCCCATTTTTAGGATTCTAACTTTCTAGGAAAGTGGGCCTCTCGCGTCGCCTCCCTCGCGGGCGACACGGGGGGAGCCAACCTCCGCCGCCAGCGACCCTCCCCGTGCCCGTCCTTCCCTCTGACGCTGCAGGTAGTCGGCGCCGGGCAAAGCCCGTACATGCGACACGGTGGCGGGGGGCCTCTCCCCTCTCCCTCGGATCCATGGGTGGCGCGGGCGCCTAGATCCGCGGTGGTGCGGCCCCCACTTCGGCCCACGGCGGCGCGGCGTCCCAGCGGCGGTGCCTGTGGTGGTGCCGGTGGGAATCGGCCGGATGCACAGGGGGCGGCGGTGGCCGGGGCGACGACCCCATGGCTGGTTGGCGGCGCGCCCGTTGATCCGATCGGTTCCGGCTCGTCCCAGATCTGGTGACTACCGGACGGCGCGGGGGGTGGCGGCAGCCCGGCGTGGCCGGCGATCTGGACGCAGTGGTGCCGACGGATCTTCGCTGGTCTGCCGGAGATCCAGGAGTATCATTGTCTCCGACTCGATCTGCTCCGGTTCGTGCTAGCTCTGGTCCAGGGAGATTGTCGTCATCTCCCGGTGCTGGCTGCATGGATCTGACGGCGGCGGCTGGATCCTTGGTCTAGTCTCCGACAGAGAAGGCGGCGATCCGTGCACAAAAAGCTGGATGGAGTTCTTTGAACAGATCTGGGTGAAAACCTACTCTTGGCTAGATGCCAAAGCCGGTGGTGGCTGCGCTCTACGGTGTCGTTCCCTTCTTGAAGGCATCGCCGTGGAAAAGTTCTAGACCACTATCTGCTACCTCCGGGGGAAACCCTAGATCGGCAGATCAGAAGATGGCGGCGCGCTTGTTTCGTTTCCCCCTTGGGGGCGTCATTCTTGGAGGTGTACACGGGCTCGAGGGACCAGTGGACGACGTCTTCGGTGGAGCGGTGCTTCAACATACACATTGATGGTGACAGATCTCGATGGCATGGCGTCCTGAAGATAAGGCGTCTGATGTGCGATGATGGACTTGCGCAGGAGGGTGACGCTGTCTGGCGTCATGGTGGCGTCGACGACAGCTAGACCGGGCAAGGTAGATGCGTCAGTACAGCTCTGAAGATGGATTGGTGGCAGGTGGCGGCGGCGGCCTCTGAGTGTGCGCCGAACCGGTGGGTGCCCCATACCCGGCAGGTGTCTGCGAGGTCTGTTTGGTATTAGGCCCAGACTATCAGCATCCCTTCATCAACTGGATAGGAGTAGCGACAGATGTTGCCTAGACAGTGGCTTCAGTCTTACTGTTGTATTACTTTGTAAGGTCTTTTTGTGCATAATTAATAAAGTGGCTACATGCATCGCCCAGATGCAGAGACCGGGGTCTTCCTCCTTTTCCAAAAAAAAAAGAAAAAAAGAAAAAGATCATATAGGACAAGGAGGTACCAAATTTTAGGACACCTAGATATGTCACTTAGGAGTCATTTCCTTCTAAATATGTTAGTATTATACCCCGAGTCGAACCGGGGTAGGCGTTTTGGCTCCCGGGAGCAAATGCTCCCACATGAACAACAACTCGGAAAAGGTAGTAAAATGTTTTTAAAAAAATCTGAATTTTCTAGTGGATGTTCGTGTTTGTGTCGCAATCATGCTTGACAATTTGCATACAAAACGGAGCCGTAGTGTTTCGTCGGTGAAAAAAATAAATTTGGGGTGCCATTTTTGGGTAACATTTGTGTTTCAATTTGTTTTTTAACATTCCAAAATGTTTAACCTTTTCTCTCCTATCTAAAACATTAGTAAGGTTCCCGTTTCGCTTAGAGCATCTCCAGCCGCGACCCCAACAGGCCCCCCAGGGCGACTTTTTTCGTGCCGGCGCCGAAAAAAAACCCCAGTCGCGCCCCAAGACGCTGAAATCCGCTGGCTCGGCCCGTTTCTGGGCCCGGCGATCCCAGGCTGAACCCAGTGCACTGGGGGCGCTCGGGGGCTCCGGCGGAAGGGGAAAACACGCCTGGGCCACACTGTCAGGAGAAAAGTCAAGCCAATCGTCCAGATTCACCCCCCACCCCCGCGCGCTCGGCCACCACCCTGCCGATCCCGGCGCCGCCCACCGCCCAGCACCGCTAGATAGGCCATTCCCCGCCGGAAAAGGGAGAAGGTTTTGAAGGAAATATGCCCTAGAGGCAATAATAAAGTTGTTATTTTATATTTCCTTATTCATGATAAAGGTTTATTATTCATGCTAGAATTGTATTGATCGGAAACCTAAATACATGTGTGAATACATAAACTAACATCGTGTCCCTAGTGAGCCTCTACTTGACTAGCTCGTTGATCAAAGATGGTTATGGTTTCCTAACCATGGACATAAGTTGTCATTTGATAACGGGATCACATCATTAGGAGAATGATGTGATGGACAAGACCCATCCGTTAGCTTAGCATAATGATCGTTCAGTTTTATTGCTATTGCTTTCTTCATGTCAAATACATATTCCTTCGACTATGAGATTATGCAACTCCCGGATACCGGAGGAATGCCTTGTGTGCTATCAAACGTCACAACGTAACTGGGTGATCATAAAGATGCTCTACAGGTATCTCCGAAGGTGTCTGTTGAGTTGGCATAGATCGAGATTAGGATTTGTCACTCCGAGTATCGGAGAGGTATCTCTGGGACCTCTCAGTAATACACATCATAAGCTTGCAAGCAAATGACTAAGGAGTTAGTCACGAGGTGATGTATTACGGAACGAGTAAAGAGACTTGCCGATAACGAGATTGAACTAGGTATGAAGATACCGACGATCAAATCTTGGGCAAGTAACATACCGATGGACAAAGGGAATTACGTATGTTGTCATAACGGTTCGACCGATAAATATCTTCGTAGAATATGTAGGAGCCAATATGAGCATCCAGGTTCCGCTATTGGTTATTGACTGGAGAGGTGTCTCGATCATGTTTACATAGTTCTCGAACCAGTAGGGTCCGCACGCTTAACGTTCGATGACGATTTAGTATTATATGAGTTATGTGATTTGGTGACCGAATGTTGTTCGGAGTCCCGGATGAGATCACGGACATGACGAGGAGTCTCGAAATGGTCGAGAGGTAAAGATTTATATATAGGACGATGGTATGCGGACACCGGAAGTGTTCCGGAGGGTACCGGGTACATATCGGGTCACCAGAAGGGGTTCCAGACACCCCCGGCAAAAGATATGGGCCTTATGGGCCAAGAGGGGAAACGCACCAGCCACAAGGGGCTGGTGCGCCCCCCATATGGGCCAGCCAAGAAGGATAAGGAAAGAGGGGAAGGGAAAGGAAAGAGAGGGAATAGGATTCCCCCTTCCTTCCCTCTCCCCCTCTCTTTCCTTCTCCCTCCGGCAAATAAGGAAGGGAGGGGCGCACCACTTGGGAAACCCCAAGTAGGATTCGGATCCTACTTGGGGCGCCCCATGGCTGCCTCTCCTCCCCTCCCACCTATATATATGTGGGGAGGGGGGCACCTAGAACACACAACATCAATTGTTAGCCGTGTGCGGCGCCCCCCTCCATAGTTTACACCCTCGGTCATATTTTCGTAGTGCTTAGGCAAAGCCCTGCGGAGACCACTTCACCATCACCGTCGCCACGCCGTCATGCTGACGGAACTCATCTACTACCTCGACGTCTTGCTGGATCAAGAAGGCGAGGGACGTCACCGAGCTGAACGTGTGCAGAACGCGGAGGTGCCGTGCGTTCGGTACTTGATCGGTTGAAGCGCGAAGAAGTTCGACTACATCAACCGCCCTCGCCGGCCTGCTCGCGAGCAATGAAAAGCCGCGGCGAGGTGGCTCGGCGCCGGGGCGGCTGAAAGCAAAGAACCGGCATCGTCTGGAAGGCTATTGCATGCTCTACTCCGACTACTTCACCGACGCTCCATTGCACGACGACAAAGTATTTCGGCGCCGTTATCGGATGAGCCGAAAGCTTTTCCTCAGGATTGTGAATTCCATCCGGGAGTTCGACAGCTACTTCAAGTGCACGAACGATTGCACCGGCAAACTTGGATTCACCTCAATCCAGAAGTGCACGACAGCTATGAGGATGCTTGCATACGGAGCTCCCGGTGATTCACTCGATGACTATGGGCGCATGGCCGAGTCCACGACCACTGAGTGTTTCTACAAGTTCTGCAGGGCAGTGGTGGCAGTGTTTGGACCACAATACTTGCGATCACCCAATGCTGAAGACACTGCTTGGATCCTAGCACAGAATGCAGCAAGAGGATTTCTTGGGATGCTTGGAAGCATCAACTACATGCATTGGAAATGGAAGAACTATCCATTTGCTTGGCAAGGGATGTACAAAGGCGCCAAAGGCGGTTGCAGTGTGGTACTTGAGGCAGTGGCCACACAGGACCTCTGGATTTGGAACTCCTTCTTTGGTATGCCAGGAACTCATAATGACATCAACATGCTACAGTGCTCCCCTGTCTTTGCCAAGCTTGTTGAAGGTCATTCTCCTCCGGTGAACTTCAAGGTCAATGGGCGGCACTACAACAAGGGGTACTACCTAGCTGATGGCATCTATCCGAGATAGTCTACATTTGTGAAGACTATCTCAAACCCCATGCCAGGAGGCAAGAACTCCCACTTTGCGAAGGTTCAGGAGGCTTGCAGGAAGGATGTCGAGCGGGCATTTGGTGTGCTCCAATCTCGATTTGCTGTTGTCCGGTACCCTGCTCAGACCTGGTCGAAAGATCAAATGTGGGAGATCATGACTTGCTGTGTCATCTTGCACAACATGATCATTGAGAGCGAGCAGGAAGAGCCAGTGTTTGACACTGAACCATATTACAGGCAGGGTCCTCTTGCGCAAGTTGATCACCAGCTACCGGCAACCTGGACTGCCTTGCTCAATATGCGTCAGGAGATCCGAGACCCACAGGTGCATCAACAACTGCAGCAGGATCTGGTGGAGCACCTATGGAGGCTCAAGGGCAACGCCTAACTCGACATGTGATGAAATATGAGTTTTTATTTGTTGAACTATATAATTTGTATTGAACTATTTGATTTCTATTGATTTTCTGTGATGAACTATGTGATAAAAAAATTACTTTTGTTGAATTTGCGCCGAACCACGGCGAATATGGGCCGATTTGCGTCGATATCGGGCCGATTTTTCGCCGAAAATGGGCCGAAAAGCGGGCACATTTGCGCTAAAAATGGACCGATATCGGCGCCTGGGGTCGACCTGAGGGCGGCGGATGGGAACCCTATCGCCTCAAAGCCGATTTTAGCGTCGGCTCGCCCCTGACGGCGATTTTTAAGCCTCCTGACGCTCAAAGGGTTGAAGGGAGATAGTGCATCAAGTTATTCGCAAGGGCCAACTTGATCCTCTTCCCCAGGGATCCCAGATGAGGGAAGCCTAGGAGAGCCGCCGACTCCAACTATCGTCCATGTACGATCCATACTAGATCTGACCAACTGCCCATCCTACCTCCTCTACCTTTTTGACAGCCCATCTTTTTGTCTCAGTAGAGTCTTTCAGTGGCATGTTTCAGCCTTCTTCCCCATTACTTAGAAAAAGTGAGCCACCGGTTCAGGTACAAGATACTATCATTACCGCCTGGACAATTAGACAGCCAACCCATAATCGCAACGACTCAATTGCAAGAGCGAAGCTCTACCAACTGAGCTATTGTGACGCCCCCGGCTCAGTCGTACACTAATCATACACGCAAATGCACACGATCAAGCCTAAGGACTCACAGGAAGATATCACAACACAACTCTAAAACATAAATAAAGTCATACAAGCTTTATATTACAAGCCAGGGGCCTCGAGGGCTCGAATACATAAGCTTGTGAACAAGCATCAGCGGAAGCATTAGATATCTGAGTACAGATATGAAACAGAAACAGAAAGGCCTTTAGAAAGGCGGGGCAAAATAAAACACTACAATCGAAAGGCGCAGGCCTCCTGCCTGTGACCCTCCGATCCTACTCCTGGTCGTCAGTCAACTCGTAGTAGTATCCATCCTCTGGGTAGTAGTAGTAGTCGATCGACGGGGCATCTGTCTCAGGGGCTCCGTCCTCTGGTCACGACAAACTGATATGGGGAGAAAAAGAAAGCAAAGCAACCGTGAGTACTCAGAAGTACTCAGCAAGCAAGGATCTACACTACATATGCAACATTATCAAAGAGAGGCTGTATATGTGGACTGGGCTGCAGAAAAGCCAGAATAGAGAGGAAAGCCTAGTCCTATCGAAGACTAGCATCTTCAGCGGTCTTGCAGCAATAGAAGAGAGTAGGACAGTACAATATAATGTAGCAGTATCATTAAGTCTCAACCTCACCCAGAGATCCTTTCTCGACTCCCTGCGAGAAAGCAATCCCAGAGCCATACAGTCATCAACCTCGTCCGGAGATCCCTTCTCGACTCCCTGCGAGAAGCAATCCCACAGCCATACAGTCATCAACCTCGTCCGGAGATCCCTTCTCGACTCCCTGCGAGAAGCAATCCCAGAGCCATAGTATCCAAGTATCCAGTTCTAATTGTATCAATCAGGATACAACTCCGAGTGTCCGTTACCATAGAACCGGCTATCGATAGAAGTTTTCTTCCCTACAGGGGTGCATCAACTTACCCACCACGCTCGCTTAACTCCGGCCGGACACACTTTCTGGGTCCTGCCCGGCCTCGGCCAAACGATACACCGCAACCCTACCTACAGCTCAGCAGAGAGGTCCCCACCGGTCTACATCCTAAGCGCAAGGGGGTCTTGGCCATCGCCCCTCGCCCTCCGGGTCGTTGCGCACAGGGTGGATACCAGCATCGCCTCGGGTGGCCGACACGATCCGACCGTGCCGCCATGCTGAACTGGACGTCTGACAGAGCTTTCGGCTGATGCATATGATGCAGAACGCCCATACTATGCCCACGTGATGGTTAGTGCTATCAGGCCAGAGGCCTGCTCAGATCAAATATCCAAATCGTTAGTACCTTGGGCTTGCGGTAACGAGCAGAGACTCACGAAAGATGTGACCCCGTCGCCCCGTCTCGAGGACTTGCTGCAAGGGTTAAGAATGCCCGGCCGCGCCTCGTATTCATCACTCGGGCACCATACAGGCAACCCGTCTTCACATCACACGCGGGTACCCCTCAGGGTCGACCCGCCTTTCCAAGTAACAATAGTACAGTCCAAGTATCCATGTGTCCATAACATCAGGGGAATCCGAGGTATCACCCTCGTTGGATTCCTACTCGATGTATCCGTCAAGGTGAACTCGGAGGAATCACCCTCGCTGGGTTCACACTTGAGGTGTTGTACGACGGCGTCGTTATCGGAAGCGGTGAAGGAGGAATCACCCTCGATGACCACGACCGAATAGCTACTCTACAGAGTTAACATCAGAAGTGCTACAAGAGGTTTCACCCTCGGCACTCGATAGTAACGCTGCAGTGTCGTTACAACTAAGGGGGGGGGTGATGTGCGGTGTTGGGGCCTGGTCTTCAATTCCCGTTGATCGGGTCTTCGGATAATCCAGCGGGGCAATCAGGATAAGTGGGGTCACTGATAGGTCTCTACCCAGCCTATACTAAGCAGTTTAGGTTATGCAGGTAATTATCAACAGAAGGTTACAATAAACAGGTTATGCATCAGAATAGGTAAAGCAGTAGCAGCAGCAATTCTAATGCAAGCATGAGAAAATAGAATGGGCGATATCGGGATGATCAAAAGGGGGGGCTTGCCTGGTTGCTCGGCGGCAAGGGCAAGGTTGTCAATGGTGTCGTCGGTCTCCGGAGCTGCGGCGGCACCGGGAACTGCGTCGGGGTCTAACGAGAGAGAAGAGGGGGAGGAAACAGTATAAATACACAGCAAACATGAGCAACACAACGTACGACATGACAATATGCAGTGCCGGGTGTGTCCTAACGTATGGTTGCACGTCACCGAGGAAGGAGGAATCCATCCGGGAATGTTTTCCCGATTCCGGACAAATGTCGGACAAATGACCGGAGGGGAACGGTTCCATGTTCGGGTAGCTAGAGATGTGTGACAGACAAACGGACCGCGTATTCGGATCCGTCTCGAAATTCTGAGCATTTTTCATATATAAATTATTTTCATCGGAGTTACGGTTTAAAAGATATGATTTTCTAAAGTTTTTATTAATTTCTAGAATTTAAATATTGATTTAAATTCGAATTATCCAAAACATTAAAAGATGATGACATTATGATGTCAGCACTGCGTCAGCGGTCAGTGGACCCGCTGACCAGTCAACCGGGCCCACGCGGGACCCACTGGCAGTGACTGGGCACTGCCCAGTCAGCTGTCTGTGAGACAGACAGGTGGGGCCGGGTCAACGCCATGTCAGCAAGTCAACTGACGCGTGGGGCTAGAGGGTTTATTAATTAAAATAGTTAATTTTAAGCTACCGATTAATTAAGTGCGCGGGGCCCGCCTGTCATAGAGACAGGGGGTTAATTAAACCGGGGATTAGGGGCTAATTAACCACCGGGCGGGCCCTCATGTCAGTGAGCCAGCCGGCTGGTTTAAAACCAGCGCGCGCCTGGGAGGGGCCGGCGGCGAGGCCCGACACGGTGGCGGCTCACCGGAGTTGCGCTCCGGCGACCTATTCGAGCGGCGGAGGGCAGGTATCGGATCAACGCGAAGCCGCGCATCCACCCATGCCACTGGTTCATCCGGGAGATGGCTCTAACGTCGGCGACGACCGAGCCCGACGGCGGTGGCGGCACGGCAGCGACATCGACTAGGCTACGGGACGCGAGAGAGAGAGATGGGAGGTCGGCGAGGACCAGGTGCTCACAGTGGAGCTCGAGGGAGGTCTCGGGGAAGCCGGAGGGCTCGGAGGGAGCAAATCGACGACGGTGAGGCGGCGGTGTCCGACGAGGAAGACGGCCCGATGGCGACGCTGCGGGGCTGCTCCGATCGAACGGGAGGGCGCAGACGACGAGGCGGTCGACGGTGGTCCTCCTGGACATGGTCACACGGCGCGGGATGGCTCCTAGCCGTACCAACGACCGCAAGCTGGCGGCGGTGGCGCTCGGGGAGGAGCAGAGAGGAAGAGGGGGAGAGAGTGAGGCGAGAGAGAGGCCAGAGGGAGCGGGGCTAGCCCTTATCTACCAGGAGCGGGCGGCTGGGCGCGCTGTCGCGAGGAGCGAGGGGGGGGGCAGGCCCGGGGACGCGCAGGCGAGCGGCAGAGGGCGACAGCGCGTGAGGGGGGAGCAGTAGGTTGAAGGAGACCGCGCTGGGCTGGGCCGGCCTGTAGTGACTAGAGCCCACGGGCACAGTAGCTAGGGCCTTTTCCTTTTTCTCGTTTTCGGTTTTTCTTTTTTCTCTTTTCTTTTCTCTGTTTTCCTTTTTCTTTTCTGTTCTGTATTAAAGTTTTAATTCAAATGACTTTTGTATTTTATGGCACTTGCCCATATAACATCATTGCAATATCCAACCCTGGTATAAAATGGTTTTGGGGCCAAATGTTTTCATGTGGATTTTATTTAAATAAAAAGGTATCAACCAACTCTGTTTTCCTATTGTTAGAGTCACTTAGTTAATTTATTAATTGTTGATTACAATTTTAGAGTAGCCTCTGGAATATTTGCTATTTATTGAACATTTTAGTTTCTGGATTTGGGCAACTTTTATTTCCACTTTTAGTTTGAATTTCCATTTGAATTTGAATTTGAAAAGAGATATGATACTAATGATGATTAGGCACTGTTGATCATGATGACTTGGCATAATCAAAAGGGTGATCACTGTAGCTTAATACATGGGGTGTTACAAATCTCCTCCACTAACAAGAATTCTCGTCCCGAGAATTAAGAGGTAGAAGGAAAAAGTTCGGGGTATTCCGCACGAAGATTATCCTCGCGTTCCCAAGTGGTTTCATCTTCAGTATGATTTGACCACTACACTTTGAGGAACTTGGTAACCTTCTGACGGGTTCGACGTTCAGCTTCATCGAGAATGCGGATCGGATGCTCCTTATAAGATAGATCATCTTGCAATTCGAGCATCTCGTGATCCACTGCGCGGTGCGGAGATTCCTTGAAGCATTTACGAAGTTGCGACACATGGAAGACGTCGTGGATATGGGAGAATTGCGGCGGCAATTCCAATTTATACGCCACCTGACCACGTCTTGCAACAATGCGGAAAGGACCAATGTAGCGTGGAGCTAACTTACCCTTGATTCCGAAACGGTGAGTGCCCTTCATAGGAGTGACACGAAGATAAGCTTGATCACCAGGTTGATAAGTCAAACCCCATCGTTTTCGATCATAGTTGCTCTTCTGGCGGTCCTGAGCCGCCTTGAGATTTTCTCGAACGATACGGACTTGTTCTTCGGCGTGTAGAATAATATCCGGACCCATGAGCGGTCGTTCCCCAGTTTCTGACCAATTTAGAGGGGTTCGACACTTACGTCCATAGAGTACTTTGAAGGGGGCCATTTTTAAGCTGGCTTGATAGCTGTTGTTATAGGAGAACTCGGCATACGGGAGAGATTCTTCCCACTTCTTGCCGAATGAAATAACACAAGCCCGAAGCATGTCTTCAAGCACTTGGTTGACTCGCTCGACTTGGCCTTGGGATTGGGGGTGATAAGCTGAACTCCAGGTAATATGAGTTCCCATAGCTGTTTGGAAACTTTCCCAGAATTTGGAAGTGAAAAGGCCGCCACGGTCCGAACTGATCTCCTTCGGAATACCGTGGAGTGATACAATTCTGGAGATATACAACTCTGCTAACTGGCTAGCAGTGATAGTTTCCTTGACAGGCAGAAAGTGTGCAACTTTAGAAAATTGGTCGATGACGACAAGAATAGCATCATGACCCTTCTGTGACCTGGGAAGTCCTGTAATGAAATCCATCTGAACCTTATCCCATTTCCATAGAGGAATAGGAAGTGGTTGCAGAATTCCAGCCGGCTTCTGATGTTCTGCTTTAACGCGACAACACACATCACATTCAGCAACATATCGAGCAATATCCTGCTTCATTTTAGACCACCAGTACCTTTGACGGAGATCACGATACATCTTGGTGCTACCCGGATGAATAGACAACGGGGTATCATGTGCCTCCTTCATGACTTTGTCAGTCATAAGCTCGAAGCGAGGTACCACACTACGGTTTCTGAAATACAAGGTTCCATCTTCAGACAGCGAGAAATCCCTGTACTTTTGAAGGTGAAGATCTTTCTTCATGAGATCAATTTCAGCATCTTTAGCTTGCGCATTCTTAACAGCTTTCTCAAGATCTGGTTGTATCACAAGGTTATTAAGAGAACCCTGTGGAACAATACGCAGATTCAGCTTGCGCAGTTCTTCAAAAAGACGAGGTTGAGCTCGCCTAACCATGAGGTTGTCGCAATAGGACTTGCGGCTTAAGGCATCAGCCATCACGTTAGCCTTGCCAGGGGTATAGGAAATACTCAAATCATAGTCCGTAATGGCCTCCATCCATCTTTGCTGACGGATGTTTAGAGATGGCTGAGTGAACAAGTACTTCAGACTTTTATGATCCGTGTAGATCTCGCAACGATTACCGAGAAGGTAATGTCGCCACAACTGCAGTGCATAGATGACAACAGCTAGTTCTAAATCATGTACCGGATAATTTTCTTCATGTGGGCGCAACTGACGAGAGCTATAGGCAATCACTTTACGCTCTTGCATTAGGACACAGCCTAATCCTTCACGGGATGCGTCACAATAGATCACAAAATCCTTGCGAGAATCTGGTGGAGCAAGTACTGGGGCAGATGTCAGCTTGTCTTTGAGTGCCTGGAAACTTTCCTGACATTTTTCTGTCCATTCAAACTTAACTCCCTTGTGAAGCAGATCAGTTAAAGGTTTAGCAATCTTTGAGAAATTCTCGACAAAACGACGGCAATAACTTGCAAGGCCGAGAAAACTTCTCACTTGCTTGACGTTCTTCGGAGGAGTCCAGTCAAGAATAGCCTGAACTCGTTCCGGGTTAACAGCAATTCCATCCTTGGAAATCACATGACCAAGATAGGTTACTTCAGAAAGCCAGGATTCACATTTGGAATACTTGGCATACAACTGGTGCTCGGAGCCTTTCCAGTACAAGACGGAGGTGTTCAGCATGTTCTTCCTTATTCTTCGAATATACCAGAATATCATCCAGATATACCACGACAAATTTGTCGAGGTAATCCATGAAGATGTAATTCATCAGACGGGAGAATGTGGCTGGAGCATTTGTTAAGCCAAATGACATTACAGTGTACTCATAAGAGCCATAGCGAGTAACAAATGCAGTCTTCGGAATATCCTCTTCACGAACACGGATCTGATGATAACCCAACCTCAAGTCAAGTTTAGAAAACACCGATGATCCAGCAAGCTGATCATACAAATCATTGATCCGAGGAAGCGGATATTTGTTCTGGATTGTGGCTTGGTTAATGGGCCGATAATCCTGAACCAATCGGTTAGTTCCATCCTTCTTCTTAACGAAGAGTGAAGGTGCTCCCCAAGCAGAGGAACTGGGACGGATGAAACCTTTCTTAAGTGACGTGTCGATTTCTTCCTTAAGCTCGAGAAGATGATGTGGAGGCATCTTATAAGGACGCTTCGCAATAGGTGTTGTGCCAGGCTTCAAGTCGATGACAAACTCGACAGCTCTAGCAGGGGGTATTCCTGGAAGTTCCTCTGGAAAGACATCTTGGAAATCACGAACAACTGGAACGTTCTCGATGCCTTCAAGAGGTGAAGTATTCAATGCATTCAGAACATATATTTGAGTCTCAGCATCCTGAGCTATTCGGGCTGAGTATTTGACTGTCTGGCCAGAAGGGTGTGTGAGGTGGACTGTTTCAGTGGCACAGTCAATCAAAGCTTTATGAGGCTTCAACCAGTCCATACCCAGAATAATGTCTATGTTGGAGGTCTTGAGAGCAATGAGAGAAGCGGGGAACATCAATCCTCCAATCACAATGTGGTTACCGTGGCTTACCATGGTAGTTTGCCAATTAGCCCCAGGTGACTGGATTACTAATGGGGTGGACATCTCCTCGAAAGGTATATCATGGCTTCGCGTAAAACTTTCGGACATGAAGGAGTGCGATGCTCCAGAATCAAAGAGGACTGAAGCTGGGATTGAATTCACTAGAAGGGTGCCCATCACAATTTTGGGGTCCTGTCGAGCTTCTTCCATGTTAACTTGGTTGACATGGACCCGAACTATAGCAGACGGCCTGGCATTACAGCTTCTGAGACGACGGTTCCGACAACTCTTCTTGCAACCAACAGGAGGATGTGGTGCATCCTGATGAAAAGCCATAGCATTAGGCTGTCCATCCTGAACCGTTAGCTGTCTTGGCGGTGAAGGCAAACGAGGTGCAACATATGACGGCCCTGGTGTTGGAGCAGGTCGGTGGTAAACATTGTGGGGAATCCAGACTTGACGTTTCTGAACAGGCTGACCCGAGGATGAGCCAGCTTCATGAGTGCGCTTGAGCGACTCCTGGTACTCAGTCAGAGCTGTTTCAACTTGGAAAGATTTGCTGACAAGCGTTGCGAAGTCTGCAAAATCAAGGACAGCAAGTGCGAGGTTTATATCCGTACGCAGTCCTTCACGGAATTTCTCCTGCTTGCGAGCGTCATTGCAGACGTCATCTTCAGCATAGCGGGACAATTCAAGGAATTTCCTCTGATATTCATCCACAATCATTGTGCCCTGTATGAGTTTTCGGAACTCCTGCTTCTTCTCGTCCATCAGGCCTTGAGAAATGTACCATGCACGAAAGGCTGACTGAAATTCCTGCCAAGTGGTTACAGATTCAGCAGGCAACATACTCTTGTGGCTTTCCCACCATTGAGCAGCTGGACCCTTTAAATGGAAAGTCGCAAAGGTGACGTAACTGTAAGGGGCAACATTAGCGGACTCCATCTCAAACAGGATGTCACGAAGCCAATCATCAGCATCCATAGGATTGGGGGAGTTGCGAAAAACAGACGGGTTGAGGCGCACAAATTCTGGCAGAGTTATTGGAGCAGACTGTTGCTGAGCATTCTGAGTTGGGAATTGATCCATTAGTCCGGTCATAAACTGCTGCATCATTGTGGCAATATAGGGTGGAGGTGGAGGATCGTCAGCCATCCTGCCAAATTAACAGGGGCAGTTTAGCAAGAAAGAAAAACTGCATGTGTATGGAGTTATTCATGATGTAACATGGGAAATGAACAAGAAGGAATCTGGTGCATATTAGTAGTCCTTAAAGACATACAGAACGATGCACAGAATTGGACACAAACGGCGGTAGGAGTTCAAAAATGCACGCAGCTAGACAAACTAGGCGGCGCGCAGGCACGCGGCAAGGAAGTACACAACGAGACATAGCAAAGGCTACATCAACGTCGGAGAAAACTATTGGAGCGAGGAATCTGCAAGTGACAAAACAGGGTGCCCTCGATAAGAGGATCCTGCAAGCAGAACCTGGCCCGCAATCTTGAAGGAAGGGAGTGGAAATTTCAGAACACCGGGTGGATGTGATCACGAGAACCTAATGTTGGAGTTAGTAAAATTTTAACCCGAATAGAAGAGAGGTCAGAGTCCCAGAGTATAGACGAGGAATAAAAGATACTAATACCACCCAATTGGCGACGTGGGCCCGTAAGCCACACAGCCATGTTAGTAAAATAGTTTTGGACCACTAGACTCAACTTCGGCCAAGGAGTTTGGAAAGGGGGTTCCTACAGGCAGTCGGCTCCGGCTCAATCGTGCACTAATCATACATGCAAATGCACATGATCAAGCCTAAGGACTCACGGGAAGATATCACAACACAACTCTAAAACATAAATAAAGTCATACAAGCTTTATATTACAAGCCAGGGGCCTCGAGGGCTCGAATACATAAGCTTGCGAACAAGCGTCAGCGGAAGCATTAGATATCTGAGTACAGATATGAAACAGAAACAGAAAGGCCTTTAGAAAGGCGGGGCAAAATAAAACACTACGATCGAAAGGCGCAGGCCTCCTGCCTGGGACCCTCCGATCCTACTCCTGGTCGTCAGTCAACTTGTAGTAGTATCCATCCTCTGGGTAGTAGTAGTAGTCGATCGACGGGGCATCTGTCTCAGGGGCTCCGTCCTCTGGTCACGACAAACTGATATGGGGAGAAAAAGAAAGCAAAGCAACCGTGAGTACTCAGAAGTACTCAGCAAGCAAGGATCTACACTACATATGCAACATTATCAAAGAGAGACTGTATATGTGGACTGGGCTGCAGAAAAGCCAGAATAGAGAGGAAAGCCTAGTCCTATCGAAGACTAGCATCTTCAGCGGTCTTGCAGCAATAGAAGAGAGTAGGACAGTACAATATAATGTAGCAGTATCATTAAGTCTCAACCTCACCCAGAGATCCTTTCTCGACTCCCTGCGAGAAAGCAATCCCAGAGCCATACAGTCATCAACCTCGTCCGGAGATCCCTTCTCGACTCCCTGCGAGAAGCAATCCCAGAGCCATACGGTCATCAACCTCATCCGAAGATCCCTTCTCGACTCCCTGCGAGAAGCAATCCCAGAGCCATAGTATCCAAGTATCCAGTTCTAATTGTATCAATCAGGATACAACTCCGAGTGTCCGTTACCGTAGAACCGGCTATCGATAGAAGTTTTCTTCCCTGCATGGGTGCACCAACTTACCCACCACGCTCGCTTAACTCCGGCCGGACACACTTTCTGGGTCCTGCCCGGCCTCAGCCAAACGACACACCGCAACCCTACCTACAGCTCAGCAGAGAGGTCCCCGCCGGTCTACATCCTAAGCGCAAGGGGGTCTTGGCCATCGCCCCTCGCCCTCCGGGTCGTTGCGCACAGGCTGGATACCAGCATCGCCTCGGGTGGCCGACACGATCTGACCGTGCCGCCATGCTGAACTGGACGTCTGACAGAGCTTTCGGCTGATGCATACGATGCAGAACGCCCATACTATGCCCACGTGATGGTTAGTGCTATCAGGCCAGAGGCCTGCTCGGATCAAATATCCAAATCGTTAGTACCTTGGGCTTGCGGTAACGAGCAGAGACTCACGAAAGATGTGACCCCGTCGCCCCGTCTCGAGGACTTGCTGCAAGGGTTAAGAATGCCCGGCCGCGCCTCGTATTCATCACTCGGGCACCATACAGGCAACCCGTCTTCACATCACACGCGGGTACCCCTCAGGGTCGACCCGCCTTTCCAAGTAACAATAGTACAATCCAAGTATCCGTGTGTCCATAACATCAGGGGAATCCGAGGTATCACCCTCATTGGATTCCTACTCGATGTATCCGTCAAGGTGAACTCGGAGGAATCACCCTCGCTGGGTTCACACTTGAGGTGTTGTACGACGGCGTCGTTATCGGAAGCGGTGAAGGAGGAATCACCCTCGATGACCACGACCGAATAGCTACTCTATAGAGTTAACATCAGAAGTGCTACAAGAGGTTTCACCCTCAGCACTCGATAGTAACGCTGCAGTGTTGTTACAACTAAGGGGGGGGGGGTGATGTGCGGTGTCGGGGCCTGGTCTTCAATTCCCGTTGATCGGGTCTTCGGATAATCCAGCGGGGAAATCGGGATAAGTGGGGTCACTGATAGGTCTCTACCCAGCCTATACTAAGCAGTTTAGGTTATGCAGGTAATTATCAACAGAAGGTTACAATAAACAGGTTATGCATCAGAATAGGTAAAGCAGTAGCAGCAGCAATTCTAATGCAAGCATGAGAAAATAGAATGGGTGATATCGGGATGATCAAAAGGGAGGGCTTGCCTAGTTGCTCGGCGGCAAGGGCAAGATTGTCAATGGTGTCGTCGGTCTCCGGAGCTGCGGCGGCACCGGGAACTGCGTCGGGGTCTAACGAGATAGAAGAGGGGGAGGAAACAGTATAAATACACAGCAAACATGAGCAACACAACGTACAACATGACAATATGCAGTGCCGGGTGTGTCCTAACGTATGGTTGCACGTCACCGAGGAAGGAGGAATCCATCCGGGAATGTTTTCCCGGTTCCGGACAAATGTCGGACAGATGACCGGAGGGGAACGGTTCCATGTTCGGGTAGCTAGGGACGTGTGACGGACGAACGGACCGCGCATTCGGATCCGTCTCGAAATTCTGAGCATTTTTCATATATAAATTATTTTCATCGGAGTTACGGTTTAAAAGATATGATTTTCTAAAGTTTTTATTAATTTCTGGAATTTAAATATTGATTTAAATTTGAATTATCCAAAACAGTAAAAGATGACGTCATTATGATGTCAGCACTGCGTCAGCGGTCAGCGGACCAGCTGACCAGTCAACCGGGCCCACGCGGGACCCACTGGCAGTGACTGGGCACTGCCCAGTCAACTGTCTGTGAGACAGACAGGTGGGGCCGGGTCAACACCACGTCAGCAAGTTAACTGACGCGTGGGGCCAGAGGGTTTATTAATTAAAACAGTTAATTTTAAGCTACCGATTAATTAAGTGCGTGGGGCCCGCCTATCATAGAGACATGGGGTTAATTAAACCGGGGATTAGGGGCTAATTAACCACCGGGCGGGCCCTCATGTCAGTGAGCCGGCCGGCTGGTTTAAAACCAGCGCGCGCCTGGGAGGGGCCGGCGGCGAGGCCCGACACGGTGGCGGCTCACCGGAGTTGCGCTCCGGCGACCTATTCGAGCAGCGGAGGGCAGGGATCAGATCAACGCGAATCCGCGCATCCACCCATGCCACTGGTTCATCCGGGAGATGGCTCTAACGCCGGCGACGACCGAGCCCGACGGCGATGGCGGCACGGCAGCGACATCGACTAGGCTACGGGACGCGAGAGAGAGAGATGGGAGGTCGGCGAGGACCGGGTGCTCACAGTGGAGCTCGAGGGAGGTCTCGGGGAAGCCAGAGGGCTCGGAGGGAGCAAATCGACAACGGTGAGGCGGCGGCGTCCGACGAGGAAGACGGCCCGATGGCGACGCTGCGGGGCTGCTCCGATCGAACGGGAGGGCGCAGACGACGAGGCGGTCGACGGTGGTCCTCCTGGACATGGTCACACGGCGCGGGATGGCTCCTAGCTGTACCGACGACCGCGAGCTGGCGGCGGTGGCGCTCGGGGAGGAGCAGAGAGGAAGAGGGGGAGAGAGTGAGGCGAGAGAGAGGCCAGAGGGCGCGGGGCTAGCCCTTATCTACCAGGAGCGGGCGGCTGGGCGCGCTATCGCGAGGAGTGAGGGGGGGGGGCCAGGCCCGGGGACGCGCAGGCGAGCGGCAGAGGGCGATAACGCGTGAGGGGGGAGCAGTAGGTTGAAGGAGACCGCGCTGGGCTGGGCCGGCCTGTAGTGACTAGAGCCCACGGGCACAGTAGCTAGGGCCTTTTCCTTTTTCTCGTTTTCGGTTTTTCTGTTTTCTCTTTTCTTTTCTCTGTTTTCCTTTTTCTTTTCTGTTTTGTATTAAAATTTTAATTCAAATGACTTTTGTATTTTATGGCACTTGACCATATAACATCATTGTAATATCCAACCCTGGTATAAAATGGTTTTGGGGCCAAATGTTTTCATATGGATTTTATTTAAATAAAAAGTATCAACCAACTCTGTTTTCCTATTGTTAGAGTCACTTAGTTAATTTATTAATTGTTGATTACAATTTTAGAGTAGCCTCTGGAATATTTGCTATTTATTGAACATTTTAGTTTCTGGATTTGGGCAACTTTTATTTCCACTTTTAGTTTGAATTTCCATTTGAATTTGAATTTGAAAATACATATGATACTAATGATGATTAGGCACTGTTGATCATGATGACTTGGCATAATCAAAAGGGTGATCACTGTAGCTTAATACATGGGGTGTTACAGCTATATCCCCCCAAGCCAAATGAAGTATGCATTAAAGAGTCAGATGCTTCTTCTATTCTTTTCCCTGGCGCAGCTGGGCCATCCTACGGCTGGAGATGCTCTTAGGAAGTTTTCCGCTCCTTCCCTTCGTCACACCTCACGTCCCCGTCTCCCTTCAACATTTTTTTTCTAAACCATGTCCCCATCAGAGCGAGCATATTAAGGACAGTATAACCGCACCTAAAGCGAGCCCTCACAGCGATTTGCGTTTTTGGCCGTCCGTTTTCGCGATCTTGGACTTCCTGGCCGTCCGATTTCATGGCTGTGGCGATCTATTCCGCAGTCTGTGTTAACTGGACCCGGCTGTCCTGTGGGCTGCTGCTCCACGGGCCGAAACCGAGGCCTGTGGTGCATTGGGCCTTTGGCGAGCCGGCAGCCCATTTGAAGGAGGGACAGCGACCGCGTCGGCTTTACTCGCGAGCCCAACCGAGCGAACCCTAATCGAGTCCCGATCGAGGTGAGGGGAACGGGAGCGCATCGATCCGGAATCAGAGTGGGGCGGCCGGTTCCATCCATCGAAGACCGCCGGGTGCGTCCGTCCACCTGAGTTCAGGGATGGGATCGAGTCCATCCGGTCGATCCCAGCGACCGGAGGAGTGGGATCCAGGTGAAGACGAGTCCATCCGGTCGATCCCAGCGACCGGCGGAGCAGGATCCGGGCCGAGCCGATCCAATCCAGCGCGTGGCAGAGAGGGAGAGACGCCTCCTGTACTGGTAACTTCTCTCCTCTCCTTCAAGCTCGCATTGATGGCATTGTTCTGCTGGAAACTGCTCTCTCCTCTCCTTCAAGATCACAATCATGGCATTGTTCTACTGAAAACTGCTCTGTCCCCTTCAACCTCGCGATTATGGCCTATTATCATTCATTCATTCATTTGCTTAATGCCTGGTAAAGTCGCAAACCTCGCAGGTACTATATAATGCTTCCCTCCCTGGCTGTCTATGCACATCTTACTCCAGCAGCAACATCTTCTTTGGCGACATGCTCAGGTATGCTACCTGCAAATTGCATCAATGTCCTCGTGTCGTCTCAAAAAAAGATACTCATATCCTCTCCCAACAAAAATTTGTGCAGGTGATGTTCATGCTACGCGTTCACAGTTGATTTGGGCAGATTCTGCAGCTTCCTATTGTCCATTCTTGTGCTCAGTCGTTCATCATCTCAAATGGCTTTTGGACAGGTAATTACTCCTTTCAGTTTTTGCTATCAAATTTAATACTACACTGCAATCCTTTACATAATATGTTCCTTTGGGATATGGATCAGGTGAGTTAGAAAAGTAAAATTACAATGCGCAAAAAACGTAACCATTCCGTCATAGAAGGAGCCGAAGCCTCAACTTCTTCTGCCTGTACTAATAAACGAGCAAAGTCCAATTCTGTCGGCAACTTTTTCCCTAAGTACCCTACGCGACATTCAAAAGAAAATCGTTTCGCCCGTATTAAATTCAGAAGACAGAAGAAATTAGTACAATCAGGGCCATTGCGTGATGCCAATGGCCATGTAAAATTGCCTCTTAGTGAGGAGTATGCAGACGCCCTTAAAGGTAATCCAGTTACCAGAAAAATAAATCATTTGCTCTTCATGTACACATAATAAATAAACAACTAAAGTGGATTACCCTTTTGCCTAATCAGCTACATATCGTCGTCGATCACGTCTAGGAGCACCTTGTTATACATGCCACCATTGTGGTGCGTTCTTCTGGTGGGATGAACATGTAGAGAAAGGGTCCAGCTGGAAGAAGAGGCACATTATCTATAACCGCTGTTGTAGCGGTGGGCGTGTGAATTTACCACAATTTTTAGTACCCCCTCCAGAACTTGCGAACCTTATGCGCTTCAATGGAGGTCATGAAAGTCTTGAATTTATGAACCATATTAGGCAATATAATTGTCTATTTAATTTTACTTCTTTTGGTGCCAACATAGACAAAAAAACCAACGATGGTAATGGCCCATATGTTTTTCGAATAAGCGGTCAGGTTTACCATAGAATTGGTACATTACTTCCTCATGATGGTAACCCAAAGTTTGCTCAATTGTACATATATGCTACTGAAGATGAAATCGAAAATAGAATAAAAGCACTGTGCAAAGAAGATGATGATTTACATGGTGAGTTGGATCGAAAAATCGTTGCAACATTAATGCATATGTTAGACGACATAAACCCGCTTGTTAAAAAATTCAGACAAGCTAGAGACAGAATTAAAGAATTTCCTGACGAACGTGTAGCAATAAGGATTTTGGCTTCACAAAATACTGGTGATGTCCAGTACAATTTACCCACACACGACGACATTGCTCTTTTAATTGTTGGGGATTTTACAACTGACAGCTATAAACGTGATATTATTGTGCATGATAAAAATCAAGGACTGCAATATATTTCAAATTTGCACTATTTACTTATGCCCCTACAATACCCACTATTATTTCCACATGGTGATCCTGGGTTCCATTTAGGTATTCAGTACACTGATGCCCATAAATTACAAAAAGATGAACGCAAAACACTGACAATGCTTGATTACTATGCATATTGTCTTCACTACAAGCCTGGTCAGTACAATCCATACACATGTTGTGGTCGAGCTACTTTTCAGCTACAGGTTGATTGCTTTGCTTGTGTAGAGGAGAACCGTCTCTGGTTTATAAATCGTAAACAAGATGAACTTAGGTCTGAAAATTTCCAAACAATTAGTGACGCTGTAGGAAAAGGTTGTATTGATGGCGAAAAAATAGGACGGAAGACTGTTCTGCCAGGTAGTTTTACAGGCGGTAAACGATACTACCTTCAACATTACCAAGATGGCATGGCCATTTGCCGAGTCTATGGTGGGCCTGACATCTTCATTAACTTTACCTGCAATACAAAATGGGTAGAAATTAGTGAAGCCCTTCGTTATGAACCTGGACAGCACCCTTCCGACCGACCTGATATTGTTAATAGGGTGTACAAAATGAAACAGGACAGGCTCATTAAGAAGATTAAAAAGGGTAAAGTTTTTGGTCCAATATCAGCTCTACTACACAGCAATGAATTCCAAAAACGAGGACTTCCACATGTGCACTGTCTTGCATGGATTAAGAACAAAAACAAGAAAGATACACTTGCCACTATAGACTCCCTAATTAGTGCTGAAATACCTGATGTCAATACAGACCCTTTAGGGTATGCGCTTGTTTCTGAATTCATGATGCACGGCCCGTGCGGTGATATGAATAACAAATGCCCATGCATGAAGAATAATGCCTGTTCTAAGCACTACCCTAAATCTTTCCACAATGAAACTTCAATTGACTCACAAGGTTTTGCGGTTTATAGGCGGCGTGATGACGGTCATTATGTTATAAAAAATGGACATCGTCTAGATAATCGATATGTGGTGCCCTATAATATGTTCCTTCTTAAAAAATACCAGGCACATATCAATATAGAATGGTGCAACAAAACTAGAGTGGTTAAATACCTTTTCAAATATGTCACAAAGGGAAAAGATCGATCACGTATTGTTTTTGAAACTATTAAGGGGAAGAAAGTCACGTGTTTTGGAGACAAAGGTAAAGAAGATGAACAACCTTACAGTCAAAATATAAAAGAAATTATGAGATCAAAGAATACTTGGATTGCAGGCATTTAGTTCCACATGAAACAAATTGGCGATTATTCGAATTTCCTTTGCACTGTAAAATGCCCTCTGTAGAACGGCTGGATATCCATTTACCTGGTATGAAGAATATCACTTACAAATCAAAAACAAACCTGGAGAACATCACTTCCAATGCAGAGATGTTTACAAAGACTATGCTCACTGAATGGTTTGTTGCAAACCAGCAAGATATAGAAGCTCATGAACTCACTTATGTTGATTTCCCAAGTAGATGGACATGGGATGGTAAAAATGCTATTTGGAAGAAAAAGAAAAGTATTGGTGATAAAATTGGTCGCATATACTATGTACATCCATCAAGTGGTGAGCGTTTCTACCTTAGAATGCTACTCATGATTGTCAAAGGTGCATGTAGTTTTGAGGATTTACGAACATACAAGGGTATCACATATGACACATTTAAAGAAGCATGCTCAGCCCGGGGATTGTTAGGTGATGATACAGAGTGGTATGCCGCATTTGAGGAGGCTTTGATATGGGCAACATCGTCCCAGCTTAGGCATTTATTTGTTACGATGATTTTGTTTTGCAATATTGAAAATGAACGATTGTTTTACAACAAATTTGCTGCTCACTTGTCTGATGATATCCAGCATAAATTTCGTCTTGTGCTCAATAATCCATCTTTTAATCTGCCTCCTGATCAGCTACAAGATATGCTAATAGATGAATTAAATGAGGTGTTTTTGCGCAATGGATCATCAATTGCAAATTTCAACTTGCCACAGCCCCGTGCAAATAGTGATGGCAATCAAATAAACAGATTAATTCAGGATGAACGCTCATATGATTTAGCTCAACTTAAAGACACATCTGCTGCATTATCATCAAAACTAAATATAGATCAAAGAAAAGCATATGATGAAATTATTGGATGTGTGATGAATGAAAAGCCCGGTTTTTTCTTTCTTTCTGGGCATGGTGGCACCGGAAAAACTTTTGTATGGAAGTCGATACTATCATACTTGCGCTCTATGGGGAAAATAGTACTAGCAGTTGCATCCTCAGGTGTAGCGTCCCTTCTCTTACAAGGTGGAAGAACGGCCCACTCACGATTTAAAATTCCAATAGATATTGATGAGACCACCTTATGTGACATAAAAAGGGGGACAGACCTTGCTGACCTTATGAAGGAATGCTCTCTTATTATCTGGGATGAGGCTCCTATGACACATAGACATTGTTTTGAAACACTTGATAGAACGTTACGTGATATTCTAACACCAACAAGTGAAATTGCAGCCACAACTCCATTTGGTGGTATTCCGGTTGTCCTAGGAGGTGATTTTAGACAAATATTACCTGTTATAGAGGGTGGGTCACGGTCCGAAATTGTATCTGCAACAATAACAAACTCACCATTGTGGAAATATATTCGCATCTTAAAGTTGCATGTTAACATGAGGCTATCCAATCCTGATTTACTTCCTTCCCAGCAGAAAGAATTGGAAGAATTCAGTAAGTGGGTTTTAGCTGTCGGGGATGGTAGGGCTTATGAAAAAAGAAGTAATAGTACTACAGGTGAAGACAAAATTAAGATACCTGATGACCTACTTATCAAGACTGATGATGACAAAATGTCTGCCATTATCCATGCTGTGTATGGAGATATGCAAACAAAATTTTGTGACCAACAATATTTACAAAGCCGCGCTATAGTTTGTCCAAACAATGAAACAGTTGACGACATAAATCTGCTTGTACTAAATATGGTACCAACTGAACCTTTTGAATTTTTAAGCTGTGATTCTATTTCAAAAGTAAATGACAAGCTAGGAGACTTTGATGAACTCTATAATATTGAATATCTAAATGCTATTAAAATAAGCAATTTCCCCCAGCATAGATTGGTCCTTAAGGTTGGATGTCCTGTCATGCTGCTTAGGAACATTGACCAGACCATTGGCCTATGTAACGGAACAAGACTAATCATTACACGATTAGCAACTCGAATAGTGGAAGCAACTATAATGACAGGATCACATATTGGCCGCACAGTTTACATACCTAGGATTACTTTGATGTCCAAGAAATCAAAATATCTATTTGTTCTTGAGAGGCGACAGTACCCTCTACGCCTCTGCTATGCAATGACAATTAACAAAAGTCAAGGACAAACACTTGAATCTGTTGGTATTTCTTTGGAAAAACCAGTTTTCACACATGGACAGCTGTATGTGGCAATTTCACGAGTTACATCAAGAAAAGGTCTAAAAATACTTATTGACAGCAATAATGACGAGTCAAATGATATTACGTCCAACATTGTATATCATGAAGTCCTTTCTGCTACACAATAAAAAAATCGTCAAAATTACCATTGTACAATGTACATAAACTTATATATATCAATATAGCAAATAAAAAGTTCTCTGTACAAATATTTCTTCCTACTCAGATATATTTATTTACCAAATAAAGTTTATATTATATACAAATAAAAGTTAGCATTCCACTTGCTTCTGCTTAGGTTGGCTCTCCCTTTAATATAAAATTCATGCTGTTTAATATTCATACTTGAACTAACTCTACATTTGCACAAATTTCAGGCCCTCCTTTTGTCAGATCTGAACACATCCCTCAGGCATGTGACCGTGCGTGCATGCGTAGCTCGTGTCTAGGAATTTTACAAGGACAATGAATTAGCGCATGTTGACCTTGTCTTTGTTGATGAGCAGGTATACAACAAAATTGATTGCCATCAATTGTACTTTACATAATATATCGTACCTGTGTTTTATAATCATTTTTGATACAGGGAAACCAAATGTATGGGGAAATACAGGCAATGCATGCAGAGATGTTCAGAGAAAAACTAAAAGAGGGAAATGTCTGCCTCATCAAGGATTTCTTTGTTAACACAGCAAAGAACAAGTACAAGGTTGTGGAAGGAAGTTTCATGATGAAAATAACTCCATGGTCAAAAGTTGAAGTGCAAAATGATGTGCCTGAAGATTACCCTCGCTATGCTTATTCACTGAGTGATTTTAAGCTTCTGCCCTCTATGGTTGAAAAAACAGACTCCTTTATAGGCAAGGACATTATACTTTTGTGCATGCATAATTGTTCTTTTGCCTCTTACGGTTTGCTGCGTTAATATCTTTCTGCACATTACAATGCTCTCCTTTTCAATGTACATATGTTATTGGAATACTTTCAGCAATCTCAGATATCTTGAAGGTTCGGCTGCCTGGTCGAGCCCAATATTCTGATAAGAGAAACCTACAGATAACAGATATTGAGTAAGCTTTCACACCTAAAAAAAACTTGCTGTCTATTATTCTCTCACTCTTCTATCTATTAATTCAAAGATATATCATGCAGTGGCAACATTATGGATGTTGCACTATGGGGGGACCATGCAACTGCCTTTCAGGCTGATGATCTGTATGACCGTGGCCAGAGGCAGCCTATTATAATACTTTTTGTTGGTACTCTGATGAAAAGCTACCTAGGTATGTTCCACGAGTATATGCTTCGACCTATAAATTGTCTAAACAGCTCTGATTTACATTACATGAAATTCTTATACCATTTAATTAATATAGGGCGTCCAACAATAAGTTGCAGCGATGCTGCAAAGATTTATATCAACCCTGAAATCCCTGAAAAGATGGAATATTGTGACCGGTAAACTTGTTTTTAACCAAGTACCATGTACACATAAGAAGAAATATACATGTATTTGTACTGATAAGTAAATTCTTGATGCCTTTATATGCAGTCTTGGTGAACAAATGCCAGCTCTTAGAGTAATGTCAGGTAACGACAATCAATACAATGCAGCGTACAACAGGGATGAGCCTGAAATTGTATCTGTGGCGTTCTTGAATTCCACTGATCCTAACGAATTCCTGGTCAGTTGACTTCTTACTTACCTACATGACTTACTAAATTCATGACAACAATTACAGTACCAAACCAAATGCTAATTTATTATGGTTGATCTGATAGGGCAAGAATATGATAAGCACTGTCACAGTAATGAGGCTAGCATCAGAACACTGGTGGTTCCTTTCTTGCCAATTATGCCATAAGAAAGCATTTCAAGCTGCAAATGCATTTGTTTGCAGCAATAAGAGATGCAACTGTACTACAACCACACCAAGGTATGCTATATTGTAAAATTGCATCTCCTTCCAATATTAGTTCAGCTACATATCACCACTTTATCTTTAAAAGGTACAAAGTGCGAGTTATTGGTGCCGACAAGACAGGTGAAGTTGAGTTTGTATTCTTTGCTAACGTTGCTGAACAAATTATTGGGAAAAGGCTTGAAGTTGTCATGCGCAATGCTCGTCCATTAACTGTACCAGCAGAAATATCAGCCCTCATATCACAGAAATTCACTCTCAACTACACTGTCAATGAGAGGGGCCTGCACTATGGGCAACTTTCTTTCCAAGTTAACAGTGTAACAGCGACCCACAAGAAGACAAATGTTTTCGAATTCAACAAACTTAGCTATGGATCAAGTAGCACATCAACTCAGGAGTCTGGAGAAGCAAGCAAGGTATGCGCTACTTCATACATTCTTGCCGATTATCTACCTATATCCAATACAAGCTATGGTGGATTTACCAGTCATACGTTCAAATTTAAATCACTGACATATGTAATGCTCGTTTAACAGACGTACAACACTACTGAGAAGGATGGCAGCAAAGAAACTGAGAACAATGAAATGCACAGCTCACCACTACTGACTGAATCCCCTGCAATTAGTGCAACGGTATATCCAATTCTGACATCACTAGCCGCCAACAAGTTAATTACTATACCTAAAACCAACTGTATTTCTGACGTCCAATCTTTTCCTATGACAGGGAAACACTAGCACTCAGAACAATCATAGCACCAACGAAACTGAGGAAACACCACACCCTGCCAATGGAGAGACAACAAATGATCAAAATGGACCTGTGACAAATGCTTCTAATACAAACAAGAAAAATCCAAAAAGGTGAGTAGCCATACTATACCTCGCTGTTGAAGGTTCATTTATTCCAACATACATATTAATAACCATCCACACATGATTTACAGGACTGCAACTGACACAAGCAAGAGCACCGCGAGGAAGAAACTGCACCTTGACTGAAGAAACCATGCCTCATCAACTTTGAAGTTACTAAATTAAGACAGATGTTCTGCGTGCGTCCATCCTTTTTGGATGTTTTATGTTTCCTTATAATTATGTCGTCTGCGTGCGACAATTATCACCGACTTAGGTGATCATAAACTTTAGTTTGCCAGTTCTGGTTTATCCGTTCTGTAAGGACCATTTCTCCCATATGAATAAAATGACACAAGACTTCTGCATATCTACATTCACCCTTATTTATCCTCTAGAATGATTTTTCTTTTCTTTGTTACATTGTAATCCTGCATCTCTTTTTCCATGGAACATACAAGACTATTGTATTACACTACTTTGCACCATACACATCCTATATAAACTGTTTTGTGGGAGTTGTCTAAATTATCTGGCAAGGTGCTTCACACATATAGATGCCAATAAGAGATCTTTTACAACTGTCAAATTCTCTTCGGTGCTTACACATCCAAGAGGCAGCAATGTTTCTTGTATTATAATATTAGCAGTACACATATCATATATAAACTGTTTAATGGCAAAGCTTTCTTTAAATTATCTGGCAACCACCTTAATAAGCAGTCTATTGTAAAGGTGCAATTTGCAATACATCTTCACCACTAGAACGCATCTTCTTCTCTCGCAATCAGCTTTCATCTTAATAGTGTAGTAAGCTACTTACTGTAATTATCCGAAAGGACTGTTGCTCCTTGTCCTCGTGCTTGCTCGTCGTAGCAGCCGCAGGAAAACAAATGGAAGCGTGGATGTAGGCAGGAGCGTCGCAGTCATCTTTGAACTGCAGGGCGAGCCGACGAGTCGAAATGGGCGCCACTGCTCAGGGTCATGAGATGCGCCGTCGCTCCAACTTTACTCGTCCTCCATCTTTTCGTGTTCATCCTCTCATTTTCCTCTCCCCTTGGACTGGCATAGAGCAACGAAACAGAAGGTAGGGGCATCAAGGCCAAAGGACAGAGGGAGGGATCAAGGAGGATATGATTGTGCCGCCGAATAGCCAGCTGCGCTATCTCTACCTACGCCAGTAAAGAAAACAGTGCGAAGAAGGCAGGAAACGCCACACAGAAGACGTCCAAAACTTTCTACTTCCTTTCGGTTCCAGAAAAAAACTGGTCATTACATACAGACTTTAAAATAAGTTTTTACTCATCAGTTACAAATACGTTATAAAGAATGCAAACTGAAAAGCCATAAGCACTTGATTATTGGACACCCATTTAAAAGCATATAACGATCATTAACTTTGCCTCTTCACACACCATTCCACTATAAGTAGACACCATCTCAAACAGATAATCACAGAATCACCAATTTGTACGACAAGGTACCTTGCTTTCATACCCTGTTCATATCTCTTGCATTCCTTCTTTTATCTGTCAGGAAATAATATTTATCTTTCCTGCAGATGGAATACTCTACCAACTATCCCCTTCCAACAACTATTTGCAAAGGCGACCTTCAATCTGATGACGAACTAAAAAGCAACAATGAGGTGCCAGAACATACATCACCCACTATCATCCTTTTTTAACTGCATATATTACAAAAATAATAATTTATAATCATTATGTCCTGCAGGAAAATCAGTCTGACAATAAAGAACTACCTACAAAGCATACAAGGAAGCTTCCACGTCCAATTCCTTTGAGCATGCCTAGAGGATCTTTACAAGGAAAGAGAAAGGAACCGACTCCTAACGAACCAGATGAAGATCCTGCAACAGAACTTATACATGTACCTGGTGTAAGTGGTCCTTACCATACTCAATTATCAGATATAACTATTCCGTAAACAATGATGGTAAAAACTTTCAATTCAAAATTCAGGTGTCAGCAAAAGCAAATGTTTCTAGACATGTCCTTCTAACAGAAATAACATGCACACTTGGATTATCTATATACTCCAGTGGATGTATACATGAATCGACACTTGAGATAATAAGCTGGATTGAGATAGAAGTACCACCAACTGAAGGAAATGCTTTTGCAAACAAGCAGAAATTCTACGGGGACACTGCACATAACATATATTATGCATTGGAAAATGCATGCCAGACTGCCATCACACACCTCAAGACCAAATGCAGGGTTCAGGTTGATGATGCAAACTACACAGAAGTCGTGGATCTACGAAGAAAACTTCATGCAGCCACAACCTTTGAAAATATATTCAAAGAAGATACTGATGTAAATACCAAATATATGGCTGCTCTAAAAGAATCCAACGAACACTTGGTGCACACCATTCGTCAGATTTGTATTGATAGTATTGACTTTCTACCAATAAAGATAACAACAGTAGAGACGAATAACTGCAGCAGCATTGAAGTACAGTATAGCGGACCTTTTCCAGCAAGGTCTCCAAAAGAAAAAATGGCTAATGCACTAGCAACTTTGGCATCAACAAAACTCGTGGTTGGTCTTCTGCCTATTAAAGAAAATGTAAGTACTAAACTAACTTCTATATACCGAACCTTCAAACTCTTTTTTACCATACACTACCGGAATCGCACCCTATGCCAACGGCCAGGGCCGTCGGCATAGCCCTGATTGGCCATCGGGACAGGCCTATGCCGATGGCCCCCGTCGGCATAGGGCCGTCGGCAACATATCCGTCGGCGTAGCCATGGAGGCTGTCGGCATAGAAAGGCCGTCGGCATAGGACCTATCCCGACGGTGTCCGTACATCTATGCCGACGGCCCTGGCCGTCGGCAACGTTCCCGCCTAACGGCGGCCGCCGTCAAGTGCTGACCAACGGCTGCTCGCCACGTGGCACATCTATGCCGACGGTGCGGCCGTCGGCTTAGTTTGAAACTATGCCGACGGCTAGACTGTCGGCATAGCCGCGCCACGTGGCAAGCAGCCGTAGGTCCTGGGGGCGGGGCTATGCCGACGGCCTAGCTGTCGGCCTAGTTTGAAACTACGCCGACGGCTAGGCCGTCGGCATAGCTCCGCCCAGGAGTGCCCAGTTGCTGACACATGGCAGATATGCCGACGGCCTAGCTGTCGGCCTAGTTTGAAACTATGCCGACGGCTTGGCTGTCGGCATAGCTGCCACGTGTCAGCAACTGGGTGCTCGCGCCAGCTCTATGCCGACGGCCTAGCCGTCGGCATAGTTTGCATTTGATTTTTTTTTCTGTTTGTTTTCAGATCAATTCAATTCAAATATACAACAGATATATATGATGGAAATGCACATATAAAACACATCTAAGTATCATAAGCATCAATATATGCATAAGCATCATCACAAAGGACCATCAAAAGTAACCGAAAGGATCATCATCACCACACACAAGTCATCTAAAGGATCATCATCACCACACACAAGTCGTATAAAGGATCATCATCACCACACACAAGTCATCTAAAGAAACATAAGCATAAGCACACAAGTAACCGAAATGCTTAAGCGCCAGGACGTCGAGCACCGCGGAGGTCGTCACCGCCAAGACCGCCGAAGCCCAGGTCGTCACTGCTAGCGGCAGCGCTACCGCCAAGACCGCCTCCACCTCCGCCTCCGTGGATCGGAGTGGTCGGGCTCCGTGAATCGGGAGTGCTGCGAAGACCACCGCCAACGGTAGATCCATCGGTTCCCTGGATGTTGAAAAGACATATTAACGGGATATATGACTGTGTTGAAAGGCATGATATGCTTTGGGTGAATAGATTGGGGATGAACTAACCGGCGAGGGGCCAGCGTTCTGTGCCACAAACTCCTCAAAGGTCAGCAGCCTTGGTTGTGCTGGAGGACATTGTGCTGGTTACAACTGAGGACACCTGTCGGCCGCCATTTCCTGAAAAGCGTGCTGCATCTGGCGATCCCTCTACTCATGGTATGCATAAAGCCTCTCGTGCCACGCCATGGTCTCCTGGCGTGTGTACTCCAGGTAGGCCTACGGTATGACATGATGGAACTCATAAAACTACTAAATGCGGAAAATAAAGTGAGCAATGAAGATAAGAGGGAAAATACTTACAGATTGCCGCTCCTGAAAGAGGGACTGTGACTGTGCACTGGTCACTGGCGTGCTCGTGCACTGGCTCAGGCTCGGGTCGATCCGACGGAGCTGTGTGTAGGAGATAGTAGGAGTGATCACAGCATCGAGAACCGCCTCTCGACCGTGCTCCTTCGGCCCCATGCCCACCACCACCCTATCGTCCAGATCCGCCGCAATGGGGTCAGGTGTGTCAGGATGTAACTTCAGATACCCTTCGGAGTAGGCCTTCTTCCTCCCCGCGGTCTTCTTGCCGTAGTACTTGGGCTCGCCAGGCTTGGGGTCCTTCCGCGTATGGGCGATCTCCCACGCCTGCATGTGTGAGAGCGGCCGCTTCAATTTCTCCTCCTGCACCACCAAACATAGGTTAGTCATACATAAGAAAGTGATGGTAAATAGAAGAAGAAGAATGTTTAATGGGGTTAGTCATACATTAACTGCCTTGTGGAGATAGTGGTTTCGGTTTCCCTGAGCATGTACTCCCTCCTTCCCTTGGTTAGCCTTGTTTTTGATTCTCATAGCCGCCCAGGCTCCAGCCTCATCACACCAAAGATCCACCAATGCCGCCCAGGACTCGTCTTTTCCATAACACCAATTTGGACACACCTACATAATGAAAGCATAATGGCATGTCAACACGAAACGGTGAAATCTACCACAAGGTAATGAAAGCATAATGAAAAATCTTTTATACTTACTGCCAAGAACTCGTCCCTCTCCAAGGTAATGCCCATCCTCCGCGCTTCTGCCTTGGTCATCTTCACACCAAGATAGTCATGGTAGTATGTCGAGATGGCCACATAGCGCACCTCGTACTGCATCTGGCGGGCCTTCTTCTTGCATTGGTGCAGCACGATCTGGTCCGCTCTGGCCCTGTGCTCCGGAAGAACTCGATAGAATTTCTACAATCATGCATGAAACAAGAATGGAAGAAGCCATGAGTTAAATCATTTATGAAACTAGAATGGACTTGTGCTTCTGAAGAGAACTCACCCAGAAAGTAGTGATCACGGCCTTGGCATGGGTCTCATGGTCTGTGTGGAGGGCCGCTTCCCAGTGGTCCCAGCTCGTGGCCAAAATCCGACGGTCCGGGTGCCTGACTGGATCCGGATAGTACAACCCCGGCCAGTATAACTTCAGCAAGACGGTGATGAGGCCGTTGGGAATACGGACCCCTTTAGAATATATCCAGTTGCTGCAAAAGAATGAACTATTAGCATGTGACAAGCAAAATAAATAACAACCGGAATGAGCATGTGACAAGCAAAATAATGAAATTATTATAAAGTGGCACTTACTCTTTCCCCGTGGGCTCAATGAGCCACTTCTGCTCCTCAGTAGCAGGAACCTGCTTTGGTAGCTTTGCGTTACCACGCAGCCACCCCTTGTTGTCAACCCCATTCCCGCCACCACCCTCCTCCTCGCAGGGCATCCCCCTCCCCAACCTCCTCCTCCTCCTCCTCCTCCTCGTCCTCCTCCTCCTCGCCTGCCTCCTCCTCCACCTCCTCCTCGGCCCCATCCCGAACCTCCTCCTCGCCAGAGAGTACCTCACTAGAGGAGGGTACCTCACTAGAGAAGGGCCTCGAAGACAACACCCCTAAGTCGGTGAGGGTGCGCTCTTTCTGGCCGCGACCCCCTGTAGTGGCTCTCCCCCCACCACCTCGCCCTCTAGGGGCTCTCCCCCCGCCCCCTCCTCCTCTAGGGGCACCTCTCCCTCGACCTCCCTGTGAGGAGTCATCGTCAAGTAGCCGGGTGGGAGGATTACGTGCTCGACCACTCCGACTAGGCAGGCCGACGACCTTGCGTAGGAAACCCATGCCGTCGGCCTTCCCCTTGCCCATGTTCCACGAACCTGCATTGAAAAGAGAATAAGAAATTAGTAAATTAATGAAATGAAGGAAAAGGCATGATAATAAACACATTAATAAAAATGCATAAAAAGGCATATTCCTAAACTATAGAAAAAAAAGACTTGAAACGTACATCTGCTAGAACCCATATGAATCATCACTGTTGTAACCTCTTTCTCGGTCCGTCTCATCATCACTATCAATCATATCATCTTCGTTGTCTGACGGAGGTGGAGGCTCTTCCTCGTCGTCAGCGTCTTCGTTTAACTTTTCTAGCATAAGTATGTCATTTTCATTGACAATGGTCTCACCATCATTCCGTGCATCGTCGTTGTTTGGATCCACATCATCATCACCCAATGGTCTAGCGTCATCGTTTCTAACCACATCATCATCATCAGGTTGCTCTTGATAGAACACTCCCTCGTATGTCATGGGGTTAATGTTGTAGTAATCGTCTTCATTCGGGTCCGGTAGCTTACCATGTGGCGACACCTTGAACACAACTTCCCAACCCTTTAGGTACTCTTTCTGGCATGGGTAAGGCAGATAATATACTTGTGTAGCTTGGGTAGCCGCAATGAAGAGATCGGCTCCGGCATAGACGGTTGATGGTTTAACTTCTACCAAACCAATGGAAGGCGTATGTTTTACCCCCTCCCGCGGATCGAACCATCGGCATTTGAACACAGGCAGACTTAGGGTCTCGCGCCCCTGGCGGAATTTAACCTCGTATATATTTTGTACCCTTCCGTAGTAGTCTACTGAATTTTGACCGAGGATGTACACTCCGGTATTTATAGTTTTGGGATCGGGCCGGCTGTTCTGGTGCTCCTCTATATGGAAGCGATACCCATTCACATCATACTTTTTACATGTCATGACGGCAGGGTCAAAACCCATGGAAACCCATCTCAATTCATCATCCATAGATATGTTCAGATCTTTTCCCTACAAGTATAATTGAAATTGCTGCGTGCATTAGTTCGGTTAACTAATAAATGTTGAACTAGGTATTTAATAGGGGAGTGTGGAAAATTACTTTCTCCATGAACCAAGCAACAAAAATTTTACGTCCAGGGTTTCCATGACGGAGAAGAGTAAGTGCCTCCGCCTCAGTAGGAGGATTCATTCCCGTCCATTCCTCTTGAACGAAATCACTAAAAAAAGAAAAGCGGTGTTAGACCGGGACTAAGTGAACATAGAACATGATGATGTGGAAGACATAAAGGAATGGTGTAGTGGTATTACCTCATCCACACTTCCTCAACTTCCTTGATGTTGTGCAAGATATAGAACATGAGGTCCTCCCACTCTTGTCGTGACATGTTATAAGATTTCGAGGCCCCAGCCCTCCCACCTTGCGCGTTGAATAGATGGAGCCTGGGTTGATACTTGGGCTCTTCTATATTGTATCGAGGCACCTTGTTATGCAGATGGGGAACGTGGTCTGGATAGTATGATGTCCTGAGGTCTGACACCTCCTCTAGGATAACTGCCTCAGCTATGGAAGCTTCAATCTTAGCTTTGTTTCCACATTTTCGTCGGAGATGCTTATTTTGTCTCTCAGGGCCGTACTGCCAGGGATTCTGCACAGGCCCCCCCAACAATACCTCGTTCGCGAGGTGCAGAATGAGATGTGTCATCGGAGTAAAGAAGCCTGGCGGAAAGATCTTCTCTAGCTTGCCTATCAACTCCGGTGCCTTCTTATGCAATTTTTCAATCACCTCTTTACTTACTTCTTTATCACAGAGCGTGCGGAAGAAATGGCTTAGCTCGGCAAGCACTCGCCAGACATGCTCGGGGACATAGCCTCGAACCATCACCGGCATTATCCGCTCAATCCATACATGGTAGTCATGACTCTTCAGGCCGGTCACTTTGCCCGTTGAAAGATTGACTCCCTTACTTATATTCGATGCATAACCATCGGTGAACTTCAAAATTTGTTTCAGCCAGATAAGTACTTCCTTTTTTTCTGGTGGTTTAAGGACAAAGTCAGCATCTGGCTTGAACCAGTTTTTTCGACCGCCTGTGGGAGGCTTCATGTTCAGACGTGGTCTATCACAAATTCTCTGTTGATTGGCTCTAGCTTTAACGTCATCCTTCATCTTATCACGAATGTTGAGGATCGTGCGGAAAAGGGACTCTACCACATTCTTTTCGGTGTGCATCACATCTATGTTGTAAGGAAGTTTGAGGTCCTTGAAATAGGGAAGCTGCGAGAAGGGGGTAATGTGAGTCCAGTTGTGCGTCTCACCATATCCCTCAAAGCCTTTGGCTTTGGCTTTGCCTTTGCCTTTGACTTTAGGCTTGAGAGATTTTAGCTGAGCAAGAACATCTGCCCCCGAAAATGTTGGAATCTCGGTTACTTCATGAACAACCCGGCCTTTCGTGAAGTTCTTCTTGTCTTCCCTGTCTGGATGGTCTGGAGGGAGGAACTGTCGATGCAGGTCAAAGGCTACATACTTGCCACCCTTACTCAGCCAAATCATTCGCAGAGCCTGCATGCACACTGGGCATGGCATCTTCCCACTTGTACACCATCCGCAGAATAGAGCATAGCCGGGAAAGTCATGCATGCAATAGTGCAACCAAACTTTCATCAAGAAATTTCTCTGCAGATCCCTGTCGTATGTCAACCTCGGAAAGTACCAAGAATGGTGCAAAGCATCCACCAGCGGCTGCATAAACACACCCAATTGCTTCCCCGGGTATTCAGGCCCCGGAATGATGAGCAACAAGAACATGGTCTTCCGTTGCATTAGGGCACCGGGAGGAAGATTGAGCGGAATTACAAACACGGGCCAGCAGCTGTATGGATTGAACGACATACCATATGGATTCAACCCATCACCTGATATGGCTATTCTGACATTCCCAGCCTCGGCTGCTTCCTCGGGGTATTCTTCATCAAACGACTTCCATGCTTCCCCTTCCGATGGATGTACAATTTTTTTTGGATTGTACCTTATACCTTCCTTGTGCCACTTCATCATTTTGGCAGACTCCTTCGTGATGAAAAGGCGCTGCAGTCTTTTTATAAAATCAAGATACCGAAGAACCTTAACGGGGATGGTTAGCTGCTTTTTCTCACCATCCTCACGGACCACCTCAATGTACCGAGACGAACCGCACTTCCTACAGTACTTGTCATCCGCATACTCGTGCCTAAACAAAAGGCAATTCTTCGGGCAAACATCTATTTTCTCATAATCCATAGAGAGTGCCTTCATGATTTTCTTTGTATCGTACATGCTTTTCGGCAGTTCATGACCCTCAGGGAGGCTGTTAGCCCATACTCCCAGGAATACTTCGAAGCATTTCTGGCTACAGCCGTACTCAGCCTTGACTGCAATCAGTTGCGAGATGGCATCCAGCTGAGATATTTTCGCACCCGCATAAAGAGGTTTCTTCGACGAGGCCAAGACCTCCAAGAAGGCCTTTGCGGTTGCCTCCGGCTCGTCCGGTTCATTCTCTGAAGGTGTCGCATTTTCCGTTTCTGCAACAATGACATCATCTAGCATGTCCCTGACCCCGTCGTCCTCATATCCATCGATGCATTGTCGCATCACCTCCTCTCTACCACGGTCCTGCTCGGCTATGTTTATCGGCGGCATGTCAAAGTTTGGCATATATCCGTGCGTGCGAAGGTGCTCACTCATGTCCGTCTGATTTCTACGGTGACGTCTGGCACATCTCGCACAGGGGCATGGTGGGATAATTCTCATTGGACGACGGAATATCTCCTTCAAATACACATCGGTTTTCGCGATCCACTCTGATGTTACTCGATTCCGACGGATAAAACCACTGTACATCCACTGATTATCTGCCATCCTCTGCTTTTTTGCAAGCCACACAACATAATTAAGGATTCACTTAAATTAATCACATCAAATTTTCAGTTTCTACCGCGTTGAATCCACCTACATCTCTAATAGGTAAAGATGGGTCCTAATCCCACCCGAGGATGTGTAGATTGAGTACGTTCTCCATTCTACCCCGTTCCGAGACAAAATTTCGGCAGCACCTCTCCGCTGTTCTCCAGATACACGTCTCGGCAAATAGCCGAGAGAATGTGCTCCGGAGAACAATGGGGAGGCGCCGCCGAAATCCTGTCTCGGAACGGGGTAGAACATGGAGAACATACCCAATCTACACATCCTCGGGTTGTCCATGGAAAACGCTGGACAATCCGAAAGAGCTGCGGTGATAAATATGCAATTGAATGCATATTTATCGATGCAACCCTTTCGGACGGGAGACGCCTAGGTTACGCCAGTTGACTTGAGAATGAAATCTAGTGATATGAAAAAATGGAGGAGATGGACTTGTAGCTCACCCTCGGCTGTAGAGGAAGTAGTCGAACAGCAGAGGGATGCTCAGGGGGACCAACGCGTCGGACAACGGTCACTCCGATGAAATGCGACACCACAAAGCCTGCAAATTCCATCGCGACAAAAAATTAGAACATCACAACTCATAGAACATCACAATATCATCATCATCTAACAATCATCGAATCATAAAAAAATCGTCATCTATCATCATCATCATCTAAAAATTATCGAAGCATAAAAAAACATAAACATCTATCATCAACATCATCATCTAACAATCATCTATCATATATCATCTATCATCATCATCATCTCAAAATCATCGAAGCATAAAAAATCATCATTATCTCTCCTCATCTAACAATCATCGTCATCATCATCTAAAAAAAATCCGTATGAACAAGTTATGAACATCACATTTTTCTCAAATAACTAATTTTTAGCAAGACCATTATATAAGTGTCAAAAAATATTTCATCATTGTTTTGTAGCAACACCATCATGATCAAAATACCACCGCGCAAAAAGTATATAATCACATCACAAAACAACATTGACACTTCAAACTAAAAAAAAACTCATATTTCTAATAACATCCATTGATCAATATTTTGCAAACTAACTACATCTAACAAATATGACATACATTCCATCTATCTATGCATTCATCCACCTAAAAACAGTAGCAACCCACTAAAAAAAGAAAGAAAAAATAGCTCACGTAGAGGGCCGGCTGGTCGGGTCGAGGGGGGCGCCGGCGGTTGGGGGCCGGTGATGAGCAGCAGAAGAAGAAGGGCCGGCTGCTCCAGCCGGCCGGGAAGGGGGGGAGCCGGACCGTGGCGTCGTCGAGCAGAAAGGGAGGGAGAGAAGGCGTGGACCGGCTCGGAACGCCCACGAGGAAAGGGAGGAGGAGGGCGGAGGGGAGAGGGAAGGAGGGGGGAAGGGGGAGGGGAGGGCCATGAGGCAAAGGGGCAGCGAGCCGAGGAAGGAGGAGCAACAATGAGGGGGGGGGGGGGAGAAGAGGCGAAGAGAGGGAGGAGGAGGGGAGAAGGGAAGGCGGAGGAAAGGGGACGGAGGGAGGGAGGGAGAGGGAGGAGGAGGGAGAGGGGAGGGAAGGAGAGGGGGGTGTGGTGAGGAGGGGGGGGGAGGAGGGCTCGGGGGCAGGACGGTGGGTGCTCAGGGCGGGGGCGGAGGTGGTGGTCGGCGGCGCGGGTGTGGGTCGGGGGGAAGGGGGAGATGGGGAATGGGTGGTGGGGGGCGAACCGCAGCGGATAAGGTCAAACCTATGTCGACGGCCCCTGGCCCTTTGCCACGTCATCGATCCGTGGCCGTGTGCGCTGCTATGCCGACGGCCGTCGGCATAGATACTTTGCATTTTTTTATTATGGCATATGTGTGACTCTCAGCACACTGTAAAAAATAGTCCCACCCCGTCCCGTCTAACCCTGACACAGACGACCGCCGGATATAGCTCTTTGACTTCCGCCGGACTGGGTCTGATCGGTGGACCTTTTCACCTGGTTGTCGTAGCCCAGCCCATAGCTGCACCCCCCAACACCATCCCGGCCCAACCCACCCAAAGATACCCTCCGTGTCGGCCCGACGTGGCCGTTTCCCCCCTCCGGGACACGGCGGCAGCCACGCCCGTGAGGTCTACACAGCGGGACGGGGGCCCTGGGGGGGGGTAGCAATGCCACCGGAGCATCGCACCGGGCCCTCATACATGCGGGGTGGTGTGGTGGCATGTCCGAAGAGGCGGCACGTGTCTCCGGGGTGTGCCCCCCCTCATGGACGGCGCCGCCGCCGGCACCTGGAGGGGGAAACAGACGCGTCGGGTCTACACGGAGGGGATCTTGCTGTGGGTCTGGCCCGGATGTTGCTCCAAAGTGTTCCTATGGGCTGACCTAACACAACCGGGTGGAGAGGTCCACTGGTCAAAGCCCGTCCGTGCAAAGTCAAAGGGCTAGATCCCGTGGTCAAACGCTACAGGGTTAGGCGGGACGGGGGCCCTGGGGGGTAGCAATGCCACCGGAGCGTCGCACCGGGCCCTCATACATGCGGGGGGTGTGGGTGGCATGTCCGAAGAGGTGGCACGCGTCTCCGGGGTGTGCCCCCCCTCACGGACGGCGCCGCCGCCGGCACCTGGAGGGGGAAACGGATGCGTCGGGTCTACACGGAGGGGATCTTGCTGTGGGTCTGGCCTGGATGTTGCTCCAAAGTGTTCCTATGGGCTGACCTAACACAACCGGGTGGAGAGGTCCACTGGTCAAAGCCCGTCCGTGCAAAGTCAAAGGGCAAGATCCCGTGGTCAAACGCTACAGGGTTAGGCGGGACGGGGGCCCTGGGGGGGTAGCAATGCCACCGGAGCGTCTCACCGGACCCTCATACATGCGGGGTGGTGCGGTGGCATGTCCGAAGAGGCGGCACGCGTCTCCGGGGTGTGCCCCCCCTCACGGACGGCGATGACACGGTAGTAGACGTTCTGCGGTAACGATGCAGCGTGAATATTATTAAATACTCGGAGCGCGATAAAATCATGAGTTTTTTACACAACGTGGGCACATGTGCTATAGGACTGATGGTAATTTTTCATAATTTTTGGTGATGGAGAAGTATCTGAACACTTCCCTTTACGCGGATTGCTCTCCGCGTGTCTACGACTGTGGCCGACGGCCTCCGAGGGCTAGCATGCCGCCAAATCTTGCGTAGGCGGCCTCTCACAAGTCTGGAAGTGTTGTGGCGGTTGCAAAAGCCCGGCACGTGTCTCCGGGGTGTGGCCCCCCTCACGGACGGCGCCACCGCCGGCACCTGGAGGGGGGAAACGGACGCGTCGGGTCTACACGGAGGGGATCTTGCTGTGGGTCTGGCCCGGATGTTGCTCCAAAGTGTTCCTATGGGCTGACCTAACACAACCGGGTGGAGAGGTCCACTGGTCAAAGCCCGTCCGTGCAAAGTCAAAGGGCTAGATCCCGTGGTCAAACGCTATAGGGTTAGGCGGGACGGGGGCCCTGGGGGGGGGGAGGGGTAGCAATGCCACCGGAGCGTCGCACCGGGTCCTCATACATGCGGGATGGTGTGGTGGCATGTCCGAAGAGGCGGCACGCGTCTCCGGGGTGTGCCCCCCCTCACGGACGGCGCCGCCGCCGGCACCTGGGCCAGGCCTATGCCGACGGCTATGCCGTAGGCATACCTCTGCCATAGATAGTATAAAGTAAAATAAAAAATAAAAATAAATAAACATATGCCGACGGCAAGGCCGTCGGCATAGCTGCGCACACGGAGGTGCAGTCCCACGGATCGATGACGTGGCATCGCACATAGATCGATGACGTGGCAGAGGCCTATGCCGACGGCTATGCCGTAGGCATATCTCTGCCATAGATATGCCGACGGCCGCCGTTACCTCCCGTCGGCGTAGTTTCAACGCCGTCAAACGGTCAGCGCTGACCGGGTAGGTGGGCCCGGGCTATGCCGACGGGCCCGTAGGCGTATCTCGAACGGTCCCGACAGCCTCGTCTATGCCGACGGCCCCGTCGGCATAGATAGACGTATGCCGACGGCTTTTCTACGCCTACGGCCTGTCCTAGGCCGTCGGGATAGGTCTATCTATGCCGACGGGGGCCGTCGGCATAGACGGGGCTGTCGGCGTAAGCAGTTATTCTGGTAGTGATACATACTAACCTTTCAAATTCTAACCTTTTGCAGGAAAAATAAAGACATGGCCTCCCACGCTTCCATCCAATAAAAGCTTCAAGCCAGTTTAGAAAGTCGTCAAGATGAAGATGTTCTATGTGCCTACATATTTTACGCATGTTTTAGTATTTCTTAATAATTATGTCGTCTGCGTGCGACAATTATCACCCACTTAAGCGATCATACATTTGAGTTTGTTGGGTCTGGCTTATATGTAATTTCATGAAAATTGCTCCCATCTGAATAAAATAATACAAGACTTTTCAATATCTACATTCATCATGTAACTGTAACACATTATTAAACCATCATGTAATTAAGGTTATCTGTTACAAAGGAAAGTTGCAGGCCAAAAACTATGAAATGTAAAAATAGCATCAACTTTTAGCAAATATTGTTCAGTCCTTCATCTACACTTAAACAACAAAAAGCCGTAAAGAAAAACTTCATTTCAGTTTCGCCAAGACCTTGTCCTTTCCAATTCCTTGAGTGATGTATTCAAAAATGCATTTAATATTTCTATTATCCTTGCTGATTAAGGGTACACCAGATTTCTTCGTCTCCTTGTCTTTTCCAATTCCTTGAGTGATGTATTCAAAAATGTATTTAACATTTCTATTATCTTTGTTGACTAAGGGTACAACAGAATTCTTCGTCTCCTTTGATAACATGAAGATATCTTTGGCCCCCAAAATGAAAACCTCTTATATAGGCATGCATTACCACAAAAAAGTGTAACCATGCTGCAATTAACAACTACTTAAATGGGTAAAACTCCCATCCTTAATGTTATTAACGTACATTCAAGTTTTAGTCACTAATGGCATTAACAAACGAGCTGCTGCATTTTAATACATGGATTGAAGGTTTATTCAGAAATGAAATTTCAAATGTTCATCCCACAAGAAGAACGCACCACAATGGTGGCATGTATAATTGTCGAGACCATTTTAGATAATATACACTGAAGGGACTTGACAATGGATCATCTACTTTTCTTAGGTGATTGGTGAGCATACCATTTTATCTGTGATGATAAACATTATATAATATCCTATAGTTCTGGAATAATGCAAACCTTCTCCGGTGTTGATAATTATGTCTGGTGTCTACCAATAATAGACATGCGAAGTCGCGCTATTAAACTTCTAATATACCTGCCACCTTTTCAATTAGGCTATACATGTTGAACTCGAATGCAAAAGAGGGTGCGATCTTATAAGAAATTCAATTGTTTTCTTGGATTTTCTGCGGATACTGTAGGGCTTTCAGGTTATATCTTATTTATTAACAGTTCAACTAATTTAGATCGTCTCTCTTTCATGTTTCTCATAACACTCAAATCCTCCTTCAATTGTTCGTTATTTCAATTACTTTAAAAAGTTTAGTAACTTAAAAAAAAAAGGTTAGTCAACATACACATCGTTCACCACAACATATGGAACATATTTATTTCACATCAAACTAAAATTGCAGCACACTTTTTACATGGATTCGGCAACTCAAAAGGAAAAAAATAACCCTGAAAGTTCCTCGCAAATAAAAATACAAAGCATGTAAAAAGGCACATCTTCATATCCAATTGCCCATCAAACACTTCATTCTCAGAATTTGCTCCACCACCCGAACTTGAGACTTACATGGTCAGAACAAACACATCAGGATGCAGGGCCATAAGTCTACTCAACATACGTGTCGTTCACCACATAAATATAACCAACACATCGATGCTCTTTATTTCAGATAAAACTAAAATTGCAGCACGCTGCTTACATGGACTCGATAACTCAAAAGAAAAAAAAACACACTAAAAGCTCCTCACAAATTAAAAAAACATGTAAAAAGGCACATCTTCGTATCCAATTGGCCATCAAACACTTATTCTCAAAATTTGCTACACCCAAAATTCAGACTTACATCATCCGAACAAACACATCAGGATGCAGGGGCATTGTCCAAAAATCACGGAAATTGACACTAAAGAACGATATTTGCACACCTTCAGACATCCACGCATGGCCATCCAGCGACTGAGCATCTTCAGAGAAGGAAAAATGCACAAACACAGCTCCATCACGACGAACGAGAACACGGAAACTCCTGTGATGAAAACGAAAAAACAAGAAACGGTACACAAGACCAGGCCTGTTTGCGCGACTGGTGAGTACAAACACGCGAACCAACTTTGGTCGCTGCACCACAGGAATCAACCTCCGATCAGCAACGACCACTAACTGGTATCTGCGCTTCATTTTCTACCACCAAAATCTAGAGTCTGAACACACGTCTACTCTGCTGGATATGCATACAAACTACTCACTGCAGTTTATATAGAGGTAACGAAAATAGAATATACTTCTACCCACTAAGGAATCCAAACCATCACACTAAATAATGCATTCATTCCTGACATTTATAACCGGTAATGGATTGCTGGGTAATAGTTCCCGTTACAACAATGCTGTCAAACAAACAAATTTACACCAATTATGACCTTTCAAGTATCAGTTTCCCCTTATCATTCTGTACAGGAATTTCAAGAAAATGGGTAACCCAACGTCCTGATGTACAACTAGCAATAGGCAGTTTCAATTATTTTCGGTTTCCATTCCATTTTATGGATTCTTTCTTTTAAGAACAAAACAAACACAAAGATTTCATAAGAAAAGTGTATCAATAATCAATAACTTGTATTGCCTTATATGCTTCAAATTATTCCTCAAAATTACACTAATTAAACATAAAAAAAATTACATCTTTATTTCTTCCTGGAGTTTCTTAAGCTTCAAAGGGGAATCCATATAATATAACTCAATCTGTCATTCAGCATCATTGTTCGTATCCATTAAATACGACTGGCTCTCCAATGTTTTACCCTCTATCCAATCGTCCAAATAAGATGCCGAACTGATCAACTCTCTTTCAGGACCACATAAACAACCTTCGTCAATCGTACAAAGTGCACCACCACACATATCCTTAACAGCCTTGTGAACAAATTCCATATCATCCAGTACCATACTCCAACCTTTGGTCAAATTTCTAGCTCTTTCAGATTGCCTCTCATTCTGTCTCTTAACAATAACCAATTCTTTCTCCAACTGTTCTTTACATAACTCATTCCTGGCCCTTTCACAGAAATTAACATCATCTATTTCAAATCTATATACCACCTTCAACACCTCAATCAAAGCAATGGCTGCCGATTCCTCTGCATCAAATACATTGTTTGCCAAACGCCCAAAAGACTGCTCTAATTTTCCAGAAGTATTCTCTTCATTTGTCGCAATAACAGTTCTCACATTGCATTGATACCTACTTCCATGCAAATAGTATTTATACTCTGGTTTTCTACCGCCAAGTTTTTTAACAATTTCATCCAAAATAATCTTCCGAGAAATGCGAATAACTCCCAGATTATCTAAAAAATAGAAAAATAACAAATTCTTCATCCAATCTACAACATGACAAATCGTACCATACTCCCAGATTATCAAGTCACGTTTTAGTATTAGATACATCCGTATCTAGAGAAATCTAAGACAAAAATTTTGGGACGGAGGGAGTATTTAACAAAAAGAAAGTTACCTCTTACTACTCCTGCCATTGGAGATAACTTTATACAAACTAAGACAGCCCGCCAACTACATCAACATGAGATGAAATGGTAACAGGACAAGCATACTCGATCTTTTATATACAAACCAAAGTTGTAACATCCTCCACTTAAACCTCCAGAATCAAAACGGGAACCGTTATAATATATTACACAACTATTGAATGCTAAACATTAAAATAGCTGATACAAGGACCAGTCAAATAACATACTTATAGAGATAAAACTTTAAAACAGCGTGACAAAAGGCCCGGTCAAAGACAATACTTGCAGACTAATTAAAAAAGTCCAACCCAACGACAAACAAATAGACCAATTTTTTTCGCTTCTTTCGTCCTAAATTAATCTCATACATAACGGCACAATTAAAAATCCATAAAAAAATACACGACTAAAAATAAAATCTCAAGATAAAATTACAATAATAAATTACTAAACAACGTGTCTCCGTATATTCATAACAATGCCGACCTATAAATCGCATAAATCTACGGGCGTAGCAATCGCGCGCCAATCATGATCTAGTTTTCAATCAATCAGTGATCCCTTCAATCACGCCCTCGCCTCCCGTCTCTTTCCCCGCACAGGGACCACTGCACCGTGCGTCACAGCGTGTGCGCCCCGCCGCAGCCATCGCCTGGATCGCGTGGTCTCCCGCCCGGCTTGCGCCGTCTTCCTTCGCGTCGTCTCCCCACCCGGATCGCTCCGTCCCGCCGTCACTGTTCAACAGCACCGGCTGCACCAGACCCTGTCGCCGCCGCCAACAGGACGCCAACAGCACCGGCCTCTCCCGCTGTCGCCGCCACCAACGGGTCTCCTACTGAAGCGGCCGGCGGCAACAGGACGCCTCCACCCCGGCCCTCCCCATCTAGACTAGATCAGTGCATGCACACGTACGAGATCAGTACATGCACAGGTACGCATGGAGCAGCAGCAGCAGCACTAGGGATATAATACAGATTAGTTCCCAGATTACACGTACGTACGCAGCAGCACTTTTGAAACTTGTGATGCATTCTACTCAATCCAAATGATACAAGTATTGTCTTTCTTTTCTGGTGAAGCTAGGTGTTGTCTTTTCAATTGGTTTCAAACAGACCAGTCTATTGGGCTGTATGGTTTATATAACATGTAGTTCAGCAAGTATATTTTTTAGTACTGTCCATAAAGCGGTGCATATATTTCCCAATATTTTGTTTGCATGTTGCCGTCGTCTAATTGCATGTGTTACTGTATTTTCTTTCAGTAGCTCGAAGCCATGACCAGCATCTAGCGTTCTTTGCTATTTTTTTGGAGGAGTTGTATTTGAACAATAATCATTATCATTTTCACGCCATATGATCATTGTTCAAGCTACTCTTTCGACGAGTCGTATAATTTGAACCAAATTATTCCAATAATTTGTTTGCATCTTGTCGTTGTCTAATTGCATACGTTACTGTATCTTTTCCTCTAATTATTCTTTCTAACTTCCCTTGCAGATGGATTCTCCGACACCGTCCAGCGAACGTATTCCTTTTAAAGAATTGTCCAACTCCATCAACGCAGGTCATATTGATTGATCAGATAAATTGTAGATGTACCATGTGTTGCACAACACCTAATTATTATATTATGTATTTTTTAGGTGTTGTCAACCTTAAAGGCCAACCTACGGATGTGAGAGAACGGAATAGACAACGTGCTAGGGAGCGATATGCGCAAATGGATCAACGGAAGAAAGATGAACTACTTAAGAAGCGTCGTGAAGCCTACAGAAAAAAGAAAGGTCAAACATCATTTAATTCCGAAGAGGCACAGTTAGGGACAACTCGACTTATGCCCTCCCAACTGCAAAACAAGTGAATTGTTGAAGGTGCACTTCACGATCAATAACCTCATTAGTTCAATCATACCACTTATTGGTTCCATGTTTCTAACGTAACTAATAAATCTGGTCCTTGATTCTGCCTAGGAGACAAGGCATGGAATGAGGAAAATGTGGATCATAATGAAGCTAGCAAATGGTTAGACATAGATGGCACATACGAACGTCAAACGATCCATATGCCATCTCAAGGGCAAGACAATCTCCTAACTGGTATGAAGGCAACTAATTCTTGGTTAAAATGAGTGCATATATACTCATAATTCATGCCTTATGGAGCTACACACGTGAAGATTTTTTTCCTACGTAGATATTGTTGGCGTACCTAATTGCAATAATGATGGGCTCGCATCATCCATCATTGAGCCACGACGTACAGATGCCAAAGAGCGGAAGAGGCAGCGTGATAGGGATCGATATGCATAGATGGATAGCACGAAGAAAGCTGAACTATTAAAAAGGCAACACGAAGCCCATCAAAAAAGAAAATCATCGACAAGGAACAAGGAAAATGAGGTTCCTCATGAAGATAGCGAGTGGCTAAACAGAAATGACACATACCAGAGGCAACCCGTTCATATGCCATCTCAAGTGCAAGAAAACATCATGGCTGGTATGATTGAACTAATTCCTCTTTGAAATGAATGCATCTATGTTAGTAATTATGTCTTGTGGTGACAAAGTATGTGATGCCATTATGCTATGTAGATATTGACATCAACAATTTTAGAAATGATGGACCCCCGCCATCCGTCATTCAACCACAACCCCTAGATCCCAAAGAGCGAAAGAGGCAATGAGATAGGGAACGATATGCACAAATGGATATCAAGAAGAAAGATGAACTACTAAAAAGGCAACATGACGCAAGGAATTCATCGTCAGGTAAGAATTGCACAACACCAACCACCAATAGCATGCAACACATTTTCTATGATCTTTCCACACCAACCAACCATCTTAATTATTTAGCATTATCATTAGAGCAAACCAATACTACACGTGCAAAGGATAGGGCACGCTATGCCAATATGATTGCAGAGAAAAAGCAAGCAAAGAGGGCTCTCCGCACATCAGGCCGGAACACTCTGAGTCAAGATTCCATAGCCATGGAGAACCCATTATTTATCCCCGAGTTTGATCATATTAATGCGACCGCATCTGGTACTCATAGCTCCATAATCACACATGATTGGTCTATTCCTGAGGTCAATGGCACCCCTGTTTATATCCAATCTGCTTCTGAGCATATGTCGGGTGTGGAGACCCCTGATATGGATGTCAGCAAAGTACCACGGAGGAAACATGTGACACCCAGAGAAAGGAACACTTTGATGGATCACCAAAACCAAGCTTTCCACGCACGTGGTAGGAAGAATATGACCACATCAATGGATGAAAACCCATCGATTAACAACGGTAATGTTTTTTACTTCATCTGTATGCTTCTCTAATATAGGTCACTGAAAATTGTAATGACCATACTTTTATGTTGTATTCGCAGAAAGTACATCCCAAGTACCTGAGACTGGCGAAATACATTCAACGCCCAACAATGATGTGGATCCATTGACGAATTAAAATCTGTTGATGACTATGGAAGGTTGCAACCATTTTGAACTTCCAACACACTCAGAAGCCAATAATGATGGTATTTTTTTTTACTAAATTTATAGCACAACCTATTTGAGGCATAGGGCTCATAAGTAATTATAAAATAGGCAATAAAGAGGGTGTCATATTGGAGGAAGACTTAGAAGACAAGGAAGGTTACATGTTCGTTGGGCAAGGTACTTTTGTCAGGTTCCACGTCGTTGTGGATATATCATGTGTGTATTTTTGTACTCATGGTGTTAAGTACCATTTCAGAGGACACCGATGAGGATATCGATATGGATGAGGCTGACGATGATTCTGCTTCAGTATCAAGTGTTCTAGATCCCTACGACATGGTGTATAGCAAAATCCCGACAAACACGCACAAGCTGAAGCCAGTAGAAGACTGCAAGCATTGCTATGCAAAGAAGTTTGAACGTGAGGCCATAGGATTCTGTTGCCGTAAGGGGAAGATCAAACTAGCCAACACGGAAACGCCACCCGAGCTCATGAGGCTGTGGACGAGTGCAGACCCTGATACTAGGCATTTTCGCGACAACATCAGGTTTTTCAATAGCCATTTCTCATTCACCTCACTATATTGTCACCTTGATAGTGATACAACAAACACATCAAAGCACCCTATCTATACATTTCGTGCCCATGGCCAAATGTACCACAACATACGGTCATTTGGTAAACAAGAAGGTTTGGATCGTAGTCACCTAGAGCTCTACTTCTATGATGATGACCCCAGTTTAGAGCATAGGTACCGCAGTTGCCGCAAAGAGCAATGTCAAAAAGACAAACAAGTAATCACACAACTGGTCGACATACTTCCTGGCAACCCATACTCTGAACACCTTCGGAGTATGGGGCATGTTGATGACTATTGTATAACACTTAACCTTGACCAAAGGATGGATCAGAAAAGATATAATGCACCTACCACTTCAGAAGTAGCCGCTGTGTGGGTGGAGGGTAGTGAACGCCGAAGGCAGTTCGACAACAGTGTCATCCTACAAGGGAAGAATAGAGATATATATGGCATCAAGTCCTATCATGGATGCTATGATGCGCTGTCATACCCAATGTTCTTCCCTAGAGGTGAACTTGGGTGGCATACCGATATCCCGAAGGAAGGTGTGTCCTATGAAACTGTGATGGCAGCTCGTGCAGCTCGTCTAGCTCGTCGTGATAACAATGTATCTAACAAACCCCCACTCAACGCCAACAATGATGATGATGAAGGTTAGTGTTGCAATTAGTTGTTACATGAGTAGTCTGGTTTGCAATATTCTCTCCAGTTATCAACACCATCGAGTTTCAATTTTGTATGCAGCTTCTGGAGGCAGACTATGTGTGTCTGTGCGGGACTACTATTGCTACAAATTCCAGATGCGTCCAGGGATATTCAATCCGATCCTCTATGGTAAACGTCTTTTCCAACAGTTCGCAGTCGACACATACATCAAGATTGAGAACTCTTGTTTGGATGGGGCCATCAAGATACAATAAGGGCGGACCTATACCAAGGTTTGATGGACAGCTTACATGCTGGTGAGGGTAGGGCGGATGCTATTGGAAAGCGTACAGTGCTAGGCACATCATTTATCGGGGGTCCACGGGACAAGAGGCGTCGCTACATGGATGTTATGGCCTTAGTGCGGAAGTATGGCAAGCCGGATGTCTTCCTCACAATGACATGTAACCCAAACTGGGACGAGATTAAGCAACAACTCTATCCTGGTCAGACACCTCAGGATCGTCCAGATCTCGTTGTTCGTGTTTTCAGGCAAAGTTGGAGGAACTCAAGAATAAGTTGCTTCAAAAGGACATCTTGGGCAAGGTGAGGGCTTATGTGTATGTAGTGGAGTTCCAGAAGAGGGGTCTGCCCCATGTCCACTTCCTTCCCATCATGAAGGGGCGGTACAAGCTCACGTGCCCTGAACAGTATGACCGTCTTATCTCAGCCGAGCTGCCAAACAAGAAGTACCCAGAATTATACAAAATGGTCGTGAAGCATATGATGCATGGACCATGTGGTGCTTTGAATCGTGAATGCCCATGCACAAAGGGTCGTCCTGCTTGCAAGAATCAATATCCTCGGCCTTTCAACGCAGCTACCTTGCAAGGCAAGGACTCCTACCCTCTATACAGACAACGTGAAGACGGTCGCAAAGCAATGGTCCGAAAGGAATGGCTAGATAATAGGTGGGTCGTCCCATACAACCCGCACCTACTGCGTTACTTCAATTGTCACATCAATGTTGAGGCTTGTGGAAGCATAAAGGCAGTTAAATACCTATTCAAGTACATATACAAGGGTCATGATAGGGCATCTATTTCTATGAGTGAGGCTGACAAGGCTGACAAGAATGGAGAAATAGATGAGATCAAACAATATAGAGATGCTAGGTGGGTGACTCCTCCCGAAGCCTTGTGGAGGATATATGGCTTTGAATTGAGTAAGAATTCCCCACCTGTGGTGCAGCTTCAACTCCATCTGCCAAACATGCACATGGTGTCATTCAAAAAGGACCAAGATATCGAACTGGTGGTTAACCGTGAAGGTGCCGAGAAGTCAATGCTTACCGAGTACTTTGAGGCAAACAGGTTACATGAGGAGGCTTGTTCTATCTTGTACAGGGACTTCCCCGAGTGGTATACCTGGCAGACAAGTCAGCAAAATAAATATTGGAGAAGAAGGGAACGAGATACAGGTGGACAAGTTGGAAGAATTGTGGCGGCTCATCCAGCCGAGGGGGAACGCTATTACTTGCGGGTACTTCTAAACCATGTAACTGGCGCCACCTCCTATGAGGACCTAAGGACAGTTAATGGTGAGATCCTACCAACCTTTAGTGAAGCTGCAGAAAGAAGGGGGTTGATCGAAGGAGACAACACACTAGATGAGTCCCTCACTGAATCTACGTTATATGATATGCCATCATCTCTACGAAGGCTCTTTGCAACAATATTGGTATTTTGTGAGCCAAGCGATGTGCGTGGGCTCTGGGAGAAGCACCTGGAGGCATTGTCAGAAGACTATCGCCGTAACAATCCATCCAAAGTTGCAGTTGAGCAAATGGTTCTAATAGATATCAGGAATATGCTACAATCAATGGGCAAGGAGATAGAGTCATTCCCTCTCCCCGATATTAATGAAGATTATGACACTGCCAACGGTGTGCCAAGGGAGATCTTCGAGGAATCCACCATCGAGCCCAACATTGAGGACACAAACCTATCAGACTCACTTAATACGGATCAGAGGAATGCGTACGATGAAATTATGTCTGTTGTTGATGGTGATGTGGGTGGTGTGTTCTTTGTAGATGGACCTGGAGGCACCGGCAAGACTTTTTTGTATAGGGCACTTCTTGCAACGGTGTGTATGCAGAATAAGATTGCTGTAGCAACAGCTACATCCGGTGTGGCAGCTACCATAATGCCTGGTGGGAGAACGGCACATTCACGGTTTAAGATACCGTTGAGCATTGACGATGGTGGTTTTTGTAGCTTCACTAAACAAAGTGGGACTGCCAAGATCAGCTTCTCTCATTATTTGGGACGAGGCTTCCATGACAAAGAGACAAGCAGTGGAGGCGCCGGACAACAGTATGACTTGCCATTCGGTGGAAAGACAATAGTGTTCGGTGGAGATTTCAGGCAGGTACTCCCTGTCGTCCGTAAGGGTTCAAGGGCTCAGATAATTGATTCTTCCTTGCGTAGGTCTTATCTTTGGGATTGCATGCGTCATCTAAAGCTGACACGCAATATGAGGGCAGATAGCGACCCATGGTTTGCACAATACTTGTTGCGGATTGGTGATGGAAAGGAGGAGGCCAGTGATGATGGTGATATCCACCTTCCAGACGAGATCTGTGTGCCGTGTACTGGGAAGGACACCGATCTTGATACACTGATATATAATGTTTTTCCCGGTCTTAGTGCTAACATGGCAGACCCAAGCTACATCACCTCAAGAGCAATATTATCGACCCGAAATGATTGTGTGGATAAGATTAATATGAAGATGATCAATCAATTTCAGGGAGATGAGATGGTGTATCATAGCTTTGATTGTGCGGTCGATGACCCTCATAACTACTATCCTTCTGAGTTCCTTAACACTTTGACACCTAATGGGCTGCCTCCACATGTGTTAAAGCTAAAGATTAACTGCCCTATTATATTACTTAGAAATATTGACCCCGCAAATGGACTTTGCAATGGCACGAGGCTGGTGGTCCGAGGATTCCAGAGGAATGTCATCAATGCTGAAATTGTGTTGGGGCAACATGCTGGAAAGAGGATCTTCTTGCCAAGGATCCCCCTTTGCCCCTCTGATGATGAGATGTTCCCTTTTCAATTCAAGAGGAAGCAGTTTCCTATTAGGCTTAGCTTTGCCATGACAGTCAACAAGGCACAGGGGCAGACTATTCTGAACGCCGGTATTTACTTGCCCGAACCAGTGTTCTCTCATGGTCACTTGTATGTCGCACTATCTAGATCCACTGCTAGAAAGAACATAAAGATCCTTGCCATCCCGGCTGTTGACAATAAGAAAAGGAACTCAGTTGATAGCAAACAGAAGACATCCAAGTGTCCTCCTGGTACATACACGAGGAACATCGTCTATAAAGAGGTCCTTACATCATAGGTGAGATATTTGGCACATATACTTTCAGTAATCAAACTATGTCTTTCTAAATTGTGTATACCAACATTAACAAATTAATTTATTTTGTGCAGGTCAGCTCTATATATTGTGGTAATTGTGTTAGCATTGACATACTATAGATACTATTTTGTTTACGAGCACACTATCTCGAGGCAACTATTTACTTCACTTGAACTATTCACTTCATCACAAGACATGATGGGCTGTTGTGTGCACACTTATTGTATAATCTTTTACCTTGCTTTACAGATTGATATATTACGATCCATTAAGTTAGATAAATAATACTGGTATGGTAAATGACAAATGTGCTCTGTTTTCCTTTACTCAATTGCGACCAATGCTTGTTTTCGTTCATTTTTATCATTATCGCCCGTAGCAACGCACGGGCATTTAACTAGTTTGCTTAAAACTTTGTAGGTAGCATTTGAATGTGACTATGAATACATAAAAAAATTGTTGTTTTTTTTTCACATTTCAAAAATCATTTTTGTGCACATGAGCACGTGCTACCGAGAGCCAAATTGGATTTCCGAACCGTGAAATTTGGTTCTTGCCGTAATAGTTATTTGTTATAAAAGTTCAGTTTAGTCCTTCCATGGCGGCGAAGAATGGCGGGGAAGATGGACCGGAGCGCGCGGTGGCGGGGCAATGGCGGCCGAGGGGGGGGGGGGGGGGAGCGGAAACGGCCGCGCGGAAATTTCCCTCGCGCCAAATCTTGCTGCGAATAGGGGGCGACGGGTCGGCCTCCCACCCCGTGAATCTAAAGGCGAACTTTTGCCGTGCCCCGCAAAAACTTTTACGGGTCGGATGCGTTTGCGAGGTCTGCTCGGGCAGAATTTTCCGCGCCAACCCGTATTTTGACGATTATTTTACGGGTCGCGGCGTTATACGGGGTCTGCTAGACATGCTCTTATCCATGTATGGGGTTGTCTATATTACTGCAAAGGGTACTGCACATGTACGTTTTTTTTTAGAAAAAGGCCATCCTGGCTAGTTTTACTACAAACTAAATAGAAATTACATCATCCACAAGTTTGGGAAGGAGGCAGCCTCCTATGTTCAATTAGTTTATCTAAAAAAAATGTACTATTAGTATGAGATTAATTTGTTTTTGAGATATGCAAATATACAGAAAACGTCCGAGTCAAGGGCGGTCAGATCGTGTGCATTATCAGTGATTTTTCCATCATGAAAATTTAAGCGACCGAGAGTTGTTCATCACATCGCCAAGGTTGCTAGGAAGAACAAGGGAGGAGAACTGCTGATCGTGCTTCAGCAAACTGGGAACATTTTTTTTCAACGGAAAAAGTAGTCCAAACAGATAAGCCACACGCATATGGCATCAGTTGATTCTGCCCAGTTATTCTTCAGAGTATGGGGTAAGAAGTACAGACGTACTACATGAGAGACAAAAAAATGTTCAGGTTTGTACTTCTTACCCTACCATGAAGAACCCTACCATGACGGGAAAAATGTTCTGCTTGGAGTTTGTAGCTGTTCTCCAGCACCTCTGTATCCTGCCGCGGGTGTGTGGGTGTGTGTTGTATGTGGTGGTTTGTGGTGATCGATGATCATTGCTTTATATATAAAGCGGGGCGGAAGTCTTTTTCGGCAATAATTGAAGTCTATGTGAGATGATATTTCTAAAACACCATTAGAATCCATCATTTTTTATCTCTGATGAACAAAGTGGAACATATAAAAAGTCAGACTAACACATTTTTTATTTGCAATAAAAAACTGGATACTGCTAATTACATATAAATATATAAACATATACAAATGATATTTTATACTCTCTCTGTACAGATATATTTGTCGCTAGTAGTTTCTAGCACAATGTTCGCCACATACAATTGTTTTTGCTTTTTCCTAAACTACCCTCCCACCTCGTCCACTCTCTCGCTCACTCACCCACTCTCTGTCTCGCTCGGGAGAATTGATTTTAACCCCCCCTGTTCGCTCCACTTTGATCTTTTACCCTTCCGTTCGCTTGCCTTCCTCTGAGACCCCCCGTTCCTGTGTAATTCTCGCTGATTGCCCCCCCCCGGCGTTGTTAACTGCTCAATTAGCTAATAATGAAACAAAGCTGGACTTATTATGTACTGATTTGACTAAAATGCTCTCGTACAGTTTCGGGTCCTCAAGACGTGATACAGCGAGGTGAGCTGGCCCGTTCGTTTTCACTTCTCGCCTCCCTCCCCATCTGCGACCTAGCGAGGCGACCAGCCGCCAGAGCCGCTGCGCGCCGGCGTCCGCCGACCCTGCTGCTCCGCCGCATCTCCTCCCCCATCTGCCGCCCTCCATTGCTGCCCCAAGGTAAGGCAACTTCTCCCCTTCTGTTTTTCATGGATTTTGTGTGGTTTCTCTTGTACATTTGTCTAAAATCTAGAAACCCTAGGTGCTGAGAGTGATTTACATGAGGATTTGAGTGGGAGGGGTTGTATCCTCAAAGGGATGTGATGGATCTGAAAAGGTAACATCATATTCCCTTGTTTTAGTTTGATGTATGCATGAGTTTTGTGTGAAATTTCTGATTTTTCTCTATGTATATTGAATAGGATCGATGCAATTTCTGATTTTTTGTGTGAAACATAGCACAGTTAAAGAAAATCCTGTCATTCTTCATTTTGAGAATTTTCTTTTTTGGCTGGGACAACCGGACGAGTACAGGGATGCCTTTTAAACCGAAGAGTACTTCTGTCCATTCTTATTTCTATTTGATGATTATACACTAACAAACTTGTTGAACAGGTAAAAGGGGGGTATCAGCAACCACTGGACAGAAGTGGGGGGCTCAGAGTGAGGCGAACGAACAAAGGGGTAAAAGATCAAAGTGGAGCGAACAGGGGGGTTAAAATCAATTCTCCCCTCTCGCTCTATACTTATGCGACCATGCTAATAGACATATACCTGTCGATGGTGCATGCCCAGTGTGTCACGGGGGGGCTGAAGATTTGCGTCATATGCTGTTCCAATGCGACTTAGCAAAGAGCCTATGGGCCAGGCTGGTTCTATCAGAGCGTATTGACTTCACTGTACAAGTGGACAGATCGGGGTCGGCAATTCTGGAATTTCTGTTGCTGGAGTCAGACCAACCTTTGCTAATGATGCCAAACTTGAAGGAAAAGGAGGTGATTGCGACTGGATGCTGGTATCTCTGGTGGCTGCGTCGACGACACACTCATCATGATTCTGTTCCTCCTAACTTCAGGTGGCACATCTCTATTCTGGCAATAGTGAAAAACTATACAAATTCTGTGATGCAGAAAAGAAGACTGGTGGAGCATAGGTGGAAGAGACCGGAGCCAAGGTTCATAAAACTTAATGTTGATGCTTCATTCCATGCGGATGAGGGGGCAGGTTCTGTTGCAGGTGTGCTACGAGATGATAGAGGAAATTTCATTGCAGGGTTTTGTAAATTTATACCATTGGCAGCAGATGTTGTGACTATTGAAGCAATGGCATTGCGAGATGGATTATTTCTGGCGAACTCCTTGGGTTTCAACAGAGTAGAAGCGGAGTCGGACTCGTTGAACGTCATCAATTGCTGTCGAGGACAAGATCAACGGTGGGATGCAGCTGCAGCGGTCTTCGCCGAGTGCATAGATTTGTCTACGTCGATAGGAAAGGTCATCTTCTCTCATTGCTTTCGTGAAGCAAATTCAGTTGCTCATGAGCTAGCAAAGTTTAGTTTTTGTAATAAATGTGATGACAGTTGGACTAACGAACCTCCTGAGTTCTTAGTTAGCCAACTGGAGTAACTATTGTTTGAGTCTAATAAAGCTAGCCATGACGGCCTTTCCAAAAAAAAAAATTCTCCCCTCTCGCTCAGCCGAATCCCTCGCCCGCGTCGCCGGCGCCTCTCCCTCGCCCGCGTCGCCGGCGCCTCTCCATTGGTTCCGTCGCCATCGCCAATATCTCATTTTTATTCACCGGTGGCTGATTTCGAGTGCGTCGGCTCGATCTGCAACGGCCTTCCTCCACTCCAACGCCGTGCGGTACGTCACCCCTTCCTAGCTCCCTCGCTGCTGCTCATCTGGACTTGATTTGATTCACCCACCCCTGTCTCTTCTCCCTCTCTGACCCCGTCTCCATTACCAGGACGACGCCATGGAAGGGCCACCATGACCAGGAGCAGGACGACGCCTTGGAAGGTTCACCGACAGCAGCAGCTATGGTCCGGTCTTCTCCACTGACAGGGATATGGACATGGAGGTCCGCCATGGAAGGCCTGGAGCTCGTCATGGAGGGTCCCTCCTCTCTCTTCCCCTCCCTCCACTCTGTTGGTTGGTTGGACGGAAGACCACCGCGAGTCCGGCTCTGCTTCTTCCACCGCTGCTCCCCTCCCACCATAGTGCATAGTGCCAGAGGCGCTGTGCCAAGCACGGAAGGTATCACTCTCCTCCCTATTTGCTTGCTTGCTGCAACTTATCTTCAGAGATGATAAAACTGTAGAAATCTGAAACTGCAGAAACCTTTAGAGTTCCTTCTTTAGAAACTTTTATTCTGGCGCAGTTTGTACAGATTTTTATGTACAGTACGCAAAATCATATGACTGCTGAAAATGGACCGTCGTATATACCTGTACAAGGTTGGGAGAGGCACGGTCAGCGTTGGTGTATTTTCAGTTTGTACTGTCATAATTTTCAGTTTGTAAAACTGAGAAGTGTATTTTACATTTTGAAACTGGGTTCTGCTTGCACTATCATACAGTAATCTTTAGTTTGTAAATGACTGTTAATTGATGGGTTTCTTCTCTGGAATTAGATTTGGGGAGCCACCTCGATCCAGAGTGTCATCGTGCTTGTAGAATTGTAGCCGTTCCTTCTTCTAGGAATGGAGCTAAGCTACCATCCCAGAAATGCAATTACTCTTTACGCTGTTTGAGCAGAACCCAGTGAAGTTGTAGCTTAATACAGCACATTTGTTACTATGCTCCTTTACTATTGCACTATCCATGTAATCACTTTGCATTGCATTGCTCCTTTTCCTGTTGCTAGCCGAGGTGTGACAGTTTTTTTGTTGCTGAAAAATTCAGATCATGTGTCGTTTGTCAAGGAAATCGCTGTGATTGATCCCCCGGAGCATCTTATCTTTTTGTTGAATGTGCTTCAGGCATGAGGCATGACTTCACATATCTGAGTAAGAGTTTTCATTTCCAGGGATTCTTCAGTCGTGCCAACAGACCCTTTGTCATGCAAGTTGAAATAATCTAATAATTATTACACTTTTAGATTAGAGAAGAGAAAGATCCAGAGATTTTCATACCTAGAGGAACTCGCCTTCTTGATGCTCCTTGCTTACATGAGGTAGTCCTCGGGAATTTTTCCTCCAGGTCTGGCTATTTTGATCCTTTGCTATCTGTGATGGGAGAAGGGAGAGCAGGGAGGGGTGGGGGTGGGGGGGGGGGGGGGGGGGGGGGGGGGATAGCAGAGAAGGTTAGAGCATCTCCAGCCGCGCACCCAACAGCCCCCCCCCCCCCCCCCCGGCGATTTTTTAGCGCCGGCGCCCAAAAATCGGCCCAGTCGCGCCCCCAGGAGCCTGTTTTTCGCCGGTTTGGGCCGAAACTGGCGCCGGCGGACCCAGGCCGAACCCAGCGCGTTGGGGGGCGCCCGGGGGCGCCGGGGCAATCGATTTTGGCGCGAACGAACTGCGGGCCCGCTCCGTCAGCGACCCCCGCCTCATCGTCCTCACAACGCCTCGGTTTCCCGTGGGGAATCAATGCCAAGGCTGCCGCCGGTCAGCCTTCCATTGATTCCTCACGGGCGGCGCGGCGCGGCGATGCACCCCCTCCTGCCACGCGTACACATGGCGCCCACACCCCCTCGGCTGCTATATAAGCAGCGCCTCCCCTCGCCTGTGGCCGCACCCCCGCCTACAGCCGCCGAGCTCTCCATCTCTCCTCTCTCTCCCCGTGCGCCGCCGCCGACGTTCCTCCCCTCTCTCCCCGTACCCAGCCGCGACGATGGGCGAGAGGTTCCCCGGCGATGGGGCGGCGGCCAATGGCTTCGGCCGCCGCTCGTTGCACGAGTGGGAAGCCTACTTGCTGTTCGAGGCTAACGTCCCGGCGCCTCCCGACATGCGCGCGCCGGGGCGGTGGAAGCTCAGCGCCGGTGGCGTCCCCATTCCCCCGCTGCCCGACGTCACCGCGCGCGCCGACTACTTCGCCGATGAGGTCGACCGCGTGCGGGCGTCGCTGACGGAGGAGCAGCGGGCCCTCCCGCAGTACGCCGCCGGCAACCACGAGGCGTGGGCGGCGTACTTCCAGCGCCGGCAGGCGGAGCGGCTGGCCTCCACCAACAACGCGCCGTTGGTGCGGGGGACCAAGAACAGCGACGGCCGCCGCCTGTGGTGGGGCGTCCCCGGCCGCACGCTCCACGTCGTCCTCCAGCACCTCGAGGACGGCAACGTGCCGCCGTTGACGTACCCTGCCGCCCCGTTCCCCCGCCGGAGCGGCGGCCAATGGATGCCGAGGAGGGCCGGCTCCTCTTCTTTCTCCTCCCGCTCCTCCTCCCACTCCTCCGGGTCGTCGGCGCTGTTCAGCGTCAAGGCCGAGCCCGCGGAGACGCCGCTCGGCCGGCGCACCCGCAACGCCGGCATCGTCATCAACGAGGACGGGCGCGCCTCCTCGGCTCCTCCCCGCTTCGTCAAGCCGAAGACGGAGCCAGGGCTCGCCGCCGTGAAGACGGAGCCAGGGCTCGCCGGCGTGAAGACAGAGCCAGGGCTCGACGACGCGGCGGCCTTGAAGTGGGCGCGCGAAGACTGGGCGCGGACGGAGCTGGAGCGCCAGCGCCGCGCCCTAGAGCAGTTCACAGCTCGGCGCCGTGGCCGCGACGAGGGAGGCGTCGTCGTCCTCGACGACGACGCGCCGCCACCTGTCCGCCAGGGCGACCCCGGGCAGGGGTCCAGCAGGGGCGGCCGCGTGAAGGAGGAGAAGGACGACGAGGACAATGGCGGCGGCGGCGACTGCGGCGACTTCGCCTCTCTCAGCGCGTTATTCGGCCTGTAGTCGCGGCCTTTTTTTTCCCTAAGTACTTTATCTATGTAAAAAACTATTTTAGTTCGCCGAAGTAATGTACTGTTTCGCCGAATATTTGTCCCGTTCGCCGAATTTTAGTCGAATTAAATGTTCAAAAAAGTTTAAAACAGGCGCCTGGGGCCGACCCTGGGGGCGTCGGCTGGGAACCAGATCGCCCCCAGGCCGAATTTAGCGCCGGTTCGCCCCTAGGCGGCGATTTTTCGAGCCACCTGGGGGGTGAACGGCTGGAGATGCTCTTAGCATAGGTAGGCCATGGGGAGGACAACTGGGCATCAAATCATAGCTTGTTCCAGTTATATCATATATTGCTGTATGGAGCAGCTCTCCTTCCTTTTTCCATCAAAAAGATGTCAAAGATCAGAACTTACTAAAGCATTAAATTATTGTATTAATTAAATGAAGAACTTATCATCACTTATATGCCAAGATTAGTTACCACAATAAGAAATTCACGGCGTACACACTAACATCTCTACTATTAAAGTGGTAACGGTGAACATATAACAAAGTTTTTTGTTCACTTATTTCTCATTGAAAAATAATGCTTTGGTCTTTCCTGTTACTTATTTGGTCGACATGCACTTTTTTTCCGGTGCTTAGCTCTTCTTGTATGCTTTAATAGTTTGTACAAATACTAAATTCCATATATTGGAAGTTATGTACAGTCTCGATACACTATTTGCAGGTCTAATATCTGGGAGTTCGAACAAGTTGGATGAATTTCTCAATTCCAATTTCTCTATTTTTACCCAATGCCAAAGGTAACCAATATTAGTTCTGGATGCGTGAAAACAGTTTGCCGTAGACATTATTAGAGAACCAACGCTAACACATTTCTTTGATAGGCAGTAACCAGTAAATAACTTACGGCGACAGTACAATACATATATGTACAGGTATGCTCTTATTATTGCTCATCACATTCGATATCCAGTGTGGAGTTTATTGTAATTTTGGCAACTTGCAAAGTCACAAATTCGAGGCAATATTATTAATACTTGCCTTGTAGTATAAACATAATAAAGTTCAATTGCTAACATCGAAAGATAGAGATCTGTACAAGAACACCGAAGAGCACTATATTATCTGTAGCATAAGAGTAAATCCTCTGTCATATTTAAGAGCGGACCTCAGCCTGTAAGGGTTTCCTTATAGACGATGTTGTTCATCGAGGTCTGTAAGGACAAGGCAGATCTTTTTTGCTTCTTTGATTTACTGCTTTGCTTCTTGCCATTCTCCTTCTCCTTCTCCTTCTCAATGAGGATCTTTATGTTTCTCTTCGCGGTGGCTCGAGACAATGCGACATAGAGTTGACCATGAGAGAACACCGGATTAGGTTGGTACACACCAACAATCAGAATCATCTGTCCTTGAGCCTTGTTAATCGTCATAGCAAAGCTAAGCCTTACAGGAAATTGCTTCCTCTTGAACTTGAATGGAAACATGTCGTTGTCAGACGGGCATAGGGGTATTCGAGGAAGGAAGACCCTCCTACCCGCGTGTTGTCCAATCACGATTTCTGCGTCGATGGCGTTCCTCTCGAAACCTCGCACCACAAGCCTCGTCCCGTTACACAGACCATTAGCCGGATCAATGTTCCTCAGAAGTATGACAGGGCAGTTGAGCTTCAGTTTGAGTGCATGCGGAGGCAGACCGTTGGGAGTCAATCCATTCAGGAACTCGGGAGCGTAGTAGCCATATGGGTCATCCTCTGCACTGTCAAAGCTATGGTAGATTACTTCTTCTCCCTGAAAACGCTCTACCATGCGTATGTTTATCTTGTCGACGTTGTCGTTCGTGGTGGAGAGGATTGCGCGTGAAGTCATGTAATTCGGATCGGACATGTTGTCATCTAGTCTCGGAAACACATGGTCAATCAGCTTCTCCAGGTCGTCACCCTCGCCTGTAGACGGCACACAAATATCTTCAGGGAGTCATATGTTTCCTTGATCGTCAACTTCCTCGGTGCCATTGCCTACCCTTAGCAAGTAATCCGCAAACCAGGTGTCATTATGAGCCCTCATGTTGGTGACGAGCCTTAGCTGGCGCATACCCTTCCAGAGATGTGAACTTCGGAGGGTTGCATCGATTATCTGACCCCGGGACCCTCTCCTAACGACCAGAAGCACCTGCCTGAAGTCCCCGCCAAACACAACAGTTTTTCCTCCAAAGGGTCAGTCCCGTCTTCCCATGATGTCGTGCATGCTTTTGTCCAGTGCCTCGACCGCCTGTCGCTTAGTCATGGTGGCCCCGTCCCATAGTATCAATGAGGCCATCCTCAGTAGCTTGGCAGTACCACTCTACTTCGTGAAGGTGCATGATGCGCCATCGTCGCAGCTCAATGGGATCTTGAACCTTGAGTGGGCAGTCCTGCCTCCAGGCATGATAGAAGCGGCGACGCCTGACGTCGCGGTAGCGATAGCGATGTTTCCCTCGCTTCGAACCTTGGCAAGCAGCGCCCTGTACAGGAACGTCTTCCCTGTACCTCCCGGGCCATCAACAAAGAACACACCCCCATCACTGCGTTCAACTGCAGCTAGTATCTCATCGTATGCAACCCTCTGCTCCAAGTTTAGCGACGATGCCAATTTAGTGTCGTTGATGTCAAAATCAACGTTGGATTCCTCGATCACCTCTCTGGCCTCGCCCTCGGTTGGGTCGAACGCATCGTCAATGCCTGGAAGAGCGAAATCAGCTATGTCTTTGCCCATGGACTGCAACATACCCCTAATGTCAAGCAAGACCATCTGCTCCACCTCAACCGGGCATGCGTGTGATCGCCGATAGTCATCAGACATAGGCTCAAAGTGCCTATCCCATAAACCACGCACGTCGCCTGGCTCACAGTGCACCAAAATTGTTGCGAAGGGCCTCCTGAGCGAACATGGCATCGCCCACTGCTCTGCCTCGGTAAGACAATCGTCGAGCGTGTTGTCTGCCTCGATGAGTCCCAGCCTCTCAGCAGCCTCTCGAAAGCTACCACATAGCCTTTCGTCCACGGTGAGCAGGTCCTCGAAGGATGTCTTGCCCGGAACATGGTTTAGCAGCACACGCAGATAGTATCGCTCCCCCTCGGCAGGGTTGGCAGACACGATTCGACCTATTTGATAAGGCTCCACCCGCGGCTTCCAATACTTCGGTCCCTTCTGCCATGTGAAGCTTCCAGGAAAATCCTTATACAATAATTGCCTAGCCCACGGGTGGACCTGGTTAGCCTTGAAATACTCGGTCAACATGGATTTGGAAGCATTCGCAGAGGCGACGACGTCGGTCAAGTCAGCTTGCTCATTGAATGCCACCCTGTGCATATTCGAGAGATGAAGAGGCAACTGTAGGACAGACGGGGAGTTGGCACATAGGGGGAAACCAAATATCCTCCACATCGCCTCCGGAGGAGTAACCCACCTCGCGTCGACGTATCTTTTGATCTCATCAATGTTACCATCGGCGTTGGGCTGGTCGATGCTGAAAGAAGCCCTATCATGGCCCTTATATATGTACTTGTAAAGGTATTTGACGGCCTTTATGCTGGAGCAGACCTCAACGTTGATGTGGCAATTGAACATCATCAAAAGGTAAGGGTTATAAGGCACAACCCATCTGTTCAACATTTTGCCCCGGACCTTAGCCTGCCGACCATCATCTCGACGACGATAAACTGGGTATGAGTCCTTGCCTTGTGCCGTGTTTTCATTGAACGGCCGCGGGTATCTGCACTTGCACTCGTTCTGTTGCATGCACACATTTTTGGGGTTGAGAGCACCGCATGGTCCGTGCATCATATGTTTCACCACCAAGGCGTGGAGTTCAGGATACTTCTGCTTGTCTGGGAGCTCGGCAGAAATGAGTCGATCGTACTGCTCCGGAACGACAAGCTTATAGGCAGAATCCATGATCAACAAAAAGTGTTGGGTGGGGGGGGGGTTGGGGGGGGGGGGGGGGGGGGAGGCCCCTCTTCTGGAACTCGACTACGTATACATACGCGACAACAACACCCATGATATTCTTCTTGAACAACATCTCTTTCATAGCCTCTAGCTTGCCATGGAACACATGAGCCACAAGATCAGGTCGGTCTTGCGCTGTCTGACCAGGAAACAACTCATTCGATATCTCTTCCCAATTAGGGTTGCAGGTCATGGTCAAGATGTCAGGCTTCCCATAGGTATGGACAATTGCCATGGCATCCATATGCCTCCGTTTCATGTCGCGGTCACCACCTGGGTACGTTCCAGGGAGCACTATCCTTACTCCAACAGCGCTTGCTCGGGTCTCCCCGGATGTAATTGCATAAAAAATTCCTTTACATAGGTCGGCACGGATCTTTGTCTGGTTCTTCCTGTACCATTTCAACCTACAACTCTCAATCTTGATGTACATGTCCACCCCCCATTGCTGGAGCAATCGTGCTCCACAGAGTATGGGATTGAATATCCCAGGTCATGTCTGCAGCATGTAATAGTAGTAGTCTCTCACGAAGACGCATAACCTGCTATTCCCCTCTGCACATGGATGAGTAACACGGAAATTAGGATTCATATGAGAACTATACAATTCATCAAAACGACAGAATATGCATCAGGCTTACCTGCATCCTCATCATCATCATCACGTCTACCTCTTGGTTGTTGCACAACCGGCCAAGGGACATCACGTTTAGGTAGTTTCGGATGCCAACCGAGCTCCCCCCTTGGGTAGAAGAGTGGGTAAGAGAGCGGGTCATACGAGCCATCCGTCACATGTATACTGTGCCTCTGGTTGTCGTTCCCGCAAAGTGTAATCCTACGATCGAACCTCTTTGCTAGGTCAGTGCCCTCCACCCAAATTGCAACGACCTCAGATGACAGAGGTCTATTATACTTCCGTTGTGTGACGCCCCCGGCTTAATCGTGCATTAATCATACACGCAAATGCACACAATCAAGCCTAAGGACTCACTTGAAGATATCACAACACAACTCTAAAACATAAATAAAGTCATACAAGCTGTATAATACAAGCCAGGGCCTCGAGGGCTCGAATACATAAGCTTGAAGACAAACAAGCATCAGCGAAAGCGTTAGATATCTGAGTACGGACATAAGTTAACAGAGAAGCCTTAAGAAAGGCGGGGCAAAATAAAAGCTACGATCGAAAGGCGCAGGCCTCCTGCCTGAGACCCTTCGATCCTACTCCTGGTCGTCGGCCAGCTCGTAGAAGTAACCACCCTCGAGGTGGTAGTAGTAGTCGTCGGCGGGGCAGCTGTCTCAGGGGTTCCGTCATCTGGTTGCATCAAATGGATATGGGGGAAAAAGAAAGCAAAGCAACCGTGAGTACTCATCCGAAGTACTCAGCAACCAAGGATCTACACTACATATGCAACATTATCAAAGGAAGGCTGTATATATGGACTGGGCTGCAGAAATGCCAGAATAGAGAGAAGGCCTAGTCCTATCGAAGACTAGCATCTTCAGCATCTTCAAGCATCTTGCAGCAGTTAGAAGAGTACAAAATAGCATAATATAAAGTAGTAATAGTGTTGTCAACCTCACCCAAAGATCCTTCCTCGACTCCCTGCGAGAAAGCAATCCCAGAGCCATACAGTCATCAACCTCGCCCAGAGATCCTTTCTCGACTCCCTGCGAGAAAGCAATCCCAGAGCCCTACTATCCATTTCTCATCACAAGTATCCAGTTCTAGTTGTATCGATCGGGATACAACTCCGAGCGTCTGTTACCGAGGATCCGGCTATGCAAAGATTAGTTCTTCCCTGCAGGGGTGCACCAACTTACCCACCACGCTCGCTTAACTCCGGCCGGACACACTTTTCTGGGTCATGCCCGGCCTCGGCCAAACGACACACCGCAGCCCTACCTAGAGCTCAGCAGAGAGGTCCCCGCCGGTCTACATCCTAAGCGCTCAGGGGTCTTGGGCCATCGCCTTGTGCACTCTGGGTTGTTGCGTGCAGGGTGGATACCAACGCCATCGGCACTATCCGACCCGGCCGTCATGCTGAACTGGACGTCTGACAGAGCTTTCGGCTGATGCATACGATGCAGAGTGCCCATAACTATTCCCGCGTGATGGTTAGTGCTATCGGGCCAGAGGCCTACTCAGATCACATATCCAAATCGTTAGTGTATTGGTAGTGCGGTAACGAGCAGAGACTCACGATCGATGTGACCCCGTCGCCCCGTCTCGAGGACTTGCGGCAAGGGCTAAGAATGCCCGACCACGCCTCGTATTTATCTCTCGGGCACCCTCCAGGTCAACACGTCTCCACATCTCTCGCGGGTACCCCTCAGGGTCGACCCGCCTTTCCAAGTAACAGTTGTAAAGTCCAAGTATCCGTGTGTCCATAACATCAGGGAATCCGAGGTATCACCCTCGTTGGATTCCTACTCGATGTATCCGCCAAGGTGAACTTAGGAGGAATCACCCTCGAGGTTCATACTTGAGGTGTTGCACGACAGCGTCGTTATCAAGTGGTGAAGGAGGAATCACCCTCGATGACCACGACCCAGTAACTACTCCACAGAGTTAACATCGGAAGTGCTGACGAGGTATCACTCTCGGCACTCGATAGTAACGCTGCAGTGTCGTACAGATAAAGGGAATGTGATGTGGGGTTCTGGGGCCTGGTTGTCGAGTCTTCTGATAATCCAGCGGGGCAATCGGGACAAGTGGGGTCACTGGGGTCTCTAACCATCCTATTCTAAGCAGTTTTAGGATAAGTAGGTAATCATCAAAAGCAGGTTACGAAATTAGGCTATGCATCAGAATAGGTAAAGCAGTAGCAGCAACAATTCTAATGCAAGCACAAGAGAGAAGAGAATAGGCGATATAGGCATGCTCAAAGGGGGGGTGCTTGCCTGGAAGCTCTGCGGCAAGGGTCTGGTCGTCAACTGTGTAGTCGTACTCCGGAGCTGCGTCGGCCTCGGGGACTACGTCGGTGTCGGGGTCTACCGAGAGAGAAGAGGGGAGGAAACACATAAATACACAATAAATATAAACAACACAGAGCATGCTATGCTAACATGCAGTGCAGGGTTGCCTAAAAGCATGTCTAAGTCATATTAGTTATTTTAGGATTTAAGTTAGAATTATTAAACGGTAGTTGGGCACTATTCATCTACCGGAAACAGGCTAAAAGTTACGGGTTCACCTCCGTAGAGGGTCCCGACATGAAAACAGATAGCACGGTCGGCTTCGTCTCGTCGTTCTGATCAACTTTCATGTAGAAAGTTTTTCGATCCGAGCTACGGTTATTTTTATACGATTTTCCGAAGTTTAAATCATTTTCTAGAATTAATTTAGTTAACAGAAATTGAAATATGACGTTAGCAGTGACGTTAGCATTACGTCAGCCAGTCAAACCGGTTGACCAGAGTCAAATCTGACCTGTGGGGTCACTGGGACCCACATGTCAGCCTCTGTTAGTGTTAAACAGAGTTAAATTTAAACTAATTAGCTAATTAAGCTACTGGGCCCACCTGTCAGCCACTAATTAAGTTATTTAATTAATTCTAAAATAGTTTTAGTTAATTAGGGAGGTGGGCCCCATCTGTCAGCTGCTGGGGCCGGTCCAGTCAGCAGTTGACTAAAGTCAACTGGGCCAAAGGGGGCCCCTGGGCCCACCAGTCAGTGGCCCAGGCGATGCCACGTGGACGCCACGTCGGACACCGGCCGGAGACGCGCCGGAGTTGGCTCCGGCGAGCCAAACGCGGCGGCGCTGCTCGGGTGGGGCGCGAGTTTTGCGCGCAGGGGGTCTGCGTGGCTGTGGCTGGGTGCGTTCGAACGGCGAGACGACGCCGCGTCGAATGGCGGTGGTGCGAGGTGCTGCGGTGGCCGGAGCTGAGCGCTACGAGCTCGCCGGCGGCGAGGTGCTTCGGGCGATCTACGGAAACGGCAAAACGGCGCGAGATCGAACGATCTAAAGAGCGAGGCAGGGCCTACGCAGTGCGGCGAGTGGAACGGTGGCACGCACGGGACCCTATGGTCGCCGTGGCTACGCCGGCGACAAGGCCAGGCGGTGGAGGGTGCGGCCTAACGCCGGAGCAGGGGCTACGGGCGACTATAGGGGGTAGGGAAGGGCGCGTTCGGCGCAGGAGCTCACCGTGGGAGCGTGGGGACTAGGCAGGTGAGCTCAGGGAGGACCGGTGGTGCAGATCGACGGCGAGGTCGTGCGGTGGCCGTAGAGGAGGAAGAGGAAGACTGCGACGGCGGCGTTGCCTCCCGGTGTCGAGGAAGAAGAGGAGGACCACGCCGGAGCTCCTGGACTTGACGGAGCTGCGTATGGGTGACGGTGGCCGCGGCTACGGTGAAAGGCGGCGAGGGTGGCGCTCGGGCATCCGCCCAAATCGAAGCAGAGAGGGGGCGAGGGGGAAATGGTGGCTAGGGTTGCGGGGGGACGGGCGAGGGGGCTCGGGGCTCGCCCATATAGGCGCCGGGGACCGTGGGATGCTCGACACGACGACGGACGTCGGCGTGTCGGCGCAGGCGCGCGACAGCGCGCGGGAGGAGGGAGATGAGCTCCCGATGGGCTGGGTCGGATCCTGTAGCAGCAGGCCTAAGTGCACAGTAGCACTAGGCCCTTTTCTATTTTCCTTTTTCTGTTTTTGTTTTCTTTTATGTTTCCAAATTGTTTGAGCACTAAATGGCTTTTGTAAAATAAGTGGCCTAGCTCATAAATGGCAGTGCAATATATCCTAACACCAAAAACTAGTTTGGGTAAAATACTTATTTAATATTTAATTTGGATTAATAAAAAGGTTATCAAATGTTGCTTTTAGCCACTGTTTGAGGTTGTTAGAGTCACTTAACTAATCCCATTAAGGTTGGTTTCAATTTTATAATTGCTTCTGAATTATTTGTTATTTAATGGATATTTTAGTTTCTGATTTGAACAACTTTTATTTTTACTTTGTATTTGAATTTCAATTTGAATTGGAATTGGAAATGAGATATGATGCAATGATGATCAAGCATAGTTAATCATGGTGACTTGGCATGATCAGAGGGTGATCACTGTGGTGTGAGGCTGGGGATGTTACACGTTGGTCTAGTCTCTGCTCCGTGTTGAGGTCTATCCTGTAATCGTCGAGGTTGTCCCTCTGCGCACCCAAACTCCTAAACTGTTGGGAGTACGGGTTTTCCCTGAGTATGTCCACTAACTTTCTGACAACATTCTGGTCTAATTGCTTGGTGGCAGCCTTGCGATGGGTTAGGCCTGGGTCGTCGTCGTAGAAGTACAACTGTAGATGCTCTGGATGGGATGTTGGCCCGAAGGAATGAACGTTGTGGTAGATGGTGCCATGCGCCTGGAACGTGTACACCCTAGACTTCATGTTTGTGTAGCTTTCATCGAGGCTGACGCCGAGGGTTGTGAAGGAGAAGTGGCCGTTGAAGAACCGTATGTTCTCCCAAAAATGCCTAGAGTCCGCATCCGTGCTAGACCAAAGCCTCATTAGCTCCGGAATGGGCTTCGGTTGCTTTAGCTCAATCTGCCCATTGCGACAGCAGAATCCCGGGGCCTCGGACTCAAACTTCTTGGCCTTGCAGTGGTCGCAGTTCGCGGCGTGCTTTAGGATGTGTGTGTTGTCTGGGAGGTTTGAGTACACATAGTCCAATGGATCATGGTCGACATAGGTATTGTGACTTGAGTCTTCCAATTCGTCGTGCTCCATGTCATTAGCATCTGAGCCTGCAAACAATGTTTCTAATTAGTGTGATACTCCCAACGTGTGGATCTTGCTCAAGCGGGTGTACATACCTTCGCCAGCAAACAGGTAATATTCATCGTCAAAGAGGTTGTCAGGATTGGCATTATCATTCATGAGACCACTAAGGTAAGCGTCCATGTCGTCTGCCCAGGTGCCAAACCAATAAATGAGGGTTCAGTCTCAAGGGACGCAAGGAGAGTAAGGATGGGAGTGTTACCTTCACTTCTGATCGTGTACTCCGGCGTGCTAGATGAGGTTGAGGCACCGTGTGCTTCAACTACGGTAGGTTGTCCCGTTGAGCTCATTTCCGGTATGGAGATGGACCTGACGGTTGGGGTCTTCACCCTACCTGCAAAGCTTTCATTACGACGATCTAGCAGAGCCTTCCTCTCACCACGTGGTACCTGCGTACATGATTTTCGCTTGCCAGTTTTCTCCTGACGCTTCTTCGCCGCCATACTTCCCTTGCAAGCTCGCTCTCTCGTCCTACGCTGAGCTCTGGACTCATGACTCTGCTCGTCAGCTCCATTATCCACTATTGTTAGCGGATCACTGGTTTGCTGGTCGGCACTTTTTAGGTGCTCATTGATTTTCATGAGGTTGCCATCTACAGCACCATCACCTATGGTTCTGCTTAGGTAGGCACCTACAACATTTTTGAATCATTATAAATAACCGATGAATGATTACAAAATGAAAGATGATCGTTGATGGGATAACTACCATCGATTTCGGTGTTGCGAATGTATGTGGGGGCCGACTTGATGGTAGGAGCACGATCTATTTGTTCACTGTCGGATTGTTGCGTGAGGGTTGAAAGCGTGAGAGTCGGACAATGTGCGTGAGGGTTGAAAGCGTGAGAGTTGGACAATGTGCTAGTTAGATCTGGACGTGGCATTGCGATCGATTCAGCACACGGAGTGTTTTTCTTTGCAGCATACTTTGCCTTTCTCTTTGCACTTGCCTCCCCCTTCTCATCTGAAGTCATGCTTTCTCGGTGTTGCATGCGTCATTCTCGCAGATTTTAATTTTTTTCTTGAAGATTGATCGTTCCGTCATCCACTTTTTTCCGATAACTTGCTTGCCTCCGCGCGTTTGTCTGCTCCATTTGCTCATTTGTTAAGTTACATTTGCGTTCTTTATCACGCTGCCTCCTAGCTAGTTCTTTATCATGAATGACACCAGATGTGAGTGTAGTGGAAGGAGGCAATACTGCATCATCATGTGACAATGATGTATAGCTGGACCTAGTTGGGTTTGCTGGTTATACAACATTGTGAAAACATAATCAGAACTTACATTGATCAACAAGAACGAAGGTAGTAGAATCTTCTCAATCTATCTAATGTTTACTTCATACATACTCCCTCCGTTCCTTTACATAAGGTCTATTTGTTTTTTCAAAAGTCAAACGACTGAACGATAAACCATTTTGTTCGGAAAAAATATCAATATATTAATACAAAGTTTGTTTCATTTGTTGTTTTATTTTATAATATTGGACAAAGATTCAAATGGTTGACTTGCATGAAAATATATTAACCATATATTCTGAAACAGAGGGAGTATATACTATAATCGCATTGCTGAAACATAAAACATTCTAACCTGATATCGTAAGGGCAGGCAGATTTTCATCTTGGTGCTTCACGGTAGCCTCCTCCTTTTTCTTTCGATAAGAAGCTCGCCTTCGAGCATTTATCTGCTCCTTTTTTTCGTCAAGGGGCATAGAGGATGGTTGATACCAATTAGTGATATCACCGAGAGCGGGCCGTGGAGCACTTTGCATATCTGCTTGTAGATTGAAGGTGGTACACTCATCATTTATCTTCTGATAATAATCTTATAGTTTGCAACAAAGGGAGTATATACAATCATCGTACTGCTGAAACATACAATATTCCTACCTGATATCGTAAGGGCAGGCAGATCTTCATGTAGATGCTTGACGGCGGCGTCCTCTTTTTTCTTTTGATAAGCAGCTCGCCTCCGAGCTTTTATCTGCTCCTTTTTTTCGTCAAGGTCCACAGAGGTTGGTTGATACCCATTAGTGATATCACTGAGAGGGGCCCGGAGAACATTTTGCACAACTGCTTGAAGATTGATGGTAACCTCGTCATCTTTCTTCCGATAAGCTGGCCGCCTCCGCGCGTTTATTAGCTCCCTCTTTTCCTCGTTATTATGTTGCATGCTATCTAGTTATTTGTCATTGAAGGAGCAAGATGTGAGACTTGTCAAAGCAGGAAAAGCATGATGTATTAATTGTTCATCGTATTGATTAAAAATCAAACAATCATACCAGACATTGTAAGGGAAGGTTGATTTTCACCCTGGAGTTTGACCGCATCATCCTCTTTTTTCTTCCGATAAGCAGCTCGCCTCCTGGCGCTTATCTGCTCCCTTTTTTCACAAGTTACCTTTCATAGTTTGTTTGGTGACATTCACGACAGATCCTGTAGTCATGTGATCGGATGTTGCATCGGACACGGGTAAAACTTGTAAGGCATCACGAGCAGGAGCATTAATCCCCACATGTCTTCCTCCATCTATATGAGACGCATCTAGAGCTACTGGAACAACACAAAAGCCATAAGATGGGTTAATATATGCAATACAACCCCTATAAGCATGATACGATTCACATTGAAAGACGTATCAGGTAATACCATTTGAACTTTGTGCTACATCTGTGGCACAAACTTGTGTGAGACAACTGGGAGGCACAAACGAAGCTTCATTACATATGACTGAGGTTGCTGGGTTGTCTGCTTGATGTAAAAATAACAGGTATTGGACAGAACAAGTCAGTTTACTGCTAACCGAAGAGCGTCAATTATTCCTTATGTTTAATACTCACCTGAAACCAGATGGGAAGGTCGTTGAACATTTGTGCTATCACCATCAGTGGGTTGGGGAAGAACCGGTTGTTTGGTCTGTTCAAGTACCATCCGTTCTGCAGGTTGTTCATACAAGTAAGTGAGGTATAATTGATCACATAAAAAGCATAAAATTATGATTACTATATCCGCACAGCCTCATACCTGGACTTCTTGGGTAAATCTCATCAACATCTGTCCCCTCCATCTGATCTGCAACAACTTCATTACTCATCAACATTACGCGCAAGGGATGGTGCTTGACATGTATAGCAAGATTTATAGACGAACATATACCTGGAGGTACATCTAACGATGTCATTTGTTCCGCTGCTTTGCTTTGTGGATTCCCCATATGTACCTATCAATCGACAGTAAAAAAATTCTTACTGATGGTTTGTGAACTGATTTTCTGAACGGACTTTGTGAACTGATTTTGCAAACAGATAAGTACAGATTTTGCTAATGGCTGCTGAAGATCACAAACACCTGTTGTGTCTAAGTTTGAGCTGTACTCAGGAATCGCTTTGTACAGATTTTGCAAATGACTGAATGTAGTGCCATTTGCCTTGGTTTAATACAGGTTGCTAGTCTACAGATAGCTACTGGTTTAAAGCGATCTGTAGAACTGATTTTGCAAACAGATAAGTACAGATTTTGCTAATGGCTGCTGAAGATCACAAACACCTGTTGTGTCTAAGTTTGAGCTGTACTCAGGAATCGCTTTGTACAGATTTTGCTAACGACTGAATGTAGTGCCATTTGCCTCGGTTTAATGCAGGTTGCTATTCTACAGATAGCTACTGGTTTATTACGTCCATTACTAAACTATGTATCTTCCAGTTGTACGCATGATGATTGTACACAAACACATGTGTAGACTGAATGTAGTTACAGTTTGTAATGAACGGTGATGCACTGGATGAGATTTAGTTCGCACTGGATAAGATCTCCTCAGCATACCTGGGATTGAAACCGCCTTGCCCTGGAGACGTGGCGGCAGCGTCTCCCCTCGGACGGCGGCGACGGCGTCTCCCGGAGTTCGGCGGTGGCGATCCCGTACGTCGGCGGTAGGGAATCAAACCGCCCTGCCCTGGAGACACGGTGGCGGCGTCTCCCGGAGTTCAGCGGCGGCGATCCTGTACGTCGGTGGCAGGGATTCAAACCGCCCTGCCTTGGAGACGCGGCGGCGGCGGCGGCGGCAGCGGCAACGAACGACTTCCTCCGTGGGCGGCGGCAACGAAGAGTCGGCGGTAGGGAGATCGGAGATGGGGCGGCGGCGAAGGTTTTCGTACCTCGTGGATAGACTTCGATTCGTAGGGATGGGAATCGAGAGGAGCGGGTTTTCTGCGGTGGTGTGGTTTTTTTGGTGGGTTGGTACGGGGGGCAGCGAAGACAAAAAAAATCAACGAAAAAAAACGGACGAAAGTGGTGGGATGAAAATAAACCGTGAAGGCTATTCTACCAACTCAGACATTAGGAGTAGAGATGTATGCACCCATTGCAAGCAATTACCTAGTCAAGTTTATGGTTCTAGTCTGTTCACCTAATCACTCTTTTTTAGGGGGTTCACTTAAATCAGTCATGTGCACGCCTACTTAACCTCACAAACACGGGCCAGACCCAATACAACACACACAAGTGGGCTATGCTATTTGGTTCGGCTTGCGTGGACGAGTTGCACCTTCTCAACGCTGGTCCAGCTACCTTGAGGCTTATCTGCTTGTGTAAGCTATACGATGCCTCGCGCGTTGTGGCGGAAAACTTGCTAAAATAATGACAAAATGAAAAAAGAAATGTAAGAGTGTTCTCAGTTAACAACTTCAAAACAGCAAACATATGAAACATGCCACAAAGTGATGTATAAAAGCGAAAAAAAATTGGATCATAGTTAACAAAATTTCGTTTTCTAACAAAACTGTGAACCATAAACTACATGTGTGTGCTCCAAGTATCTGACACACATATATATCATACTAGATGATGCCCCGCGCGTTGCCACGGAAAACATGTTAAAATAAATGGATCAATAAGTGCTTAAAAACAACTAAACCTAATGAAAATACAAATATAATAAGAGTGTTCTTAGTTTGCGTTTAAAACAAATAAAACATACAAAGTATGTGATAAAATGATGTATAGAAAGAAAAACATTTTGGATTCGACATAATGTAAGCACAAAACATATATTTTTGCTTCAATAGTCTTAACACATATACCGTTCATGACCACACAGAAATTAACGAAAAAGTTAAATTGTGACTAAAATGCATGACTTGATTCCCTGGGAAAAAGACATGCATGACTTAATGAAATGGCATGATTTGCATGGATAGTTTAATGCACATGCATTACTTCTAATGTCAAACGATTTTGATCGGATGGCTATAAATAATCAAAGTGATGTGTAAGCACGCATGTTGAGAGAAGTTCAGTAGTGAGGGCTAGCTATTTAGATATAGTAGATATGACAACCGGAAAGCACTAGGCATCAGACTACTAATTTTTTGCTTTTTATCAGACCAGTCGTAGGCCGTTGGATGCAATCTGGAATGAATGGTGGATGTAGCAAGGCTGCATGCTGTCCATCTGCGGAGGACTTTCCAAACTACAAATCAATCAGCTTACGTGGGCTTACCATGCATTTGGGTGCTAGGTTCCGGCAATCACTCTTCGGAGCTGATTTTATGGAAACAAATTATTGCATATTTTAAGGAAATTAATTAATTACTTGGGCGTGATCAAAGGTGATTCTGATGCAATGAAAATTTGCTTCAATTCTATAGAAATATGCTTCCAATAATCGCAAACTTCCTTTGATCACGCTGATGTATATGATCCGGATATTCACCCCAGGTCCATATAATCACGGCGGATGCTAGGAATCATCCGGCTGATCCGCGCGTGGGATCAGCCGGGTCGGCAGCCACTCGATCGTGATCCACCCGTCAAGCCTATTCTATTCATTTCTTTTCGAGAGTGCGGGTCGCGGGAACTGCTTTCACAAACAGCTACGCACACATGACACAGCGAAGCGCTTCTTGTTCAGCTAAGCAACAAAGTCATCTAGTATCAGTTACGTAGCAAGTCACTCATTGTCTAGTAGAAAAATAATAAGTCATCCATGCTCATGCACCGTCACGAGCTACTTCAAATACAATCGGCAGAGTGGCTGCTGCATACGAGGGTAGACGCGCTGGAAGCCGAGACGACAATGCCGCAAGGGGTTGTTCGACTGTTGAGGGCGTAGAGTGGGGGCGTGAGCAGTGCTGCAACGCTGGACGGTCGTCTCTGCGATGGCAGCTGGGGGTGATGCTACGAGGCATGCTGCGACGAAAACCTTGCACATGCTTCGATGGCCGTGGCAATGGCGCGATGACGTGCTTCGGTGGTCGCGGCGATTCTGCGACGGCAGCCCATCTGCTTCGACGATGTTGCGGCAGCATGTTTTGACAGTTGCAGTGCTACGACGACAAGTTGTCTGCTTCAATGATGTTGTGACAGCGTGCATCGACCATCATGGCGGGTGCTTCAAGAACCGCGGCGATGCTACGACGGCATCCCGGGTACTTCGATGATGTTACATCGGCGTGCTTCGACGGCCGCGACGGGTGCTTCGACAGTCACAGTGATGCTACGACGGCAAGCCGACTGCTTTCATGATATTGCGACGGCACGCTTCTGACACCCACGACTATGTCGCGACGAACCGTGATGGCGTGACCACGGCGATGCTGCGACGGCATGCTTCGATGACCGTGGCGATGCTCCAACGAAGGCCCGATTGCTTCGACGGCGTGCTTCCCGGCCGTTGCAGTGCTCCGACGATGGCACGACTGTTCCAATGATGCTACGACAGCAACTCGGCTTCTCCGATGATGTTGCAGTGGTATATATGTTTCGACGGGCACGGCGCCGGCAGGGGTGTCAAGGATGCTACTCTAAGCATTGCTATATCTAAGCAAATCATAACTCCATGTGCTTGCTAGTACCAAAATCCAACAAAGACCCAAAATGAACGTAAAAAATATGGTGTTCTAAAATCCTTGTTTAGTGTTTGCTATGTGCTTCCTCTTGAAATTGTTGGTAGCAACTCGCCAGAAAAAGAAAAAAAGCGATTGTTGGTAGCATCACGTACATATATAGGGACCGTGCTAAGCACTACGTGAGAAGTGCAAGTAAAAAGAATCTGTTACCAATCATAGCTTCAGGCGTCACTATAGGTGTCACGTGGAGAATAGAGGCTCCGCGCCACACGATGGCGTGCGATCGCATGGCGCCGGACGCGGCTGACGAAGCCCCAAAATCATCCGGCTGTTTTTGAACATTTTCCTATAATCACACATTCCTCCTTTCATTTCATACTTGTTTCCATGGTAATATAAACGTGCTTCCAACGTTACAAACCATGCATCATGATTCTCTGCTATGAAGAGCATGTTCTTGTATTGCGAAGCACAATTTATTGATGGTTGAAGCATGGCACTTACGATATTGATGCATTTTATGTTTTCGTGAGACATTGAAAACATAGTTTATAATTGTCGAAGCCGGACTAAAATAGTACCAAAGCATTGTCAATGCCATGGTTGTTTAAAAAGAAGGAAGCAATCCTGTAAATACTTCAAACCATATTATACACAAGTTGGAATCATGTCAAATATTGACATGCGTACATAGGCACTAGCAGTGGCGGAGCGTGACAAGGAACTAAGAGGGGGTCAATTTCAAACTAAAGGAAAAATATGTATGAAAACAAGAGCTGTAGCGTGCAGATTGGAGGACCGCGGCAGCAGCAAGCAGCCGGCGCGGTGGGCAGGAGGCCCGCGGCGGTTGGCAGCCGGCACAGTAGGCCGGCTGGTGGCAATGGTTGGCTGTCAAAGACCTAGAACTAAATCTGTATGGTCCATGGAGGCGAGTCGGAAGAAGAAGTTTTGGTAGATTATATTCAACGGTAAGGAGGAGGGACGAGCGTAACATTGGACGATGGGAGGCTGATCGGTGCTTTGGGCTGGGACGTTTTCTACACTGGGCTAGACCTGAATGATTACTAGTACTAAATTTTGATTTCCAGTTTTGGAAGGGGGGGTCGTGGCCCCGTTTGGCCTCCAAGAGGCTCCGCCAGTGGGCACTAGGAATCCTAATACACATGCTGGGAAGCATTGCATCTGTGACGATGAGGCACCACATTCCCACTTCGGGTGTACATACGTCAAGAAACCAGTGGTGTAGATGGCAAGAAGCATAAGAGACTACGCCAACTCAAACAAGGGCACCGTGCAGAGGGATGTCTCCATGTCGCCATGGAATAAAGGTGCCAATCTCGTCGTGGGCGGTGTTGCACGGATGGGGAGAGCGATGACGGTGAGGAGATCAGTATGCTGAGATAATTGGGATCACCAATGGTCGCGCTCACGATCATCGGCACGTGTGTGCTCTTCCGCCCCTCGTCGACCTCGGCGGATCACGACCACAACACTCGTGGAGAATTCGTGCCTGATCACGGCCATGGCGTCGTGGAGAAGTAAGCACCTCGTGGGATCACGTCTATGATGCCTCCTCGACAGCGTTCTCGCCAACGACGTGCTCCTTGTTTCCGCTCCCCGTTGATCCTCGCCACTATAGCCGGCGGCAGCGATGACGTGCGAGGAGCTCTAGGATTGATGGCGGCTGTGACGGTTAACTATCTAGGACGTCATGGTCAGGATAACGTGGGGCTGCCTAGGATTATATAGAGAAGCTGCAAGGCGTTGGATCGTTTCACAAAATCCAACGGAAGGGATGTGGTCTGACACGAGCGTGGGATAGACGCCTGATGCAAAGCGTTTCCCCAACATAAATTGAAAAAAAAAATAACTTATGAGTACATGCATGCTTGTTAATATGGCATGACTGCATGATTAAATTAATGCAGAATAGTAACTTATGATTGATGTGCATAACTAATATGCATGGCTTCATGCTTAGGAAAATAGGTAGTGGGTTGCATGCAGAAAAAAAGTAAGACATGACATGACTACATGCTTATTAAAATTTGGTAGCGGACCGTAGTTATTTAGGAATAAATAATTTGATTGTTTTTAATTATGGAAATCCAGACAGTTTAGACTATTCTAGCCAAAGTATATGAGGTTGTTAGATGGAAAAATTGGCCCGGCCAGTCCCTGACAAATGGAGGCAGAACGGGACATAACTGGAGACGCGCTTTGTCCCTCTGTTCCAAAATTATTAGGGTTTTGGGTTTGTTCAAGATCAAATTTCATTAATTTTTACCAAATTTATATAAAAACATATCAACATCTATAATAAAAAAAATGTTTCATTAGATTCATTATGAACGACAATCCTAGAATTTCATCACTCCCTCATAATGATAAAAACGTCTTATATACGTTTACGGAGGGAGTATTTTGGAGCAGAATGAGTAATTGCTTGGACCACATAGTCAGCGGTCTTTTTTTTTTCATAGTAATACGTGTCTCATTTATAACATAAGGATCATAGTACAAGCCACGTACATACCGACCTGGCAAAACTGAACAAATAACAGAACGCCAGCCTTTGCACAAAGGAACAACAGCCAAGAAGTAAAATTACAAATAAGACCGAAGAAATCTCTGAGCTTGACACCAACGCCCGTCACCTGCCTCTGGCACCACCGCAGCAGCCACCAAAGGGAATAATGACGGATCACCTCCACACCCGAGCTCGACGCGGCTCCATCGCTGATAAACAGCTTTGCGGACCTCCAAGGTGGCTAGCCAAAGGCGAAACCATTACCGTTGAACGAATCAGACCGGGGCAACACTCCGGACACGCCATCGAACTCCAGATCTGGCACCCCCACATGACTAAGACGTCGGAGGAGGAAACCATACTTGTCATCCACGTACCACGAACCCAGCACACGATCCACCATCTTCCAGATGCCGTCGATGCAGATCACAATCTGCATCCGCTCCTGGACTACCTCCCAAGCTCCGCGCCGGCGCTGGAGCCGACGCCGTCGCAACGGCGGAGCCCGAGGACATAGGTCCACCACAAGGATGCTGTCGCCGCCACACCATCCTTGCTTGAACAGACTGGATTCCAGATTCATCCCCAAGCATAGGACCAATCGCCTCATTGGACACTAGTAGAAAACATGGCATTACTCCCGGTTCCAGAGGGCCTTTAGTCCCGGTTCTGGAACCGGGAAAAAACAAATGGGACTAATGCCCAAAACCTTTAGTCCCGGTTCGCTTATGAACCGGGACCAAAGGAGGTCCATGTGGCCGCTGTGGGGCGCCCAGGGAGGAGGACCTTTGGTCCCGGTTGGTAACATCAACCGGGACTAAAGGGAAGCCACGCGTCAGCAGCTCGCAGGCACTGGGGATTTTTTTTTTGAAAGGGGGGGGTTTATTAGGGGTTTTGGATGGTTTAATAAGGGGTTTCATATTGTGTTAGCTATAGCTACTACATATAGAGAGAAGTGACCTCTCTTTCTCCATGCTTGGTCGACGCTAACTACTACATATAGAGAGAACTCGACGCTAGTAAGCAAATGAAGGAACCATTAATTACACAAGATCGAACATATATACAGAGATAAGTGACCTCTCTTTCTTCGTGCTTGGTCGAACAACAAGTTTTCGTATATCTATCCGACGCTACTACATATATACAATATAACAACATCTCTTACGATCCGTGACATCATCTACCAAAAATCAGCTTCAATTTCCACATGGTATTCTCCGTCTTTATGTATGACGTGGTCAAGAAAGAATCCCGCTAATTCCTCTTGAATTGCTCGTATGCGATCATGTGGTAGGAGTTCATCCCGCATCTGCCACTTCTAATTTAAAAAAGGGGGTCAATACATATATATGAATGAAACTCGACACAATTGATGGTAATAAAATAATATTGTGAATATGATTTACGTACTTCATATTATTTGTCAGAGTAGCCCCGCTCAGAGGTTGATTGGTGGATGAACTCGCAAACGTAGTATCCACATAAATCATTCCCGGGTGCCTGCCACATGCACTTTACGAGAAATAGAGTTCAATCAAACTGATAATCAAACATGATAAATGGTATTGATGAAACTAGAATCAATGAGAGATGCGCGGAACTAGCTAGTACTACTTACTTTGGGGTGTGTAAATCGCAGCTTCTTCTGCAGACCCGGAACCATTCCGGTGAACTTTTTCCAAACCCTGCCAGGAAAACAAAATGATTACTTGATATCAGGAAATTAATGAACGAAAGTTGCCGATATGGTGCGATAATGATTGAACTTACTTCTTGAACATTGCAGTCATGTTCGCATAATCCTGAGGATCTTTGCGTCTCGAGTCTAAGATAGTTACTACTCCCCCGTCAAGCTTAATGGATAGCAAAGAATAAAGTGGAACCTGCGCACGCATAACTCATCAATTACATTACTTAACCTCGAGTAAGCAAAATCGAATATGCACAAGACAGTAACACTCACTTGAAGTTGTAAGGAAAGAGTATTGTCCCTTTGTTTTGATGTCGAAGGAACAATTGTAGCAAGTTTTCCTCAGTAAGTTCGGCTCTCTCTTCTACCGACCATTCATTTACGGTATTTGAGCTAATGAACCCAATGTCATAGACTTGTCCTTTTTTGCATTCGACGATCTTCAATCTGCATAATATAGTGAGGATAATTATATATAAATGCAATGAACGAGCTGAGCTAGAGACTTAAATACAGAAGTAATACTTACAGACAGTAGCAAGTCATGAGTTGTTTGTCGAGGGCCTGTTGATTGAATAACTAAAATATTTCCACAAATTCAACAGGCAGCAGGTCGACTCCAATGAGGTCGTGCTCTTCTTTAATTCTAAGCAATAAACTGTCGGTCCCAGACTTCCTGCATGTTTCTATGTACCAGTCATGCAATCTTATGTAGGCCTACGGGCCTAAACGCACTCTCTCTGCCTGTGGGCCTATTGGGCCTACTGCGGGCCTGCATCCTGGCCCAACTAGCGGTTGGGTTTCTAGTCGTATGCAGGCCGTGGTGGCCCAGTAGACGGCATTTTTTTTAAAAAAAATTCAGTATTTTTGTTTTGTTTTTTGCTTTATTTATTTTCTTTTGTTTCTACTTACAGCTAAATACTTAGAGTTTTTGAGTGATTCTTTTTGCTTTAGGTCACAAAAATTATAAACTTTTTGTTAGTGCCATTAGTTTTCAAATTTGAATTCTTTAAAATTTATGTGAATCACTAGTTTGTGAATAACTTTACTTTGAAAATAGATTTTTGAGTGATTCTTTTTCCTGCTATTTAATATGAGTGTGTTTTATCATTATATTCAATTTGGTAATTTTTAGGTTATTTTAAATGGGTGTTTTAATCAAAAACAGATTTTGTTATTTTAGTTTGCTATTAAAGTTTCTAACAAAAAAATACTTTATGAAAATTCTTTTTTCTATTAATGTTTTGAACAAAAAATACTTTGATAATTTTAGTTGCATAAATTTTATATAATTTTAGTTTCAAAAATACTAGAGGTTTATAAAAACATTTTAGTTGATTCTTTTTGCTGTTGAAGAATATTATAGTTTCGTTTTAGTTGATCATAACAAAAAAATTAATTGATTCTTTTTAGTTCATTCTTTTTGCTATTAGAGTTTTGTAAAAGCTTTTTAGTTCATTCTTTTTGCTATTAGTTCATTCTTTGAGCTAAATGACCCTGAAATTGAAAAGCACTACAAATGAACTCTGAACAGGTTGAAACTTGGCATGGTATCATCATTTCACCCACATAGCATGTGCTAAAAAGTTGAAAGGGTTACGGCAAAAACTGGATGCACTTCGTGTGCAAAATGAACAATCTCTTTCGAAGTATCAGGGTTTCGGACGAAAACTCATCTGTTACAAAGGGATTTCATTTTTTTGAACTTATTTGAACTTATTTGTACTTATTTGAACTTATTTGAACATATTTCTTTAAGACTCCCATGAACCTCTCAAAGGGGAACATATTGTATAGAAATACAGGGCCCAGAATGGCAATCTCGTCGACTAGATGAACCAAGACGTGCGTCATGATATTGAAGAAGGATGGTGGGAACACCAGCTCGAAACTGACAAGACATTGCACCAAATCACTCTTTAACCTTGGTAGGATTTCTGGATCAATTACCTTCTGAGAGATTGCATTGAGGAATGCACATAGCTTCACAATGGCTAATCGAACGTTTTTCGGTAGAAGCCCCCTCAATGCAACCGGAAGCAGTTGCGTCATAATCACATGGCAGTCATGAGACTTTAGGTTCTGAAACTTTTTCTCTGCCATATTTATTATTCCCTTTATATTCGACGAGAAGCCAAACGGGACCTTCATACTGAGCAGACATTCAAAGATGATTTCCTTCTCTTCTTTGGTAAGAGCGTAGCTGGCAGGACCTTCATACTGCTTTGGATGCATGCCGTCTTTTTCGTGCACACGTTGCTGGTCCTCCCGTGCCTCCGGTGTATCTTTTGTCTTACCATACACACCCAAGAAGCCTAGCAGGTTCATGCAAAGATTCTTCGTCACATGCATCACGTCGATTACAGAGCGGACCTCTAGGTCTTTCCAATAAGGTAGGTCCCAAAATATAGATTTCTTCTTCCACATGGGTGCGCGTCCCTCAGCGTCATTCGGAACAGATAGTCCGCTAGGACTCTTTCCAAAGATTACTTGTAAATCATTGACCATAGCGAGTATGTGATCACTAGTACGGAGGGTGGGCTTCTTCCGGTGATCTGCCGAGCCTTTTAAATGCTTGCCTTTCTTTCGACATTGATGGTTGGTCGGAAGAAATCGACGATGTCCCAGGTACACATTCTTCCTGCATTTGTCCAAATATATACTTTCGGTGTCATCTAAATAGTGCGTGCATGCGTGGTATCCGTGGTATTATAGGAGCATACCACATCACCTTGGCAGGAACCCTCTTCCTGGGGCGCTCACCCTCAACATCACCAGGGTCATCTCGTCTGATCTTATACCGCAATGCACCGCATACCGGGCATGCGTTCAATTCCTCGTACTCACCACGGTAGAGGATGCAGTCATTAGGGCATGCATGTATCTTCTGCACCTCTAATCCTAGAGGGCAGACAACATTCTTTGCTTCGTACGTACTGTCGGGCAATTTGTTATCCTTTGAAAGCTTCTTCTTCAATATTTTCAGTAGCTTCCCAAATCCCTTGTTAGTTACATCATTCTCTGCCTTCCATTGCAGCAATTCCAGTGCGGTACCGAGCTTTGTGTTGCCATCTTCGTAATTTGGGTACAACCCTTTTTTGTGATCCTCTAACATGCGATCGAACTTTAATTTCTCCCTTTCACTTTCGCATTCTCTCTGTGTATCAACAATGACCCTGCGAAGATCATCATCGGGCGCATCGTCTGGTTCCTCTTGATCTTCAGCTTCCCCCATTGCAGCATCATCGTATTCAGGGGGCGGATAGTTGTCATCATCCTCTTCTTCTTCGTTGTCTTCCATCATAACCCCTCTTTCTCCGTGCTTGGTCCAAACATTATAGTGTGGCATGAAACCCTTCTCAAGCAGGTGGATGTGAAGGGTTTTTGAGTCAGAGTAAGCCTTTGTATTCCCACAGATAGGGTATGGACAACACATAAAACCATTCTGCTTGTTTGCCTCAGCCACTTCGAGAAAATTATGCAGGCCCTTAATGTATTCGGATGTGCATCTGTCACCGTACATCCATTGCCAGTTCATCTGCGTGCATTATATATAATTAAGTGTGTCAAAAATCATTACAGAACATCATGAATAGAGAAGTGACCAAATTAATAGAAGTTCATCATCATGTTAAATCCAAAGTACAATAGTGATCAAATGTTATTACTAAAAAAATAAACACATAAAGTTCATACATAGTTCTGATTGAACAACATATAGCTCTCTAGAGCATCTAATTAAAACATACATTGAAACTATGTAAAACATTTCAATGCAACAACAAATGCGATCATAATCGCAACTAAGGTAACAATTGATCCAACGGCATAATGATACCAAGCCTCAGTATCAATGGCATATTTTTTAATCTTTCTAATCTTCAAGAGCATTTCATCCATCTTGATCTTGTGATCATCGATGACATCCGCAACATGCAACTCCAATTCCATCTTCTCCTCCTCAATTCTTTTCACTTTTTTCTTCAAGTAATTGTTTTCTCACGTGAGTGAACCGGGATTAATGCCCTTATTCTGGCCTCAACGAAAGTCCTGTTTTCTACTAGTGGGAGTAGGATCTGAAGAAATTTTATTCAGCGCCACCATCGCCGCCGCCGAAGCCAAGACGGTAAACATCCTAAAAAACTGAACTACTTTGACCTAAAACTATCCACACGCGTGGATCCGACGACCCCCCTCACCTCTGACGACCGAGGTCGTCGGCGGAGGGGAGCCGCCGGAGGACGACCGCGGAGGAACTCCCTGGCAGCGGCGCAGGCGAGATCGCCTCTTTCTTCGCTAGGAAGAAAGAACGATAGGTTGATCTTGTCTTGTCAGCGGTCTTCATGGGTACTCCCTCCATTCCAAAATATAGTGCGCCCGCGCTTCCCGAGGTCCAACTTTGACCATAAATTTAACCAACCAGACCGACTGCGGCGGGAGAAAAAATTATATAATTGAAAACTTCTTTTGAATACGAATTCACTGGTATAACTTTTGCTCCCACCGCAGTTGGTCTTGTTGGTTAAATTTATGGTCAAAGTTGAAGCACGGGAATAGAGGAAGCACTATATTTTGGAACGGAGGGAGTATAAGAGTATAAGAAGATGTGATCTCTATATAGTATAGTATAATTCATGGCACGTATGTACAAGTGGGAAGCTAAGCCGAGATAGGCTTTTTCCCGCAAAAAAGAAGAAGCTAAGATAGTGTTTTTGTGAACACACGCAATGCGGCCGATTTCACGGTGCATTAGAGATCAAGAAGACTCAACCGCAAAACAACGTTTGGTCCAGACCAGTGCTGCATCATGCTCAATGAAACATGTGCTGATATCCACATGGTCAATTCTCTGTGGCCTCCTTTTGCCTCTGTGTGTTCTTTCAGTCTTCACCTGAACAGTTGTGATGTGTACATCGTGGCTACGAGAAAGGCTGCTAGGAAGGTTTTTTGAACAACCATATTCACCTACAACATAGTAGAAAACACAAAAGCATTAAACAACGATATATCTTTCAAGAACTAACGAAATTAAATAAATAAAAAGGGAGCGATGAAGTGAGATATAATCAATCACCTTGCACCACACAGAATACAATCGCATCAGGGATCTTTCTTTGTCTGCACAATCCAAGCACATCCTTTCAGCGTCCCAACCCCTACAACTTGACAACTGCCACGAGACCTGCAAAAGGATGGGCTCCCCAAGCTCCTTACCATCATCTTGCTGATCAACCAGCTCATACGCGAGAATGCCCCCCATTGTGCATGTGTAGATGAAACCATCAACAAACACAGATCTCCCGTTCAACAGTTGGGTTCCGCACGAAGCAGAAGCACGCCGCACAACGCTCCATCTCTCGGAACGCAGGTCAAACATAAGGAGCGAACCTGCGCCGGCCTCCGAAACCACGAAGGAATTGTCACCCAGGACCGCATATCCGGACAGGTCAACCTTCCCGTTCAAAGCAAGAGATTCATCTGCGCGGTGCCTGCAACACACCCATTTCGATCCGTCGTGGTAGGAAACACCGAGAGCCTCGCTCAGCGCGACGATCCTGTTACCAACTTCAAGAACCATAGAGAAAGGGTCAGGAGCAGGAGGCTCCGTGCATGGAAACAGCTTAGACTCCTCAGTTGGACTGTATGCATCTATGCCATCTTGTGTGTTGGAGACAGCATATACGTTGGAGCTGCGACTGCTGAAGACGAGGTGCCACGGGGGAGACCGATATCGAACAAGGTAATAATCGTCAGTGTCGTAAGATAAGACCAGAGCATGCTTTTGCTTGAGAAGTTTATCAAGAGATCCAACCCTTCCGTTCTCTATTTTGGCAACATACACGATTGTCTGGAAGTGAGCTTCGCAAATACTCTCTCTGTTCCTAAATATTTGTCTTTCTAGATATTTCAAATGAACTACCACGTACGGATGTATATAGACATATTTTAGAGTGTAGATTCACTCATTTTGCTTCGTATGTAGTCACTTGTTGAAATATCTAGAAAGACAAATATTCAGAAACGGAGGGAGTAATATATAGGTCCTTGTTGATCTGGACAGCTGGGTCCTCAGGAGGCTCCTCAAACTCGTAATGTCCCGGCTTTACAGATAGAAAATTGCTGCACGATATGTCATGTAGGACATTAATATGTTGCACAAAATGCTTAGGATAAAGCAAGTATAACTATATTTGCAAATAAATAAGGAGACTTTGGGAGATTGAAACCTGCAACAATCAAGCATCTTGGAGGATTCTATGACGGGAGAGCTGGTTGGATACTCCAGCATTGCAGGCGGCATGGCATTCTCGTCCTCATACTCCCTAGTTGACATGTGACAAGAAAGATCAGAAACAATATTGTATATTGTGCTCCCTTCGACCGGCTCTAGAAAAATTAAAGGTCTATAAATCTTTTCGGAAGTTAGACGGCACATACTTTGGCCATGTTTGTGGGAAAAATCATCAATAACTACAATACTTACTAAATACAATATGAAAACATATTTATTATGTGTCTAATGATATGAATTTCATACTATTTGGTATCATAGTTCTTGATAGTTTTTCCTAAATATTTGGGTTCAAACTTTGCATCGTTTGACTTCAGACAATTAAAAAAAACGAGACCAACCAGGACTAGCCCTTGGTGGCATATTTTGATAGAAGAAACAAGCTGAGCACCACGGGAGAGTCGAAACTCGAACCCGGGTGGCCAGCATGCGCTCCCGCACTGCTGACCAACAGAGCGACACTCTGTTCTCACTTGAGACAAATTTTATATGCCTTCTTTTTAGTGGAAGTAGTAATAAGTAACTAACTCAGTAATGCAAACAAACACAATGATGAGAAAACAAATAATGCATTAATGAACTTACTGTAGGAAGCAGAATTCATGGGTCGGTAGTCCAACAGAGAGCACATCCAAGCGGCGGCAGGTGGAATGCAGTATATCGATGCCTTTCTGCCGAGCGCTGGTTGGTCTAACTCTGAAGGTGGAGATGATGGCGTGCAGATGGTCACAGGAGCAGTGGCGCTCCACGCTGATCCAGACGGAGCACATGAGTCGGCCGCCCAGGTGCGTGAGGAAACCATAGCCTTCATCGTAGAAAGGACAGACATAGTCGATAATGGTAGGGGGCTCCAGCTTGAGCTTTCTTCGCTGATCCTCCTGGTCCTGGTAATAGCGCAGCTTGTAGGCATAGACGCGATTGTCACGGAGGAAGTAGACGGCGCCATGATCATCTGTCTCATCATCTCCTTGTATGTATACACCAGGGCCCAGGATGGGAACGTAGGCGGTCTGTGTGTTCTCTGAGTCTGAGGTGGTGACCACGGTCCAGGTGCAATCGGAGCAATTGAAGGTTAAGAAGACTCCCTGAGCTGGTCGCAGCGACACCAAGATGGTGTCGTCGGGGAGAACGGCGCATCCCTGTAAGAAGTCGCCGTTCCACAGTTTGGTCATTTGGCTCTTGTAGTGGAAGGGGAAGGTGTCGCCGGCCTGCTCCCACCGGTCAGCGTCCTTGTGGAAGCGTTGCATCCCGAGGACGCACTTGCCTACATACTCCAAGTAGACGTATGGAGCCCAGAGGTGGCCGGCGGCCGAGACGGGGCGGCAATGCATGCAAGTGTCCAGCGGCAGGCGAGGCAGCTCGGACATGGCGGTGGCTTCGTGGGCGAGCCGCAGCTGATGGGCTCGTGGGGTCGCCGAGTACTTGCCTGGATCCAGGTGCTCAGAGAAGAGGCATAGCGAGCGGCCGTCGGGAGTTAGCGCGGCGGTAGCGCTGGCGATGCCGCTGCAGCCCTTGGTGGTTTCGACGATGCACAGGGTTTCGAGGGCATCGTCGCTCCGGCCGAGGATTCGACCGGATCGCGCGACGCGGAACCGGTGCAGTGCCCAGGACACTGTCTTCGGAGATCATAGGGATGGATGCGGAGAGGAAGCCGACGAGCAGCGACCACCCTGGGCTGTCATCCGCGCCAGCCGGGATGCAGACGTAGTCGCTGCCGGGGACGACGCGCGGGATCCGGGGAGAGCAGAGACGATGCCAGCAGCAGAAGCATCGGTACAGGGCGCAGGCGCTAGCCGCCGCCTTCTCCTTCTCCGTGTCGGCCGCCGCCATCTTGCAGCTCCCCCCTTGGGATTCGATTTCTATAAATAAGCATAGCAATGGGGCGTTCGGGCCTAGCCTTTCCACATACGGACTGCTGGGGCGTGCCGGAATCTCCTCCAATAAATATTAAGGGCATGTACTGTATAATGGTTGCTCAAAAAAAAAATTGCACTGTATAATGGAAAACCTTCTTCTAAGAAAAAACTATAGTATAAAACGAGAAATAAACGAGACACGAGAGTACACGGATTTTTACGTGAAAACCTTTGCGGGAGAAAACCACGGACGCACGAAGGCGCAATGCACTATGAGGAGAAGTATTACAAGCACGAGACGACAGACCGTCTTTAGGTGCGACTACATGGGGTATATATAAGGGCAATATATAAGAGTCCTTGGAGGACAAGTAAACGAGTTGTACTCGTACACGTCGACGTCAACGCAACACCCACACTGGTTGTACTACGTCTAGTCCAACACGATACTATAATTTGGATCACAATTTAACAATCTCCACCTTGAGCCAAATTCCCCCCCTAGTCGAAAAAGTAAATAACTCCATCCAAATCAGCATAAACACCTTGCGCGACAAAGTCCATCGAACTAGTGAGAAATACCAACTAAGCCTGAGCAAAGCTCAAACTTATTGGTAGGAACTGGCTTTGTCATCATATCAGCAGGATTATCATGAGTACTTATCTTGCATACCTTCAAATCACCTTCAGCAACAACATCTCGAATATAATGATATCTGACATCAATGTGCTTTGTTCTCTCATGATACATTGGATTCTTTGTAAGATATATAGCACTTTGACTGTCACTAAATACGGTAGGACAAGATGAATCTCCACAAAGCTTAGTGTACAAACCTCTCAACCAGATAACTTCTTTGCATGCCTCGGAAATAGCCATATACTCGGCATCAGTAGTGGAACAAGCCACAATAGACTGCAAAGTTGCTCTCCAACTCACAGCACAACCACCAATGGTGAAAACATAACTTGTGAGCGATCTTCTCTTATCCAAATCACCAGCAAAATCAGAATCAACAAAACCAACAAGTCCATCTCCAGTTTTCCCAAACTGTAAATAAGCATTAGAAGTACCTCGCAGGTATCTGAAAATCCACTGAACTGCTTTCCAATGCTCTTTTTCAGGATTAGCCATGTATCTACTGACAACACTCAATGCATAAGATAAATCCGGACGGGAACAAACCATGGCATACATAAGTGAACCAACTGCACTTGAATAGGGAACTCTAGACATGTACTCAATATCTGCATCTGACTTAGGACATAAGGCTGATGATAATTTGAAGTGTGCAGCTAACGGAGTACTCACTGGCTTGGCATTATGCATATTAAAACGACGAAGAACTTTATCAATATATCCCTTCTGACTTAGATATACTTTTCCAGACGGTCTATCTCTGGATATTTCCATGCCAAGTATTTTCTTTGCTGCACCCAAATCTTTCATCTCAAATTCATTACTCAATTGCTTTTTTAGTTCATCAATCTCTGACATGCTCTTTGCAGCAATTAACATATCATCAACATAAAGGAGCAAACAAATAGTTGAACCATTGACAGTTTTCAAATAAACACAACTATCATAATTAGACCTTTTGAAACCTTGAGAGAGCATAAAGATGTCAAATCTCTTGTACCACTGTCTAGGGGATTGCTTCAATCCATAAAGAGATTTCTTTAACTTACAGACAAGCTTTTCTTTTCAAGTGATTCCATCTCATCATGCATAGCGGTCATCCACTTATTACTATCACCAGAAATAATAGCCTCGGAATATGAAGAAGGCTCAGAATTACCTTCAATTTCTTCTGCAACAGATAAAGCAAAAGAAACAATATTGCACTCTTCAATTAACCTGTCAGGTTTATTAATACCCCGCCTAACTCTGTCACGTGCGAGATTCCAACTGGGTGGAACAATATGCTGATTTGGAGTAGGAGTGACATGTTCATCATTAACGATGGGTTCATCATGTGCATCAACAATTTCATTACCAGATGTATCACCTGAATCAATAACATGCTCCACCTGAACAGTAGGCTCCTGAACAATAGGCTGATGTTCACTCTCAATAGGAACATTAGTAGATGAAACATCATGTAACATAGCAGATTCATTAAAGATAACATTTCTACTAATAACAACCTTCTGTGTATCAGGTCTCCACAATTTAAAACCTTTAACACCAGATTTATAAACAAGAAAGATGCACTTAACAGCCCTAGGCTCCAACTTTCCATTATCAACATGAGCATAAGCAGTGCAACCAAAAACTCTCAACTGTGAATAATCAGCAGGTGAACCAGACCATACCTCAATTGGAGTTTTCTTATTAAGAGCAATAGATGGTGAACGGTTAATGAGATAACAAGCAGTGGAAGCGGCCTCAGCCCAAAAACGCCTATGCAAACCTGCATTGGACAACATGCAACGGGCTCTGGAAATAATGGTCCTGTTCATATGCTCAGCAACACCGTTTTGTTGAGGAGTATAAGGAACAGTGTAGTGTCTAACAATGCCTTCAGACTTGCAATAATTCTTAAATTGCTTAGAACAGAATTCCATACCATTATCAGTGCGAAGTATTTTTACCTTCTTTTCAGTTTGTCTTTCAATCATAATCTTCCACTCCTTAAATTCTGAGAATGCTTCATATTTATGCTTTAAGAAATAAGGCCAAACTTTTCTCGAATAATCATCAATAATAGTCAGCATGTAACTAGCACCACCTAGTGACTTTCTGCGAGATGGTCCCCATAAATCAGAATGAACATAATCAAGAATACCTTCGGTTGTATGAGTCGAAGTGTTGAACTTCACCCTCTTGTGCTTGCCGAAGATACAATGCTCACAAAATTTCAATTTACCAGGTTCATATCCATCAAGAAGACCTCTCTTATTTAACTCTGCTAAACCAAGTTCACTCATATGTCCAAGACGCATATGCCAAAGGTTAGCAGCATCACAATCAAAATTCTTTGAAATTACTGGAGTAGCATTACCTGAAACGGTAGAACCTCGAAGGTAATAAAGACCATTGGTCGAACTTAAGTCACCTTTCATCACAATAAGGAAACCTTTGGTGACTTTCAAAACGCTATCTCCACCTGAATACTTGTACCCCTTCGCATCAAGGGCACTCATAGAAATAAGATTTCTCTTCATCTTCGGAATATACCGAACATCTGTCAAAGTTCTGATTGTGCCATCAAACATCTTGATTTGAATAGAACATATGCCTTCAATCTTGCATGGTGAATTATCAAAACCCAAAACGGAACCAGCAGAAGTAGTGGAATCAAAAGTAGTAAACCAATCTCTATGTGGACACATATGAAAAGTGCATGCAGTGTCAAGTACCCACTCGTCATTGGTCTCAGCACATCCAGCAATAACGACAAGAGCATCATCGGAACTATCATCACGAGCAACGTCAGCAGAATTTTCACCTTGTTTGTTACCTTTCCTCTTTTCTTTATTCTGCAACTTGAAACACTCTGAGATGTCATGCCCGTCTCTCTTGCAATATCTGCAATATTTCTTGTCTCTGGATTGCGACCGGCCCCTGTGGCCGTTCTTACTTTTGCCTCTGTTTTCATTATTGAAATTCTTCTCCTTTGTCCTGCCACGAACAGATAATCCCTCGGCTTGGGATGAACTCGAACCATCATGAGGCACCATTAATTTCATCTTCTCCTTAGAGTTCAAAGCTTCATAAACTTCATTAAGTGTGAGAGTATCACGGCTGTATAATATGGTGTCTCTAAAATTGGTATAAGAACTTGGCAGTGAACAAAGTAACATTAAAGCAGTATCTTCCTCTTCATACTTAACCTCCATTGCAGCTAGATCAGATATGATCTCTTTAAATTCTGAAATATGATTCAAAACATTACCTCCCTCGGGTAACCTGTGCAGGAATAATTTTTGCTTTAGATGCATCTTGCTGGTGAGATCTTTTGTCATGCAAATCCCTTCCAGCTTTATCCATAGAGCGGCGGCAGTTTTCTCACTCAAAACTTCGTGCAAAATATTATTATGCAAATGGAGTTGAATTTGTGACAAAGCTTTACGGTCTATTCTTTTCTCCGCATCAGTCCAGTCTTAAATCCGATTCTTCCCAAAACTATTCAGTGCTTCATCATAGTCGGTCTGTGCCAACAACGCCCGCATCTTGACTTGACATAGGGTAAACATTGTGTCACGATCTAGCAGCGGAACATCGTATTTCATGGATGTCATGAGTAGATTAAATCTGTGTTTATAAAGTAGTACAAGCCGGTAGAAAAATTCTTGACAGAATTTAATATGCGAAGCAAAAAACTGAAAGAGATAGCACCTGGTAGTTTCCTCGCAACAGCAGTACCACGGAGGACTTGAGAAATCAATCGGATCTCGGAGAACGAGCTGATTTGTGGGAATTGCTCACGTACTAGAAGTACTAATGCTAATGCCAAAGGATTGATTTGTCTGAGTCTTCACGTGGAGATGTAGCAGCGTAAACTTTCGGAGCCTCGAGACTTCACGAAGCAGCAGCAGCTAGCCAGCTACTCGGCGATGTTGCGGACGTAGCGGCTGCAGCGACAGACACCAATCACCTCGGGACTTGAAGCCGGTTGCTTTGATTAGCACCAGCGGCAACTCGGCGGAGTAAAACAAGGGCGGCTGCACCCTTGGATCGATTTGTAATTTGTACGCGTACGATACGAACAGAACTTCTGTCGGTCTCGACTTCGATCTGGCTTCGGAGGCACACCAGAAATCGATACGGTTTCGTAACGACGGATCGCCTGGTCGCGACGCGTACGGCGGCGCACCGAACCCTAATCCTCTGGATCTCAAATCTTGTATCTATAAACTTGGCTCTGTATACCACTTGTTATATAAAACGAGAAATAAATGAGACACGAGAGCACACGGATTTTTACGTGGAAACCTTTGCGGGAGAAAACCACGGACGCACGAAGGCGCAATGCACTATGAGGAGGAGTATTACTAGCACGAGACGACATACCGTCTTTAGGTGCGACTACATGGGGTATATATGAGGGCAATATATAAGAGTCCTTGGAGGACAAGTAAACGAGTTGTACTCGTACGCGTCGACGTCAACGCAACGCCCATACCGGTTGTACTATGTCTAGTCCAACACGATACTATAATTTGGATCACAATTTAACAGGAAACACTTGAAATCCACCGGTGGATCCTTCCGTTTCGTTTCATCGACCGCTTCCCCTGCTCGACGCGTGTCCTAGTGGAGCCCACCCCACCGCCATCCTTATCCGAAGTGCATCCATACTTTTCTCCTCTCAGTCGGCTTCTTCTCTTACACTTCATCTCTCCAATCCCCTTTGTCCCAAATCAGCGTTGCCGGGGGGAGATGTTGCTCACGCCACATGCGCGCCTGTGCTCGCCATCGGCCCGCGCTGACAGCCGTTGTTCACCGGTGAGGCAGGCCTTCGTCGTTGCCCTTTCCCTTCCTCCTCTTTTCTTCTCCTCCCACACCCCTCCTCCCTTCCCCAACCAGACCGAGTTCCTGCTCGAGGCACTAGTAGAAAACAGGTCTTTCGTCCGGAGCATTAGTCCCGGTCTGGTTTTGGCCCGAGACTAATGGGACCCAGTTTCAACAGCTAGGAGCGGACGATGCCACGGCCACCTTTAGTCCCGGTTTATTTGTGACCTCTAGTCCCGGTTGGTAATACCAGGACTAAAGGGGTAGTGGCAGGCTGGCGTCAGGCTGGGGCCCCTGCGAGCCCCTTTAGTCCCGGTTGGTCATACCAACCGGGACTAGAGGTAGACCTTTAGTCCCGGTTTGTATCACCAACCGAGACTAAAGATATCACTATATATAGTGCTTCGTCCAGCCCGAGCCCAAACTCTCCTTTCTCTGTTTTCTCCTTTCTCTCCTCTGTTCTCTTCCCCTTGCTCGAGCTCATATCCTCCGTTTTGCCAAGATTTGTCAAGATTTGAGGCACCCCATCTATCCAAATGTTCACAAAGGTTAGCAACTTTGCCCTTTCATCTCTCATTGCTAGATTAGCTCGTGCAATGCTTTATAAGTATAGTGATTTGTGGGTTTTAGTTTGGGAGTAATTATGTAGGAGTTTATTTGATTTATATGCAATTTGAGCTCAAATTAACTTCTTAGTTTGCATATATGTAGGTGTGGTTTACTTAGTGCCTTTCCGTCCCCGTCCTAACCACCGTCGATCACCCGCACCGTCCTGTCGCCGGCACCACCTTGGTGAGCCTCTTGTTCTTATCCTTTTTATAAAAAAATCTTATTTGTATGATTTAGATAGTTACTTGTATAATTTTCTTACTTGTATGATTGTTTGTTATACATAGTGCCATGGTTTTGATATCCGTCCCCGTCGGCCCTCGTCCGGTTTATGATTCGGATGTGGTATATTCTCTTTTATAACTATTTATTGCATTTCGTGTTTATGACAATTATGCCCATCAAGTTGACATAGATATTTTTATCTAGGAGGTATGTGAACCGGAAATTGCAACCGACCCTCTTATCGAGAAGTTAAATTTAGTTGAAAAAAATGAGTATTTGAAAGAAAAATTGAAAATAATTGAAGAAGAGAAGATGAAATTGGAGTTGTATGTTGCCGATGTCGTCGATGATCACAAGATCAAGATGGATGCAATGCGCTTGAAGATTAGAAAGATTAGAAAATATGCCGTTAATCAAGAGGCTTGGTATCATTATGCTGTTGGATCAATTATTAGCTTAGTTGCGATCTTGATCGCATTTGTTGTTGCATTTAAATGCTTTAGCTAGATAGTTGTATGTTGTTTTATGAGAATAAGTGTGTATGAACTTTACGTATGAACTTGTATTAATTTGGTCTTTTCGGTGTTGTGTAATGAAGATGAGCCGGCAATGGATGTACGATGACCGACGCTCTCCCCAGTTCATTAATGGCGTGCATAGTTTTCTGCGTGTGGCTGAGGCAAACAAGCGGGATGGTTTATGTGTTGTCCATGTGCTGCCTGTAAGAATGATAGGAATTACTCTAGCTCAAAAGTCCTTCACGTCCACCTGTTTACGTCTGGTTTCATGTCCAGCTATAACTGTTGGACCAAGCACGGAGAAAGAGGGGTTCTAATGGAAGAGAATGAAGAAGAAGAGGATGATGACAACTATTATGGGTTCCCTGAATACGATGGTACTACAATGGGAGAAGAAGCTGAAGAAGAGGCATCAGATGAGCCCACTGATGATCTTGGTCGAGTCATTGCTGATGCAAAGAGAAACTGCGCAAGTGAAAAAGAGAAGTTAAAGTTGCACCGCATGTTAGAGGATCACAAGAAATTGTTGTACCCAAATTGCGAAGATGACAAGAAAAAGCTGGGTACCACACTGGAATTGCTGCAATGAAAGGCAGAGAATGGTGTATCTGACAAGGGATTTGAAAAGTTGCTGAAAATGTTAAAGAAGATGCTTCCAAAGGACAACGAATTGCCCGACAGTACGTATGAAGCAAAGAAGGTTGTCTGCCCTCTAGGATTAGAGGTGCAGAAGATACATATGCATGCCCTAATGACTGCATCCTCTACCGCGGTGAGGAGTACGAGAATTTGAATGCATGCCCGGTATGCGGTGCATTGCGCTATAAGATCAGCCGCGATGACCCTGGTGATGTTGAGGGCGAGTGCCCCGGGAAGAGGATTCCTGCCAAGGTGATGTGCTATGCTCCTATAATACCACGGTTGAAACATTTGTTCCAAAACAAAGAGTATGCCAAGTTGTTGCGATGGCACAAAGAAGACCGTAAGAAAGACGGGAAGTTGAGAGTACCCGCTGATGGGTCGCAGTGGAGAAAAATCGAGAGAAAGTGGCCAGAGTTTGCAGATGACGCAAGGAACTTATGGTTTGGTATAAGTGCAGATGGCATTAATCCTTTTGGAGAGCAGAGCAGCAATCATAGCACATGGCCTGTGACTCTATGTATCTATAACATTCCTTCTTGGTTGTGCATGAAGTGGAAGTTCATTATGATGCCAGTGCTCATCCAAGGCCCTAAGCAACCAGGCAACGACATTGATGTGTACCTATGGCCATTAGTCGAAGAACTTTTACAGTTGTGGGACATAAAAGGTGTACGTGTGTGGGATAAGCACAAACAGTAGGAATTTGACCTACGACCATTGCTGTTTATAACCATCAATGATTGGCCTGCTCTTAGTAATCTTTCAGGACAGACAAAAAAGGATACCAGGCATGCACGCACTGTTTAGATGAGACCGAAATTATATATTTGAATAAAGGTAAGAAGAATGTGTACCTGGGACATCGTCGATTTCTTCCGATCAAGCATCTCTTAAGAAAGAAAGGCAAGCATTTCAAAAATGAGGCAGATCACCGGAAGAAGCCTGACCACCGTACTGATGATCATATACTTGATATGGTCAAGGATTTAAAAGTAATCTTTGGAAAGGATCCTGGCGGACAATCTGTTCCGAATGACGCTGACGGACACGCACCCATGTGGAAGAAGAAATATATATTTTGGGACCTACCCTATTGAAAAGTCCTAGAGGTCCGCTCTGCAATCGACGTAATGCACGTGACAAAGAATCTTTGCGTGATGCTTGATTATTATCTGATTGAATTCTATTCTCGTAAAGGCAGGAAAAGGGGAATAATTTATGTGTATACTACGTTTGCGAGAACATTCACTTTATGACCGAAAAAAGCAGAGTTGCAAGACATCTTTGGGTACGTAAACACTATTCACAATTTTTTTTATCCCGCACGATCTAATATATATACACACAACTAATATATTCATATTGATCTTCTTCTTTAAAGATGGTGGAGATGCGGGATAGGCTCCTACCAAAGGACCGCATAAGAGCACTTCAAGAGGAAATTTTGGGATTTTTGCTTGAGCAGGTCATATCTCCCGGCGGAGAATACCATTACACCTAATGCCTGCATGTAATGATCTGCAAATTGTAGAAGAAATTATATATACCAAATTATATGTGTATATATATGTGTGTATGCATATGGTCGTACGAGAAATTCTATGATTATATGATTGGTCGTACGAGAAATTCTATTATATATGCATCATGTGTACAGTATGTAGTAGCGTAAAATATATTTGAAATGAAAAAGAATTAAATGAAAAACACAAAATAAAAAGGAAAATAAACAATAAACCCCCAAACCCTAAAATCCTAAACCCCTAAACCTTTAGTCCCGGTTGGTGGCACCAACCGGGACTAAAGGTCCCCGGCCCCCGGCGCGCGCTGCCGCCCACGTGGAAGTGATTTAGTCCCGGGTCGTAGCCAACCGGGACTAAAGGATGGGGGCCTTTAGTCCCGATTTATGTGTCCCGGTTGGTGACCCGGGACTAAAGGCCCTTCCCAACCGGGACTAAAGATCGTCCCTCTACTAGTGAGGCCAGCGCTGCCAGCCCTTGTTTCGGTCGTTGTGGTTGTCGCTTGCTGCTCGCTATCCACTATGGTAAGTTTGTGAAGCAAGGCCTTTGTTGCAAAAAAAAAACTATAATAAAATGTCAAAACCTTTGTTGCAAAAAAATTCCAACAAGACCTCTGTTTCAAAAAGAAAATCTGTAACAAAACCTCTTTTACAAAAAAAAACCCTGCAACTTGACCTATGTTGCAAAAATTTCTGCAACATGACCCGTCTTGCAGAAAATTACTGCGACGCGACCTGTGTTGCAATGGTAGATCGAGGGTGATGCTTGACCGCTCAATCCGCCAGATCTGACGGCTCGCGACCTGGTCGATCTTTTAAAAAGATCAACCGGCCGACGCGCAACACACCCCTAAGAGATAACCATTGTACATCATATTTTTATTGCCTTCTCTTACATGACAGGCTTAATATAAGATAATCTTATCAACCACTCTACATGTCCTAAGGGGTCCCCTAAAATATTAAGGGAAGCGTTAAGAGTTTGATCCCCGCCAGGGATCAACGGCCTTGCTAGTCATACAATTGATCCACATCTATCGGCTAACTTTTCCACGTGGGTGGATGGTACCCGGTATTGCTCAATGAGTTGCGCCAATGAGCTGGCTTCTCCCAACTCCAATCAGCTCTCCCCAGCTTCTAGGGAAGGACAAACAAAGTCATTACTGCAAAGAGAGGGCATTTGTTGACCAATGTGTGTGAACTAATTGATCCATACTCTGGACAGTGGGATGAAGAGTTGGTTAGGCAAACTTTTTGGCTAGTTGATGCACACCAAATTCTAGCCATCCCTTTGCCAACACATGAAATGCCAATCTTTATTGGGTGGAGCTATATGAGGAATAAAACTTTTTTGGTTCAGTATTTTAGACTACCTTGTTGAGTGGGATCACCAGTATGGACGACTATTGAGACGAGCGACAAGGAAGATGCAACATTGAATAACTCTGCATGGAGCAAACTATGGCAGCGGATGTGCCCAACTAAAGTTGAAGTGTTTATTATGGCGAGCACTACATGATAGTCTCGCTTGTCAATCTACCCTAGCTAATCATCACATTGAAGTGGTACAACAATGCCTTCTGTGCTAAAAAGGTGCAGAAGACGTTTCGCATGTTCTATTCTAGTGCAGCAAGACAATGGAAGTATGGTGGATCATGTGGCTCAATGACATGATCGATAGAGTGAGCTCCACGAACTGTGCAGGCGCTTCTGGAGTTTCTGTGCACCATCAAAAGTTGTTACTTATGGTAGGAGCGTCACACATTTGTGGATGACAAGAGAACCCTGACCACATCTCAGACGGCCTGTCTATCCGAGTACTCACAACAACTATACAACATCGAATTCTCCTTAAGTAGTAATGAAGAAAGGAGGTTGGTATCAACCACCACATGGCTTTATTCTAATAAACGTTGGCGATGCCTTCGATCAAGACTCGCCGCAAGGCGCTGTAGGAGCAACTTTTTGAGACTCCAAGCATGTGTTCATCAGAGGTGGAAACTATAAACTTGACCTATGCATTAACAGATGCCCTATCAACAAAAACACTAGCAATAAAGTTTGTGCTCGAACTTGCACATTCACTCGGATGCAATAGGCTGATCATTAACTCCAATAACCTTGAAGTCGTCAAGGTCATGAACAGTGGTGGTAGGTCTTAGGGGGTTGCAGCAGCGATTTTCAATTATTGCTTCCATATTGCATGATTTTTGGCAAGCCGTCTTTGAGCATTGCTATAGAAAAGCAAATGTTGTAGCCCACGAACTAGTAAGGATGGCCAGGGGTTCCTTATGTAATAGCTGGATGGAATAAACTTCTGGTTAGATTGCCCTGTAATGATATGTGATGTAACTATTGCTACGAGCTAATAAAAAGGGGTAATGTTATGTAAAAAAACTCCTCCTAGCATTAGAGCAAGTACAATAGAGTGACGTAGGCGGGTTATAAAAGATGCCACATCAAATTTATTCCAAGTTGAAGGGGAGAGAAGAGAAGCAGGCTACAAGCTTACAGCCGGCTGTAGCACGAGCCCCAACAACCATTGTGAGAGAAATAAATAGGTCATGTATTAATGGTATAACATATTAGTATGACCACAACTTCATATAGCCGGCTCTTAGATATACTATTAACCATGCTCTTAATCAGCTCTATGCATGCACCTCCTATCAGCTCCATGCTTCCAATTCTACCCATAACAACTTCAAGAAACTCCATGCATGTAACTCTAAACTCCGAAGTCAACCTTTTTTTTGCGAGAAAATTTCCGATCTATTCATCAACTGTCAAGGCAGTACAAAGAACACTAGAGGTAAAAATTACATCTAGGTCCGTAGACCACCTAACGACGACTACAATCACTAGAGCAAGCCGAAGACGCACCGCCGTCAACGCCCCTCCATCATCAAAGCCGGACAAACCTTGTTGTAGTAGACAGTCAGGAAGTCGTCATGCTAAGGTCCAAGAGGACCAACGCACCAGAACAGCAGCCGCCGCTGATGAAGAGAAACGTAGACCGGAAAGATCTAACCTGAAGACACATGAACACATACGAACGAAGACTGGATCCAAGTGAATCCACCGAAGACAAACGGCGACCGAATCCCGCGAAATCCGTAGGAGACAAATCTCCACACGCCCTCTGATAATGCTAGACGCATCATCAGAACAGAGCATAGGCGGGGAGAACTTTATTCCAACATCAGAAAGCCGCCGCCGTCTTGTCTTCCTGAACAGAACACAAACCCTAGACGGACACAAAAAAAATCTAAAAACGATGTAGGAGCCCTCCCGCCGGCAAGAGCCGAGATCCACTGCGTCTCCATGGCCGGACACCACGGAAGACAAAGCGATCTACGACGGCGCCAGCAGGAGGCGTCGGTTCGCCCTCACGAGGCGAAGGGCTGGAGACGTATGTACTTACGTACCTGAACAATGGAACTCCGAAGTCCACTTACGTGAAGTGATAACTACAAGTAACTTCAATTAACCCCTTCAACGCCCATGTCCTACATCTGCAACATTTAAAAATATGCACAAGCAATATAAACTTGTGTGTACATGATAAATCCCATTTTACACTCGTTCGTGCTGGAAAGGTCGCTGGAACGAACAAACTCGTTCGGTAGAAGTACCCTCCAGCCCGAACGATCCCACACCGCACAAACTTGTCGCTAGCGATCTGGCTCCTCCCCTCCAGCGAACCAGCCCAAAATGGGACAAGCCCTGAAACGTCATTGCCTTCAAGAATTAAAAAAAAACAAAGAATTACAATATTGAAGGCCCAAAACTGCTTCTGTCCCAAAAAAAGAGAACACACGAAAAGGCCTAAAAATGCACTGAATGAAGAAAAACACTGCCTGAAAAAAATCCAGAAACAAAAAGTTGCCATCCTTTAATGAACAAAACTACCATATGATCATGAAAAAAAGGTATATTACAGAAATGATTTGCCATGATGTTCATGCACCCTTCATGGCAAATGAGTGGAAATTTTGCCATGATATTATGAAAAAACACAAAAAAAAAAAGAAAAAATGGCCATATAAGATAGAACAAAAAAGATTTGTACAAAAATTGCCATTGTGCATGTATAGAAAAAATTGGACCCCGATAACCACTGACCGTTCGGTCTGGGGGCATCCCAAACCGAACCTTTTGTTCGGTAAATCAGCTCCCTCGCCAAGGTTTTTGAGCCGCCGACTAATCGCCGACTAATCGCCAAGTCGTCGCGGCGTGGCTGGCTCGTGCAGGCGACTTGACTCAGGAAGCGAGTCGCGCGACTCGCTGGCTCGCCGGCGACTTGGCGCGATTAGTCGGCGGCTAGTAGCCGCCGGTCGCGCAGCTTGCCCCACTGGCAGAAAATTTTTGGGGGAGGATAAATAGAGGGCGGCGGCCCTGGCTTGCTCCAGACCTACCGCGCGGGTTACAGAGAGAGAGGGAAAGGGAGGGAACCGCGCAGGCGACTCCAGATCGGCGGCCGCCGGCGACGCGCCCCTCCAGATCCGCCGGTGACGCGCGCCCCCACCAGCCTCCTCCGCCGGTGACGCGCGCCCCCACCAGCCTCCTCCGCCTCGGCCTCCATCTTCTCCTGCGCCAGCAAACCCTAGCAGGTATGGCCGTATGGCTCGTCACCCCCTCTGCCTCTCTTTGCTCTGCTGCTGCTGTATGTGCTGCTGCTGCTGTGGGGACTGGGGAAGGAGAAGGACCGAAGGAAAGAGAGGCAGAGAGCGCGGGGTGGGCTCTATATGTGCTCTGCTGTTGGATGTATATCAGTATATATAGGTGCTAGGCTGCTGCTGTGTGCTCTGCTGCTCTATATCAGTATATGGCGACTTGGGGCGACTAATCAAGCCGAGTCACTGAGTCAAGCCAGCAAGCCACTAGCCGCAACCTCGGCGACTTGGCTTGACTCGGCGACTCAAAAACCTTGTCCCTCGCGACGAACGTTTTTGTTGGATCGAAAGAGCTCTCCTTCCCGAACGACCTCCCTTCCTCCCCTCCAGCGGACCAGCCTAGCCAAGAAACACAATTGCCTTCAAGAATTAAAAACAAATTACAATATTTGTAGGCCCAAAAACTGCCATGTTTTTGTACATATTAATTTGCCATGTTTGTTGAACATCTTAATTTGCCATGGCAAGTTTGCCATGTTTTTGAACATATTAAGTTGACATGGCAAGTTTGCCATGTTTTTGAACATCTATAAACTTTGCCATGTTTCTGAAAATCATATCTTGCCATGGTAAATTTGCCATGTTTTCAAATAAAAAGGTGACGCTGCAAATCACATGAATTTTGTCATATAGAGCCTTATACAGTATAAATTTGCTATTGTTTATGAACAAGGACAGAGATAAAATTGCCATGAACTTTGCAAGTATCAACTACACAACATCCTGAACCAAGGTATATTATCCATGGCAAATAAATAGTAAAACTTGCCATGGCAATAAAAGTTCAATATTGCCATGGCGATTTAGGTAAATTTGCCATGTAAATAAAAGTCCAAAAAATAGTAAAACTTGCCATGGCAATAAAAGTTAAATATTGCCATGGGGACTTAGGTGAATTTGCCATGTTAATAAAGGTAAATTTGCCATGGAAAATAAATAGTAAAACTTGCCATGGCAATAAAGTGTTAAAATTGCCATGGGGATGTAGGTAATTTTGGCATGTTAATGAAGGTGAAATAATTAGTAAAACTTGCCATGGCAATATTTGCCATGGCAATATTTGCCATTTTGTGTTGTTTTCGCCAATTTAAAGAATTGCCGCGAAAATTTAAAAAAATCAAAAGTTGCCATGGCAAGAAAGCAATGAATTCGCCATGATTCGAGAACTAAATTTGCCATGATTCGACAACTATGTTTGCCATCTTACAGGAAGCAAATTTGCTATGATGCGTAAACTAAATTTTGCCATGATCAATCAACTAATTTTTTGATGTTTACATGGCAAAAAGTATAAGATTAGTTGCCATGGTAGAAACAGTAAATTTGCGCCATGATCCAAAATCGAAAGTTGCCATGGCAAGAAAGCAATGATTTTCCCATGATCCGAGAACTGAATTTACCATCATTTGATAACTATATTTCCCATCTTCCAGGAAAAATTTATAAAAAATTGTACAGTGAGACGGCAAATTTAAGAAAAAATGTATCGTACAGTACATGTTTAGTCCTGAATCATTCTCTCTAAATGAAAAGCAAGCTTTGGTTACTCCATTTCCCTTTTCAGTTTAATTATCGCTGATGTTGTTCAACGAAGATGACCACAAACTCTAAAAATCCCTTTCCCCACTACAGATTCAGCGCACATAGCCTGATCAATCCAGCCACAAATCATTTATTTTCTTCTCAAAACTCATAGCCTATCACCACTATAACAAAATCTAGGGACACAAAAAATACCATTCTGTCCTGGAAGACTAGTATGTATCTCTATTTTGTTCAGATCACACAAAACAAATGATTTTCAGTCAGTAGAGTGGCAAAACTTGAAAAATTGTTATAAGAACAAATTTTTAACTTGCCATCATACCAATACTAAATAATGTCTAGCAATTGCCACGACTATAAACCATTTTACTATCATTTTTGTCAATGAACGATATATCAGCTATGGGATGTTTTCCTCCCCACCTATACATACAAAACAAATCTGAAGTGGTGGCACATTTTTTGTTTTTTATTGTTGTAATATAGCATAATGTACAAAATCCCAGAATTGTTAACTTTACATTTCACTGCCCAACTATGCAAATTTGCCATGGATTTTGATTCAAATTGGTTATATTTCAAAAATGCAAGGCAAACAATTTCTAAATCTTGCCATCTGATATTTGCCATTGAAATATAGAACGTGTTGCCAACATTTTGACATGAACTTGATCGAAAGCCCTTAACTCCACACTCTACCAGAACCAGATGAGCTTCTCACACGCTCGGTAGATGCACGAACTTGTAATCTCCGTGGTCAAGAGCTATGCACAATTCGTATGAAAACAACTGAGAAACATGGCATACCTCAGGACACCATCTCTTCGTTGACACTCGGCTCGGGCGCCATTGGTAGTAGACATGGCATGGCTAGTCCAGCGAGCCGCCCCGTCCTTGCGCAGTTCAAACTCATGAACGCCAAGGTGGAGCTCCGTGGTGGCCACCAGGAAGTGCGCGGCCAGCGCCGACGGAAGCAGTGCCACCACGCAGCGTAGGTCTCCGGCTGCATCTCGACACCCGCCGCACCTAAATGCGGCAATCTCCAGCGCAGCTCCTTCGCCGTGCCTCCTCTCCGTCGCCCCCGCCGCACCTAAGCGCGGCCATCTCCATCACAGCTCCTTCGCCGGGCCTCCTCTCCGCCTGTCCCCGCCACACCTAAGCCCGGCCACCTCCATCACACCTCCTTCGTCCGCGCCTCCTCTCCGTCGCCACCGCTGTAACCGGCGGTTCCTCCCCAAGCTAGCGCTCGGGCTCTCCATCCGGGATCCGTCGGAGCACAGCCAGGGGGCCTCCTCAGCCTTCTCCCCCATGGCCGCAAGCCGCAACGCCTCGAGGACGGCGCAGCCCGCCTCGTCTCCACTGCGTCTCCACTGCGGGACACCCCCGATGTTGGGTCCGGTGGAGCTGCTAGACGGCGCTCTTCCAGCTCCTCGTCTCCGTCGCCCCCTGGCTCCTTTCCGACGTCGCCTGCCTCGTCGCCGGCGCAAGACAGTTCTCCGCGAGGCGAGTGTGTGGGATGCGACAGCGAGTGAGCGGTGGAGAAGGGACTGGGAGAGGATAAGATAGCGGCAGGCGTTCAGACGAGTCATTGTTCTACCGAACGAAAAAGAACGTGACGTGGCTGATATCCACGCTATAAGATTTGTGCTAGAAATCAAACGGCTCAGGAGGCGCTCGGGCCAAAACGCCAGAATACGGTGCGTTCGGTACTTATTGATTCCGAAAACTAAACACCTAGTAACAATTTTCTGTGCGTATGTATCATCCTTGTTACTCCCTGTTCCAATACATTTTTCTCACAGGCTGTCAAAAACGTTCCAATACTCGTACAACAACGGATCACTGTTCGTTATAATAATTTTTGTAAAAAATATCCTGGCTTTGCGGCACAAAAAATCAGCGGCTGGGCTTGTAGCGTCGACCATCCAACTTTCCACAGTGTTGACCTACCTCGCAACATCAAGCGATCGGCTCGTAGCAGCATTGGTCAGCCTTAATGCGCCGCCCATCCGGCCTGGCAACAACATCACACGTCTGGGTGCAGCGTCGGTGGGCGACCTTGCAGCCCCCCGTATCTAGCTTGCAGCAGCGGCTACCAACCTTTCAGCCCCCGCATCCGAGTTGCATCCGTGGCCGTTGGCCTTGCAACGTTGCGCGGCCAGCTTTGCAACATGGCGGTCAGGCTTTGTAGCTAGAAAAAATAACCGCGGTCAGCCTTGCAACATCACATGTACCGCTTGCAATGAACAATCCGACGATGTCACGTGCATCCGACGCAAGGACCCGCAGAAGCACCCCTCCTCTCCCCCCAAAATTGCATGTTTTTTTCTTTTCAAAACGGCAAATTGCATGTTTTTGGAGTTCACATAACAAAAATTATATTGCATACACCATTGTCCTACTGTCTTTGTCTAGAGTTGTATAGTTATGTTGTTTCGGTTAGTATTTTAGATAACCTCATTTATTATTCTACATGACTCATATTAGCACCTCATTTAATATAACACACCAATTACGACATGGTCTAGTTTGATTAGATAGAAATTTGAATGTAAATAACATGGCGCAAACGTTATTCTTTAGATGAGCAATTCCTAAACCATTCACCTATTGCAAAAAACTAATGTGTATTTTCTATGTGTTGCAACTTTGCTGACAGGTGATGTTGTGACAGATCAATCTCACTAACAAATAGGAAAGCCAAAAAATCAATACACCCATTCATGGTTGGACTTCACATAGATAAGAGAAACATGCTCTATAAGAGAAAACATAAAGAGGCAGCACAGATAGTTATATTGTTGGTCGTCCATGGATACAATTATAGGCCATGTTTGATCACGAAACTAGTGTCACGGTAACACATAGCTATTTCATAACTTCCTCGATTATAACTTAGGCCTTGCTTGGATGCATACTAGCTAATCTACTCACTCCATTCTGCCTACCAAAATTTTTAGTTCAAAATGTCGTCCAACACAAATGTATTGAGTTAGATTAGTATGTATCCGAAACTCCAAACAAGCCCTTAGCACGAAGAATACTATTCAGGCCTCCTTTGGTTCACATAATTCTAAAAACGTAGGAAAGAAAAAAAGAACACCGGAATTGGAGTGGAATGCGTGTGTATAACAGAGGACTGAAAAACATAAGATTTTTGCAGACTTGGGTATTCGCTTCATAGGAATAGGAAAAACACAGGAATCCCAATAACTAGAGTTAAGTTAAAGTCAAACCGCAACAATGAAATGTGTAATTAGCATGTTATTATTCCACTAAGGATCTCGGTCTCCTTCATGCGTAGGAAGAATTTTGAAAAAGGGTCCAAGTGGATTGTAAAATTCTTGTATATTTCCTCTAAAATTGAGACCAAAGGAAAAATTCCTCCATTTTCCTTTGATGCATTTGTTTAAACCAAAGTCTTGAATAATGCCATGATAGGAAAAGTTCCTATTCCTATGTGAACCAAAGGAGGCCTCGGCATCGATCCCACACTCATGGGGCGCCTTATAATACTATGTGTTTCACTCATGATACTCATGGATTCCTATGTGCTTCACTCATGATACTCGTGATCGGCTAAGAGAAATCCAAACACTTACTAAAAACTTGCTTGATCAAGAGGAGATTGTGGCTTCGGTGAGGACGAGCCAACTGTCTTTTGCATGGTGGCAGAAACTCTTTTTCTTTTAGAGAGTATCCACGAATTGTAAGAAGCTTGACCAAATTAGAAAGCTTTTGGATGATACTGGAAATTGGTGCCAGGGTACGAATGATCCGAGTAATCTTATTTCAAGCTACTTCTCTAATCTCTTATTTCAAGCTACTTCTCTAATCTCTTTTCATCACAAGTACTTCATCCAGATCTGGAGGTGTTATCAAGGGTGAGACGATTTATCTCACATGATAAGTATATGACCTTCTTAGATCCTTACAAAGTCAAGGAAGTGCGCAAGGCGCTATTTGATATTGGGGATCTTAAAGCAATCAGGGTCACTGGCTTACATGTAGTGTTTTATAATCAATTTTGGCTAATGTTGGGTGATGATGTTGTGGCTGAAGTCCTACATGTTGTAAATTCATGCACTATGCCACTAGGGTCGAATTAAGGTGATACGGCTATCGTTATGATACCAAAAGTGAACGCACCAGAGAAGGTGATTCAGTTTAGACCCATCAGCCTGTGGAACATGGTTTATAAGGTGATCCCTAAAATATTGGTATCCCGAATGAAGGTTCTCTTGTCTGACATTATCATCCCTACACATAGTACTTTAGGGCGTTTGATCGGTGTCAATGTCCTGGTGGCCTATGAAAGTTTGCATAATTAAAAATAGGAAAGAAGGCAAATAGGTGTTGTGGGGTGTGTTGTTAAACTGGATATGCACAGGGCGTACAATCATGTTGAGTGGTTGTTTCTTGAATCAATACTCTGAAGCTTGGTTTTCATGTTGATTGGGTCAAACTGATTATGTTTTGTGTCACTTCAGTTGATTATAGGGCTCGTTTAAATTCCTATGAATCGAACACTATTGTCCCACCATAGGTTTAAGACAGGGGGACCCCCCTCTCCCCTTGCCTATTTTTCTTTGTACTGAAGGACGGACGACCCTCTTGACTCATGCGGAGGAGCAAGGAGAATTAGTGGGGGTCAAGGTTTGTCGAGAAGCCACGGCTCTTACAAATCTTTTGCTTGCCGATGACTCACTTATTCTTATGAAGGCTAATACCCAAAATGTTGATTGTCTTAAAAGGATCCTGGATTCTTATTGGTCTGCTTCGGGGAAAATTGATGGAAATATGCCCTAGAGGCAATAATAAAGTTGTTATTATTATATTTCCTTATTCATGATAAAGGTTTATTATTCATGCTAGAATTGTATTGACCGGGAACTTAAATACGTGTGTGGATACATAAACAAATACCGTGTCCCTAGTGAGCCTCTACTAGACTAGCTCGTTAATCAAAAGATGGTTAAGGTTTCCTATCCATAGACATGAGTTGTCATTTGGATAACGGGATCACATCATTAGGAGAATAATGTGATGGACAAGACCCATCCGTTAGCTTAGCATATGATCATTCAGTTTATTGCTACTGCTTTCTTAATGTCAAATATGTAACACCCTGGATTTTGCCCAATTTCTTTTTCTTTTTAATTTAGTCCGGTTTTGCTTTTCTGTGGTGTGATAGTTCTGCAACCCGGAGGGATCACCCTTCATTTTTCCTCCTGAGTGGCTTGCCAACCTCTAAACCATTCCAAGACCTTGTCATTTCCATCTTGGACCAATCCCAATATTCTTTTCCTTGGGAATATTCCTTTTTCTATTAAAGGAATAACCCTGTTTGCTCTGGGTTGTGAAGCAACCCATATTTCTATCATTCCAAAAATTCCCAAATAATTCCCAAAAATTGTTTGGGTCATATCTCCCACAAATATGTCAAACCCTTCCTTGTCATGTCCAAAAATATTTCACAAATATTCCTTTTCTGATTCTGCTCCAGTTGTCAGATTGAGAAGCAAGTACCCTTTATATTTGCTTGCTTGCTCTCAAACTTTTTGTGAACTCTTTCCTATCCATATCATTGCCACATGACAAAATTCAACTTTATTTGGATATTAAATCTCTCTTGGCTAATTTCCAAAGTTTCTGGGCAACCGGAATCTTTGTGAAGCAAGTGCTAGCTAGGAGTATCCAAATGAGTTGAAATTTTGCAAACATCTTAATATGCTCAAATCCTGACTCTCCACCAAGTTTCAACCTTATTCAATCATCTATGTGATCACAGCATCAAATCTTGGTTTCTGGTCATATTTTCCTGTTGTGAAGCAACTATATTTTATATTGCTTCATAATTGCTGAAAATTTACCAGAGCCTTCTCCTAATCATTTTACACCTCTCCACAAAATTTGGGCTCATTTTATCTTTCCAATAATTCTCTAGAATTATTCCAAGTTTCTGGACAGAGAGGATAGCTGTGAAGGAAGTACCATTTTGGCATGTCCATCTGGTATGAAATTCTTAAAGCATCTTCATATGTCCAAATAACCCTGTCTTGAAAAATTTCAGCTCAAGTGGTTTCTTCATTTGAGTGCACCATCATGATCTTGATTCTGGACCAATTGTGCTGTTGCAAAGCAGCTATGATGTATATTGGTTCAATTCCTTCCAAAACCCCCAGGATTATAGTCCTTCCTCATCTAATCACTCCAGACAACTCCATTGACCCCAATCAACTCCCTGTTGATCACCAGTGCGCAGCCAAGTTTGCTGCAGCAAACTTCAGATGACCACTCCCATCTAACTACAGAGCATTTCATCGAGCCATCACTTCCTAGATACTGTAGCCTGGAGGGACTAGACACTGGACAAGTTTTCGTGCCAAAGACGTGGCCGTGGCATCATATGCACGTGGTGACTACGCTGAGAGCAGGCCATCTGCGCGCTCTGTGCGCCGGCCGTGTTCGGTCGCGTCGGCAGGCTGATTCAGGCCGTCGTGGCTTGTCCCCGCATGCCGGCCACCTTCCCCGCCGTCCACGCACCCCTCTCTGGTCATTTCCCCCTTCGTTTTCTTCCTCGCCGCGCCACGACAGTCGTCATTACTCCGCCACTGTACCGCGCGTGCGCCGCCGTATACGGCCACCCCCGAGCTCTCTTGATCGAACCAGAGTCCTCTCCGCTCCTCCGCGAAGCTCCCCGACGCCGTATACTGCCAGCCACGTCGCCCCGGAGCGCCAGTGCACAGCTAAGATCGCCACCGCGGCCATCCTCATCTACTCGCTTCGCCGCGGCTATATAAGCCCCCCCCCCGAGCCCTCTCATCCACACCAGCAGCTCCACCTCGCCCTCCCAGTCCTTCCTGTCCACTCACCCGAGCCTCAGTGCTCCTCCTCGGCCACCATCTCCACCACGGCCACCGTCGGCCTCCTCCAAAATTTGAGCGAGCCGAGCCCCCCCTCTCCCTCCGACCACCACTAGAAGATCACCTGGAGCATGCAGAGCCTCCCCATGTCTTCGCCTTGTCCCCGGAGCGACTCTGGCCTCGTCCCCAAGTCCGGCCGAACACCATGCTCGCCGGCGTCCTTGCCTCGTCGCCCTAGCCCTCCCCGACTCTCACTCTGCATCTGTATGGGCGCGGCGCTCCTCCCCAAAGCCGCCGTTGCTCTCGCTTTGGCCGGAGGTGGCCTCTATCACCGGCGAGCGCCGGCACACGCTCGGCTGGTCCCTTCTCTGTCGCCTCTGCTCGTCGCCGCCTTGGTCCTCCTCGGCGTTCGAGTCCAGCCGGGACGGGTGCGACACTCCATCGCGGTCCCGCCGGTGGCCACCCCACTGCCGGAGATGGCCGGAGCCGTCCAGGCGAGTGCCGGCGCCGGCGTCTCCTCTCTGGTCTCGGTCGGGCGCGGGAGGAAGAAGACAGGGGCAGGGAGGAGAGAGAGAAGCCCCGCGGGACCCACACGTCAACGACCCAAGCCCCGGCCCGCACCTGTCCAGCTGGATAAGTGGAAGCGTATTCCACCGAATGCGTTTCCACTGCACTGAAGGCGTATTCTCTGGAGTGCGCGATCTGTTTTTCAGCTGAGGACCCGTTGGTGAATACTTTATTTGCAGATAGGTCCCTGGCAGAAGAACTATTGTATCTTTTCACTCACAACTCCGATCGTTGTGATTCCAAAGCCCACTTCTTCGTCTCGCCGAGCCCGTTCCGATGGAGTCATTTTCATAATGTGTTGACACAGTGAAAATGACCATTTTGCCCTTGCCATAAACAGCCCCTCCGGGAGAGAATTGTTTCCGGCAACTCCTTCCGCGACCTTTCCGCACTCCTTCCCGTTGATTTCTTCACCCCCAGGCAAGCCACAACTCTCATCTGCATCATTGCATTGCAATATCATAGTTTAACTAATTACTTTAATAGCAAGTATGAGTTATTTGTGAAATGAATTAGATTATGCAATTCTCAGTTAGGTGACTACCATGTTGAGTACCAGATTATTAGTGACTAGTAGCTTACCCACTTGTTGATACTGTGATGTTGAGATCACTGTCTATGATTATTCTGGAGTTCATCCGGTAGTTCGTGGAGATGAGTAATAGTAGTGGCCTAAGTATACTGGTTGTCGGAGTGTCAGTCATGACAGAAATATTATTCGGGGATTAGATATTTCATGGTTGACCTTGAGTCACCTGTCCGGACTTATCCGTGCAACCACATTTGCCGGTATGGGACGGCCTTGACTTGGTCTGATCGCGTGCTCTTTCATCGGTACCACCAAAGAGGGAAGGTTATGCGCGCATGCTGCCCTGGCCCGGTAGGCGGCGATAACCTTGTGAGCCCAGTTGAGTTATTTGCCGGCGTCCCCGTTTGGGACAGTTCAGTTTGGCCACGACGGTGGCAGGTGTCACGAGGTGACACAGGGGCCACCCAGGGCTTGACTCCGGGGGAGGATGATTGCCGGTGGTACGATGGGAGAGTCACGGGTCAGGCAGGTTTCGTTGGAGCAACGCTGGTCCACCCGAATGGGATCACGAGGTCAGTGCTCCATAGTGTGGGTAAAGTGCGCAACCTCTGCAGAGTGTAAAATCTATTCGAATAGCCGTGTCCACGGTATTGGACAGTCCGTCCAGACCTCACTAGGTGGTCAACCATGGTAGTGATGATAATGATGGAAGAACTCGTCGTATGATCAGAAGTACTCGGTGGTTCATGAGTATTCTGAGGGTTGTGAGACAACCCGGAGGAGAGTAAGTTTGTCAGACTTGTCGTGCAGATGGAATCAGGTATTTGATATGTTAGCCATGGGATGGCTGTGAGTTGAGTGGTCGGATGACCACATGCTTGGGGATTGGACTTGGTACAGGTTCGGATTGGGGCCTGAGATTATTTGAAGTATGGATTTAATACGCTTTACCTTACTGCAGTCATTTCAGTAGCTACCTTGCTAGATAACCATGCTGGTTAATTTTGGATTGCTATGATGTTGTCTTGCTTTAATGCTGATGTTTGCTGTGAGCTTGCGAGTACATTCAAAGTACTCACCTGGCGTGTCATGCCAGTTTGCAGGTCATGCCGTGATTGCTTGCTTGCCGAGGATCCTGTGCTTGCGATATAGGATACGCGTTCTAACCAGAGTCCCTGCGGAGTGGAGTCTATCACCGTCGTCGCTGTTCCGCTGCCGAGAGAGTTACTTCGCTGTTAGCATAGAGCTACCCCGGGAAGGCGTAGTGTCGCCGTGCCGATGTAATCCATGTACCCTTTGTAACCATATCCATAGTAATAAAGAGCTGATTTGTTCTATGCCAACAGTGCCGTATTCCAGAAGACTTGTCCTTGGGCTGGAATACGGGGCGTTCCGGTTTACTCTGAGCCGGGGTGCCACAAAATACATATTCCTTCGACCATGAGATCATGCAACTCCCGGATATCGGAGGAATACATTGTGTGCTATTAAACGTCACAACGTAACTGGGTGATCATAAAGATGCTCTACAGGTATTTCCAAAGGTGTCTGTTGAGTTGGCATGAATCGAGATTGGGATTTGTCACTCCGTGTATCAGAGAGGTATCTCTGAGCCCTCTCGGTAATACACATCATAAGAAGCTTATAAGCAAAGTGACTAAGGAGTTAGTTACGAGATGATGTATTACGGAACGAGTAAAGAGACTTGCCGGTAACGAGATTGAACTAGGTATGAAGATACCGACGATCGAATCTCGGGCAAGTAACATACCAACAGACAAAGGGACTTATGTATGTTGTCATAAAGGTTCGACTGATAAAGATCTTCGTAGAATATGTAGGAACCAATATGGGCATCCAGGTCCTGCTGTTGGTTATTGACCGGAGAGGTGTCTCGGTCATGTCTACATCATTCTCGAACCTGTAGGGTCCGCACGCTTAACGTTCATTGACGATATAGTATTATATGAGTTATGTGAGTTGATGACCGAATGTTGTTCGGAATCCCGGATGAGATCACAGACATGATGAGGAGCTCTGGAATGGTCCGTAGGTAAAGATTGATATATAGGACGATACTATTTGGTCACCGGAAAGGTTTCGGAATGTACCGGGTTTTATCGGAGTACCGAAAGGGGTTTCGGGAGGCCACCGACACTTGGTGGGCCTCATGGGCCAAAGGAGGAAGGTGCACCAGCCCACTAAGGGGATGGGCGCACTCCACCTCCCCTGGCCACATGCCAAGGAAGAAAAGGGGGGCGCCAAGGCAGGGCAGCCGTCGGCCCCTCCCCTGCCATCTCCTCCACCCCTAAATAAGGAAAGGGGGAGGCGCCTAGGGCAGGAGCCCAGGGCGGCCGCCGGCCACCTTGGGGCGCCCCTAGGGCTGCCTCCCCTCCCCCCTCCACCTATATATATATGTGAGGAGGGAGAGGGGCAACACACAACACGACAATCCCTAAGCCGTGTGCGGCGCCCCTCTCCACAGTTTCATCCTCCGTCTAGTTTTTCCGCAGTGCACGGCGAAGCCCTGCGGGAACAAGTTCACCACCACCGTCACCACGCCGTCGTGTTGTCGGAACTCATCTACTACTTCGCCCGTCTTACTGGATCAAGAAGGCGAGGACGTCATCGAGATGAACGTGTGCTGAACGCGGAGGTGCCATACGTTCGGTACTTTATCATGAAGGTGTTCGTCTACATCAACCGCGTTGATTAATGATTCCGCTTTATGGTCTACGAGGGTATGTAGACATACTCTCCCCTCTCGTTGCTATGCATCTCCATGGATAGATCTTGCGTGTGCGTAGAATTCTTTTTTGTTTTCCATGCAACGTTCCCCAACAAAAATGGTGAGTGTTGATAAGACAAGCAATTTCTTTAGCCCAATTACTATGTTGACATGAGAGTACGAGTCTTTTCCACACTCCAAATTATGACTGAGGCTTTAAATGATAAATACTTGGGCCTTCCAGCAACACTGGGTTTAGATAAATGTGACAAATTTCAATACCTACTTAATCGTCTGATTCTCAGACTTAATGGTTGGAAGGAGATATGTTTGCCTTCAAAAGGAAAGAAAATTCTAATCAAGTCTGTGACTCAAGCTATACCAACTTATGTGATGTCGGTCCTTAAAATTCCTAGAAAAACTTGCAAAGGAATCACTGATGCGATCTTACAATTTTGACGGAGTGGTGATGCTAACCACAAACTTATGGAGTGGTTTTCGTGGTGGAAGATATGTGTGCCAAAGAAGAAGAAAAAAGGAGGTAGGGGATTCTGTGATATACACTGCTTCGATAGTGTTGCGTGCATAACAGGCCTGGCACTTAATTGAGAACACTGATTCATTACGTGCTACTATTCAGAGAGCAAAATATTATCCTGGCGGTGACCTGCTTTGTGCCACATTAAGAAGGGGTCATCGTGTACTTGACGAAGCATCATGGCAGGAGTTGATACTATCAATTAAGGACATGTTTGGCGAGTTGGAGACGGACAAAGTATTGATATCTGGACTGATCCTTGGATCCAACAATCGTCTATGAAAAGGTATCCCAAGGTGTAGTGACCAGCTGTTAACGAAGGTGGTCGATCTTATTGACCCTATTTCTGGTTCTTGCACTACTGGAATCAGGATCTTTGCCGTCAGCTAGCTCTTTGCCGTCTGCTAGCTGACAGCAAAGAAGGTCTTTGCCATCAGCTTACAGAAAACTGACGGCAAAGATCATGTTTGCCGTCAGCCAGCTCTTTGCCGTCTGCTAGCAGACGGCATAGAAACTTTGCCATCTGCTAGCAGACGGCAAAGAGGGAGGGTGGCCCACTAACGGGAACCACCTAATGGCCACTTTCTTTGCCGTCTGCTAGCAGACGGCAAAGAAAGTGGCCAACCTAATGGCCGTCCCCCCCGGCCCCACCCCACTACCTACGACAAAGAGATTTGACCTAACTAAAAAACGGTTAGTGCCCCGCGCCCCACCCCTCTCTCTCTCTCTCTCCCCTCACCTCACCCGCGCCGCCCCCGTGCCCGAGCCGCCGCCGCCCCACACCGCCCCCGTGCCCGATCCGCCGCCACCCCGCGCCAGCCCCGTCCCCCGGAGCCTGCCCCGTCACCGGCCGCCCGCCCGCCCCGCCCCGCCCAGCGGATGCAGGTCGCCGCGACCGCCCTGCCCCGCCCCATCGCCGGAGCGCCGCCCCGCCGCCGGAGCCACACCGTCGCCGCCTGCCCTTCCCCTCGGCCTCCTCAACCCGCGCCCCTCCCTGGTGAGTTTCTCTGTTTTTTTTTCTGTTTTTTTAGATTTAGTTTATGTTGTTTAGTTTAGTTTAGTTTAGTTTAGTTTACGTTAGTTTAGTTTAGTTTAGTTTAGTTTAGTTTAGGTTAGTCTAGTTTAGTTTAGGTTAGATTTAGTTTAGTTTAGGGTTTGTTTTTCTGTTTTTTAAGAATAAACAAGAAAGATGAAAAAAGAAGTAAAAGAAGAAGAAGAAGATGAAAAAAAGAACAATAAGTAGAAGAAGAAGAAGAAGAAGAAGAAGAAGAAGATGATGAAAAAAAAGAAGTAGAAGTAAAGATGAAAAAAAGAAGTAGGAAAAGTAGAAAAAGGGTCGCCGAGTGGTCGAGGGGTCGAGGATCGAGGGGAAAAGGAGTCGAGGGTCTAGGGTCGAGGATCGAGGTGTCGAGGGGTCGAGGGGAAAAGGGAAAAGGGGTCGAGGGGTCGAGGGTCGCCGAGGGGTCGAGGGGTCGAGGATTTGCCATCCCGACCCCGACACCCCGACCCCCTGACCCCGACACCCGACCCGACATGACACCCGACACGCGACCCCGACACCGCACCCCGACCCCGACATGGCACCCCGACCCCGACACAGACCCCGACCCCGACACGACACCACCGACACCCCGACCCCCGACACGACACCCCGCACACCGACCGGCACCCCCCCCGACCCCGACACAGCAACCGACCCCGACACGACACCACAACACCCTGACCCCCGACACAACACCCGACACCCCACACGGCACCCCGACCCCGACACAGCACCCCGACCCCGACACGACACCACCGACACCCGACCCCCGCACGCCCACTCCCGCCACCCCGACACGCACCCCGACCCCGACACCCCGACCCCCGACACCTCCCGAAAAAGGTGCTCTTCGGCCTTCCAGAGGCCGACGGGGTCATATATTTGTGAATTATGAGTTAGGTCATATATTTTTCGATTTATTGATCCCGGAGCATATATAGACGATGAAGAGTAATATTAGTAATGTCAGGTATTCAAATATTATTATGTACATATATATATTATTAATTAGTTCATGTTATTAGGTATTCAATTTTTTATTATGTTCATGATGATGATACACACTTAAATTTTTTATTATGTTTATGTTGTACTAATTTCGTTTACTCTTTGTCATTGCAGGTGTTGACAGATGGTGGGCGCGGGTCGAGAGCGCTCCGAGCCTCCTTCCTCGGCGCGTGCTGGGAGGGGTGCTATTATTCCACCCCAGCACCTCCGAAGAGCGCTGGTAAACAGTATGCAGACACCGGCGGGCGCTTCTTCTTCGGCCGGGAGAGGTCAGGGGAAGACGAAGAGGGGTGCTAGAGGTGGACGTGGCGGCGGGAGAGGTAGGAAGGCTGCTGCGCCTTCCTCAGCGCCACCCCCAGCTGATTCTCCCGACCACAGGAGTGCTCCGTCTCAGGTGGACCTGTCTGACTTGGACCCGTCTCGGACTCTGGTCCACGAGCCTCGGGTCACCGAGCCTTCGTCCCACGAGACTCGGGTCACAGAGTCTTCGTCCCAGGAGACTCCGGTACCAGAGTCTTCGTCCCACGTCACTCCGGAGGCTAGTGGCCATGCTGATGGTGGCGAGGACAGCTTTTCTGAGGATAGCTATAGCGAGGGCGAGCTGGTTGAGGGGGGCAAGAAGGTCTACCAGTGTGGTGGTACAAAGCTCCCGCCCGTGCCTCCGACCCGCGATCAGAGGTGGTTGATTGAGCCTAACGGGGAGAAGTAAGTGCATTTACTCTTTTTTAACCTTTTGCCTTCATGTTTCTTCAAATTAATATCTAATGTGTTGGCCTTGTCATACTGCAGGGGTTGGAAACACGCCCCTGGTGTCCGCAGGCCCAACCAGGTCCTTGGTGTGCTTTGCCGGCACCACTTCCTGGGGTGGGTCACATTGCCCGGTGAGGGTGAGGTTCCACAGCTAGCACTGAGCTAGGAGCTGTACATGGCTGCCCCGGCCCCGCCGGAGGAGAGGGTCGATGGTATCTTGTGCGAGATGGTGGCCGACATTGTGATCTGGCGATTTTGGGTAATTTCTCCTTTACAGAATTAAAAATCAACAGTACCTAGTGATTGTACTAATCAGTGTTGTCTTGTTTGATTGCAGACCTTCTACAGGTGTCTTGAGGAACACAAGGCGGACGCGGCTATGGTTCTCGAAGCCGAGTGCAAGCGCCTACTTCAGAACTTACAGCACGAGGCTCGGGTGCAGGCTATTCGAGACTACTACGCCTCGACAAAAATTAAGAGGGCCAAGAAGAAGTGCCGCGCCAAGTATCTGAGTAAGGAGAAGTACATGAAGGTAATTACCTATTCTTAAGGCCTTGTACTTAGTTTCCTTGATTTGATTCGTAGGCGTAGCGCTGAAATTTCTCTTTGTCTAACTTAGGTGCCCCCGAGATGGTGTGCGGATAGGATGGACTGTTGGGAGGCGTTGGTGGATGAGTGGTGCTCCCCCCAATGGCTAGCCGTCCACAACAAGGCTAGGGATAAGCGTGCCCAAATGCAAGGTGTGCCACACCATCAAGGGAGCTCCAACCTGTTTGAGTACGGGGATCACTGGGTATGTGGTTTGCTTCACGATTCATGCAATTTCATTCTTCATGCTAGCTTGAGCCCTTAACTAATATTTTATTCCTCTCTTTTAGGCGCGACACAACAAGAAGGATGTGCCACCGCTGTTCGACTTCTATGCCATGGCCCATACTGCCCCGTACAAGAAGGCCAAGGCATTCTCTGAGGATGACCTCGATCATCCAGAGAGCTTCACGAACATCTCCTCCCACAACAAGCTCGTGAGGTACAGAGACGTTGGGAAGACAAGGAAAGGGGAGGACTTCAACCCGAGCCAGAGACCTTTTGATCTAGAGATCATGATGCTATCTGGTGGCGGGAGGTACCATGGCTCGGTAGCCATTGGGGATTGACTCATACGTTGTCCTAGAACTCTCCCGGAGATCAAGAAGCGCCAGACGAGCTCCGATACTGAGATAAGGCCTCGTCCACGGCCAATGGAGCTCGCCATCGAGGCTAGGGCCCAGGAGCTTCTGGCGGAGGCAAACAGGCAGGCGGCGGAGAGGGAGAGGGACATGGAGGAGAGGACGGCTAGTCTATTGGAGGCGGAGAGGAACCGGAACGACGCGTCTCACCGGGCCCTATACGAGCTCCTCGTGGTAAGTTTCTCCTGCATATTAGCCAAATCATGCACGTAATGTTCGTTTCATTACTAACTAATATGACTGACTCGTGAAAACAAAATGTGCAGACCGTGTGCCAGAACAACGGTCAGACCCCTCCGCCGATGCCCCAGATTGGTATAGCGACCACGGTGAGTTTCATTTGAATGGTCATTAGTTACTAGTATTCACATATGAGTTGCATCATGCTAACGAGACATTGCAAATGATCTTTGGTGCAGCATGCCTCCCGACAAGCATCGACCGATCCTTCTCCGTCTGGCACTGGCGCAACCCCGACCGGTCCTTCTCCGTCTGGCACTGGCGCAAACCCGACCGGTCCTTCACCTCCGTGATGATGGTAAGTTTTCCCAAGTGTTTTGCTTAACAAATGCATACTTAGCTTAAGAAATGACCTACTTAGCTCCAAAATGACCTATACTTAGCTTATTTTCCTCGAAAATGACATAATAACCTTACTTAGCTCCAAAATGACATATTTTACCTAGGATAGCTATAAAATGACCTATACTTAGCATTTTTTCTTCCTAAATGACTTGATATGCTTAGTTAGCTAAAAAATGGCATAACTACCTAGGATAGCTCAATAATGATCTATACTTAGCTTAGCTAGTTCATTTATGTCATATTTAGCTCACTTAGGTAAAAAAAATGGCATAATAACCTTGGTTTAGCTCCAAAATGACCTATACTTAGCTTATTTTCCTCGAAATGACATAATAACCTTACTTAGCTCTAAACTACATACTTTACCTAGGATAGCTATAAAATGACCTATACTTAGCATTTTTTCCTCCTAAATGACTTATTGCTTAGTTAGCTAAAAAATGGCATAACTACCTAGGATAGCTCAATAATGATCTATACTTAGCTTACCTAGTTCATTTATGACATAATTAGCTTACTTAGGTAAAAAAAGGCATAATAACCTTGTTTAGCTCCAAAATGACCTATACTTAGCTTATTTTCCTCAAAAATGACATAATAACCTTACTTAGCTCCAAACTGACATACTTTACATAGTAGCTATAAATGACCTATACTTAGCATTTTTTCCTCCTAAATGACTTAATTGCTTAGTTAGCTAAAAAATGGCATAACTACCTAGGATGCTCAATATGATCTATACTTAGCTTACCTAGTTCATTTATGATATATTAGCTTACTTAGGTAATAATGGCATAATAACCTTGGTTTAGCTCCAAACTGTCATATAATTAGTTTATTTTCCTCGTAAATGACAAAATAACCTTACCTAGCTCCAAAATGACTGATTTTAACTAGGATAGCTCTAAAATGACCTACACTTACCATTTTGTCCTCCAAAATGAATAAATATGCTTAGTTAGCTCAAAAATGGCATAACTACCTAGGTTAGCTCAAAAATGACCAATACTTAGCTTCTTTAGTTCATTTATGACATACTTAGCATACTTAGGTAAAAAATGGCATGATAACCTTGGTTTAGCTCCAAAATGACATAGACTTAGCTTATTTTCCTCCAAAATGACAAAATAACCTTACCTACCTCCAAAATGACCGATTTTAACTAGGATAGCTCTAAAATGACCTACACTTGCCATTTTGTCCTCCAAAATGAATAAATATGCTTAGTTAGCTCAAAAATGGCATAACTACCTAGGTTAGCTCAAAAATGACCTATACTTAGCTTCTTCAGTTCATTTATGACATACTTAGCATACTTAGGTCAAAAATGGCATGATAATCTTGGTTACCTCCAAAATGACATAGACTTAGCTTATTTTCCTCGAAAATGACATAATAACATTACTAAGCTCCAAAATGACCTATTTACCTAGCTTAGCTCTAAAATGACATACACTTAGCATTTTTACCTAGCTTAGCTAAAAAATGGCATTTTTACCTACCTTAGTTAGAAGAAGAAGAAGAAGATAAAGAAGAGGAGAGGAGAAAAAGAAAGAGAAGAAAAATTCTTCTTCTTCTTTTTCTTCTTCTTCTTCTAGCTAGTCTTCTTCTTCTTCTTCTAACTTTCTTCTTTCCCAATTTGCAAATTTGCTTTAGATGAGGAAGCTTGCGTTGATGGAGTCTACTCTTCTCCTTGTGCTTCCTTTTTGTTTTGATTTTGTACGATGAACAATGTGAAACTTGCGACCTATATATGTATGTATGGATGAAACCATTGTATGCTTGTTGTTGGATATGTTGGCTAGCTATATATGTTGCATATGGACTTTTGATTTGGTATGTATATGTGTTGGATGATCATATCCATATGGCAGGGATATGATTTGGTATGTATATGTGTTGGTATGCTTGTTGAAAGTATTTTCAAATGTGTATATATATATATATATATCTGTGAAATTCTGTGAAATTGAATGAATTTAAGAAAAAACTGGGGCTATACAGGCTCGTTGCCGTCTGCTGGCAGACGGCAAAGAGCTTTGCCATCAGCCAGCAGACGGCAAAGCTGCCACGTGGCAGCTACCTGTACAACCTGGGGGGCACTGGGCTGGCCTATATGGTTGCTTTGCCGTCTGCTGGCAGACGGCAAAGACCTTTGCAGACGGCAAAGCACGCCGTTAACCCCTTAACGGACCTAAGTTGCCACGTGTGCCGTCCATACCCTTTGTCGTCTGCTGGCAGACGGTGAAGACCTTTGCATCTTTGCCGTTTGCCAGCAGACGACAAAGTGCCCTTTGCCGTAGTTTGTTCAGCCGGATGTGGTGCTGTCTGCTGGCTGACGGCAAAGGCCTTTGCCGTCCGCCATGCATGCCTTTGCCGTCAGCCATGGCAGACGACAAAGTGCCTGATTCCTGTAGTGTTGGGATGAACAATTAATTCGCCAAACTTTCTGAGAAAGTTGTTGTTTGTTGGATCCTCTCTATTCCACTATCTTCTTATGGGATGTCGGACTTTATTTCATGGAGCTTTGCTAAAACTGGTAGGTTTACTGTGAGAAGTGCTTATTATGTGGATTGGGAATACCAATATGAGCTCAAACTGGAAGGAGACAGTGAACTGGAAGGTTTTAATACCTATGACATTTGGGAAACATTTTGTAATTTGTTCTGTCCATCAGAAGTTAAGGTTTTTCTTTGGAAGACCCTGCATGGTGCTTTACCCTGTCAGACTATCTTGGCTAATAGACACCTAAAGATACCACCACAATGTCCCACATTAGCATGGGTGTTGAAACTGTTAAACACCTCTTGTTTGAATGCCCAAAAGCAAATGAACTTTGGCACATTTTGGGGCTTGGTGATGCCATTAGGAAGGCATGTGTGATCGATCATGTAGGTGGGATGGCGTTGGAGTATCTCCTAAATGTTCTTGATGATGAGGTCGTTGTTCTCGGTCAGGCTAGATTAAAAGAGATAGTGGCAACGATAACATGGTGCTTCTGGTGGGAATGATGGAAGCCGGTCCATGGAGAGTAGATGAATTCACCAAACCAAATTAGTATGTTAGTTCAGACCCTAGTAGCAAACTTCTTCACCGCAAACTCACTGAAGGCAAATATAAAGTGTGGTGGGTCTAAGGCAATGAAGGGGCATGTCAAACTCAATGTTGATGTAGCTTTTGATTTCCTTCGATGGGTAGTTGGTGCCATCATTAGAGATGACAAAGGTTTAGAGGAAAGGCCTCAACCCGACTTTAAATTAATAAAGCCACACGACACCAAAGTAGCACAAACAAACCAAACCCACAGCATTGACCCAACACCGCAAAGGTACCACAACAGTTCAAAGATAGGCCATAGCCGGCAACCAGGCACGCAGGCCCACAAACCCACAAACCCACACGGCAAAAGTCCAGACAACAGAAGGGCGAGACGACGACAACGATTGGGAACACCAGCTAGGGCGGCTGTTGTACACCAGTACAAGGACCAACCAGGATGTTGCTTGCCGAAGAACGTACGCGAGATAGCATAAGCTCCACAGCCGCCTTGTCGCCGTCTTTAAACAGAGATTTCCACTGCTGCAACAGGATAGAGAATTTGAATAAACAATCAACCGCATTGTTAGGGAACACCTGTTCAATGGTAAACTTACTACGGGTCGTCCACAGGGTCCAACACATGGCAGAAAACCCAAACCAAAACAACCTCCTAGTTTGGCCATGAAGGGGAGCAACATTGGACAATTCAGCAAAATTAAGTGGGGCCCAGGAGACCGCCAACCACTCACAGAGGCGGCTCCAGAAAAACTTGGCCAGGGGGCAACGAAAAAGAATGTGATCCGTGTCCTCACGCTCACCACATAAGGCACAAAACTCCGAGCCCGGCCCGTTCCGTTTCTTGATCTGATCCGCGGCCGGCAAACCCCCACGCATGGCCTGCCACATGAAAATCTTAATCTTGGGCGGCACCCTAGCCGCCCAAACAGGCTTGAACTTGTTAGCAACCAATCCCATGGCGAGCACACGATAACAAGACTTAACAGAAAGGCGACCAGAGGCAGCATGCGGCCAAGAGACCGCATCCTGAGACTCCGAGAGCGTAGGGAGGATGGTAACAAGGGGATGCCAATCCTCTAACTCTACGGGAGACAGGGCCCGGCGAAGGCCAAAGTCCCACTCCCTGGTTGCGAGCTCCGCGATGGAGGCAGAAGGAGACGCAACATACGAAAATAAGGTAGGGAAGGCCGCCGCAAGTGGCCCCTCCCCCACCCACCAGTCAAGCCAAAATCTCACCAAAGCACCATTACCCACAGAAAATTTAACCAAGGCCCTGAATTCGTCTCTGACATTGAGCAGTTGGCGCCAGAATTGGGACACCGCGGGAGAGCCCTTCGAGTTACAGAGGAGGGGGGAGGAGGTAGGGAAGTACTTAGCTTTAAGAATACACAGCCACAACGTGTCTGGGGGGAGGAGAGCATGCGCCACCACCATTTCAGGATCAGGCATTTGTTCATAAGGGAAGTGTTCAGGATGCCTAGCCCACCCAGATTCTTAGGTCTGCGCATGATATTCCACTTAACCATCCTATATTTTTTATTATTATCGGCGGCGTTCGAGTAAAACCAACTCCTATGCTTATTGAAGCCTACATGAGTGCCTTCAGGCAACCGGTAGAAGCCCATGAGAAACATAGGCAGAGAAGATAAGCAAGTGTTGATAAGACAGACCCGACCCGCAGTAGAGTTGTAACGTCCCCTCCAAGGTGTCACCCTATTCCCAACCTTATAGACAGAGAAGGCACAATCTTTGGACAAAAGTTTGTAAGGGGAAATGGGCATCCCGAGATATTTGAAGGGGAAAGAGCCGAGATAGCAGTTAAGGAGGGAAGCAACCCGCCTGGCCTCCTCCTCTAGAGCACCCAGAACCAGCACCTCGCTTTTAAAAAAGTTAATCTTAAGCCCAGACATTTCCTCAAAGCAAAGCAGGAGGAACTTTAGGTTAGCTAAGCATTGGTCCGAATTTTTCACAAGCATAATAGTATCATCCGCGTATTGTAAGTGGGTCACACTGGACGGAATGAGGTGAGACGCGATAGGGAGGATATGCCGGGCCGCCGCCGCCTGGTTCAAGATACAGGAAAAGGCATCGGCTACAAAGTTGAAGAGCAGGGGAGAGGCCGGGTCACCCTGGCGAAGGCCACGGCCATTTTTGAAATAGGGACTGACAACCCCATTCACCGAGACCGCTGCGTGACCCCTACAAACCAACTGCATAACCCCATGAAGACTAACTTATGTGAACGCACTCATGCAAATGTGAAGACTAACTTATGCTTGGATGTTTTCATGGCTGAAGCCATGAGATTTGGACTGAATCTAGCACGGACTGTTGGTTGCAACAGGCTGGTTATCAACAGGCTGTTGGATAATGTTGATATGACCAGTATGATGCAAGAGGCTTTGCTGGCGCCGTGGCTGCAATTTTTTAAGATTGTTCACATGTCAATTGTTCAAATGTTGCAGCGCATGATTTAGCTAGAAAAGCAAGAGAGGGATTTTAGGTGTCAAGACAAGAAGAAACATCCAACGAGTGTGCGCTCAACTCTTCTGATCACGCATTCGCGCATCGGCGGAAGTTAAATAGTTGCAGAATTATTCATGCTCGTGTACGATGAAATATTGAACTTGGAAAAATCGGGATCACCGACTAGTCGTCCAGTTAGCAAGCATGTCCGCGAACATCAGCCTTGCTTATCTGCAGCTGCAGGGTCCAGCTCCTGAAGCATGGCCATCAGCTTCGGGTCCCGGAAATCCTCGATCAGCAGGCTCGCCCCCGCGTCCCTCAGCACCTTCTCCGGGTTCCCGGTGGTCAGGCCCACCACTGCCACGCCGGCGGCGACGCCGGCCCGGATCCCGGACGCAGAGTCCTGACAAACCAAATGAACAGAAACATCACGATCGGCAATCCAAGATCGACGTGCATTCATCGACGTCGTGGCATGTGGGCAGTGGCGCATGAACAGATGAACAGCGGATCTTGATTACCTCGAAGATGAACGTGTGATCGGGCGACGCGCCGATGAAGTCGAGGGCCTTGAGGTACGGGTCCGGGGACGGCTTGGCCCGCTCGCACTCGCTCCCGATGACGAGCACCGGGAAGAAGCTGGTGAGGCCGAGGAGCGACAGCACCAGCTCTGCGTTCGCCCTCGGCGCGTTCGTCACCGCCGCCTGCTTCAGGTTGCGACCTTCGATCCACGCGCACAGTTCCTGCAGTCCCTCCAGTCCCTTGAGCTCTCCTGCCGCCAACCTGCACGGCTTCTAAGCTTGAGGTTTCCAGGACGAATCAGAGTAACAGAGCAAGAACAACACATGGGAATTGAGAATTTCGGGGCATTGTACTGAAATCTGCCTGCTCTGTGCGTGTACCCAATCGGTGCCATATCTGAAACTGAATCATGCTAGTCTCGACCTCCGTCCGAAATGTATGTATCTCGAATTAAAATACGTCTAGATACATCACAAGTATTTCTAGACGGTGGGAGTATTATTTATGCTACAGTACGAAGGCAGGGTAATATTGGTTACTTTCTGAACAGGGCTTCCTTGCGATCCATGAACTCCATGCCCTTGGCGTGGTCGAGCTCCGGGAACAGAGCACCGGCGAGGGCGTCGTTGTGCCACCCGCTGATGTTGTCGCTGTAGAACTCCTCGGTGATGGGGACTCCATTGTTGAAACCAACCTGCAGGGAGATTCAGCTCAGAGATCGGACCGAATTAGGCCGGGGCACTTGGAGTCACAGCACAGGGTACCCGACGCGCCGCCGGCGACAGAGGAAAGGCCAGCAACGCAAAAGCAAAAGCGCGCACCTCCTGCAGCAGCTCGCGGAAGGCGAGGAAGTGGAAGGGATCCGAGTCGCAGAGGGTGCCGTCGATGTCGAACAGGATCGCCTCCAGCGGCGCCAGCTCCCGCAGATCCCTGCTCCACGCGGATTCAGGGTTTCAGACGGTCAAGAACCAACAACGCAAGCGAGCAAAACAGAGGATAGTTCATCCCAGGAAAGGAAACGGAAGGGGGCAGTGTAGCTGACCTGTCGCCGGCGGCCGACATGTCCGGCGCTCCGGTGCCCCGGACGATGGTCGTCGCCAATTTCCTCTGCTCCAGTCAGTCTGACCAGCAGCGTGGGATTTTTTTTCTTTCTTTGAGGGAATATTGGATTCCCGTACCCGAGAGGCCGAGAACAAGATGCGTAGTGAGACCACTAGCGTGGTCCTCCTACGGAGTTGTACATGCTCGTCGCTCCTAGAGGACAGGAATTTTTGGAACATGGTTCCACACCCACCGTTCGAACAGTAACTTTGAAAAAGATACTAAAATAAAATAAAATTGTAACAGCCATAGTCACGGGGTATACTCTCGTATAATGTTTCACCAAGGAATGGCATCCATGGTAATCTAGGAATATAAAATAATAGATCGAAAGTTTTCCAAAAAAAAAAAAGATTGACAGTAAGGTCTCAATTGTATTTTCTTCACTAAGAGTACCACGGGTGCCAATACTTCATGTTACTTCACACGTGAGTAGAATGGTATACTAATTTTGATCGATAAAAAAAGTTCGATACTTCAAAATTTCAGAATTTTATTTTTTTTCCTAGTAGTTTTTTGAATTTACAATTCATATGGGTGTGCGTGGAACCATGTTCATCTTTGTATTCTACGCTCCCACCTCTCTTGGGATAAAACAATTCTACTCCCTCCGTTTCTAAATATTTGTCTTTCTAGACATTTCAAATGGACTACCACATACGGATGTATGTAGACATATTTTAGAGTGTAGATTCACTTATTTTGCTCCGTACATAGTCACTTGTTGAAATATTTAGGAACGGAGAGAGTACAAAATAGTGTGAGTTTCTTTCCTACTGGATAATTGCTTTTGCGTTCGAAGGAAAAACATTATTTTATATGAAATCTTCATAATTTATCTATTATTTTATTATTGGCTGTCTAGATACATCCATTTGAGCGACAATTAATATGTAACGGATGTAGTAAATCAACAAGATATGGGACAGTTGAGCCGGTTTTCAAGGAATTCTGTGAGGAAAGATAGAAAAATAAATAAATTTTAAAATTAAAACTAAATAGAAATACAAGATTAAAATCAAGGCAAAAGCTGAAATCCGAACAAACGGAGTATTGCAACAGATCCGAACAATCTCGTAACCGTTCGATCCCGCTTTCCCCGCTCACGATTCAAACGTGCCTAGAATCAGGACTGTTCTTCTCCCATGATTTAAGGATGGTTTCAATTATCATTAAAGCACACATATTTTTTCGTGTGAATTAAGAATGGTTTTTAATTCTCATTAATACATAAAGATTTTTTTCCCTGATTTAAGAACGATTTTCAATTCTCATTTAAGTAGAAAGATACATGACCGATTTTTTCCCTTTTAAGGATGGAGAGAAGGTACTCCCTCCGTACCGGTGCATAAGTCATCTTACGAAATCAAATAATCCCAAAACACTTAAGCGCGGTGCATTAACTCCCACCCTGTTTCTTGACATGAATAAAGGAATCAACCAATAAGAGACGTGGGGCATGTATGTTTTTAATGACTTGAGACTACCTAGCACAGCATGGAGTGGTCAGTTCATTACATGCAATGGTATTAATTAGCAAATAAACATTAAATTCTCTCGCTTTCTCCTCCGCCTTGGTCGCGGTGCACAACGTAAGATGACTTATGCACCGGCACGGAGGGAGTATGCTTTTCCGCTGTAAAAGGATTGTCAAATGTGGGATTTGAACCCCCAACCGCTCCATTGAGGATTGAGTAAGATAACCACTAGACTATCTAATCATTTGTGTGATTTGACAAATTGAGATCTAATTTATAGACATGTGAAACACACTGGAAAATCTGAGCATTATATCGAAGAGAGGCTTGGTAAAAGAGATTTGTCGAGGGAACTTGTGTAATGAGATCTTTACAGGTACGGTCACTGGACTAATGTGATTAGAGCTTATGCACCATAGAGTTGTGGTATTTTTTTGTGTAAATATCTCTTCGGTAACTTTTGTGTGAATAACATGGTAACTAACACTTCGCAAACCTGATAACTTATGTACCCCGGTCATGGAAACGTTGTCGGCAAGGGTGGGGTGGGGGAGTTGTTGAAACATACCACAGTAAGTTCTGTGCAAATAACATGATAACTCATACATGGTGTGACGACCCCGGCTTAATCGTGCACTAATCATACACGCAAATGCACACGATCAAGCCTAAGGAGTCACTTGAAGATATCACAACACAACTCTAAAACATAAATAAGGTCATACAAGCTTTATATTACAAGCCAGGGCCTCGAGGGCTCGAATACATAGCTCGATGGCATACAAGTGTCAGCGGAAGCATCAGATATCTGGGTACTGATATAACAGAGTCGCAGATAGGCCTCTAAGAAGGCGGAGTAAAATAAAATACTATGATCGAAAGGCGTAGGCCTCCTGCCTAGGACCCTCCGAACCTATTCCTGGTCGTCGGAAGGCTCCTCGTAGTAGTACTCGCCGAGAGGGTAGTAGTAGTAGTAACCGTCGGCGGGGGCAGCTGGCTCCGGGGCTCCGTCGTCTGGTTGCGTCAAATGGATAAGGGGAGAAAAAGAAAGCAAAGCAAACGTGAGTACTCATCCGAAGTACTCAGCAAGCAAGGATCTACACTACATATGCAACATTTTCAAAGGAGGGCTGTATATGTGGACTGGGCTGCAGAAATGCCAGAATAGAGAGGAAGGCCTAGTCCTATCGAAGACTAGCATATTCAAGCATCTTCATCGGTCTTGCAGCATTAGAAGAGTGCAGATTAGCATAATGTAAAGTAGTAGTAATGTCATCAACCTCGCCCAGAGATTCTTCCTCGAATCCCTGCGAGAAAGCAATCCCAGTGCCATACTATTCAGTTATCATCTCAAGTCACCAGTTCTAGTTGTACCGATCGGGATACAACTCCGAGTGTCCGTTACCGTAGGACAGGCTATCGATAGATTAGTTCTTCCCTGCAGGGATGCACCAACTTACCCACCACGCTCGATTAACTCCGGTCGGACACACTTTTCTGGGTCATGCCCGGCCTCGGCCAAACGATACGCCGCAACCCGACCGAATACTTAACAGAGAGGTCAGCACGCCGGACTAACCTATGCGCCCAGGGGTCTTGGGCCTTCGCCCCGGGGACTCCTGCGCGTTACGTGCACCGCCGGTGAGCAGACCTAGCAACCCCTTATACAAGTGCGGTTGCGTTCCCAGTCCAACCCAGCGTGTGCCGCTCCTCGCTGACGTCAATTAAGCTTCGGCTGATGTATACGACGCAGAACGCCCATACTATGCCCACGTGATGGTTAGTGCTATCAGGCCAGAGGCCCCTCGGATCAAATATCCAAACCATTAGTGTGTTGGTAGTGCGGTAACAAGTAAAGACTCACGAAAGATGTGACCCCGTCGCCCCGTCTCGAGGACTTGCGGCAAGGGCTAAGAATGCCCGGCCACGCCTCGTGTTCAGCTCTCGGGCACCATCCAGGTCCACCCGACTCCACATCTCTCGCAATTAAGCTCGCGCGGGTACCCCTCAGGGCCAACCCGTCTTTATCCAGAATAAACAGTATCAACAGTAATGTAAAGGCATCCGTGTGGCTACCATATCAAGAAGGAATCCGAGGCATCACCCTCGTTGGATTCCCACCTGACGTAAACATCACGGTGAACGAAGGAGGAATCACCCTCGAGGTCCACTCTTGAGGAGTTGCGCGACGGTGTCGTTATCGGGGGTGGTGTAGGAGGAATCACCCTCGCTGACTACGACCGAATAACTAACCTACAAGGTTATCATCAGAAGTGCTGACGAGGTATCACCCTCGGCACTTGATAGTAACCCAGTAGTGTCGAGCAACTAAGGGGGAAGTGATGTGCGGTGCCGGGGCCTAGTCTTCGATCCCGATGATCGGGTCTTCTGATAATCCAGCGGGGCAGTCGGGTCAAAGTGGGGTCTCTGATGGGTCTCTACCCAACCTATACTAAACAGTTTAGGATAAGAGGTAGGTAACAATAGCAGGTTACAATAAACAGGCTATGCAGCAGATATATGATAACAGTAACATCAGCAACTTCTAATGCAAGCATAAGAGAGAAAGAGGAATAGGCGATATCGGGATGCTCAAAGGGGGGGTGCTTGCCTGGAAGCTCTGCGGCAAGGGTCTGATCGTTAGGGGCGTAGTCGACCTCCGGAGCTACGTCGGTCTCGGGAGCTACGTCGACGTCGGGGTCTACCGAGAGAGAAGAGGGGGAGGAAACAAATAAATACACAGCAATATTGCAACACAGAGCATGCTATACCTAGGATGCAATGTAGGGTTGCCTAAAGTATGTCTAAGTCATTTTTAGTTACTTTAGGATTTAAGTTGGATTTATTAACCGGTGTATATGCACTATTCATATACCGAAATCGGGCTAAAAGTTACGGGTTATCCTACGTAGGGGGTTCCGACATGGAAACAGATGACACGACCAGATTCGTCTCGTCGTTCTGAGCAACTTTCATGTATTAAGTTTTTCGATCTGAGCTACGGTTCATTTATTATGAATTTTTGAAGATTAAAGAATTTTCTGGATTTAATTAAATTAGCAGAAATCAATTATGACGTCAGCATGATGCAACGATGAAATCAGCAGTCAACTGGTCAGTTGACCAGGTCAAACCTGACCTGTGGGTCCAGTGGGACCCACATGTCAGTCTCTGTTAGTTAAAAGAGTTTAATTTTAAACTAAACAGAGTTAATTAGGCAGTAGGCCCCACATGTCATAGGCTAATTAGTGTTTTTAATTAAGTTTTAATTATTAAATCATTTTAATCAACGGTTTAAGTGGTGGGGCCCACACGTCAGTGGGCCAGAGTTGCCCAGTCAGCAGTTGACTGGGTCAACCCAGTCAACTAGGCCCCCCGGACCCACTGGTCAGCGACCGAGGGGCGGGGCCCACCGAGCCACGTCGGCGTCGGTGCCGGAAACAGCTCAGGCGACCTCTCCAGCGGCAGAAGTTCGCCGGAGCGCATCGGAATCGCGCTAGGGAGCACCATTTGGCGCGTGGCTGGGTTCTTTCGAATGAGCTCTCGCCCGCACATCGACCTGTGACGATGGCTTGGCCGGAAACGACCGGAGACAGCGGTGGCGAGCGGCGTAGCAGACGCCGGAGTTTGGGCGTCGACGAGATCGGAGTTATAGCACGCAAACGAGCGAACGGCGGGGCTAGCGAGGCTCTACTTGATGCGCTGAGCACAAAGGGCTCGGCCCCGTGACCATTTGGTCACCGGAAGGGCGCCGGCAGCGAGCTGAAGCGGAGGCGCATTCGGGACCTCGACGGGAACTATGCTAGGAGGCACGAGAAGGCTCGGGCGCGGGCTCGTTGGGCTCCTGGGAGCACCAGGACCTCAACCGTGGCCTCAGGCGGCGGTGACAAGGACCACAACGACGGCCACGACCTTGTCGGCGGCGAGCAGAGCACGGACGCGGCGGCAGCTAGCTACGGTGCGCGAGGGGCTAACGGGAAGGAGCAGGAGGCGGAGGAGCTCACCGCGTGGCTCACACGTAGGCCCTCGACAGGTTAGTAGCAGCAGAGGCCGGCGCCGGAAACGAAGAAGACGGCAGCAACCGAAGAAGGGGACGGAGGAATTCCGGCGCTGCGGTGCCTCCAGGCTCCAGCTGCGACCACCAGACATCGAGGAAGACGACGACAAAGACAACGGACGCATCGGTGAGGCGATACGGTGGTTGTGGCCACGAAAACGAGCGAGGCACGGTGGCGACCGCGTCGCCCTCGATGGATCTGGAGGGAGAGAGGAGAGGAGCTAGCGAGGGAGAGGGGGAGAATGGTCGAGGAGGACCAGGGGAGATGGATGGGGCTCGTCCTTATCCTTCCCCGCGTCGGTGGCGTCGGTGGGGTGCTGCGGTGTCGAAGCCGCACCGGCGCGCGCGACCACGGCGGCGACGACACGCAGGGGAGAGAAGACGGAGATGGGCCAGGTGGGCCGGAATCGGGGCACTGTGCACTTAGGCCCAGTGCACGGTGCCTCTTTTCTTTTTATTTTTCTGTTTTCTTTTATTCTTTTCTATTACATTTTATTTTTAAGTCCATTTGACTTTTGTAAAATATGTGACTCAGCCACATAATGCAATACAATAATTTGCAATGCCATGAAAAGTTAGGAGGCCAAATGATTTTATTTGAATTTTTCATAATTAGGATAGCATTTAAAAATGCTGAATTGGTGCTGTTATATTTGCTAATGCTCATCTTACACATAGGTGATGTTGTGTTCCTTAACAGCAAATAGTTTTAGATTATTTGCTAAAAGGTGAACATTTTTCCATCAGGATTTGAGCAACTTTATTTTGCACTTTTGAATTTGAGTTGATTTTCAGAGAAGTATTTGAATTGTTTTGATTAACCACTATGACTAGGCACTGTAAAAGAAGAAGACTTGGCATACTTAGCAGAGTGTCACAGTGCTTATTACATAGGGGTGTTACAAATTATCCTCCTCTAAAAGAAATTCTCGTCCCGAGAATTTAGGAGGTAGAAGGAAAGAGGTCGGGATATTCTTCCCGAAGATGATCCTCGCGTTCCCAAGTGGCTTCATCTTCAGTGTGATTCGACCACTGCACTTTCAGAAACTTGGTCGTCTTCTGACGAGTGCGACGTTCAGCTTCATCGAGAATGCGAATCGGGTGCTCCTTATAAGAAAGATCTTCTTGCAATTCGAGCATCTCATGATCCACTGCGCGGTGCTGAGATTCCTTGAAGCATTTACGAAGTTGCGACACATGGAAGACGTCGTGGATATGAGAGAATTGCGGTGGCAACTCCAATTTATAAGCCACCTGTCCACGTCTGGCAACGATGCGAAAGGGGCCGATGTAGCGTGGAGCTAGCTTGCCCTTGATTCCGAAATGACGGGTGCCCTTCATGGGAGTGACACGAAGATAAGCTTGATCACCGGGTTGATAGGTTAAGCCCCATCGCTTGCGATCATAGTTGCTCTTCTGGCGGTCCTGAGCCGCCTTGAGATTTTCTCGGACAATACGGACTTGCTCTTCGGCGTGTTGAATAATGTCCGGTCCCACAAGTGGTCATTCCCTAGTTTCTGACCAATTCAGAGGGGTTCGACACTTACATCCATAAAGCACTTCGAAGGGGGCCATTTTCAAGCTGGCTTGATAGCTGTTATTATAAGAGAATTCGGCAAACGGGAGAGATTCTTCCCACTTCTTACCGACTGATATAACACAAGCCCGAAGCATATCTTCAAGCACTTGATTAACTCGCTCAACTTGGCCTTGGGATTGTGGATGATATGCTGAACTCCAGGTAATGTGAGTTCCCATAGCTTCTTGGAAACTTTCCCAGAACTTGGAGGTGAAAAGACCGCCACGGTCTGAACTGAGCTCCTTCGGAATACCGTGGAGTGAAACAATTTTGGAGATATACAATTCTGCTAGCTGGCTAGCGGTGATAGTCTCCATGACAGGCAGAAAATGTGCAACTTTAGAGAGTTGGTCGAAGATGACAAGAATAGCATCGTGACCCTGCTGAGACTTGGGAAGGCTAGTAATGAAGTCCATTTGCACTTTATCCCACTTCCACAAAGGAATAGGAAGTGGTTGAAGAATTCCAGCAGGCTTCTGATGTTCTGCTTTAACGCGAAGGCAAACATCACATTCAGCAACATATCAAGCAATGTCCTGCTTCATTCTGGACCACCAGTACCTCTGTCGAAGATCGCGATACATTTTGGTGCTACCCGGATGGATAAACAGCGGCGTATCATGAGCCTCCTTCATGACCTTGTCAGTCATAAGCTCGAAACGAGGAACGACAATTCGATCTCTGAAATACAAGGTTTCGTCTTCAGCAATTGAGAAATCCCTGTACTTCTCGAGGTGAATCTCTTTCTTCATTAGATCTACTTCATCATCTTTAGCTTGCGCATCCTTAACAGCTTTCTCAAGATCTGGCTGTACCACAAGGTTATTAAGAGAACCCTGCGGAATGATACAGAGGTTCAGCTTGCGCAGTTCTTCATATAGCTGGGGTTGAGCTTGCTTAACCATGAGGTTGTTGCAATAGGACTTGCAGCTCAAGGCATCATCCATCACATTAGCCTTGCCAGGGGTATAAGAAATACCACAGTCATAGTCCGTGATTGTTTCCAACCATCGCTGTTGACGAAGATTAAGATCTGGTTGAGTGAACAAATACTTCAGACTCTGGTGATCGGTATATATCTCACACCGATTACCAAGGAGGTAGTGTCGCCACTGCTTCAAAGCATAGATCACAGCAGCGAGTTCGAGATCATGCACTGGATAGTTTTCTTCATGCGGACGCAATTGTCACGAGCCATATGCAATTACCTTTCGTTCTTGCATTAGGACACAGCCTAATCCCTGATGAGAGGCGTCGCAATAAATTACAAAGTCTTTGCGAGAATCGGGAGGAGCAAGCACTGGAGCAGAAGTCAGCTTGTCCTTGAGGGTCTAGAAACTCTCCTGACATTTGTCTATCCACTCAAATTTAACGCCTTTGTGCAGCAGATTAGTCAGGGGCTTGGCAATCTTGGAAAAATTCTTGACGAATCGGCGGCAATAGCTTGCAAGGCCGAGAAAACTTCTGACTTGCTTGGCGTTCTTCGGAGGAGTCCAGTCAAGAATAGCCTGAACACACTCCGGGTTAACGGCAATACCGTCCATGGAAATCACATGTCCAAGGTAGGTCACTTCAGAAAGCCAGAATTCACATTTGGAGTACTTGGCATACAACTTGTGCTCTCGAAGCCTCTCCAGAACAAGGCGAAGATGTTCGGCATGTTCTCCCTTATTCTTCGAATATACTAGAATATCATCCAGATAAACCATGACAAACTTGTCGAGGTAATCCATGAATATATAATTCATCAGGCGGGAGAACGTAGCTGGAGCATTTGTTAGGCCAAATGACATGACGGTGTATTCATAGGAGCCATAACGAGTAATGAAGGTGGTCTTCGGAATATCCTCTTCACGGACATGGATCTGGTGATAACCCAACCTCAAGTCGAGTTTAGCAAACACCGATGATCCAGCGAGTTGATCGTATAAATCATTGATCCGAGGAAGCGGATATTTATTCTGAATGGTTGCCTGGTTGATAGGACGGTAATCTTGAACCAACCTATTCGTACCATCTTTCTTCTTGACAAAGAGAGACGGTGCTCCCCAGGCAGAGGAACTGGGACGGATGAAGCCCTTCTTAAGTGACTTGTCGTTTTCTTCCTTAAGCTCGAGAAGGTGGTGCGGAGGCATCTTGTAAGGACGCTTCGCAATAGGAGTAGTGCCAAGCTTCTAGTCGATGATGAACTCGACAGCTCTAGCAGGGGGTATTCCTGGAAATTCTTTTGGGAAAACATCCTGGAAGTCACAAACGACTGGAATGTTTTTGATCCCCTCAAGCGAAGAAGCGTTCAACGCATTCAAGGCATAAATTTGAGCCTCGGCATTTTGAGTGAGGTGAGCATGGTAATTCACTATCTGACCTGATGGATGCAGGAGGTGTACAACTTTGGTGGCACAATTGATTGAGGCATAGTGGGCCTTCAACCAATCCATTCCCAGAATAAGATCAACTTCAGAAGAGTTGAGAATAATGGGAGACGCTCGAAATTCCAATCTTTCAATATTAATTACGACATCGGGACTGAACAACGAAGTGTGGCAATGACCCGCGGGAGTGTTCACTCGTAATTTACGTGGAAGTGTATCACATCTAACTTCATGCATGAGTGCGAATTTATCTGACATGAATGAATGCGATGCTCCTGAATCAAATAAAACGGATGCAGGTACTGAATTAACAAGAAGTGTACCCATCACGGTTTCAGGTTGATCCTTAGCTTCAGCCATGTTGACATGATAGTTCTGTCCACGACCATAAGAAGGTCTGGCATTGTTGTTGCGAGGCTGAGAAATTCCACGGCCATTACCACGGCCAGCAGGAAGAGGCACTAGCTGATTCTGACTCTGAGAACAGTCTCTGGCACGGTGACCTGGCTGGCCACACTTGAAGTAGAGTCCACTGTCTGGACGTGGTGCAGGAGCTCGAGGTGGTGCAGCTCGAAGAGGCTGCCTCGATGGTGGAGGAGGCAGGCGAGGTGCAGCATAAGCAGGCCTGTACACTGGAGCTGTTGGACGGTACATGCTTTGTGGAATCCAGATGCGACGCTTCTGCGAAGACGAGCCCAAAGATGAGCCTGCTTCACGGGTGCGTCTGGTCGCTTCCTTGTGCTTCTTCAGACTAGTCTCGACCGCGATAGCCTTGTTCACCAAGGTGGCGAAGTCGGGAAAATCTTGGACGAGCAGGGCTAGCTGAATGTCATGGTGTAGCCCTTCATGGAACTTCTCATGTCTACGAGCATCAGTGGGGATGTCTTCTTCAGCATAGCGAGACAAATCAAGGAACTTTCGCTGATAGACTTCTACAGTCTTGTTGCCTTGAACGAGGCTGCGGAACTCGGCCTTCTTCCGATCTATAACTCCTTGCGGAATATACCGGGCACGAAAAGCAGCCTTGAATTCCACCCAGGTGACGACAGTTCCAGGAGGTAGGGTCTGTCTATGAGTTGCCCACCATTGTGCTGCGGGTCCCTTCAGGAAGTAGGTCGCAAAGGTGACATAGCTGACAGGAGGAACATCAGCTGACTCCATTTCATAGAAGATGTCACGCAGCCAGTCATTGGCATCCAGCGGATTAACTGTGTTGCGGAATACCGATGGGTTGAGACGCACAAACTCTGGCAGCGTAATTGAAGCTGGCTGGTGGTTGGCATTGGGACGGGGGAATTGATCCATAATCCCCGTCATGAACTGACGGTTGAGTTCAAATTGTTGCATCATAGCAGCCATATAGTCAGGCGGTGGCGGCGGTGGTGGATTGTTATCACCCATCCTGCTAAATTCAACAGTGGTAGTTTAGCAGAGGCTATTGCGAGTGTTTAGCAACAAGCATGATGTAACACGACGATATTTAAGTAGTGTAATAGATGCTTAACAGTAGTCATTTAAGACATACAGATCCATACAGAGTCGGTTATAGTCGGACAGCATAACGGCGCAAATTCAAAAGCTAGATATGCTAGGCGGCACGCAGGCACGCGGTAAGGAAGTACACAATGAGACATAGCAAAGGCTACATCAACGTCGGAGAAAACCACTGAAACGGGGTAGCTGCAAGTGCGGACGACGAATGTTCGTCGCGGAAGGATCCTGCGCTCCATGTGCACTCTGATGTAGAACCGGTTCTCGAACTGAAAGAAGAGGTCCACGTGCAGGTGTGTGTCCTCCCACAGCAGGCCAATCGATCCCTGGTGGCGTCTCGGTCCTGCGCGGGTAAAGGATGTGCTCCGGATGTATCTCTGCACGAACAGCTGTTAGCAACTGCGTCATAGCATCATAGAGTCGTGCTCGAGTGGCAAACAACTCGATGACAAGAGCCCGAACAGTGCGATCCAGAGCCTGAGTACACTGAATCAGAACTCGCGGATCGTAGCGACGAGGCTCGTACGGGGCACAGATAGCCGTGTAGTATCCAGTAGCATCTCCAGCAGGGGCATACGGAATGTATCAAAACTCAGAGGCATCCAAGCTAACGCTGAGCTCTCCTCGGAGACGTGCGACAGCAGAGTAGGCGGCATCATGGACTGCCATCTCAATCATCACGTCGATACCGTGGAAAATTTACAGCTCAGTGTCCGAGTCATCCTGCTGATCATAGATACGAACATCAGCATAGTACTGCTCCTAGTTGAACTCACGGTAAACCTCGTAGACCATGTACTCGGGGTACCAGCGGTAACCCAGTCTGGTTAGGAGGGCGATCAAGACAGCTGGAAAACCAGGGGCATCTCGAGCCCAAGTGCGAAGCACAAGCTGCGTCGTAGGACGTGGTGGAAACAGACGATCCATCTGAAATAAAGGAAATTCAGGATTGTCATTTGACGATGAGAAGTATAACAGATCTCGAAGAGAAAGGTTAAACAAAACAATGGAAATGAAAATGATTATCAGACTAATCAGATCAATGACAGGGAAATCGTACAGATATCCAGCTCTCCGGGAGGACGGGATTTACGAGATCCTAAGTGTTGGCGTTAGTAAATTTATTTAACCCGAATAGAAGAGAGATCAGAGTCCCAGAGTAAAGACGAGGAATAAAAGATCCTAATACCACCCAGTTGGCGACGTGGGCCCGTAAGCCACACAGCCAAGTTAGTAAAACAGTTTTCGGTTACTAGACTCAACTTCGGCCAAGGAGTTGGAAAGGGGGATTCCTAGAGGCAGTCGGCTCTGATACGAACCTGTGACGACCCCGGCTTAATCGTGCACTAATCATACACGCAAATGCACACGATCAAGCCTAAGGAGTCACTTGAAGATACCACAACACAACTCTAAAACATAAATAAGGTCATACAAGCTTTATATTACAAGCCAGGGCCTCGAGGGCTCGAATACATAGCTCGATGGCATACAAGTGTCAGCGGAAGCATCAGATATCTGGGTACAGATATAACAGAGTCACAGATAGGCCCCTAAGAAGGCGGAGTACAATAAAATACTACGATCGAAAGGCGTAGGCCTCCTGCCTAGGACCCTCCAAACCTACTCCTGGTCGTCGGACGACTCCTCGTAGTAGTACTCGCTGGGAGGGTAGTAGTAGTAGTAACCGTCGGCGGGGGCAGCTGGCTCCGGGGCTCCGTCGTCTGGTTGCGTCAAATGGATAAGGGAAGAAAAAGAAAGCAAAGCAAACATGAGTACTCATCTGAAGTACTCAGCAAGCAAGGATCTACACTACATATGCAACATTTTCAAAGGAGGGCTGTATATGTGGACTGGGCTGCAGAAATGCCAGAATAGAGAGGAAGGCCTAGTCCTATCGAAGACTAGCATATTCAAGCATCTTCATCGGTCTTGCAGCATTAGAAGAGTGCATATTAACATAATGTAAAGTAGTAGTAATGTCATCAACCTCGCCCAGAGATTCTTCCTCGAATCCCTGCGAGAAAGCAATCCCAGAGCCATACTATCCAGTTATCATCTCAAGTCACCAGTTCTAGTTGTACCGATCGGGATACAACTCCGAGTGTCCGTTACCGTAGGACAGGCTATCGATAGATTAGTTCTTCCCTGCAGGGGTGCACCAACTTACCCACCACGCTCGATTAACTCCGGCCGGACACACTTTTCTGGGTCATGCCCGGCCTCGGCCAAACGATACGCTGCAACCCGAACGAATACTTAACAGAGAGGTCAGCACGCCGGACTAACCTATGCGCCCAGGGGTCTTGGGCCTTCGCCCCGGGGACTCCTGCGCGTTACGTGCACCGCCGGTGAGCAGACCTAGCAACCCCTTATACAAGTGCGGTTGCGTTCCCAGTCCAACCCAGCGTGTGCCGCTCCTCGCTGGCGTCAATTAAGCTTCGACTGATGTATACGACGCAGAACGCCCATACTATGCCCACGTGTTGGTTAGTGCTATCAGGCCAGAGGCCCCTCGGATCAAATATCCAAACCGTTAGTGTGTTGGTAGTGCGGTAACGAGCAGAGACTCATGAAAGATGTGACCCCGTCGCCCCGTCTCGAGGACTTGTGGCAAGGGCTAAGAATGCCCGGCCACGGCTCGTGTTCAGCTCTCGGGCACCATCTAGGTCCACCCGACTCCACATCTCTCGCAATTAAGCTCGTGCGGATACCCCTCAGGGCCGACCCGTCTTTATCCAGAATAAACAATATCAACAGTAATGTAAAGGCATCCGTGTGGCTACCATATCAAGAAGGAATCCGAGGCATCACCCTCGTTGGATTCCCACCTGACGTAAACATCAAGGTGAATGAAGGAGGAATCACCCTCGAGGTCCACTCTTGAGGAGTTGCGCGACGGTGTCGTTATCGGGGGTGGTGTAGGAGGAATCACCCTCGCTGACTACGACCGAATAACTAACCTACAAGGTTATCATCAGAAGTGCTGACGAGGTATCACCCTCGGCACTCGATAGTAACCCAGTAGTGTCGAGCAACTAAGGGGGAAGTGATGTGCGGTGCCGGGGCCTGGTCTTCGATCCCGATGATCGGGTCTTCTGATAATCCAGCGGGGCAGTCGGGTCAAAGTGGGGTCTCTGATGGGTCTCTACCCAACCTATACTAAACAGCTTAGGATAAGAGGTAGGTAACAATAGCAGGTTACAATAAACAGGCTATGCAGTAGATATAGGATAACAGTAACATCAGCAACTTCTAATGCAAGCATAAGAGAGAGGAATAGGCGATATCGGTATGCTCAAAAGGGGGGTGCTTGCCTGGAAGCTCTGCGGCAAGGGTCTGATCGTCAGGGCCGTAGTCGACCTCCGGAGCTGCGTCGGTCTTGGGAGCTACGTCGACGTCTGGGTCTACCGAGAGAGAAGAGGGGGAGGAAACAAATAAATACACGGCAATATTGCAACACAGAGCATGCTATACCTAGGATGCAGTGTAGGGTTGCCTAAAGTATGTCTAAGTCATTTTTAGTTACTTTAGGATTTAAGTTGGATTTATTAACCGGTGTATATGCACTATTCATATACCGGAATCGGGCTAAAAGTTACGGGTTCTCCTATGTAGGGGGCTGCGACATGGAAACAGACGACACGATCAAATTCGTCTCATCGTTCTGAGCAACTTTCATGTATTAAGTTTTTCGATCTGAGCTACGGTTCATTTATTATGAATTTTTGAAGATTAAAGCATTTTCTGGATTTAATTAAATTAGCAGAAATCAATTATGATGTCAGCATGATGCAACGATGACATCAGCAGTCAACTGGTGGGTTGACCAGGTCAAACCTGACCTGTGGGTCCAGTGGGACCCACATGTCAGCCTCTGTTAGTTAACAGAGTTTAATTTTAAACTAAACAGAGTTAATTAGGCAGTAGGCCCCACATGTCATAGGCCAATTAGTGTTTTTAATTAAGTTTTAATTATTAAATCATTTTAATCAACGGTTTAAGTGGTGGGGCCCGCACATCAGTGGGCCAGAGTTGCCCAATCAGCAGTTGACTGGGTCAACCCAGTCAACTGGGCCCCCCGGACCCACTGGTCAGCGACCCAGGGGCGGGGCCCACTGAGCCACGTCGGCGTCGGTGCCGGAAACAGCTCCGGTGACCTCTCCAGCGGCAGAAGTTTACCTGAGCGCGTCGGAATCGCACTAGGGAGCACCATTTGGCGCGTGGCTGGGTTCTTTCGAACGAGTTCTCGCCCGCGCATTGACCTGTGACGATGGCTTGGCCGGAAATGGCCGGAGACGGCGGTGGCGAGCGGCGTAGCGGACACCAGAGTTCGGGCGTCGATGGGATCGGAGTTATAGCGCGCTAACGAGCGAACGGCGGGGCTAGCGAGTCTCTACTCGATGCGTTGAGCACAACGGGCTCGGCCCCGTGACCATTTGGTCACCGGAAGGGCGCCGGCAACGAGCTGAAGCGGAGGCGCGTTCGTGACCTCGACGGGAACTATGCTAGGAGGCACGGGAAGGCTCGGGCGCCGGCTCGTTGGGCTCCTGGGAGCACCAGGACCTCAACCGTGGCCTCAGGCGGCGGTGACAAGGACCACAACGATGGCCCCGAGCTCGTCGGCGGCGAGCAGAGCACGGACGCGGCGGCAGCTAGCTACGGTGCGCGAGGGGCTAACGGGAAGGAGCAGGAGGCGGAGGAGCTCACCGTGTGGCTCACACGTAGGCCCTTGACAGGTTAGTAGCAGCAGAGGCCGGCGCCGGAGACGAAGAAGACGGCAGCTACCGGAGATGGGGACGGAGGAATTCCGGCGCTGCGGTGCCTCCAGGCTCCAGCTGCGACCACTAGACGTCGAGGAAGACGACGACGAAGACGACGGACGCGTCGGTGAGGCGATACGGTGGCTGTGGCCGCGGAAACGAGCGAGGCACGGCGGCGACCACATCGGCCTCGACGGATCTGGAGGGAGAGAGGGGAGGAGCTAGCGAGGGAGAGGGGGGAGAATGGTCGAGGAGGACCAGGGGAGATGGATGGGGCTCGTCCTTATCCTTCTTCGCGTCCGTGGCGTCGGTGGGGTGCCGCGGTGTCGATGCCGCACCGGCGCGCGCGCGCTCGACCACGGCAGCGGCGATACGCAGGGGAGAGAAGAGGGAGATGGGCCAGGTGGGCCGGAATCGGGGCACTGTGCACTTAGGCCCAGTGCACAGTGCCTCTTTTCTTTTTATTTTTCTGTTTTCTTTTATTCTTTTCTATTACATTTTATTTTTAAGTCCATTTGACTTTTGTAAAATATGTGACTCACCCACATAATGTAATACAATAATTTGCACTGCCATGAAAAGTTAGGAGGCCAAATTATTTTATTTGAATTTTTTATAATTAAGATAGCATTTAAAAATGCTGAGTTGGTGCTGTTATATTTGCTAATGCTCATCTTACACATAGGTGATGTTGTGTTCCTTAACAGCAAATAGTTTTAGATTATTTGTTAAAAGGTGAACATTTTTCCATCAGGATTTGAGCAACTTTATTTTGCACTTTTGAATTTGAGTTGATTTTCAGAGAAGTATTTGAATTGTTTTGATTAACCACTATGACTAGGCACTGTAAAAGAAGATGACTTGGCATACTTAGCAGAGTGTCACAGTGCTTATTACATAGGGGTGTTACACATGGCAGACCTGGTAACTTGTGTACCCCGGTCCTGATAACTTTGTCGGTAGGGGTGGGGGTGGGAGAGTTGCTAAAACATACCACAGTAACTTCTATGCAAATAACATGATAACTCACACATCGCTGATACGTCTCCAACGTATTATAATTTTTTATTGTTCCATGTTGTTATATTATCATTCTTGGATGTTTTACAATCATTTTATAGCAACTTTATATCACTTTTTAGGACTAACCTATTGACATAGTGCCCAGTGCCAGTTGTTGTTTTTTGCTTGTTTTTTACTTCACAGAATATCAGTAACAAACGGAGTCCAAACGCAGCGAAACTTTTTGGAGATTTTTTCTGGACCAAAAGACACCCAGTGGGCCAAGAAAGTACCAGAGGGGAGGTCCGTAGGGAACACAACCCACCAGGGCGCGCCCAGGAGCCAAGGCGCGCCCAGGGGGGTTGTGCCCCGCACGTAGGCCCCTGCACCGCCTCTTCGCCCTATAAATTCCCAAATATTCCAAAAACCATGGGAGTCGACGAAACACAATTCCAGCCGCCACAAGTTCCAGAACCACGAGATCCAATCTAACACCACCACGGAGGGGTTCATGATCCTCATTGGTGCCTCTCCGATGATGCGTGAGTAGTCCACCATAGACCTACGGGTCCGTAGGCAGTAGCTAGATGGCTTCCTCTCTCTCTTTTGATTCTCAATACAATGGTCTCTTGGAGATCTATTTGATGTAACTCTTTTTTGCGGTGTGTTTGTCGGGATCCGATGAACTTTGAGTTTATGATCAGATCTATATCCATGAATATTATTTGAGTCTTCTTTGATCTCTTATATGCATGATTACTTATAGCCTCGTATTTCTTCTTCGAATCTTTGGTTTAGTTAGGCCAACTAGATCGATTTTTCTTGCCATGGGAAGAGGTGCTTTGTGATGGGTTCGATCGTGCGGTGTTCTTTCCCAATGACAGAAGGGGCAGCAAGACACGCATGTATCGTTGCTATTAAGGATAACAAGACGGGGGCTATTCCTACATTAATAGATCTCGTCTACATCATGTCATCGTTCTTTTTGCATTACTCTGTTTCTCCATGAACTTAATACACTAGATGCATGCTGGATAGCGGTCGATGTGTGGAGTAATAGTAGTAGATGCAGGCAGGAGTCGGTCTACTAATCTTGGACGTGATGCCTATATATTGATCATTGCCTTGGATATCATCATAATTATTCGATCTTCTATCAATTGCCCAACAGTAATTTGTTTACCCACCGTGTGCTATTTCTCGAGAGAAGCCACTAGTGAAATCTACGGCCCCCGGGTCTATTCTTTATCATATTTGCTTTGAGATCTATTTTTATTCGCTTTTATTTTCAGATCTATTATTCCAAAAACCCAAAAATACCTTGCTGCACTTTTTTTATTACTTATTTTATTTCGGGTTTTATCGAGAGCTATTTATCCAATATACCACAAATCAATCTATCTTTTTACCGTGGAGGGATTGATAACCCGTCTTACGCGTCGGGTTGCAAGTATTTGTTCTTTGTGTGCAGGTACCGTTTACATAGTGTTGCTTGGTTCTCCTACTGGATTAATACCTTGGTTTCATAACTAAGGGAAATACCTACTATAGCTGTGTTGCATCATCCCTTCCTCTTTGGGGAAATACCGACGTAGCTTCAAGCGACATCAATCGCAGACATGATAACTTATGTACCCCGGTCCTGGTAACTTTGTCGGCGGGGGTAGGGGGTGGGTAAGTTGTTGAAACATACCACGATAACTTCTGCGCAAATAACATGATAACTCACATATCGCAGAGCTGATACGACTAGGGGGTTGATGACCCAGTAATTTCTGTGTAAATAGCATGGTAATGTACATGTACAGAGTTGATAACTCACATACAAACGCCACTGTAATTTTTGACCCGAGAATTTGTACAATCGAAAGTATGTCCAGAGAAGGGGTGGTTAGACTACTTTTGACCAAATAAAAACTTATGATTTTCCCAGTTTAAGTCGTAGGCAACTTTTAGCAATTCTACCAAGTCAAGCAACACCCTACGCATGCAAGTCTAAGAGTTGAGCAGCGGAAAGTAAAGACTTTGCATATGAAAGTAAAGGATGGATCGGAGATATCAAACGCAATGAAGACACGGTGATTTTTGGAGTGGTTCCGATAGGTGGTGCTATCATACATCCACGTTGATGTAGACTTGAACCCACAAAAGGTAACAGCTGCGCGAGTCCGCGGAGGGCTCCACCCACGAAGGGTCCACGAAGAAGCAACCTTGTCTATTCCACCATGGCTTACGCCCACGAAGGACTAGCCTCAGTCGGGGTGGATCTTCACAAAGTAGGCGATCTCCTTGCCCTTACAAACTCTTTGGTTCAACTCCACATGATCTTGAAGGCTCCCAAGTGACACCTAACCAATCTAGGAGACACCACTCTCCAAAAGGTAATAGATGTTGTTGTTGATGATGAACTCCTTACTCTTGTGCTTCAAAATATAGTCTCCTCAACATTCAATCATTCTCTCACAGATTTGGCTTGGGATAGGAGAAGGATTGGAGTGGAAAGCAACTAGGGGAGGCTAGAAATCAAGGTTCAAATGGTTGGATTAGAACGTCATGATCTCAACACAAGTGTAGGTAGTTCTCTCTCGGAAAATGGATATGGGAAGTGTAGTTTCGTTCTAGTTGCTCTCTCTGAGAGTGAGTGGTGGTGGAGGGGTATATATAGCCTTCACCAAAGATCCAACCGTTACAAACTTTAAGCACAACTCGGTGCTACTTCTTGAGCTTGCGTTGATTTTTCCCTTGAAAAGGAAAGGGTGATGCAGTGAAGTAAAGATAAGTATTTCCCTCAGTTAAGAACCAAGGTATCAATCTAGTAGGAGGCACAAGCAAGTCTCCAATATATGCACCTGCACAAACTAACAAACACTTGCACACAACGCGAAAAAGGGGTTGTCAATCCCTTCACGGTCACGAAAAAGAGTGAGATCTAATAGAGATAGGTATAAAAGATAAATAAAAGAGCAAACTAAAGTAAATATAAATAAAGTGCAGCAAGGTATTTTTGGGTTTTTTGGTTTATAGATCTGAAAATATATGATGGAAAATAGACCCGGGGGCCATAGGTTTCACTAGAGGCTTCTCTCTTGAAGATAGCATACGGTGGGTAAACAAATTACTTTTGAGCAATTGATAGAAAAGCGCATAGTTATGATGATATCTAAGGCAATGATCATGAATATAGGCATCACGTCTGATACGTCTCCGTTGTATCTACTTTTCCTAACGCTTTTCCTCTTGTTTTGGACTCTAATTTGCATGATTTGAATGAAACTAACCTGGACTGACGCTGTTTTCAGCAGAACTACCATGGTGTTGTTTTTATGCAGAAATAAAAGTTCTCGGAATGGAACGAAACTTTTTGGAGAATTATTTTACAATAAAAGAAAAATAATGGAGCCAAAAACCACCGGAGGGGGGCCTGGGTGAGCACAACCCACCAGGGCGCACCCCCCCTCCAGGCGCGCCCAGGTGGGTTGTGCCCACCTGGTGGCCCTGTAGACCCTATCTCCAACTCCTTAAATACCCATATTTGGAGAAAAAATTGAGGAGGAAGAATTATCTCATTTCACGATACGGAGCCGCCGCCACCTTCTGTTCTTCATTGGGAGGCCAGATCTGGAGTCCGTTCAGGGCTCCGAAGAGGGGGATCTTCGATCTTCGTCATCACCAACCCTCCTTCATCACCAATTCCATGATGCTCCCCACCGGGAGTGAGTAATTCCTTCGTAGGCTCGCTGGTCGGTGAGGAGTTGGATGAGATTCATCATGTAATCGAGTTAGTTTTGTTAGGGCTTGATCCCTAGTATCCACTATGTTCTTAGATTGATGTCGTTATGACATTGCCATGCCTAATGCTTGTCACTAGGGCCCGAGTGCCATGATTTCATATCTGAACCATTTATGTTTTCACCATTATATCTATGCTCTAGATCCGATCTTGCAAGTCATATTCACCTATTACGTGTTATGATCCGTAAACCCCGCAGCGACAATAGTCGGGATACTTTCCGGTGATGACCGTAGTTTGAGGAGTTCATGTATTTACTATGTGTTAATGCTTTGTTCCGGTTCTCTATTAAAAGGAGGCCTTAATATCCCTTAGTTTCCATATGGACCCCGCTGCCACGGGAGGGTAGGAAAAAAATGTCATGCAAGTTCTTTCAATAAGCACGCATGACTATTTACGGAATACATGCCTACATTATGTTTATGAACTAGAGCTAGTTTGTATCACCCTAGGTTATGACTGTTATATGATGAATATCATCCAACGAATTCATCGATCCAATGCCTACGAATTCCCTACATATTGCTTTTGCTAAGTTACTGCTGCTGCTGTTACTGTTACACTTGCTACAAAATCATTGCTATCACTGCTACCGTTACTATTAATGTTACCACTATTACCAAAACTATCATACTGCTTTTCTACTGATCACTTTGTTGCAGATATTTAATCTCCAGGTGTGGATGAATTGACAACTCAGCTGCTAATAATTGCAAATATTCTTTGGCTCCCCTTGTGTCAAATCTATAAATTTGGGTTGAATAATCTACCCTCGAAAACTGTTGCAATCCCATATACTTGTGGGTTATCAAGACCTTTTTCTGGCGCCGTTGCCGGGGAGCATAGCTATATTTGTTGAGTCACTTGGGGTTATTATCTATTTATCACTATGAAGAATCTGAAGGATACCAAGACTAGGATATTTCCCTCTAAGACGAGGGGAGGTAAGGAACTGCTATCTAGCTCTGCACTTGATTCACCCTCTATTTTGAGTAAACTTGCAACACCACCACATGCTATTAATCCTGATATGTCACAAGTTATTGATGATGCTACTTCTGCTATGAATGATACTCATGAAGATGCTAGCACTACAAAAAAATACACTTCTGTGATGATACACGTTTGTCATAGTAGGTCACGTTTTCTGTCATGCATGTACATCCATGACGATTTTATGACAGAATCAAGATAGTCATACCTGTGCTGTCGTAGAAGTGTTCCATGACAATACCAAATTATCATCACAGAAGTGTCCACTTCCATGACGATAAATGGTGCGTCATGGAAGTGCTTTCGTCAAAGGTAACCGACACGTGGCATCCATCGTAACGGGTCGCCGTTAAGCTATCGGGTTCCGGTTTGGAACCGATAACCCGTTAACAGCCCGGACCAATGAGGATTTTCCACGTGTAAAATTCTCAATGGCCAGAGGAACCACGTGTCGGCTCAGCGTTGGGACAGATGTCATCCACTCATTGGACAGGAGGCACCTATGATACGTCGACACGTGGCACGGCCCAACAAAGGCCCATTCAGGTGAAAAGGCCAGCCCGTTTGACTTGGTCAAACGGTAGTGGCCCAGCCCACGGAAAGCCTGTTAACAGCTTGTTCGCATATAGCCCATTTACAGCCCGCTAACTCACGTCCCGTTATGGACTATACGAATTGGGCCCAGTAGAGTTATCTGGGCCGTCCGATATGATTCCAACCCGTTATAACTTCCGGCCCATGTATGGCCCATAACGTCTTTCGGCCCTTACGAGGCCCTTTGTAACTCTGGGCCCATTAAAGGCCCGTGGTGAAACTGGCCCATAATGAACAGTGTATCGCTTTACACCCATTAACGACCCATTATTCCATTGGGCCGTTTCCAGCCCATGTTACGTTTCGACCTTCTAAGGGCCCATTTATTCTTGGGCTCATTTCCAGCATTCGGTTACTTACGGTCCGTTACTGGCCTGTTCCGCTTGTGGGCCAAATTCAGCCCGTGGTTACAGTGGGCCCGTTTGTGGCCCATTAACTCGTTGGGCTATTTTCATAGCATCATCAAATACGGCCCATTAACGACCCGTGATGCCTGTCGATAGAATTAAGCCCGTTATACATTTCGGCCTATTAACGGCCCGTTATGGTCGGCCCATAAACACACGATTTGCACTCTAGCCCATTTACGGCCCATTTTGCGAGCCGTTATTGGTCCATGAATAGTACAACCCATCTTTAGCCAATCGATCATACGGTCCGTAGAAGGCCCATTGATTATACGGCCCGTAGAAGGCCCATGGTCACTACAGTAGGTAGCAGGACCATGGTTACAACGGTTTGTATGTTGCCCATGGTTATTGTGGCCTAGTTATAAAAAATAGGTTATTGTGGCCACTAGAAAAACGCGGAAAAAGAACTGCAGTGACTACAAGCAAACAACTAAACAAGACAATAAGGAAATAAATAAGCAAGCAACTAACACTAAGCTATTACGGCTATTACACATATTACATCCACTGGGCATCAAAGTTCACCACCAGTGCAAATATAGGGAACAAAGCAGCATATCACATACACTGGTTGTCAAAGTTGGCGGCCAGTGCAAATAAACGCCGCAGCAAAATAAGTCCAGAACTGAAACAACTTCAGAAGAGCTCAAGAAACAATATCCTGGGTACCCAGCATGCTGGCAAGACGCTTAGCAAGCTTATTAACTTTCTTTTGTTTGGCGCTGAAATCCTCCAGTGCTTGCTGTTGCACCAAAAAGTATGCATCTGAATTCTGCAGGGACTTCCTTAGTCCTTCGGCTTCATGTCGCAGCACATCTGATCGATGTCTTTCAACTTGAAGTTGAGACTCAAGAAGACGAATTGATTCAGGCAGCGAGTTCGAAGAGCTTGTGCCAGCAGTAGTGGCCAGTAACTCGAACACTACATCAAGACTTTGGGGTTGTCTCACTGTCATCAAGATAGTTTTTATCAGCTTTCTTGGAGACCAACAGGGTTGTCTCACTATCTTGAACCTTATCTGCATTACTTCCTTTACCATTGCATAACGGGGTACTCTTCTCCAATATTTTCTCCGCATTCTAAAAGAGAAAGAAGCAGACACATCACAGGTTTACCATGTTGTATATGAAACTCATTTTGGTAAATCAGTTCAGTAGTAAAGTGGACAGGATAAAAGCATGAAACAAACATATATCTATGTACCATGGTCACTGTATGGTCTATATCATTCTAGTTTTTGTTGCCAAATCAAGATAGAGACACAGTTCAAATAATATCTGTTTAAGACAAAGCAGCATAGACAGAATATAAGTGTGGGAAACTACATAGCAATAACAACACTTGTAATGTGCATGACATGAGAACATAACTCTTTATTCAATTGAAACTGAAATCAACATAGAGCAAGTTACAACAGCAAACCAGTTAAAGAAACAGGTTTAAAACATACCTATTACGCCATTGGAGTTTCAATTCCATCCTTCAAATTTGAAAATAGTTGGTATGAGTAAATACAGTGATGCAAGAGCAAAGGAGTATGAACCATAGCTACAGAACCTGACCTGAGAACAATTCTTCTTCTGCTTTAAGCGTTGAGTTGGGGTTCGGAGTGGTGGTCCTCGTGCTTTGGGCACTGCAGTTGCCTTACTAACTGTTCGTGTTTGGGTGCTCTATGGTGGAGACAGTGTTGTGTCAACTGGAACTGGGTTACTATCTGCTGGGGTTGGGGTTAGAAGGGGTGTAGCTGGTTCTCTGTCCAACTGGGTAGGGGTACAACTTGCGAGAGTCTGGGTTATGTGTGGTGGGGCTGGTTCTTGGGCAAGTACAACCGTGGTTCTATCTGCATCGACTGGTAGAACTATCTTTTCTGAAGACCGTGTTGGTACTCCCTTAGATACTGCCATCACCCCCTCCAATTCAAATGGCTGATAAACAAGAAAAGTAATTGAATGTACATACATTGTATGATAGACAGGTGCAATGGATAGTGGGGAATAAAAGAGGGCATGAAATAATTCACATTTATGTCGTCTAACCAAACAGGATGGCATGACACAATTTCACATATATGATGGCTAACTAAACAGGATAGCATGACACAATTTCACATATATGATGGCTAACTAAACATAGAAAGACATAATTCAAAATATGATGACTATGTAAACAGGATGACATGATATAACTATATGATGTGTTTATTAAATAGGTTGGCGTGCCATAATTCACATACATGCCGCCTATGGAAACATGATAGCGTGATATAATTCACGGATAGAATGGCATAATTCAAAATATGATGATTGTAAACACTAAACAGGATGACATGATATAACTATATGATGTCTTTATTAAATGGGTTGGCATGCCATAATTCAGATAGATGTTGTCTATGTAAACACGATGGCATGATATAATTCAAATATATGATTTATATACTAAGCAAGTAAGCAGATGGCAATCGCATATATGATGTAAAAATTAAGCAATGCAAGACAACATATGCATGATATGAGTAATATAACCCTGCCAAGTTTGGGCATAGACCTCAGGGGGGAAATAGGACTGGTCATCTGTCTCTGAATCCTCCTCTGAGGAGCTATCTGTAACCAGCAAGATGTCTGCTTCAGTAGGTAGCATTGTCTGCTCTGAAGACCTTGTTTTCACTCCAAATACTTCCATCACCGCTTCAAATGGCTGATGCACAGAGAGAGTAGTTGAATATACAAACGTTGTCGACAGATGGAATACGTAATACAAAAAAAGGATAGCATGATATAATTCACATATATGATGATTGGCTAAACAGCATGGCATTGCATAATTCACATGTATAATGTCTTGCAACAAGATAGCATTGCATAATTCACATATATAATGTCTTGCAACAAGATGGCATTGCATAATTCACATATATGGTAATTAGACACTAAACAGGTGGCATTCACACAAAGCATGTCTAAACTAAGCAAATGACATAGCAATGCAAGGCACCATACGCACGATATGAGCAACATAACCCTGCCAAGTTAGAGCATACACCTAGGGGGGGAATAGGACTGGTCATCTGTCTCTAAATCCTCCTCCGAGGAGCTATCCGTAACCAACAAGATATGCGCTTCGTCAGATAGCATTGTCTGCTCTGAAGACCTTGTTTTCACTCCAGATTTTTCCATCACCGTGTCAAATGGCTGATGCACATAAAGAGTAGTTGAATGTACTAACATTGTTGACAAATGTAATACATAATGAAAAAAACAATGGCGTGATATAATTCACATATAAGATGACTGGCTAAGCAGGATGGCATTGCAAAATTCACATATATGCCGCCTGGCTAAGCAAGATGGCGTTGCATAATTCACATATACGATATAGAAACTAAACAGATGGCATTCACACAAAGCATGTCTAAACTAAGCAGATGACATATTTGATGTATAAAGTAAGCAATGCAAGGCACCATATGCATGATATGACCAACATCAGCATACCAAGTTAGAGCAAAGACCTCAGGGGGTAAATAGGAGTGGTCTGCTCCTTCTGAATCCCCCTCAGAATAGTTATCTTCCTCTTGATTACAATTTGAAACGGGTGGAGGGGGGGCTGCCTTTGCGCTAACCATGGAGCAACGTCTGCATGAAATTTTATTGCCACACAAGGCCCGTCTCTTTTGCTCTACATGTTCAGTTCCATTGTGTACAATAACTGACATGCATAGGAATAAAACATAGTGAGATTATGTAAGGTGTGCATGCAGAAATCCAGAGTGATGGTTGCAACCTGTGGATAGACCCAAAACCAATGATAGCAGGCAGATAATGGCTTCAGTTAAAAAATACAGATAATGGCTTCTTTACTGTTTTTTTCCCACTAAACATGAAACTCATAGTAGACACCAGAGATTAACCAGATGGTAGACAGATACTATTGATTGCGGCCCTGATATGTACCCCACAACCATTTAAAAACTCAAGCTTGAGCATTAGTTTGGAGCTGACTCAGAGTCTAATCAGTGAACAAGACGATAAAGTAGCATGTAATATTAAGTGATGCATAACGTAAGCAGACACGAAAGAATGCAACCACTCTTGCGGACCCGTGTAGTCCTCAAGGTCATCTGCTCAGTTGATGATGGTAATGCAGTTGTCGTGGCTGCCGGTGGCGGGGAAGAAGATCTAAGGCGGCGAAAGAGAGTCTGGAGGGTGGATCTCTGCTGTGGTGGACCATTCTGTCGTTGGAGCAGCTGAGCTGGGGTGGACGACGGCGCGGCAGGAGCGGGACAAAACCACACAAGGTTTTCTTTGACAACTATCTGTAAGAGGAGTAATTCTGTAAGGGCTCATTTGAATTGGAGGATTCTAACAACGCAGGGATAACAAATACACAGTAATAGGATATGAACGCATGTGCAAAACAGAGAATTTAAAATCATAGGATTTCTATCAATCTGGTTGTTTGGTTCACAGGAATTGAAAGGTCACATGAATGCAAAGAAGCATGGTCAAATTAAGTCAAACCACAAGAAAATGTATAGTTATAATGCTATTATGCTACTATCACTTAGTCTTGTTCTTCATGAATAGGAATTTGAAAAGGAGGGCCAAGTGGATATTAAAATTCCTACGGTTTTTCTTTGAAAGATACACTAAAGGAACAAATCCTACAATTTTCCTTTGCTCCATTCCTTTGAACCAAATGCATTAATAGTAGTACCATAGGAAACTTTTCAATTCCTATGTTTTTCCTTCACTTTTCCTTTCAACCACTGGCAATTCTAGTAGGCAGGCTTGAACAGGCAAAAGCCTACACTCCAAAAATGTTTTTGTGCTACATGTACTACTTTGGACCTAGGCCACTGCCCTACTAAGTCAACTCCCTGGCCCATCTACACATGCACAGCTCAAATGCGCAGAAATAAATAATGATGGCTTTCGAGAGAGTCCATCACGGATAGCTAAGTTGCCTGGTACCTCACTGCTTGTTATATAGGAGAAACTAATCATATTTCATGTTACTACGTGTGCTTAGTGGACAATATATATAACATGTAGAGTAAAAAAGCGATGCAGCAAGTGTACAACCTCTTTGGCGAAGCCATGTCGATCTCAGCATCATTGGGTTGGTCGCTGAGGATGCTGCGGCTGATGTGGCAGTCGGAGGAGGGGAAGAAGACCTTAGGCGCCTGGAGATGGAGCCAAGGGTACTGCTCTACTGTGATGGAGGGTTTCATCGTTGGAGCAGCTCCGGCGAGGTGTACGACGGCGAGGCTGAAGCAGGACAAGAGAGACAACGTTAACCTGAAGTGGTATTCTTATAGCATCTCTGATAGATGATGTAAAATACATAACCAAAAAGTGCTAGATGTAAAATACATCAGCCGCTCATTTCTGAACTTAACTGTCGAAACTGAATTTAACTGTCGAAACTGAATTTTACTGCCAAAACTAAATTTTGCTGTCGAAACTGAATTTTACTGTCGAAACTGAATGCACTAGTAGTAGAAAAGCAGTGCACTGATAGTTTTGGCCGCTCGAGCACTAGTGGCAGAGTAGCAGTGATCTAAATTGGTTGCCGCTCTAGCAGGGACCATACTACCATAAAGCAGCCGGGGCAGAGCAGCAGCAGTGCCCAGAGCAGCAGCACGTGCGAGAGCCGGTGCAGCTGGTAGTGTAGCAGCATCTCGGGTAGCAGCAGGAGGAGCTCAAGCGAGAGCCGGAGCTGCTGCTCGTGCAGCAGCAGCGCGAGCAAGAGTAAACCAGCAGCGCAAGCAAGAGCAAGAGCAATAGCAGCATCGCGAGCAAGAGCCAGAGCAGACCAGGCAGGGGACCAAGAGCAAGAGCAAGAGCAGCAGCGCGAGCAAGAGCCAGAGCAGACCAGGCAGGGGACCGAGAGCAAGAACATAGCAGCAGTGTGAGCGAGAGCCGAAGGAGCAGCAGCAGGGCCAGCGAGAGCCGGAGCAGCAGCAGCAGCTCCGACTGATGTGGACGTTGCTGCCGAGGGAGCGACGCCATGGAGGAAGTGGCCGGTGACTACGCTGTTGATGGAGCCGCACCATGGCGGCTCGGGACCGAGCGCTGGCAGCACCGTGAGATCAAATATAGAAGAAAATGCAGCGATTAGTGTAGAACCTCTTTGGTGGTGCCGATTAGGTCTCAGCTTCATCTGAGGAATCGGTGATGGTGCTGCTCTTCCGGTGGTGCAGATGAAGACGACGCTGTGGGAATGGAGGTGGCGCGAAAGGCGAGGCGAATGTCGGGGCAGCTCCTTGGAGGTGGAGGACGGGGTGGCTGAACCGGCGGGACGACGAGATCGACGATGAATCCTCATCCGGTCCGGTGGATGAGGGACGTCGAGCTGTTGCGGTGGACGATGTCGTCGGGGAAGAGGCTCCGGCTGGGTGGCGGACGGAGGAGGGTGTGGGGCTTCGCGGGTTTTCGCGGCCTCGGTGTACGAATGGGGCCGTCGGGGATGGGAGGGGGAACCATGGCTTAGGGACGCGCTTGTCCGAAATGTGGGGTAAGTTACGAAAGTAGCCCTACCAATTTGAACTAGGTGGTTCTTTGGGTTCAGGGGTATCACGGGAATTTCGCGTGTCGGGTTTTCGCGGGAGGAGGGAGTTTTCGCGCGCGTTATAATTTTGGGATAGTAAGGCGCGGGTTGAGATGGAGGGAATTTTAGGAGCACAACAAGAGAAAGAGATATCTTAAAATTTTGGGATAACAAGGCAAGGGTTGAAATTTCCGGACAAAGCCTAACGTGTACTGTACCAAATCAATTCGCACTTCCCTCGACGAAAAAACCAAAAAGAAATCAATTCACACCACACAAAAGAGTCTAGTCCCGTTTTACTTTATGAGTTACTACAAATGCCATTCAAAACTTTGAATCCATGTTATGTTCGATTAAAATATTTCGCTACGTGTATAATGCATGCAACCTGCTACTCAAATGAACATTTTAGTGCATTCCAAACGTATATACTACCGCTTCAATATGAACTAAATTTGAATTTGTTTCTCTATTTGAATAAGATCTAAAATCATGATTGTTGTCAAGTTAAACAATTTGAATTTGTTTCTCTATTTTAATAAGATCTACAATCATCATTATTGTCAAGTTAAACGATCGTTTGTATATTATCTTCACAGCACACCACATGATTACTGTCGAGTTAGATATGAACTATGTGTACTATATGAACTCGAACTCAATTTTTTGAATCCACTTTATGTTGATTTCAAAACACAGTATATTTCAAGCTCTAGCTAGATCTTCATAATCTAAACCATGTCTCATATGTATAATGTGTTTATCACATAATGTATGGTGCCCCGCCCCCTACGCCTACAAGTATTTAGCTGTGAGTTGCAAACGCCACACATTATCATAAATTCAAATAAAATGTGAGATTGTTCGATATATAGTATGGTTTAGATTGTTCGATATTTAGCTGTGAGTTGCAAATGCCACGCATTAACACATTGTAGTATAACATGTCCAAAACCACACCACGCGTATCACCGCTCACTACTGCAGGATGCTGCTAACGCGACACTACAATTAGAGACCCTTCGACGAAACTGTGTGCGATGCATTAATCGCAAACTATGATTAAAAAAACTATCAAAAAAGATGCAAAACGTTTATGATAGCGGATACATCAAACACGGTTCAGATTTTAGTTGCGTGTGCGATGCGGGGCATACGGTTCAGTTCAATGAATTGTTTGCGATAAGGCAGAACAACAGAAACGGGCAGCCAGATGAAGGCCTGTGCGATATACGACATATAGTTCACTCGGATAAACTATTTGTGATGAGGCGGAACAACAGAAACGGGCAGCCAGATGAAGCTGTGTGCGATATACGGCATAAAGTTCACTCGGATGAACTGTTTGTGATTAGGCAACACAAAAGAAATGGTCATCCAGATCAAGGTGTGTGCGATATACGGCATACGGTTCACTCTGATAAACTGTTTGCGTTGAGCAAAGAGAAGAGAAACGGTTCAATTTGACAAGGTGTGTGTGATACGCGGCAAACATGTATGTAATCAAAAATGTGTGCGAAGACCGATAATAACACAGACGATTGCTGCTAATAAGCCATGTGTGTTGTGGGCAAACGCTTGCTGGTATACAATTGTCAGCGATTGATGAAATCATCACCGACGGGTTCCCTAGTATGGTCCGTGTGCGATGTCATTGCACACAGAACAACAACATATGTACTTATAACTTATAAGGACTTGATTCCATGAACAGATTAAACATCCAATTACATAGGCGGCTAGTACACACATGACCTTTGCACACACTAAAGTATGTTCCAAAATGCCTAGAAAACTAAAATAATGTATAAAAAGGCAAAACGAACCCTGAATAATTTCATATTTTTAGGACGACGCTCCTATAGTTGCATGTTGCCTCTGTAAAATAAATCAAGGCGGGAAGAGACAGCGTGTGTCGTTTCGCACACATAGGTGACAAGTTCCCTCTCAGAACCATGAGCCTTTTTAAGAGATGCTCCGGTTTGTAAGAAGTTTATACCAAAACTTGTCCCAAATTGGACTAATTTTTTACCACAGCATGTTGGTGCCATGACATAACACCATGCCAAGTTTCATGATTTTGAGGCGAGTTTTGGATTTACAGTAATTTTAAAACCAGGTTTCTCAATGTTTACTGTCGAGTCGGCACCGCCCTGGATAGGCTTTTCCCTCGTGGGTCCCAAATGACAAATCCAAATCTGTCACTACCATGCAGCTTTTCTTATTAAGAATTACAGCCCATTTGGTGTGCTAGCTGAAAATAACTTTGTGGGTGCTGGCGGGCGCTAAGAACTTGCGGGTTCTGTAATGAACAAAGATCTCAAGGATCCCGCGAGAGGTGATGTTCTTTCCCTATGTTGTGAATGCTTATAATATTTATGTCTTAATTAAAGAAATGGCAAGCCATTGGCCTAGTATGAAAGAAAATATGGGTCAAAGCCGAGTTGAAAAGGCTAACAATATCTAACTCCAGCTTACAAATAGTACAAAAGCACAAGGATTAATTGCTCATCAGGTTTAGAAAAAATCCAGATTGAACAGGACAATGACATCTAACTCAACCAAAGTTTTCGGCAGTCACAATCAAATGGATCGGTCTGATCCATAAAATCAAGGTCCCAGTACAAAAATTCTAGTGCTCCATGATGACGACAAGCTGTTGTAAATAGAAGCCGAGCACGATCAGAAGCCCTTAGGTCCACCTGAAACTTCTTTTTATGCTGTTCAACACTTGCAGCCGTGAGAAATTTCTTGTCAAAAAACTTAATCCTCACGGACAATAGTGCCCTCGCATTCAACATGAAGAATGTGACAAAGCTAGTGTTTGCATTGTTGGATGCATATCCTTCCAGCATTACTGTCTTCAAATGAATGTCATGAGATCTGAGAAAATCCCGGTGCTTCTTGAACCATCGATTGGTTATACCTTTTTCTCCATGTGTTAGTGCCTAAGTAGAGATGAAGATTGAAAATAGTTAATGTCTAAAAAAGATTATGTTGAAAGAGTGATAGTTGAACGATTAATTATAGTACATTATATATGGGCTTTCAATGTGCGTGAAATCATCACCTTTATATACAAATTCTCCAGACATGGAAAGCATTGCAGCAAGGCAATAATGATGTTGAGATCAAAACACCACATATTGATATATAAGGTCTTGACAGAATCCACCACCACTGGTAGGATGGACAAGCTCTTTATTGAGCATAGAACATAATATGAGCACTAAAAGTGTACTCCAAGATGATACTTAACTTATGCGCACAAATGAAAAATGCAAATTACAAAAGTGTACATGAATAATATACAATACATCAATAGGTGTGGAGGCAAATACCAACTCAAACCATTTAAACGGATCATGAATTGCACCCAAGGTGTCCAGTTTAGGCGCAGAGACCACAGTTATTTGCGAAGGTTTATAACAACAATCAAGGAGCAACCTTTGAAGTGAAGGGGCATCTTCGATGATGAGCTCCTGTCCTTCAAAATGAATTCCAATGCTTACAAGGTGAGGCGACTTTATTTTGAGACAAGGGATATGGATTTATTTTCCAAAAACAAGCACCAAACGCTCCAGTGCAGTGCAGCTGGAGTGGAGGATGCTGTGCAGTGAGGCCACCGACAGATAAACCAACACAAGCGCAAGTTTTTTCAGCAGTGGGAGTCGAGCCATTTGTACCATATTGTCTGCTAGATGGAACCGGGTCAAGGTGGCGGTGTGGAGAGAGGAGGAAAACCATGAGATGGGCATCGGTGGTGAGGGCACAGATGCAACTCTTGGTGGTAACCTATCGCTGTAGTAATGGTAGAACTCCGGCTGCTGGAGTTTATCGAATTGACGGGATGTCAGCCAGGTGGCCACCGTGCAGGGTATGTCCAGCAGGTAGCATGCCGGGATGCAGATGCGTTGAACGGAGCCCTGGTGGGAGGAGATGTTGGCTCCGGGGAGTTCAGAATCATCATCGACAGATAGTTGACGACAGTCGAGATTAAGAGGCACGGCGCGCCACTAAGTGCGCCACCGAGATGTGAGGACTTCTGTGTGGTAACCATCCTTGGTGGGGAGAAGGGAGATGATCTCCCCAAGGATGGCGTCCGGGAGATCGTTAATGCGGTCCGCCGGGGATTCTACTGGTTCCTCAGGTCCAGGGGGCGTGGCCACTTCTGGCCGTGCTGCCGGGTCCAAGATCTACATCCGGCAGCAGCGCTAATAAACCACAAGTATAGGGGATCGTTTGTAGCCTTTTGCGATAAATAAGAGTGTCGAACCCAACGAGGAGCTAAAGGTAGCACAAATATTCCCTCAAGTTCTATCGACCACCGATACAACTCTACGCACACTTGACGTTTGCTTTACCTAAAACAAGTATGAAACTATTTTGCAAGAATAAAACTACAAGTACTTTGCGAGAATAAAACTATGAATAAATTGCAAGGTAATAAAAGTGGATAGCTTTTGTTAACAAGAAAATCATTTGTCCCTAGGGAATCGATAACTAGAGCGGTAATTATTATTGCAATTTTACATGAGGGAGAGGCATGAGCTAACATACTTTCTCTACTTGGATCATATGCACTTATGATTGGAACTCTAGCAAGCATCCGCGACTACTAAAGATCATTAAGGTCATAAAACCCAACCATAGCATTAAGTATCAAGTCCTCTTTACTCCCATACACAACAACCCACTTACTCGGATCTGTGTATTCTGTCACTCACGCCACCCACCATAAGCGAATCATGAACATATTGCAACACCCTACAGCGGGGATCCCTCCGTTTGCGCGACACGGAGGGCACCATAGGACAGCACCATAAATAAAATATACACTCATACCAACCAAGATCACGATTAGCCCATAGGAAAAAACGAATCTACTCAAACATCATAAGATAACCATAGATCATTGGGAAATAATATATGGAGTTGAGCACCATGTTTAAGTAGAGATTATAGCGGGGAGAAGAGGTGTTACACCGCTGCATAGAGGGGGAGAAAGTTGGTGTTGATGGTAGCAAGATTGTTGATGTAGATTGCCGTCACGATCCTTGCCCCGGCGGCGCTCCGGCGCCACCGAAAGAGAGGGGGAGAGAGCCCCCCTCCTCCTTCTTATTCTTCCTTGGCCTCCCCCCTAGATGGGAGGAGAGTTACCCCTCTGGTCCATGGCCTCCATGGCGGCGGAGGGGCGGGAGCTCCTCCGAGATTGGATCTCCCTCTCTGTTCTCTTCTGTTTCGCGTTCCTGTTTTCTGGCCCTTCACCATTTCTTAAATTCCCGGAGATCCGTAACTCCGATTGCGCTGAAATTTTTACACGATTTTTTTCCATAAATTATCTTTCTCGCGCCCGAAGAAGGGTCCCAATAGACTTACGAGGAGGGCACAAGACACCTAGGCATGCCAGGGGTATCCGGCGCGCCCTGGTGGGTTGTGGAGGCCGTGGGCCTCCGTTAGCGTTGATCCCACCTCCCAAAAATTATAAATATTCCAAAATAATTCTCCGTAAATTTTTATCGTGTTTGGAATTTGTTTGATATGGATATTCTGCGAAACAAAAAACAGGCAACAAACAGGAACTGGCACTGGGCACTGGATCAATAGGTTAGTCCAATAAATCATATAAAATGTTGCCAAAAGTATGTGGAAGTTGTATAATATTGGCATGAAACAATAAAAAATTATTGATATGATGAAGACGTATCAGCATCCCCAAGCTTAATTCCTGCTCGTCCTCTAGTAGGTAAATGATAAAAAAGATAATTTTTGATGTGGAATGCTACCTAGCATAATCTTGATCATATATCTAATCATGGCATGAATATTAAGACATAAGTGTTTCAAAGCAATAGTCTATAATTTGACATAAAGACATCAATACTTAGGCATCCCAACATACAATCATGTCTTTCAAAATATCAATGCTAAAGAAAGCTATCCCTACAAAATCATATAGTCTTGTCATGCTCTGTTCTTAACACAAAGTATTTATCATGCACAACCCCGATGACAAGCCGAGCAATTGGTTCATACTTTTTAACGCGCTTCAGCCTTTTCAACTCCCACGCAATACATGAGTGCAAGCCATGGATATAGCACTATAGGTGGAATAGAGTACGATGATAGGGGTAAATATAGAGAAGACAAAAAGTAAGAAAGTCTCACATCGACGCGGCTAACCAACGGGCTATGGAGATGCCCATCAATTGATATCAATGCGAAGAGTAGGGATTGCCATGCAACGAAGGCACTAAGAACTATAAGTGTATGAAAGCTCAACATGAAAACTAAGTGGGTGTGCATCTAATCCTATAATGAAAATTTCCCACTAGTATATGAAAGTGAGAACATATGAGGCTCTCTATATGAAAAACATGGTGCTACTTTGATGCACAAGTGTGGAACTAGCATGCCCCTTCTCTCTTTGTTTTTTTCTTTTCCCTTTTTTCTCTCTCTTTGTCCAGAGTCTCATCCCGACTTGTGGGGGAATCATAGTCTCCATCATCCTTTCCTCACTTGGGCAATGCTTTAATAATGAAAGTTGATGATCATCACACTTCTATTTAGTTACAACTCAATATTACAACTCAATACCTATAACAAAATATGACTCTATATGAATGCCTCTGGCAGTGTACCAGGATGTGCAATGATCAAGTGTAACATGCATAAAAAATGATGAACGGTGGCTGAGCCATAAATACTATGTCAGCTATATGATCATGCACAGCAATATGACAATGAATGCTCAAGTCATCAAAACGGAAGCGGTGGAAGTTGCATGGCAATATATCTCGGAATGGCTATGGAAAGGCCATAATAGGTAGGTATGGTGGCTGTTTTGAGGAAGATATAATAAGGCTTATGTGTGATAGAGCATATCATATCACTGGGTTTGGATGCACCGGCGAAGTTTGCACCGACTCTCGAGGTGAGAAAGGGCAATGCACGGTACCGTAGAGGCTAGCAAATTGCGGAAAGGTAAGAGTGCGTATAATCCATGGACCCACATTAGTCATAAAGAACTCATATACTTATTGCAAGTTTATTAGCCCTCAAAGCAAATTACTACTATGCATGCCCCTAGGGGGATAGATTGGTAGGAAAAGACCATCGCTCGTCCCCGACCGCCACTCATAAGGAAGACAATCAATAATAAAACATGCTCCAACTTCATAGCATAACAAGAGACTATACGTGCATGCCTTAGGAATCACAAACCTTAACACCAATATTCTTACTAACCACAACCATTTACTAGTACCTCCCACATATTCCATCTCTATATGGCAAAACTATTGCAAGGAATCAAACCTATCATATTCAGTGATCCACAAGTTTTATGTAGGATTTCATGACTAACAATGCAATTGACCAATTCCTGTTGACTCTCTAAATAGATATAAGTGAAGCATGAGAGTTTAATTCTTTCTATAAATGTAACATCCCAAATTTTTAATTTGGAATGTTATACATAGATCATCCATGCATATCATATTTTGTTGCATTTCATTTTGCGATCCTCGAAATCCTGAGCAACTCAAGGACCACGGAGAGAGTTGGGGATTTCACCGTTTTCATATTTGAATTTTCTCAAATATTGAAACAAGGATTCAATTTGGTTTAATTATTTTTCTCTCCGAAAATATTTCATATTAAAAATATATGAGAGGAGATAATATGATTTCTCCAAAATAAATGGAATATTGGAGGAAAAATATTAAAATCAAATAAATATTTTATTTGGATTTTTATTGCAATTTTATTTGAATTTAGAAAAATATGCATTTTTCAAAATTGCATTAGAGTCCCAAATAAATGTTACCTTGTCCGGGAGATTTTTAGAGGACGGGGAAAATTTATTTCGGGAATTTTGGAGTCAGTTTAGTATTTCTTTTATTTGTTTTTCTGCGCGGAAAAAAAAAAACTCCGCCGGACCGAACTGGCCGAAGCCAGCCGGCCAGAGGGGGGGCGGGAGGCGGCCGGCCGGCCGTGTCCGAGGCGGACACGCCTCCCGAGGCCGACCCCCCTCCCCAAGCCACCCCGCCCCGGCCCCTTTATATGCCGCCCGCCCCGCCGCCTCGACCCCTCACCCCAACCACAGCCGCAGAAGCAGCAGCAGCCGCCGCCGCCGCGTCCGCCGCTCGCCGCCGCCGCTACAGCGTCGCCGTCGCACTCCGCCGCGCCGCGCCGCTGCACCGCACGCGCCCCGCCCCGTCGCCTCGCCGCTCGCGCTGCCGCGCCGCACCCCGCCGCCGCTGCAGCCTCGCCTCGCCGGAGCCGCCGCTCGCCGGATCCGACGCCCGGTTTTTTTTCGGTTAACCGTTCGGTTTTTTTGGTAAACCCTAGATCTAGATTCGGTTTTTTTTAAATTCCGGTTTATTCTTTTTAGATCGGTTTTCCGTCGGTTTAGTTATTTAGCGGACGTTCGTCCGTACGTTCATTTTAACGAACGGTTTTCACCGTTTAACCGCAGATAGCGAACGTTCGTTCGTTAGCCTGTTCGTTAGTTTTTCTTTTTCTCGGATTTTCCGCGATTATTTTCGATCGCGATTTCTGATCCGATTTTCGTTTTAGTATAACTTTTCGCTCGTTTGTCGGAATCAGGCGATTCAAGCGCCTAGATCTTCGTCTCGAAGCCCTCTTTCTGTTTAACCAACTTAAACAAATTTTTGCTACTGTAAAATTTGACTTTAGTCCAGATTAGTAATCGAAGCTTGTTTCTTTCGCAGTTTGAGTTTAGTTGCTCCGTTTGATTTGATTCTTTTTGCAAACCGGAGTTCTTAGGTTGAACTTTCTGGTTAAATCATCTCGTTTGAGTTTTACCCGTGCATCTTCGCTTGATTGCTTATGTATGCTATTGTTTGTTTGCGATAGAATTCCCGGAGTGCGAAGCGTGCTACTACGAGTCCCTAGGATTTGCAGATCGTCAGCAAGGCAAGTTCACACTTTGATCATACTCTTCTATACCCAGTTTTTATGCATTAGTTTTATCCTCAAACACTACATGACTAGGATGTGATTAACTTGTGGGTATTGGGAAGTAGATGATGAGGTAGAACCTATTGCCCTTTTATTATAAAACCCTTGGGAGTTACTTCCACGCTATGCTTATGTTGCCATGCTATGCTCGTAGACGTGGATTGGGTTTTGAGTGTATCCATGACAGATGTGAGATTTTTAATTAATGGTTCAACTTAAGGTGGCAACTTTAATACACATCTGGGTGGATTGCTTGTTTGGGCACCTGGGGATATACCAGTGTTGTCCTAGGAGATCCCGGGGATATACCGTGTGATCCTCCTACGGTCCGCCACCCAGGCTCAAAGGGATCATAAGATTATTCATGCTAGAAACTTCCGTGTGCAGCCACAAGCTATTATGGGCTCTAGCATAGTTGAGTATGTTACATGACCTCTTTCAGTGGTAGGCTAGCAGATGTAGGGGAAAGTAGGTGTAACTGTCTACCCAGAGTAAAGAGTAAATGCTTCAGAAAGACTGTGTCTCGGTCATCCGTTTCTCAAACACCATGAAGTGCGAGAAATCCAACGGAGGAGATCGAGTCTTGTGGGGAAAAGTGCACAAACCTCTGCAGAGTGTACAAACTAATCATGATTAGCCGTGTCCCCGGTTATGGACATTTTGAGTATCTGGTTCTTGGATCATCATATTGAATCCCATCACTCTAAATTAATTTGTTGGGATTAATGATTACTTTTAATTGGGATTGAGAGGGGGTTTTACCTTCTCAATGTTCAACAACCACCATGATAGTTAAAAAAAATATATTCCTTTGTTGTAGGGAAAAATTGGCTTTTCGCAAAACAGTATAACCCTAGAGCTTTTCCACCAGCCAAATATGCATGTAGTATTAGCAATTATGCTGTTCATTGCTCTACTGTGTTATATTGCCAGCATATTCCATGTGCTGACCCGTTTCGGGCTGCAACGTATCATGTTGCATACTTTTCAGACGAAGAGTAAGGTGCGCTAGGTCGTTGTCGTGCACTCAGCTATGCCGTTGGAGTTGATGGACTCACTTTATCTTCCAAGCCTTCCGCTGTTATCTTATTTAGATGGCCTTAAGCCATATTTATTGTAATCAGTTCTCTTTTGAGACATTCGATGTAATAAGTGTGTGATTGCTACTCTGTTATAAATCCCTCAAGTACTGTGTGCGTCAGCATTACCGATCCAGGGATGACACTTGAACACAGAGATTCGATCCATTCGGGTCGGGTCGCTACAATAAAAGACCAAGCTCTAATAAATATAAGTTAAGCAAAAGAGCATTCTACCAATAACGGTTTTCTATGTGAAGAGAAACAGGCAATCCAAACATCAAATGATATAAGTGAAGCACATGAAGCATTTTATAAATCCATACTCAATAGATTTAAGTGAAGTTCAATGAGCATTCTATGAATCAACCATAGACTATCTCATACCAGCATGGTGCATAAAACAAAAATGAAAACTAAACGCAAAAGAAGCTCCAAGATTTACACATATCACATGAACGAAACGAAGACGAAAACATACCGATACTTGTTGAAGAAAGATGGGATGCCTTCCGGGGCATCCCCAAGCTTAGATGCTTGAGTCTCCTTGAATATTTACTTTGGGTGCCTTGGGCATCCCCAAGCTTGAGCTCTTGCCTCTCCTCTTTCTCCTCATATCGAGACCTCCTCAATCTTTGATCACTTCATCCACACAAAACTCAACAGAAACCTCATGAGATCCGTTAGTATAATAATGCAAATCACTACTCTAAGTACCGTTGCAAACCCATTCATATTTTGTTTTTGCATTTTAGCTACTTTATTATAACTTCTCCATGGCTTATACCACCGATTGAATTGATAGTTTCATCAAAACAAGCAAAACAATGCATCAAAAACAGAATCTGTCTTAAACAGGACAGTCTGAAGCAATCTGAACATCTACCATACTTATGTAATTCAAAAAATTCTGAAACATTAGGAAGAATTAAACAATTTGCATAGAAATACTTTTTAAAAATTTCAGAAACTTTTGATGTTCCAGTAAAAAATGAAAATTCACGCGCTACAGCCAAAGTTTATGTTTTTACACCGCACATACCAACAAGCAATCTAATCACCCTAAAGGCAAATCTTGGCACATTATTTTTATAATACAATGGATTTTTACAAGGGGATAATTATTTTTGTGAGAATCTTCCATGAAAAATTTACATTGTTTCCGTGAGCATGAACACAAGTGTTCAAGGTCGACCCACACTTCTCCAATGCATCACCTTTCAATCGCTTCTCTTTTAGAAAAAGGTTTTTAGGTTCCCCTCTATATTTTTTTTGTTTTTAAACTTTATAAAAGCACAAAACAGAAATAAATGACTCTCTAAAACTTCCAGGTTGTCTCCCTGGCAGCACTTTCTTTAAAGCCATTAAGCTAGGCATAAAGTGCTCAAGTAATGGATCCACCCGGATCCCAAGGTATATCAAAGCCAATTTTAATTAGCAATGATTTGGCATTTAGTAGTGAGCACAAAGCAACATATATCCTGCAATGACAAAATCTAACTCTCTTCCTATGCATCGGCTTGTCATAAAAGAAAAATTCATGCACATCAAGTAAAGGCCAATACATAGTATAACTAGTTTCTTGCAATTTTGTCGTGTTGGAAACATAAAGAGATGGAGATGTAGTTCCTCTCTCAAAATAATTGCAACTAGGAACAGCAAGCACATGCATATTATATTCATCAAAATCATCATGTGTAGTAGCAAAACGCAACCCATCAATGTAATCCTTAATAAGAGCAAACTTCTCCAATATAGTGTAGTTGGGAGAATTCAAAAAGATAATAGGACTATCATGTGTGGGTGCAATAGCAACAATTTCATTCTTAACATAAGGAACTATAGCAAGTTCATCTCCATAAGCATAATTCATATTGGCATCATGGCCACAAGCATAGCAAGCATCAAGTTCATCAAAAAGGGATATTTCATACGAATCAACGGGATCATAGCATTGATCCTTCGGTAAGCACGAAAGGAAATTAAACGATGTATGTGGTGAAGAGTTACTCTCATTATAAGGTGGGCACGGGTGATCAATCCACTCTTCCTCCTTTTGTTCTTCGCTCTCCTCCTCATCTTTTTATCCAATGAGCTCACAATTTCATCATTTTCTTCTTCCATAGACTCCTGCAAAATGTTAGTCTCTTCTTGGACAGCGGAGAAGTCCTCAATATATTCTTTAACATAAGCATTGGAAGCATAGTTTTCATAGCAATATTTAAGTATGGCAAAATTTTCAGATTTGTAAAGAGTAGCATCATACTTTTCAATCAAAGAAGCAATTTCATAAGCACCCTTAAAAGCAACAAATTCTTCAATTTGTTCAATATCAAAGTAATTATAAACACCCTTGGCATAAGAAGATAATATTCCATTATCCTTAAACTCATATTGAAAGGGAAGGTGTTTTTTAGGGTCTTCAGAACAACAAGTAAAATCATGTATTTCGCATAAATTCAAAGCATAGCAATACAAACTATTAATATGATGCCATAAAAGTTTCCCTTTTTGAGATAAGCGGTGTCGCACAAAATAATCATGCTCATTTAATGATTTTCCCTCAACTAAGCTCGTTGGGTTTTCAACACGAGCACAAATGGATCGAAGATGATCCAAGTAGAAAGCTTCAGTAGTATGATAGATTTTGGGTGGTTCTTCAACCATTGGCTTAGTAGGTACAACTAATTTTTTTGGTATTTTGCGTTTCCTACCCATAACTAAAGATAGAAAACAAGAGCACAAAATAAAAACTACTTAGTGATAAAGGAAACAAGCACACACGAGAATATTCACCCCACGCTATTGCTCCCCGGCAACGGCGCCAGAAAAAGGTCTTGATAACCCACAAGTATAGGGGATAGTTTGTAGACTTTTCGTTAAATAAGAGTGTCGAACCCAACAAGGAGCTAAAGGTAGAACAAATATTCCCTCAAGTTCTATCGACCACCAATAAAACTCTACGCACACTTGGCGTTTGCTTTACCTAAAACAAGTATGAAACTATTTTGCAAGATTAAAACTATGAGTACTTGGCGAGAATAAAACTACGAATAAATTGCAAGGTAATAAAAGTGGATAGCTTTTGTCAACAAGAAAGTCATTTGTCCCTAGGCAATCGATAACTAGACCGGTAATCATTCTTGCAATTTTACATGAGGGAGAGGCATGAGCTAACATACTTTCTCTACTTGGATCATATGCACTTATGATTGGAACTCTAGCAAGCATCTGCAACTACTAAAGATCATTAAGGTCATAAAACCCAACCATAGCATTAAGTATCAAGTCCTCTTTACTCCCATACGCAACAACCCACTTACTTGGATATGTGTATTCTGTCACTCACGCCACCCACCATAAGAGAATCATGAATGTATTGCAACACCCTACAGAGGGGATCCCTCCATTTGTGCGACACGGAGGGCACCGTAGGGCAGCACCATAAATAAAATATACACTCATACCAACCAAGATCACGACTAGCCCACAGGACAAAACGAATCTACTCAAACATCATAAGATAACCATAGATCATTGGGAAATAATATATGGAGTTGAACACCATGTTTAAGTAGAGATTACAGCGGGGAGAAGAGGTGTTACACCGCTGCATAGCGGGGGAGAAAGTTGGTGTTGACGGTAGCAAGATTGTGATGTAGATCGTCATCACGATCCTTGCCCCGGCGGCGCTCCGGCGCCACCAAAAGAGAGGGGGAGAGAGCCCCCCTCCTCCTCCTTCTTCTTCTTCTTCTTTCTTGGACTCCCCCCTAGATGGGAGGAGAGTTCCCCCTCTTATCCATGGCCTCCATGGCGGCGGAGGGTCGGGAGCCCCTCCGAGATTGGATCTCCCTCTCTGTTCTCTTCTGTTTCGTGTTCCTGTTTTCTGGACCTTCACCGTTTCTTAAATTCCCGGAGATCCGTAACTCCGATTGTGCTGAAATTTTTACATGATTTTTTTCCATAAATTATATTTCCTGAGCCCGAAGAAGGGCCCCAACCGACTTAGAAGGAGGGCACAAGACACCTGGGCGCGCCGGGGGTGTCCGGCGCACCCTGGTGGGTTGTGGAGGCCGTGGGCCTCAGTTAGCGTTGATTCCACCTCCCAAAAATCATAAATATTCCAAAATAATTCTCTGTAAATTTTTATCGCGTTTGGACTTTGTTTGATATGGATATTCTGCAAAACAAAAAACATGCAACAAACAGGAACTGGCACTCGGCACTGGATCAATAGGCTAGTCCCATAAATCATATAAAATGTTGCCAAAAGTATGTGAAAGTTGTATAATATTGGCATGAAACAATAAAAAATTATAGATACGATGGAGACGTATCAAGCACTGGCCGGAGCCTCATGTGTGTACATACCAATTTGAAAGAAAAAAAATGGCAGAAACATACATGTAGGACATTCAAAATCAATTCTCAAGATCTGGAAGAAAAAAAAGGCACAAACATATATGTAGGACATTCAAAATCAATTCTCAAGATCTGGCCATGAATTATTAGCACACACGCTAACCCTAGTCAGATTATTACCAAAACTCATTTGTATAGAACAAACAATTAATCACTAACCCTATACGGATACCATTCAAAAATCAATACACTACGTGCATCTACCATATCTTAATTACTCTGAATTCATGGACTGAGAGAACATAACCATAAGATTTGTATTCCAAAAAATTAGAGAGGGGGGAGTAACCAGAGAAAACACATGATATGTTTGCCGCACAAATGGGTATATAGATGACTAACCGGTTTTCTGTCGGAGTCGCAGTCGTTGCCGGAGTTGCTGTTGACCTCCGGCTCCGGCTGGGGGGGCACGACGGCGCCGACGAAGTCAAGGTCGTGCTGCTGCCCGCGCGAGACCTCGGCGGCGGTGATGGCAACCTCTGTGCCCAGCTTCACGCGTTGCGCGGGTGCTTCACCAGCCCCGGCGTCGCCACTCCCTCCGATGGTGCACTTCGGCGGCATCCTCATACACTCCAGAGTCCAGACATTGGTGACCACTGTGGACCGGGGGTGCGGCCACCTATTATGGCCGGCGGCTCGAGCGCACCATTAATACGGACCAGTGGGAGTGAGGCGGGCAGCGGTCAAAGGCTGTCTCGCCTCCCGGTGAGCCTGTGCGGCAGAATTCTGTCATTCCTACCATCATTTCACGCAGCTACTCGCACGCCTCCCGGTGACACTGCGTAGCGAAAACGCCTCCTGTCAATTCACACACCTGCACGCATGCCTCCCGGTCTGCCTGCGCGGCGGACTGCTCGCATGCGTCCCGTCAACTCACGCCTGCTCGCACGACACACGGGGCACATGGCAGCATGTATATTTTTTTGTTTTTTGATAATTCATTCTGCCGCTTTACTGCCTAACCGAAGCATGGCACGGTCTAATGCACACGGTCCGAATAAATAATCCGTATGAGATATTGGTTCCCAGTTATTAACAATCTCCCGTTTGTAAGAAGATTATATCAAAACGTGTCTCAAATTTGCCGAAAAAATACAATATCACAGTCTACTGGTGTCCATATATGACACCATGATAATTTCATGAATTTCAACTAAGTTTTGGATTTACTGAATTTTAAAAATCTATATTCTCAATGTTTTGAAATCTCTTGCATGGGGAAACATGCACCCAGGGACACACATATGATTTTGCAATCCATTTTGGTGCACATGTAGCTCAAATTTGAGTTTTGCACATTAAATCCCTAGGAAATCAATCAATGTATAAAAACGATCGAATGATCTCTGTTTTTTTTAATTTTTAACACGACACTCCTTTGGTCACATGTTCACTGCAGAAAAAGTTTGACATGCCTCAGAGTGGCTGTGGTGGTGCGGGATGTGTGTGTCTGTGTGTGTGTGTGGGGTCGGGGGGGGGGTCCGGCAGTACACTACGAGTCGTGAGCCTCCATGTGGGATTATTGATCATTTTTTGAGTCATATATGCCACATCAAAGTCGTGAATTGGTTATTTAAAGCATTACACAACCCTTTCATACATACATGTTCGGGCCACATGCATGCATTGGTGGTCCTCTTGGACACTCCCTCGTGCGGTTATCAGCGACGTGCCCATTTGTTACCCCGCAAAGGTTTCCAGTTTCCACCGACAACAAGAGGCATTTGACCAAAAGGTGGATTCATCTTGGCATGTGTGTGGTGTGGATCATGGTGAGATTCGATATCAAAGTCCGGGCACGTGCGTACACATCAGTCCCTCCCACCGGCTTGAAGTGAGGGGGCTACGCATCATGGTGTAGTGCGTTTCCGGTTTGCGAAGCATGTGCCACGTCAAAGTTCTGCATTGGGTATTCAAACATCACATAACACATGGGCACATGCACGCGGTGGTTTTCTCCTATGACACTCACTTCGTGTGACTCTCTCTGTGGGCCCGCGAGGTCGTCGTCGATCAGTTGAACGTACAACGAGAGAGAGGTTAATTTGACCAACAAGGATGGTTCTTTTTTGGTTTGTGTGTTATGTATATGCACGGTACGAGTATGTAGTACATGTCAAAGAGGGGGCTACATGAATACTCTATATATATGCGTACGTCATAACCTCGCTCCTCCATGTGGGGACTTTCCGGTTCCCGAGGCAGGTGCCACATCAAAGTTGTACATTGGTATTCAAACATCACGCAATACCATGCAGGCGGTGGTTGCCCTATAGGAACTCACTCGCGTGTGGCGCTTTCATCTGTGGGCATGCGAGGTTGTCCTCCATCACTTTGACCCAATGAGAGAGAGAGGTTAATTTGACCATCAAGGAATGATTCTTTTTTGGTTTGTGCTATACAGTAGAAGTACATATATACCACTCGTCGAATGGGGGCATACATATAGCACATACCATGCATCATGAACCTCGCTCTCTGTGGGGACTTTTTGGTTTCCAATATATGTGGTGCCACATCAAAGTTGTGCATTGCGTATTCAAACATCACACAAACACCTCTTTGGGCCACATGCAGACGGTGGTACGTAGTCCTATATAGGATGCTCACTCGTGTGCGACATACGCTTCGCTTTCTGTGGGCCCACGAGTTCGCCGTCCATCACTTTGACCCAACGAGAGAGAGGTACGTTTCACGAACAAGGAGGATTAATTCTTTCAGGGCTGTGTTACTAGGTGTATAGTACGTGTCGAAGGGGGGGGGGGGTGGTACAGCATATATATACTAGGTGTCACATGAACCTCACTCTGTGTGAGGACTTTGCGGTTTTTGAGGCAAATGCCACATCAAAGTTGTGCATTAGGTATTCAAAACATCACAACCACACACCTCTCCATATATATGTTCTGGCACACATGCAAGCGATGGTTGTTGTCCTATGGCACTCACTCACGCGGTTATCGGCGATGCTTCCATCTATCGGCTCGCTTTGTCGTGGTTTTCACACGGCCACCTATGGGGCCATCGGCCCCTTGTGGTTCGGCAAGGGGGACGAGCGCATTGCACAAAGAGCGGAAAGCATAGAGCAGCACGGCAGGGATGACACAGGCAGTTTTACCCAGGTTCGGGCCGCCACGAGGCGTAAAACCCTACTCCTGCTTTGGTGGATTGATGAATGTATTGTGGTGGAGGCGCAGTGCTCTAGCCCGGCAAGGTCGCCTCGGGGCGGAAGCAGCTACGCATGTACGAGAGTATGGGGGTCCGAATCCTTTCTAAGGTTGCCAAGGCCCTCCTTTTATACGTTAAGGGGTCACCACAATGGCAAATCAGTCATTATGCACTGATTAGATAGCCACAGTGCTATCATACCTAACTCTACAGACTGGACAGAGTGCATTAAATGCACCGCTTAATGTCACATTGATGCGTGGCCCGACAGCCCGGCCGTGCCATGCAGCCAGCTTCTCGCCTGTCTGCGTGACACGTCTCCTGGACGGGTGTCATTTAGAGATGATCTCCTTCAGAAATGGCTGCCACGTACCCAGTAACAGCCACATAATCACCTGGGGGCTCGATACCGCGCTTGATAAGTGAGTTGCGTTGCTGTGAGGTGGAGCGGTGGAACCTTGGTAGGGTAATCCGCCTCCTGCGTCCCCCACAAGCCTGCCGGGGGAGCCTTGAGACTTGTCCTTGGAGCAACCTCGACCCCGCCAGGCTCGCCTGCCCGGCAAGGGAGGTTTTTCCTTGGTGATATCTGGCTTGTTGGGTTGGTCATGGTCTTCTTGATCCGCCCTTTGATTCCTCAACGAGCTATCTCTTCTGCACGACCTTGTCTTGAATGTTGCAACTTTGCTCTTAAGCCTGTGTACAGTCCGGGCAACATACCTGGGGTTTGTTGCACCGACAGGAGCCCCCGGGCCTGGTCCGAACGCGCTGTCGAGCGTCATCGGGGTAGGCCCTATCTAGTACACAGGCGAGCGAGTCGCGGTAACTCGCTTTTTGAGATCTTCTTTGCTTCTTCATTAACCTGTGTTGTGTCAGTTCCCGGCCTTCCCGCGCGTCGTGCGATGCCAATTGCAGTGGGGCCGCCTTTGTAATGGCCCGTGAATGACTTTAACACATGGGGGAGTAACTGCCAATTCACTCTTCCCACCACGCCTTTATCCCTTGCCATGTATGATGCATGCATTGAGTGGGGTAGGTAATGGAGGCGCATGGTGTGGGAGAGGGAATCATGGCAGGGGCTCAGTCTTGTTAGGATTGGTGGAGAGGGGCGGTTACCTTCCGAGGGACCAGCCTCCCCCAGCCATGTCTCTTGCCGCGCGACGTGAAGCCAGCCCCCAGCCATGTTCTTCTATAAAAAAGGGAGCGGGCGAGGGGCTAATTTCACGCATTCTTTCCCCCTTCTTCCCAAGGAAGGAGCGGTTGTGCCTCCGCTGAGGTAGGGTTTCCTTCCCGTTCCCACACAGAGCTCCCGGCCTGGAGTGGCGGTCCTATGCTTGATGTAGGTAGGAAAGGTTCGGGATGGGTGCGCGGGCGGTGCGGTGGCAGCGTTGGATGTAATGGTTCCGTCGTGCTCGCCGCCGGGCCGCCTGCGGTCCCAACCTTGCTGAGGGGTCTTGCAGGCGACACCGTGCCAGAGCCCATAGTGGGCACGAAGCGTGGTAGTCGTCCGGGGCCTATCCCCTCTTCGCCTATGATGACGAAGGGGAACCGCGAAAATGACCACTCTCCGTGTGCAGGAGATCGCGGGGGTGGTTCGTCATTGGTTACAACATATCTCCTCTCCCGGGGGACCGCTTGCTTCGCGCATGGGCGGTATCCTTGTGCTTGTGCATGCTCCTCAAAGGAACAGTGTTCTTCTAGCCTCGGATCGGCGGAGATGACCATGCTCTCCGTAGGGTCCTCCGGAGTGCTTGGCGCCCGCCCTAGTCGCCGCACTGGTGGTTTGAGCACCGGCGGGCGTGCCTCTTCGAGCGATAGGGACAAGGAGGGCGGAGGCAACCCACGACGCGTCAAGAGAGGGGACGACCACTCCGATGCGGCGTGATTGCCGGCAGCACCATCATCACCGGCTGGGCCCCGGCAGCATCGCCACCTGCACCTGCCCTCTGGTTCCGTCCTCCCAGCCCAAGAGTGGCGTCCTCCTGATCCTGGGGAGGCGCTGAATCCCAGTCGGGTCTTCCCTCCGTCTTCTTCGTCTCCCCCTGCGGTTCCGAAAAAGAGGAGGACAGAGCAAGGGCATTACGGGGCACTTATCTTTTTTTTAGTCTAAAATATGTAGGCACTTGCCAAACTTTAGTCTAAATTATGTAAACTTCTTTATCCATGTTTGTGTTCTGTAAGATCTGTACTTGCTTATCAGCATATTAATGAAAAAGACAAGCCTTGCCGGGTACTTGTGCATGTATCATGTCCGTGCAGAGGTGAGGTGCCTCTATACGTTCAAGTAAACAAGTTTCCCCCGGTAAGCTATCCTGCCGGAACCCTTAGTTTGCTGCCGCGTGGCAGGGCCTGCCGGGCGTAAAACTATAACAAGGGACCAGCCCCTCGTCGAACCCTCTCCACCAAAGGCCACTGCGACCACCTTGCTCGAAGCAACGTTCGGGACAAAGGATGGGAGCACCCATGTTTCGAAGATGACGAGGTTTTCATATGCACAAGTTTCCACCTTACAGAACATGTATGGTAAGAAGGAACTTACCTGTTTGGCTTGCCGGAGATCGCTGTGTAGGCTTGTCTTCATTTTTTCTCTTCGGGAACAAGTCCACAGCAAGAACCCTGCAACTTAATGCAGATGAAAATAGTGCTACATGCGACCTCATCTACATGATCATGCTATGCTCATGATATGCTTATGCATGCATGCAAGTTTTGGGGGCCCCCAGAGCTTCGTTTATTTATCTGGTGCTCAGGGTCTGCGCCTGGCTTTGTACAGAGGGTTACATGCAACATCGACAAGGCTTGTACAAAAGGGTGGCTGCCGGGCAGGGCCCGACAGCCGCACCTTACGGGTAGAACTTACAGAGATGCTCAGTGTTCCATGAGTTTTGCAACTGAATGCCATCTTCGGTCTCCAGACGGACTGCGCCAGGTCTGGTGACTCGTACTACCCGGCAAGGGCCTTCCCACTTCGGCGTCAACTTGTTTGCACCCTTGGCGGACTGAACATGCCTAAGGACAAGGTCGCCTTCCTCAAAGCTCCGGGCATGAACCCTGCGGCTGTGATAGCGAAGCAGGGCTTGCTAGTAGCGTGCAGCACGCGTAGCAGCCCGGAGACGGTTCTCCTCAAGTAGGACAGCATCGTCACGCCGGTGCGGTTCCTGCACTACTTCATCGTAGGCAAGCACTCAAGGTGATCCGTGTATGAGTTCCGTGGGGATCACTGCTTCTGCCCCATAGACTAGGGAGAAGGGAGTCTGCCCGGTAGCTCGATTTGGTGTCGTACGGAGGGACCAAAGAACCACCGGCAGCTCGTCGATCCATCGCCTGCCGCACTTCTGCAGCCTATCAAATGTTCTTGTCTTGAGTCCTCGCAGCACTTCAGTGTTGGCCCTCTCAGCTTGTCCGTTGCTTCTGGGATGGGCAACGGAGGCAAATGAGACTTTGCTTCCGAGGGCATGAACGTGGATGAATGCGCGGCTTGTGAACTGGGTGCCATTGTCAGTGATGATCCTGGCGGGTACTCCAAAATGGCACACCAATCCTTTCAAGAACTTTGATAGCTGGCTGTGCGGTCACCTTCCTCACGGGCTCCACCTCTAGCCACTTTATGAACTTGTCGATAGCGACGAACAAGAACTCAAAGCCCCCGGTAGCACGGGGGAAGGGGCCCAAGATGTCGAGCTCCCAGACCGAGAAGGGCCATGACAAAGGGATCATCTGTAGAGCTTGAGCAGGCTGATGGATATTCTTGGAGTGGAACTGGCAGGCTTCACATTTGGTGGCTAGCTCAATTGCATCTTGGAGGGCCGTGGGCCAGTAAAAACCTTGCCGGAAGGCTTTTCCAACCAAGGCCCTCGATCCAATGTGGGAGCCACACATACCCTTGTGTATCTCTGCCAACAATTCCTTTCCTTCTTCCTGGCAAATGCACTTCAATTTCACACCGTTGGGCCTTCTTCTATATAGCGTGTCGTCAATGAACTGATACATACTGGCCCTTCGGGCTACTCTTTCAGCTTCTTCTTGTTCTTCGGAAAGTTCTCTTGTTTGGAGGAAACGGACTATGTGCCGCGCCCAAGTTGGAGCCTGGGGCTCGACAACAAGGACCAGAGGCACCTCCTCATCTGTGGGAGCGCACTCCTCGACCGCAGAGGTTGGTAGTTTGGCGGGAGGGTGCAGCTCACCAATCGAAGGGGAGTTGTTCCCGCTAAGCTCTCTGCTGGGGGCTTCGGGAAGCTCTGCCGGGAGAGGCCTGCCAGGGTCCAGTTTCCTCCTCTTTCTGGCCATTGTTGTCAGGGATACGAAGGGTTGAGTCAGATGGAGAACAAAAATCCCTGGTTCCACAGGGAGTTTTTGCGCAGCGCACTTTGACAGATGATCAACAATGCTATTTTTCGCACGCAGTATGTGCTCTGTTTGCAATCCGTCAAAGCGCTCCTCCAACTTTCTCACTTCCTCGACGTATGCCTCCATCATTGGGCTTTGATAATCCTTGTTCACTTGTCTCACCACCAGTTGTGAATCTCCACGAATAATCAACTTCTTGATTCCCAGTTCTGTCGCAATCCTGAGCCCGGCAGGGAGTCCTTCATACTCTGAAGTATTGTTGGTAGCCTTCTCCCGGGGAAAATGCATTTGAACCACGTACTTGAGGTGCTCCCCTGAGGGAGCAACAAGAAGCACGCTAGCTCCTGCACCTTGTAGGGAGAAGGCACCATCAAAGTACATGATCCATTCTTGGGGAGCTTCCTTGCCGGGGATAACTGTTTCCAACTCTGCTTCGTCAGGGGTAGGCGTCCATTCTACAATAAACTCTGCCAGTGCTCTGCTCTGAATGGTTGATGTGCTCTCGAACTTCAATCCAAAGCTGGACGACTCCAGAGCCCATTCCACTACCCTGCCGGTGGCCTTAGGGTTCCTCAATATGTGCTGCAGGGGGAAGCGGGTGACAACCGTGATCTCGTGGGCTTGGAAGTAGTGGCGCAGTTTCCTTGAGGCCATGATGAGGCCAAAAATCAACTTTTGCATGCCAGAGTACCTCGACCTAGCCCCCAGTAGCAGGGAGCTGATGAAGTACACTGGCCGCTGCACCACTTTCCACCTTGCTGCAACCTTGGAACAGTCCTCATTGCCTTGTTCCTCCTTGCTCCGATCTGCCTCTGACTCTGCCGGGGTGAGTTCACTTCCTTCATACTTTTCTGGTATCTTTGGCTTGAACGTACGGGTAGATGTCCAATGGACTTGCCGCAACTCACGAGTGAAGGCAGGGCACCCAACCTCGAAAGGCAGGCATCCCCTCTCACCGGGCATGGGCTCGTCAACATCGGGGCCATTGCGCCTATCAGACTGGTGGCGGGTTTCGCAGCGTCTCTCGATGGTAACGTGCGCGTCTTCCCTCCGACTGTCTTCCAGGACCCGTCGCTGGTCTCGACGTGCCTGAGGATCAGACGAAGCCATTGATACGTCGTCAGGTTCTTGGTGGCGTGGCCCTGCCTGCGGCCCTTGCTGGCTATCGCGGAGGGGACTGCACCATCGGAATGGCTCCCTCGGTGCGGCCAGCGGCTTGGGCCGTTGCCGCCGTTGGTGGGGGCCATGGCGGGCCTGCCTACTGTGATCTTCCTACCTCGGCAAAGCCAATCAAGCTATGAATGGTGGCCCTCCACTCATCCATCTGATCGGCTGCCGGCGGAAATCTCAACAGGAGATGGGCCCGCGCCATGGCTTCCGAAGTAGTGCTCGGCACAGATGATGATGCAGATCATGACGTCGCCTGACTCCTGACAGTGCCAGTAGTGACGGCGCCGCATTCTCGTCGCCGTGAGCCGGTCACCAAGGTGGCGTGGCGATGGGGCGGGTGTGTTTGGGGATTGGCGACCCCGTTCGGTGCATCGTCCTGGCCAGCTTGTCCTGGGGATGGTGCGGGCCCCATAGCCGCACCCGCGGCGGTGGCGGCTAGGAGGTCATGATTCGCATCAGTGCGAGCGCCATCGCTGCGGCTGTGTCCTTCGGTGAGGTGGGGAGGCGGAGACGAAATATTCTCCCCACTCGCACCTTGTGGAGCACGGCCACTGGAGTGTTGTTGATGTCGCTCTCCTCCGGTGCCTCCTGCTCCTGCTTCGGCCGCAGGGGGAACAGTGATGGCGTCGCCTGCGCCGGTCACGTTCCCCGCGGCGTCGGCATTCCCATGTTCCTCCGCAGCCCCCACGGCATCAGAGGCTGCATGCGAGAGGGCCTTCGAGGTGGATGGGTGAGCTGAAGCACCGGATTTCTTCTTGGGCACCATGGATGATGAAGTCGTTGATGAAGAAAAACGATGATGAAGATGACGCGCTGCTTACACTCTCGGGTTCGTGCAAGCGCTGCCCCCTACCTGGCGCGCCAAAGATGGCATGGTTTCACACGACCACCTATGGGGCCATCGGCCCCTTGTGGTTCGGCAAGGGGGACGAGCGCATTGCATAAAGAATGGAAAGCATAGAGCAGCACAACAGCGATGACACGGGCAGTTTTACCCAGGTTCGGGCCGCCGCGAGGCATAAAACCCTACTCCTGCTTTGGTGGATTGATGAATGGATTGTGGTGGAGGCGCAGCGCTCTAGCCCGGCAAGGTCACCTCGGGGCGGAAGCAGCTACGCACGTACGAGAGTACGGGGGTCCGAATCCTTTCTAAGGTTGCCATGGCCCTCCTTTTATAGGTTAAGGGGTCACCACAATGGCAAATCAGTCATTATGCACTGATTAGATAGCCACAATGCTATCATATCTAACTCTGCAGACTGGATAGAGTGCATTAAATGCACTGCTTAATGTCACATCGATGCGTGGCCCGGCAGCCCGGCCGTGCCATGCAGCCAGCTTCTCGCCTGTCTACGTGACACGTCTCCTGGACGGATGTCATTTAGAGATGATCTCCTTCAGAAATGGCTGCCATGTATCCAGTAACAGCCACATAATCACCTGGGGGCTCGACACCGCGCTTGATAAGTGACTTGCATTGTTGTGAGGTGGAGCGGTGGAACCTTGGCGGGGTAATCCGCCTCTTGCGTCCCCCGCAAGCCTGCCGGGGGAGTCTTGAGACTTGTCCTTGGAGCAACCTCGACCCCGCCAGGCTCGCCTGCCCGGCAAGGGAGGTGTTTCCTTGGTGATATCTGGCTTGTTGGGTTGGTCTTGGTCTTCTTGATCCGCCCTTTGATTCCTCAAAGAGCTATCTCTTCTGCACGGCCTTGTCTTGAATGTTGCAACTTTGCTCTTGAGCCTGTGTACAGTCCGGGCAACATACCTGGGGTTTGTTGCACCGACACGCTTGGTCCATCAGTTTCGTCGACAGCGAGAGAGATTAATTAATTTGACTTAGGAGGGGATTAATTTTTTATTTGTCTCACGATATAGATCATGATGTGAGATTACATATATATAATAGCGCTTGTGTACACATGAATCCATCCCGCTGGATCGAGGGGGGCGAGCACACGACACGTCATGAACCTCTTGCTCTGTGTGGGGACCTCTGCGATTTTCAACGCATGCACCACATCAATGTTGTGCATTGGGCTGGGTACTCAACACATATGCATGCATCACACACCTCCATAAATATGTTCGGGACACACGCATGTAATGGTTGTCTTTGGACACACTCTCACTCGCTTGGGTTATGGGCAGCAAGCCTATATATATTCGTGGGCCCGCGTGGACGTCCATCATTTCGACCAACGACGAGAAAGGTTACCAGGGTGCATTCTTCTTCTTTGCTTCGAGTTACCGTATAGTAGGTCGATCATTCCAAACCTAATTAAGTTTGAGCACATGCTACGCGTTGTGAATGCCCTTGCTCAGTGTGGGGATTTTACGGTTCTGAAGCATGGTGCCACATCAAATTTGCGCATTGGGTATTCAAACACCACACACACCACTTCCATATACATACTTGGGCCACGTGCACAGAGTGGGTTTGTCTTCATAAAGTACTCCCTCGCGAGGTCATCGGCGACAAGCTAGCCCATTTTGCGGGGCCATGCGGATGTCCATAACTTTGACCAACAACGAGCGGGAGAGGTTGTATGACCAAGTTGGATTCTGCTTGGTCCGTGTTACAGTACGTCTTGGTGAGATGCCCTCCCCTCGACGTGTGTGTGTGTGGGGGGGGGGGGCTACTTCGCACTACCTGCAACCTCCGTGGGGTTGGGGAAGTCCGGTTAATTTGCGAGGCACACGTGCAACATCAAAGTTGTGAATGGTAGTTAAATATCACACCACACCCTTTTCATACATATAGTAGGGCCACCCGCAGGTGGTTCGTATGTATGTGGTCTCACCCATCTCGCGCCACAAGCACACATTTGTGGGTCCGCACATGGTCCTCCTTTGTCGGGAAGTGAAAGGGGAAGTTTGACCATATATATGATGGACTCCTATAGGTTTTGTGTTACGGTAGGGCATGCATTCATAGCTAGGATTCCCTTACCGCCGACACAAAGTGGGGTTCGTAGGGGTGGCTGACTAGCAATACTGTGCTTTTGTGCGACAGGTGCCACATCAAAGTTGTGCATTGGGTATTCGAACATCAAACCACCCTTTTCATACATATATTTGGTCCACATGCAAGTGTGTTCCTGTTCTGACCCTTTCCCGCGTTATTCTTTTTGCCAAATTTATAAACAGCGCACGAGTAGGACGCAACAGACACGGTTCGTCCAGACTACCCGTGTGCCACGCCCGTGCAGTAGATTGGGCTCCACGAGGCTTACCTCCCGCTCTCGAAAATATCTACTGACTCATAATCTCGAAAATATCTACCGCCTGGAAGGTTTTTATGTTTGATAGCACACAATTAGTATGTGTGGAGCGTGTGCGAATTCTGTTACTCCCACTCTGCTTCAATCCCTTGATTCAAATTTTCAGTAGCCCCGCCTTGTTACTCCCACCTCTGCATCCCTCGCAATCTCAAAAATATCTGCCCGCCCTTGATCCAAATTTTCAGTAGCCCCGACATTTTACTCCCTCCTCTACATGCCTCACAATCTAAAAAATATATGCCCACCCTTGATCCAAATTTTTAGTAGCCCGACATTTTACTCCCGCCTAGTACAACTTTCACTTGCCGCGGTATTTCCTCAAACACCACCTTGCCCCCCCTCCACACACACCCCAAAACCTCCGCTCACACAGACACACACCACCCCTCCCTAGCTCGAAACCATCGCCGCCACCGCTGCCTCCATCATCAACCTCTTCCTGTGTGTCGGGGAGCTCAAGGAGCCAATGGCCCAAAAGAGGTTTATCGCAGCCTCTTCGCCCAACGCTGGCGACGTGGCCGCTGAGGTGTCCCCGTCGTCCTCCGTGGGCTCTTTATCGATCCGCCGTCGCCGGTCGCCTGATCCGCCCGCCGCCGCGCCCCTACGCCGGTTCGAGGACTTCCCCGTCCTCCCTCGGGCCCGGCCACTGCCGAGGTCCTACCTCGGGGTCCGACAGCAGCAGTGGGGATGTGGGTTGCTGAGATTATGGATCGGGAGACCCACACTCGCCGGTGGCTCGATAGTTTCCACACGACCGAGCTTGAGGCCATGGAGTACTACCGCTGGCAGGTCCGCTACCACGGCGTGGCAGCTAGGCTCAATTTCCCCTTCGGCACACGTCCGGTCAACCTCGTCCCGCCGGAGCCAGGGGTGGTTGCTACTTCTTGAGCTTGCGTTGGTTTTTCCCTTGAAGAGGAAAGGGTGATGCAGCAAAGTAGAGTAAGTATTTCCCTCAGTTTTGAGAACCAAGGTATCAATCCAGTAGGAGACAACACGCAAGTCACTGAATACCTGCACAAACAAACACCAAACTTGCACCCAACGCGATAAAGGGGTTGTCAATCCCTTCATGGTTATTTGCAAAAGTGAGATCTGATAGAGATAGATAAAACTAAACAAAAGATAAAGTAAATATTTTTGGGTTTTTTGGTTTATAGATCTGAAAATAAAAGATTGCAAAATAGTAGACCGGAAAGTAATATGATGGAAAATAGACCCGGGGGCCATAGGTTTCACTAGAGGCTTCTCTCAAGATAGAAAAATAATACGGTGGGTGAACAAATTACTGCCGAGCAATTGATAGAAAAGCGCAAAGTTATGACGATATCTAAGGCAATGATCATGAATATAGGCATCACGTCCGTGTCAAGTAGACCGAAATGATTCTGCATCTACTACTATTACTCCACACATCGATCGACTCCTGCCTGCATCTAGAGTATTAAGTTCATGAAGAACAGAGTAACGCATTAAGAAAGATGACATGATGTAGAGGAATTAACTCAAGCAATATGATGAAAACCCCATCTTTTTATCCTCGATGGCAACAATACAATACGTGCCTTGCTGCCCCTACTGTCACTAGGAAAGGACACCGCAAGATTGAACCCAAAGCTAAGCACTTCTCCCATTGCAAGAAAAACCAATCTAGTTGGCCAAACCAAATCGATAGTTCGAAGAGACTTGCAAAGATATCAAATCATGCATAAAAGAATTCAGAGAAGATTCAAATAATATTCATAGATAAGCTGATCATAAATCCACAATTCATCGGATCTCGGCAAACACACCGCAAAAAAGTATTACATCAAATAGATCTCCAAGAACGTCGAGGAGAACGTGGTATTGAGAATCAAAGAGAGAGAAGAAGCCATCTAGCTACTAGCTATGGACCCGTAGGTCTGAGGTAAACTACTCACGCTTCATCGGAAGGGCAATGGTGTTGATGTAGAAGCCCTCCGTGATCGAATCCCCCTCCGGCAGGACACCGGAAAAGGCCCCTAGATGGGATCTCACGGGTACAGAAGGTTGCGGCGGTGGAAAAGTATTTTCGTGGATGCCTCTGGTGGTTTGGGCATATAAGAGTATATATATGCAAAAGAATTAGGTCAGGAGACGCACGAGAGGCCCACAAGGGTGGGGGCGCGCCCTACCCCCCTGGGCACGCCCTCCGTCCTTGTGGCCGCCTCGTGGCTTCCCTGACTTGCACTCCAAGTCCTCTGGTTTCCTTTTGGTCCAAGAAAGATCATCGCGAAAGTTTTATTCTGTTTGGTATTCCTTTTCTGCGAAACTCAAAAACAGGGAAAAAACAGGAACTGGCACTGGGCTCTAGGTTAATAGGTTAGTCCCAAAAATAATATAAAATAGCATATTAATGCATATAAAACATCCAAAACAGATAATATAATAGCATGGAACAATCAAAAATTATAGATACGTTGGAGACGTATCAAGCATCCCCAAGCTTAATTCCTGCTCATCCTTGAGTAGGTAAATGATAAAAACAAAAAATTTGATGTGAAATGCTACCTAACATATTTATCCATGTAATTTCTTTATTGTGGCATGAATGTTCAGATCCGTATGATTCAAAACAAAATTTTAATATTGACATAAAAACAATAATACTTCAAGCATACTAACAAGATAATTATGTCTTCTCAAAATGACATGGCCAAAGAAAGCTTATCCCTACAAAATCATATAGTCTAGCTATGCTCCATCTTCATCACACAAAATACTCAAATCATGCACAACCCCGGTTTTAGCCAAGTAATTGTTTCATACTTTAGTATTCTCAAACTTTTTCAACTTTCACGCAATACATGAGCGTGAGCCATGGATATAGCATTATGGATGGAATAGAAGGTGGTTGTGGAGAAGACAAAAAGGGGGAGATAGTCTCACATCAACTAGGCGTATCAACGGGCTATGGAGATGCCCATCAATAGATATCAATATGAGTGAGTAGGGATTGCCATGCAACGGATGCACTAGAGCTATAATTTTATGAAAGCTCAAAAGAAAACTAAGTGGGTGTGCATCCAACTTGCTTGCTCATGAAGACCTAGGGCAATTTGAGGAAGCCCATCATTGGAATATACAAGCCAAGTTCTATAATGAAAAATTCCCACCAGTAAATGAAAGTGACAACTTAGGAGACTCTCTATCATGAAGATCATGGTGCTACTTTGAAGCACAAGTATGGAAAAAGGATAGTAACATTGCCCCTTCTCTCTTTTTCTCTCATTTTTTTCTTTCTCTTTTTTTTCTTTCCTTCTCTTTTCTTTCTTTCTTTCTTTCTTTCTTTCTTTCTTTTTCTTTATTTCCTCACATGGGACAATGCTCAAATATTGGAAATCATCATACTTCTATTTACTTACAACTCAAAAATTACAACTCGATACTAGAACAAAATATGACTCTATATGAATGCCTCCGGCGGTGTACCGGGATATGCAATGAATCAAGAGTGACATGTATGAAAGAATTATGAACGGTGGCTTTGCCACAAAGACGATGTCAACTACATGATCATGCAAAGCAATATGACAATGATGATGCGTGTCATAATAAACGGAATGGTGGAAAGTTGCATGGCAATATATCTCGGAATGGCTATGGAAATGCTATAATTGGTAGGTATGGTGGCTGTTTTGAGGAAGGTATATGGTGGGTTTATGGTACCGGCGAAAATTGCGTGGCACTAGAGAGGCTAGCAAAGGTGGAAGGGTGAGAGTGCGTATAATCCATGGACTCAACATTAGTCATAAAGAACTCACATACTTATTGCAAAAATCTATTAGTCATCAAAACAAAGTACTAGACGCATGCTCCTAGGGGATGGGTTGGTAGGAGTTAACCATCGCGCGATCCCGATCTCGACACGAAGGATGACAATCAAAAAATATCTCATGCTCCGACTTCGTGACATAACGGTTCACCATACGTGCATGCTACGGGACTCACAAACCTTAACACAAGTATTTCTCAAATTCACAACTACTCACTAGCATGACTCTAATATCACCATCTTCATATCTCAAAACAATCATAAGGAATTAAACTTCTCATAGTATTCAATGCACTTTATATGAAAGTTTTTATTATATCCCTCTTGGATGCCTATCATATTAGGACTAAATTTATAACCAAAGCAAATTACCATGCTGTTTTAAAGACTCTCAAAATAATATAAGTGAAGCATGAGAGTTCATCAATTTCTATAAAATAAAGCCACCGCCGTGCTCTAAAAAGATATAAGTGAAGCACTAGAGCAAAATTGCCTAGCTCAAAAGATATAAGTGAAGCACAAAGAGTATTCTAATAAATCACGATTCATGCATGTCTCTCTCAAAAGGTGTGTACATCAAGGATGATTGTGGCAAACTAAAAAGGAAAGACTCAAATCATAAAAGACGCTCCAAGCAAAACACATATCATGTGGTGAACAAAAATATAGCCTCAAGTAAAGTTACCGATAGACGAAGACGAAAGAGGGGATGCCTTCCGGGGCATCCCCAAGCTTAGGCTCTTGGTTGTCCTTGAAAATTACCTTGGGGTGCCTTGGACATCCCCAAGCTTAGGCTCTTGCCACTCCTTATTCCATAGTCCATCAAATCCTTACCCAAAACTTGAAAACTTCACTACACAAAACTTAACAGAAAATCTCATAAGCTCCGTTAGTATAAGAAAATAAATCACCACTTTTGGTACTGTTGTGAACTCATTCTTTATTTATATTGGTGTAATATCTACTGTATTCCAACTTTTCCATGGTTCATACCCCCTGATACTACCCATAGATTCATCAAAATAAGCAAACAACACAAAGAAAACAGAATCTATCAAAAACAGAACAGTCTACGAAGATCCGAATTTTTCTAATACTTCTGTAACTCAAAAAATTCTTAAAACTTAGGACAACAGAGGAAATTTGTATATAAATATCGTATAAAAAATTCATTGTTTTTTAACGCTCCAGTGAATTATTAAAATTCTGATACTGGACGCAAAAGTTTCTGTTTTTGAGCAAGATCAAATCAACTATCACCATAAGCCATCCCAAAGGTCTTATTTGGCACAAACACTAATTAAAACATAAAACCACATCTAACCAGAGGCTAGATGAATTATTTATTGCAAAACAGAACTAAAAAAAAGAAACAAAAATAAAATTGGGTTGCCTCCCAACAAGCGCTATTGTTTAACGCCCTTAGCTTGGCATAGATAAATTCAATGATGCTCACATAAAAGAGAAGAATTGAAGCACAAAGAGAGCATCATAAAACACATGACAAACACATCTAAGTCTAACATACTTCCTATGCATAGGCATTTTATAAGCTAACAAATTATCAAGGCAAGCAAAAACTAGCATATGCAAGGAAGAAGAAAGAGACGATAGCAATCTCAACATGAAGAGAGGTAATTTAGTAACATGAAAATTTCTACAACCATATTTTCCTCTCTCATAATAATTACATGCAGGATCATAAGAAAATTCAAAAATATAGCTATCACATAACATATTCTCAACACGATCCACATGCATGCGAAGTTGACACTCTTCCAAAATAGTGGGATTAACATTAACTAAAGCCATGACCTCTCCAAACCCACTTTTATCAAAAAATTCATGAGATTGATCATACTCCAAAGTAGTGGGGTCATTATTTCTTAAAGTTGACACTCTTCCAAACCCACTTTCAATATTATTGCAAACATTATTATCAATCTCATATTCATCATGAGGCTTAAATAAATTTTCAAGATCATAAGAAGAATCACCCCAATCATGATCATTGCAACAAGTAGTAGACATAGCAAAATTAGCATCCCCAAGCCTAGGGTTTTGCATATCATTAACATAATTGACATTAATAGAATTTATAATAACATCATTGAAATCATGCTTTTCATTCAAAGATCTATCGTGAATCACTTTATAATTTCCTTCTTTCAACACTTCATCAAAATTTCCAGATTCATGAATTTCAAGCAAAACCTCATAAAGAAAATCTAGTGCACTCAACTCACTAGCAATTGGTTCATCGTAATTGGATCCTTTAAAAAGATTAGCAAGTGGATGAGGATCCATAAACTTTTAGCCAGCGAAGATGCAAGCAAAAAGAAGGCACATGGTAACACAAGCAAACAAAAGATCAAACGAAAGAAGGGCGAATAAAAAGGCAAACCTTTTTCAAAAATCATTTTAGAAGTGGGGGAGAGGAAAACAAGAGGCAAATGGCGAATAATGTAATGCGAGAGATGAGAGTTTATGATGGGTACTTGGTATGTCTTGACTTGGTGTAGATCTCCCCGGCAACAGCGCCAGAAATTCTTCCTGCTACTTCTTGAGCTTGCGTTTGTTTTTCCCTTGAAGAGGAAAGGGTGATGCAGCAAAGTAGAGTAAGTATTTCCCTCAGTTTTGAGAACCAAGGTATCAATCCAGTAGGAGACAACACGCAAGTCACCGAATACCCGCACAAACAAACACCAAACTTGCACCCAACACGATAAAGGGGTTCTCAATCCCTTCACGGTTATTTGCAAAAGTGAGATCTGATAGAGATAGATAAAACTAAACAAAAGATAAAGTAAATATTTTTGGATTTTTTGGTTTATAGATCTGAAAATAAAAGATTGCAAAATAGTAGATCAGAAAGTAATATGATGGAAAATAGACCCGAGGGCCATAGGTTTCACTAGAGGCTTCTCTCGAGATAGAAAATAATACGGTGGGTGAACAAATTACTGCCGAGCAATTGATAGAAAAGCGCAAAGTTATGACGATATCTAAGCAATGATCATGAATATAGGCATCACGTCCGTGTCAAGTAGACTGAAACGATTCTGCATCTACTACTATTACTCCACACATCGACCGACTCCTGCCTGCATCTGGAGTATTAAGTTCATGAAGAACAGAGTAACGCATTAAGAAAGATGACATGATGTAGAGGAATTAACTCAAGCAATATGATGAAAACCCCATCTTTTTATCCTCGATGGCAACAATACAATACGTGCCTTGCTACCCCTACTATCACTGGGAAAGGACACCGCAAGATTGAACCCAAAGCTAAGCACTTCTCCCATTGCAAGAAAAACCAATCTAGTTGGCCAAACCAAATCGATAGTTCGAAGAGACTTGCAAAGATATCAAATCATGCATAAAAGAATTCAGAGAAGATTCAAATAATATTCATAGATAAGCTGATCATAAATCCACAATTCATCGGATCTCGGCAAACACACCGCAAAAAAGTATTACATCGAATAGATCTCCAAGAACATCGAGGAGAACATGGTATTGAGAATCAAAGAGAGAGAAGAAGCCATCTAGCTACTAGCTATGGACCCGTAGGTCTGAGGTAAACTACTCACGCTTCATCGGAAGGGAAATGGTGTTGATGTAGAAGCCCTCCGTGATCGAATCCCCCTCCGGCAGGACGCCGAAAAAGGCCCCTAGATGAGATCTCATGGGTACAGAAGGTTGCGGTGGTGGAAAAGTATTTTCGTGGATGCCTCTGGTGGTTTGGGCATATAAGAGTATATATAGGCGAAAGAATTAGGTCAGGAGACGCACGAGGGACCCACAAGGGTGGGGGGTGCGCCCTACCCCCCTGGGCGCACCCTCCGTCCTTGTGGCCGCCTCGTGGCTTCCCTGACTTGCACTCCAAGTCCTCTGGTTTCCTTTTGGTCCAAGAAAGATCATCGCGAAAGTTTTATTCCGTTTGGACTCCGTTTATCCTTTTCTGCGAAACTCAAAAACAGGGAAAAAACAAGAACTGGCACTGGGCTCTAGGTTAATAGGTTAGTCCCAAAAATAATATAAAATAGCATATTAATGCATATAAAACATCCAAAACAGATAATATAATAGCATGGAACAATCAAAAATTATAGATACGTTGGAGACGTATCAGTGGTGAGCTCGGCTATGGCGCGGGAGGACTGCCAGGCGTGGGAGCACCTCGAGGCCGAGGCTGCCGACGAGGCCTACATGCAAGAGCTCCGCTGGCAGCACCCGGAGCTCGTGGAGGCGAAGCAGATGATCTTTGCCAGCGTGGAGGGCGGTGAGGTCATCGTGCTCTTGTCTGATAACGAGGTCGAAGGCGGCGAGGACGGCGGCACGGAGGGCGTCGAGGTGGGCGGCGAGGACGAGGAGATTGACGTCGATGAGTGGAGGAGTGTCTTCCCCAATGACCCCGACGACGGCACCGGCCCGGACCCGGCTCGCGGCACACCGCACCTAATGAGGAAGGATTGGCTCGACCTCCACTTCGACCGAAAGTAGTTTAGTTTAGTTTAAATTTATGTTTTATGTTCGGTTATGCAAAACTATATATGTTTATGTTTGAATGCATGCTACTTTCGGTTGAACCTGCTTTAAACTTGATCAAATTGAAGTTTACAACGTTAAGTTTAGGGGATCGACTAGAAAACGGCCAAAAATTGCTGGAGTATAGTCCGTTAACTTTTAAAGGAACGGCTACAGATGGCCTTATGCCTTGTTTATTTCAGTTCTTCACAATGTGATGCTCTATATGTGCAACTATTTGTCGTGCAGTTCAATTTCATCAATAACAGTTTCAACAATACCACTATGAATTACGATATTTTGTTGCTGTTAAGGATGTTGCAGTTAACATGCCTTTTCGTTTTTTAACAATAACTAGTGTACTTTAGACCTGCACAATACCAGTTTGAATGACTATATTTGCTTGTTTTTAAGTGTTATCCATGTTGCAGTTAACACACCTTTCCACTTCTTGTTTTGTTTAACTAGCGTGCTTAAACCTGCACACTGAAGCTATCATTTGTAGATTATGTTGTCTACCATGGATATATTTGGTTGATGTTTAGCCTGTTGTGCTTAACATGCCTTTATATGTACTCATATAGGACAATATTGAGAACATTGCTGTTTTCCATCGAGGTTAGTTTCATCGCATTGCTTATATATACTCACTATTAAGGATATCGGTTGCTGGTACCATATAGCCTGGGGGCTGATAAGGGATTAATCGTCGAATCGGACATTTCACTGAATATATCTGTAACCCATTTATCGGTAGGTTAACTAGGGCCATATTTAATATATCTGAGGCTACATAGCAACATGCATTGTACTGAATGACTAAATATGCAATCCCAGGCTACATAGCTGTAACACCCTGGATTTTGCCCATTTTCGTTTTCTTTCGATTTTGGTCTGGTTTTGCTTTTCTGTGGCTTAGTGGTCTTGAAACCTGGAGAGATCACCTTTGATTCCTCTCCTCAGTGGCTTGCCAACCTCAAAATCATCTCAAGACCATATCATTTCCATCTTGGACCCAATCCAATATTCTTTTCTTGGGAATATTCCTTTTTCTATTTAAGGAATAACCCTGTCTGCCCTGAGTTGTGAAGCAACCCATACTTCCATCATTCCAAAGATTCCCAAATAATTCCCATAAATTGTTTGGGTCAAATATTCCTCAGATATGCCAAAATCCTTCCTTGCCATGACCAAAAATATTCCACCAATATTCCTTTTCTGATTCTGCCCCAGCTGGCAGTTTGTGAAGCAAGTACCATTTATCTTTGCTTGCTTGCTCTCAAACTTTTTGTGCTTTCTTTCCAATCCATATAATTTCCTCATGACAAATTTCAACTTCATTTGCCTAGTGAATATTCCTAAGCAATTTTTCAAAGTTTCTGTTCAAACAGAGGCCGTGTGAAGGAAGTGCAAGCTAGGAATATCCAAATGAGTTGAAATTTTGCAAGCATCTTCATATGCTCAAATAATAGCTCTCCACCAAATTTGAGCATAATTACATTATCTATGTGATCACAGCATCAAATCTTTGCTTCTGGTCATATTTTTTCTGTTGTGAAGCAACTATATTTTATATTGCTTCATAATTGCTGAAAATTTACCAGATTATTCTCCCACCCATATAACACCTCTTCAACAAATTTGGGCTCATTTCATCTAGCCATTTATCCTCAGTTATTTTTCTAAAACTCTGTCCAGTGGGATGCTGTGTGAAGGAAGTACCATTTTGGTTTATCCAAATGGTATGAAATTTATACAGTGTCTTCATATGCCTATATAACTAGCCTCCTCCAAATTTCAGCTCAATCCAAGCAAGTATGTGAGGGCCACTTCAACATTTGCATTCCTGTCCAGTTTGGCACATTGTACAGCAAGTGCTAGTTAACTTCATTCAAATGAGCTGAAAATTTGCAGAGATGGTCATCTTAGTGTTTGATCACCCTCAACAAAACTACAACATCTCCTTCCAGACCAATCTTCCTCTCCACGGCACAAGCACCTTGTTGTGCATCAGCAGTTGACCTGGGTGTAGTCACACCAGGGACTCTCTCTCTGATCTGAACTCTCACATCGCCTATCTGATGATGTGCCCACGCGGTGGACATGGTTTGGCATTGAGTGCGGCGTGGCAACGCCGTGGTCACGCGGTGACCACGCGTTTGACCTGCCAAAACTCGCGCTCTGTACATGGGACCCTCGGGGTCGTCCGTTTCTTCGACTCGCTCGACACCTCTCCATGTCTAGGAGCTTCGCTCCGTCGCCGTACTTCTCCTGAACCCCTCTTCCCCCTCTCCCGTCCCCTCCATCGCGGTGTAGCCGCCGTGCCCGTACCCTGCCGCCTCTGCCGCCGTCGAGTCTAGTCGACCGAGCCTTCCCGAGCTCGCCTGAGTCCTCTCCGATCCTCCGCGAAGCCCGTAGATGCCTCTCCCCTCCTCCAGGCGAGCTCCCGAAGCTCCGGGACGCCGGTGCACGTGTCACCGCGGCCGTGCTCGGCCTTCCTTGCTGCTCGCCTATATGTAGGCCACCTGAGCCCTTCCCAACCTCACCATCGCACTCGCCACCCTCGACTACCCCTCCCTAGCCACTTGACCAAGCTCCAGGACCTCTCCTCGCCGCCACTCGCCGCCATGGCCGCCGCCACCATCCTCCTAAATTCGCCCATCTCCGGCTCTTCCCGCCTCCGCCGAGCCCTCTGTCGGCCTACCCCATCGCCGGAGACCACCCCTGCCCCTTTCCCCTACCGCTGCAGCCACCGGAACCCCTCCCTCGCCATGGAGCCGCCGCTCTCGGCCACCGTTGCCGTGGTCCACTCCGGCAGCCCCGTGGCCGGCGCGGCCACCCTCAGGCGCGGGATGGAGCGGCGCGCCCATCCCCGTTGGCGCCCTAGCCCGCCGTGGCCTTCTGTCACCGGCACCGGCGAGGCCGCCGCTCTTGCTGGTCTCGGTCGGGGGAGAGAAGAGGAGGAGGAGGAAGAAGGAGAAGGAGGAGAGAGAAAGAGGTGGGGCCCCGCCTGTCATTCTGATGAGGAAGTCAACCCCCGGGGCCGCTGGCTTAAGTGGAAGCGTATTTGGCTAATTACGCTTTCCCTATTCTGAAGACGTATTTTCTCAGAATGCGCTTTCTCTTTTTCAGCTCAGCCGGCCGAAACAGTTAGTTTGTGAACGTTCACTGTTTAGTCACTTTTCTGCCTAAAAAGTGAACGGCCACAACTTTTTGCTCGTAACTCCGATCGAGGTGAATCCAAAGCCTACTTCTTCGTCTCTTCGAGCCTGTTCCGTTGGTACCATTTTCATAATGTTTTGACACTGTGAAAATGACAATTTTGCCCTTACCCGTAAACATCCCTTCGAGAGAGAACTGTTTCCGGCAATCGTTTCCGCGAGCATTCCGCACTTCTCCCCGGTGATTCCATTCATCCCCAGGCAAGCCACGACAGCCACTTGCATGATGGATTTGCAGTAGCTATGGTTTCCTGCTTGAATAGTTATTTAATGTGTGCATGTTATTTTGTCTGAAACTACTATATATGCTTATGTTCTATGCTCATGTTCGATGCTCATGTGCATCTTGCTAGTTGTCAACTACTCGTTGGTAGCATTATGCTCATGGTTAACACTGGCAGTAGTTCATGCTAAGATGATGACATGTTTGCATGTTTCTTTATCTGTTGTTGTGGTTTATCCTGTTATCATGACTCAGCACATCATCATTCAAAATTTAACCGGAGGTTAATCAAACTTGAACACCTGTTGGCTGAGTCATAGTGCAGACCGAAATGAGCTCACCAGTGCAACCACACTTGCTGGGATGGGGCAGCCCTAATTCGGTCTATTGTCATGCCTCTCGCCGGTGCCTCCAATCAGGGAAGGTTATGAGCGCGTGCTACCCTGGCCCGGTAGGCGGCTATAACCTTGTGAACCCAGTTTTGGTATTGAGCTCAGGTCCCCGTTTGGGACAGTTTTGGTTGGCCACGACGGTGGCAGGTGTCGGTAGGACACAGGGGTCACCCATGACATAGCCCAAAGGGGAGTTTGTCGGAGTGGCTGGGAGAGTGCCATGCAATAGATTGGGTTTTGTCGGAATGTCGTTGGTCCACCCGAAGGGGAGCACGAGGTCACGAGTTCCGTGGTGTGGGTACAGTGTACTAACCTCTGCAGAGTATATAATCTATCGATAGCCGCGTCCTCGGATATGGGCATAGTTCGTAGTAGGACACACTATGGGTCAACAATATAATAATATTGCTTATAACAACCCGGTTCGATGAGAAAGAAGTTCGTTGATCTTTATGTGATCGCGAGAGGATCACCGTGGTATCGAGGATACCGACGTTGGTTGATCGTGATCACGAGAGGATCACCGTGGTATCATGGATACCGGATTTGGTTGATAATGTTATGTGGTGATCTCGGGTAAAGACCAAGCTCCCTGTGATCATGTTATCACTACGGTATTGTAATACCAAGTTTGGTTGGTCCCGAGGTTATCGTGTGGCACACACGATGGTAAGTCCTTACATGTGAGGGTTATGGGGTAACCTCACGACAGAGTAAGTTGCAACCTGTTGCATGTAGTATATGCCATGCCATGCTTATATTGTTCTAGCATCATCATGTTTTCGCCTGCTTAGCTGTAAATGCCATGCTATTGCTTGTCTTGACTGCTTTGGTTGCTGTGAGCTTGCGAGTATATTCAAAGTACTCACCTGGCATGTCATGCCAGTTTGCAGGTCATGCCATGATTGCTTGCTTGTCGAGGATTTCGAGTTTGCGAGCTAGGATAAGCGTTCCAGCCAGAGTCCCTGCGGAGTGGAGTCCATCTCCGCTGTCATTGTTCCGCTGCCGAGGATACTCCGTTTCCTCGGGTTGTTTCGCTGTTAGCGTAGAGCTACCCTGGGCAGGCGTAGTGTCGCCGTGCCAATGTATTCCATGTACCCTTGTAACCTTATTCATAGTAATAAAGAGCTGATTTGTTCTATGCCAATAGTGCCGTATTCCAGAAGACTTGTCTCTGGGCTGGAATACGGGGCATTCCGGTTTCCTCTGAGCCGGGGTGCCACAATAGCAACAAGGAAGAGTGTTACCTTAATGTTCTGATGATGTCTAGATATACATGTAATAAAATCTTATATAATGGGATGGAGGGAGTATTGTACTACATCATTTTGCAATTGTTGTTTAGCTTCTAATATTAACTTGGTGCTCTTAGGTACATATGTCATTGCCAAAGGTCCACACTTCGACCCTTTCTGCATATGGGGCAATGAGATATTCATGAACCAGCATCAAGTGAGGAAACTGATAAAGATTGTTATTAAAATGGGTCAAAAGATGTCAATCAAACTATTTGTTTACACTTTATGCAAGACAGCAGTGAACTGCAGGATGGTAAGTAAGAACTCTGTAGCCTTCTTTTTACTGCCCGTAATGAGTTGTGTTAGATGACAATGTCTGAAACTTTTTCCTTTGAAGTGGATCCTGAAGCAGTTTACTCAAGGTTTCCTCTCAAACTACATGATTGGCGGCCGGCCATCACAAGGGGTTGGACTAGAGTCGTGCGTGCCTTCTACATCGAGGAGAGCACAATAGGGCCATTCCGCTTCACCTTGTTCAGCAATCAGAATGTCTCTCGCCTCTTTCTTTACCATCTGTAATAGTACAAGTATACAACCCTGGTTCATCATTCTTTATTTGGTGCTTATGTAATTCTTGAACATATGTACCTGTGAATCGAATAATGCATTGGTTGTTTGAACCTGATAGATATGAATAAATCTATAGCCTACTTTCAAATTCAAATTAGGTACAATTTTAAATAGCAACAATTAAATTATGGTAAAATTACGATCTGCAGGTCATTACGGCGCACACGGTCTATAAAGCACAGTGTGTGTGATATACATCATAATTCGACATAGTTCACGGAGAGGAAACATGTATAACCATGCACACAGTTGCCGTTTGCAAAGCGTGTGTGATGTCAGACAATATTACAAACGGTGCGGGAAAACTAAATGTGTGTGATTGTCGACCTATCGTAGATGGTTTACAATCATGAAATGTTTGTGATGTGCCAGGCATCGTAAACGTAGAGCCAGTTTGGTACGTGCCTGGAAAAATCCCGTGCCTAGAATGTGCCTGGACTGCGCATGGTTTTAGGTAAAACCACAGAACTCCGACTGCGATGGCAATGCGAGCACAAACGAGTAGCAAGGATGAAACGTTTGGGATATTCGAGATATTTGAAACAGTTTTATAGGGACAACTGTATGCATCAAGGCTCCCTATCCCCGATGGTTTCTGGGTCGTGTGGGAAGGACCCCCCCATCGCAGTCACTCACGTGGCGAAGGTTCAAAACGCCGTCGAGGAAAGGGGTTAAAAACCGTTTGTATAGCACCTCGCTGTACCAGTGGCTATATTCATGCATGCATAGCTTTAAAACACTATGATCTCTTATTCAAATATATGAATCCACTTTCATATCGAATTATGATCTTTGTTAGTCTCTTACACCCACACAATCCACTAACCTTTGTAGCGAGCACTAACTTTCTCTCATGCATGCACACGCCCTCCTCGCCCTCCCCCTCCCTCAGCATTCTATCCATCGCGCACATTCATTTTTTTTCTTTAGGTCGTTCTCCCACGGTCTCCACAACTCCTTCTTTCTGACACACACCGATCGATAAACCTCTCTAGCGATGTCTGCCTACCACATACACACACAATTTCCATCTCCTCCTTTCTCTGTCCATGCCTCGCCCCTCTTTTCATCGATCTCACAATCGCACAGTCCTCCCCCCTATCTAGTAGGCCTCTCGCACCACCTCCTAGCTCCATCCCTCTCTCTCTCTATCTCTCTATCTCTAGTTTGACAAAAATATTGGTCTTGAAATACTCATCTGATTTTCAGCCAGCTTGAAGATGTAGATCTTGCCGATTTATGATTGCCAAAATTGCCGGGTCATGATTGTTGCTGATGCCGGGTCAATCTTATGGCAACTTGGTGCTTGCTTTTGTAAATGTAGCTTTCCAATCATTGAGTCAGCTCTCTAAACCTTTCTATGAATAGCTTAGAGGAAATAAACTTTGCAAATTTCTCTAATAATAATATAATACCTGGTTTGCTCAAAACTGATAATTTGAAGATGTTCCTCCCTTATATGCATATCACCTGTAGCCTCCAAGTCTTTAAGAGGAGAACCTAGTGATAGCTTAAGACTTGCTTTAATATAAATGCTGCAACTTTGGAGAAATCCGGGTTGTTCATGTAAGTCACCAATCATAAACTGCACATTTTGAACTTCCCATGTGTAGCCCCCAAGTGCCGGGTTATTATGCAATAATGAGCAGGGACTTTGTAGATCTGATTATGTGGACTTTGACAGGAGCATTTAGTAGCCCCCAAGGGCCGGCTCATCACTATGTGATGGGTCGGGTCTTAAATAACGCGAGCTAAAATGACTTTGCATTAGCCCCCAAGTGCCATGGTGCATGCTTGCAGTGACATGGGACTTGCATAATCAATGTAATCTTGACTTGAATAATGTAGCCCCCAAGTGTCGGGTTGTATGCCTGCAGTGACTCGGAACTAAATAAAACCATATCTATTGTCCGGATGATGTTTGCTAAAAGTCTTAGCATATCAATATATTGAACCATGCTCTCTGTTGTGAATCGGTACTCTTGGATGAAGAAATAATAGCCATTGCTCTGAAGCGGCTTTTGAAAACCTTAATCATAATACTGGTTATTGATAACCATAATAAAAATCCAGCCATGTTGGCTATTAAATATTTGAATAATATAATCCGGTATGAAAACCTCAATCAATACCATAATGAAAATCCAGCCAAGTTTGGCTATTAAAGATTTGAATACTTTATCTGTTGACAAGTAAATCCGGAGTTAAATACCCGGCGGCTCTTGGCCGATGGTGACTTAATGCGCATCCATTGTACTCTGGGATTTTTGTAACCCGGCGGCTTATAGCCTTTGTAAAAATCAAGAACTGATAACCCTCTTGAAACACCAATTTTAACTTTTGATGATGGGCTTAAACTTAATCATTTATGTAAGCCATAGCTCTGCATGTCCTGCACAAAGTTTAAACAACATATGCCCTGGCGACTTAACGTCAAAAGCCAGTGCGGGTAACAACCCAAACATAATATAGTCTTATGCAATTATGGAAAAGACTAGAATTAAGGCCATCGAAGCCAAAATATACTAACGACTTAAAGTCAAAAACCAGGGCGGGTTATCATACCTCTCATATTCATATAACAATTAAAAACATACCTATAGAATTGACTTATACTGCCGGCTTACATCGCCATATCCAGTGAGGGTGACAACCCAAAGATTTATAAGCGCATGATTCCGATTGCGCAATCCAAAGTATACTGGCGACTTAACATCAAAAGCCAGGGCGGGTTACTAAAACCCCAAATATTCATACCATTATTAAAAGACATACCTGTAGATTGACGCCATGGTGATGCCTTGATAATTATAATCCAGAGCGGGTATTGACCCGTAGGCATGAAATATCATGATTTTGATTGCTCAAGGCAAATTATCCTGGCAACTTATAGTCCGCTATCAGGGCGGGTTACCAAACCCAATATGCTCAATTATGAGTCATATAATCAAGGCTGCATGGCCTGAATTGTACCAAACGTACTGGAACATAAAAATTCTTCAAGGGACACAAATTCAAAAATATTCAAAAAAAAGAAATCCAGAAAAAATTCGAGGCTTTCATAGGCCGCCAAGCCTAAAACCCAAGTGCTTTCATGGGCTGCACTGCCACTGAATTAATCCTTGCTATCCGTAAACCGGCCCTCACATGACAAACCGTCATTTTAACCTTAACGAGTTCAGGGTCTTATTTAAAAGATTGACTGTTAAGAGTACGGCGGGTCATTCAGGATTACCTGGCGGAGCAGCATCGACATACAGGCAGGATAACCCGGAATTCGGCATGGAAGCCGGTCAAGAGGGTAAGCATAGCTATGCTCATTGAGCAGGAAGCCCCCAAGTGACATATAATATGGCATGTAAGCCGATCAAGAGGGTAAGCATAGCTATGCTCATTGAGCAGGAAGCTCCCAAGTGACCTATAATATGGCATGTAAGCCGATCAAGAGGGTAAGCATAGCTATGCTCATTGAGCAGGAAGCCCCCAAGTGACCTATAATATGGCATGTAAGCCGATCAAGAGGGTAATCATAGCTATGCTCATTGAGCAGGAAGCCCCCAAGTGACCCATAACAAGATAAGCCAATAAGGCAGGATACCCATATTTGAACCGCGCATCATGGCAGCAAGTTCCCTTTGGCAATCTTTAATTTCTTCTAAGAACTCGAACTTGCGAGAGATGGATCCCTCTTGAACCGGATACTGAGCCGGATATTGAGAACTCAAAACTTTGTGAGAGACAGATTTCCCTTGAGCCGGATTTTGAACCGGAATATTTCCTGATAACCCGGAAACTTTCTTTTGAGCCGGAACTTTCTGATTGCCCGGCATTTTTTAAGCCGGAAATTTTCTGACGGTCTTTAAATTTGCACCAATGTGGCAGTAGCCCCCGAGACCGGGTGATTTTCCCTCCAATGACCCGGGGTTCTTGAATAATATTTGCTATATACTCCCGGTATGAGTCATTCAACAACTCAGTGACATAAAGGTCCCTTTTGCAGTAGACAACTTGTCCTGCAATAAAGAATTTACGAGCCAGAGTAATCGCTCTTTTAAAGAAATTAATATGTAATATAAAAATATACTGGATGGATTTCACCTGATATTTTAGGCCGGAAATTAACTGCCACGGAGTTGATGATCACTATGGTGAAGCTAAAGTCAATCACGGGCGAGTCGGCCGCGGGAGCAGACAGATGAGTCGGCCGCGGCGTTGTAAGCCGGTGCGGACGGGAGAGTCGACCGCGGCGTTGTAAGCCGGTGCGGACGGGAGAGTCGACCGCGGCATTGTAAGCCGGCGCGGACGAGAGAGTCGGCCGCAGCGTTGGAAACAGCACGGACACGGGCGAGTCGGCCGCGGGCGCGGACGACAAGTCAGTCGCGTGTGTTGATGTAGCAGAGGCGGCGACTTGCGCACGTATCCGTCGAGCAGCATGACATAGACAAGCGCTAGTGCAAAAATAATATTGGCGCACGCCCCTTTGCGACACCTTTGTAATGAATAATGGTCCTGCGAAAAAAAAACCACAGACCAGAGAAACTGTTCTCGAATAATATGTGCTGATAAAATACATAAGGAGGATAGCACCTGATGTTTAGCAGACGTTCGTGTAGACTGGTCAAATGACACAACCGCGTCGCCGATCACAAGCAGGAACAGGAACAGAGGCGCCTCGACGATGGGCGACTCACGGCGAAGCTTGCTAGGCAACAGTGATGAGTCAAGGAGCTAGGGGCATGGCCTCACTGGCGCGTCGATGATGCGGCCGCAACGGCGATTTGCCGCGGAGGTGGCCGAGGAGGCGGCTTGTTGGAAACACCAATGTTCTGCAGCACCATCTTGACTCGAGCTTTCTCTTGCAATTGCGTAGAGGCGGAGAGCGGCAGTGGTTCAACCACTTCGACAGCCGAGGCGACTTGCTGCGGCGAAGGCATTGGCCCGGTCGACGTAAGCCACAGCGGCGGCTTGCAATTGAGACGTCGCGCGGCCGGCTTGGAAGCTTGACGGTGAGACGGAGCGCGGCAACTCGCCAGCGGCAACGGAGACAAACGGCTCAAAGACAATGCTGGATTTTTAAACTGCAGACGTACTTGCAAAGCTAGCTAGCTAGCAAGCAGCCAAGCACACAAGTAGCTGGATCGATCCCGGCTTGCAGCGGCTGTACAGTGTAGACGTACTGTACTATGATTGGATTGAATCAACTTTGCTCTTCTCAATGGACCGTCTCAATAGAACGGAACAAAGGCAGCGATGCAGTGGCAGGTCGATAAGTGAGTCCCTGGCAGCGAAACGGCTCGGGCGAAGCCGCGGAAGCAACGGCGGAGGCCGGCGAGCAGAACCACGGCGACTGAATCCGGTGGCTCAAAAAACGAGGCAGGGCTACGGCGGCTCAGCTATGTGACGGCTTGACATCGGCCACAACATAGGCGGCTTGAGGTCGCGCCCACGGCGGCTTGAAGCAGCAGTGGAGGAGGTGGTCTGAGGCCGCGACGGCGGAACGACGTGTCAGCCATGGCAGAGCCGCAGCAGCGGGGGAGCGGCGGGTCGACCCAGGCGGGTTTAACCCAGTCGTGGTGGTCGTGGATAACCCACGCCCGCCCGGGTCGTGGTACTTTTTTTTTATTAAACTGCCAATGCTTCAGTGCATGCATGCGCAGCCTGCTCGTGAGGCGTAACGCCCGAGGCTGTGGCCTTGAAATTCGGGGTGTTAGGTCCTATGTTGGCCGCATGCCCTCTTCTCCCTGTTGATGATCCAGTAGTAGTACTTGAGCTCTTCCCCGATTAGTCTCGGATGCCCGCTCCTGATCGTAGACGGAATAAAAAGTCTGAATTGTACTAGGATCAGACCAGTTCACTTTTAACTTTTAGCTCAAGCGTAATCAATTAAGGAATATTCCTCTTGAGATATCTCTTGCGGGGAAGTCGCACCCCCCTTTTTTTTCCTTTTTGAGGTAGGAGTCCGACTCGCTTTCCTGGCCGCTTGTACTTTGCGTCGAGGAGCGCCTCGGAAGCGGCTGAGGTGGAGACGTGTCCGTGCTTCCGAACCTGCCGCGCGTGACGGAACTCCTATCGGTCTTGATGACGTACAGGTGCAGCGGCGTCGTACAGCAGCTTGCAGCAGAATCGATCTTCGATGGGAAAATCGCGGCGGCGGTAGCGCACGGAAAAAACCATAATTTCTCGCAGAAAGTTGACTTTGCCGGCTCTGTCGAAGGTTGTCCCACGCCGGGTTACTCTGCGTGATACTTCCATGCCAGCTCATCTTGATCCGGCTAATCGCGAGCTCCCTCCAAGAATAACACCACCGTGCACTGGGCCCATGGTGGGCGTCAACTGTCGTGGTTTTGTCACGGCAGATGTCCTTAGTGTGAGGACTTAGTCGTGAGGCCAACGCATCTAACTGGTAGCTTGAGAGGGGTTGAGCGGGACAAGAGACGTGAGTTTTTACCCAGGTTCGGCCCCTCACGGTGGAGGTAAAAGCCTATATCCTACTTGATTGATATTGATCATCATGACGATCTCGGTTACAAGGGCGAGGTTTCGCTACTTCTATCTCGAGAGCTATTGACTTGTCTGTCTAAACTTGTCCCTCTCCGGGTGCCCTGTCCCTCCTTATATAAGTTGGAGGGGCGGGTTACATGTGGAGTCCTAGTAGGATTAGGACTATTTTATTACAAGTGAAATCCTAGTCTTGCTTCCTTTGTAAGGTAATACTCCTTATGCCTTTCCTTTTAAGCCGGCCTACCATAACATGACCCGGCCTACTGGGCCTTGGGCCTTATCATCCATCTGACCCGCCGTCGGGGTCATGAGTGAGTCGCCAGTCTTCGGGCGGGTTACCGATGAAACGCCAAGTCCCAGCCGAGTCATATATCCGGCCGGGTCATACCGCGGCGTATATCCCCGACACTATCCGTCTCTCTGGGCCTTATTTGCCTCTAACAAATGGATGTACACCGACCGATCTCCCACTATACATATAGCTAGCTATGTCGTTTATAACTCATTTTCCCCACGCGCCGATTGATCTACCTCATTAGTTATGTCTCTCCTTTCCTCCGACACACAACAATTGATCTACCGATCTAGTTAGGTCTGCTTACCAAACACATGGTCCCCCTTCATCATCCATGCATGCCTCCCGACACATCTATCACGCATGCACACACAGAAACACATCCCCGGTCTTCTTGATATTGCAGTTGTACCCTCTGTTTGTCTAGTAGGCCTCTCCCACCATCTTATCTTTGAGAAGCAACTCCACCACCCCTCCGGCACTCTACCTCTCTCTCTCTCTCTCTCTCTCTCTCTGTCCCAACCTATTTCCAGTCCTTCACTTATGTATGGATGTCGACCGATCTCCCTCAAGACATGGCTAGGTCTCTCCTTCTCAACACATATACGAGTCGACTACCTCTCTAGTTAGGTCTCTGCCTCCCCCCAGCCACACACACACACACACACACCGATACATCGAGCGCTCTAGTCATGTCTCCCCGCCACACACGAACTTGCCCTCTGCCCTCTGACGTTCCGGTAGGTCAGTCGCCCTATATCTTTGACATGCACACACACAATTTCGATGCATGGCTCTCTTCATCGATCTCACACCCACACACTTGATCCTCTCTTCACTCTATTGATATCTATGACCCCTCCCTTTCTTCTCGTGGATTGCCCCCTCTATATATGATATAGATAGGCCTCTATTTCACACACATTGCATGTGTCATATTTTTTGTTTCAGATATCATCGACACATATCCTCTAACCTTTGTAGCTAGCACTAACTTTCTCTCGTGCATGCACACGCCCTCCTCGCCCTCCCCCTCCCTCAGCATTCTATCCATCGTGCACATTCATTTTTTTCTTTAGGTCGTTCTCCCACGGTCTCCACAACTCCTTCTTTCCGACAGACATTGATCGATAAACCTCTCTAGCGATGTCTGCCTACCACATACACACAAACTTTTCATCTCCTCCTTCCTCTGTCCATGCCTCATGTCTCTCATACGGTCTCACACACGTGTAAACTCTTGCCCCTCTTTTCATCGATCTCACAATCGCACACTCCTCCCCTCTATCTAGTAGGCCTCTCACACCACCTCCTAGCTCCATCCCTCTCTCTCTATCTGTCTCTCTGGGCCTTATTTGCCTCTAACAAATGGATGTGCACCGACCGATTTCCCACTATACATATAGCTAGCTAGGTCATTTATAACTCATTTTCCCCACACGCCGATCGATCTACCTCATTAGTTATGTCTCTCCCTTCCTCCGAAACACAACAATTGATCTACCGATCTAGTTAGGTTTGCTTACCAAACACATATGGTCCCCTTCATCATCCATGCATGCCTCCCGACACATCTATCACGCACACGCACACACATAAACACATCCCCTCTCTTCTTGATATTGCAGTTGTACCCTCAGTTTGTCTAGTAGGCCTCTCCAACCATCTCCAATAAGCAACTCCACCACCCCTCTGGCACTTTGTGTGTGTGTGTGTGTGTGTGTGTCCCAACCTATTTCCCGTCCTTCACTTATGTATGGATTTCGACCAATCTCCCTCAAGACATAGCTAGGTCTCTCCTTCTCAACACATATACGAGTCGATCTACCTCTCTAGTTAGGTCTCTGCCTCCCCCTCCCCCCCGACACACACACACACACTGATACATCGAGCGCTCTAGTCATGTCTCCCTGCCACACACAAACTTGCCCTCTACCCTCTGACGTTCCGGTAGGTCAGTCGCCCTATATCTTTGACGTGCACACACACAATTTCGATGCATGGCTCTCTTCATCGATCGCGCACCCACACACTTGATCCTCTCTTCAACTCTATCGATATCTATGACCCCTCCCTCTCTTCTCGTGGATCGCCCCCTCTATATATGATATAGATAGGCCTCTATTTCACACACATTGCATGTGTCACATTTTTGTTTGAGATATTATTGACACATATTCCCACAAATACATTCACGAAATCACCCCCCATAACAAAAAACACCCACGAATGCACACGCCATCTCTCTAGGTTTGTATCTCTCTCACACACACCCACGTAGGTGGGGGACATGCACGAAGAGAAAGGTGCACACACGGCGCACGTGTACTCCCGTCTCTTTCCCAACCACACCCGCGCGGGTACACGGTGGAGCTCATTTCTGTACGAAAAGGCAGCCCACGTGGTAATTTGACACGCGTACTGGTTGTCCACTTGATGGAGGATCATGTACCACGAGTGAACAAACAAATTGCGACTTGACGCATTATTTAAAAAAAGAGGCAAACAATGTGGGGCCTACCTTAGAGGCAAGGCTCTATACACTGGAGATGCTCTGTACTACTTTTGATGTGTCCCGTCAACTTGCAGAACGAGGAGAAGCTTGCTTAGTACGCCCTCTTCCCCGCCCACGGGCGTAGTGGCTCGCAAAGTGGCAGGACAAGGAGAAGCTTGCTTACTACGCCTACGCCCGCTCCCTCGCCCACGCGCGTGATGGCTCACAGGACGAGGAGAAAATTTTACTACTCCCTCCGTTGGACGTATATATATACTCCTCATCCCTACCTTGGTTAGAGAGATTATCATATTGTTTGAAATATATGTCTTTTAGCAGATTTCAATATGAACTACTAGTACATACTCCAAACACTGATGTATAAAGACGTATTTTAGAGTGTAGATTCACTCATTTTGCTCCGTATGCAGTCCATATTGAAACGGACGTAGTAGTACGCACTCTCCCTCGCCCCTCAACCCTCACCCACGTGGTGGACATGCAGCAATTCATTCGTTCTCAGATAGCCAGAACCATATACTATAGTACCATCATTGCTCGACTTCCCGAAGAGGCGAAGAGCCAAGCGCAAGGTTAATATTTTTGAGATGCCAAGCGCAAGGTTCATAGGAGAACGAGTAGTAGTAGTACTAGTAGTATGTACTGTATGAGGAAGAAGGCAACAAGAATGTATGTTTTGCGTGACAGTCTCTTCTTACAGGACGTGCTAGACCTAGTGGACCTCATTGTGGCAATGGGAGTATCATAGATGGCACGATTCAGAGTGGTGGGCAGCAGGAATAATATTCGGAGTTTCTTAGTCTTAAGCCCCATGAAGAAGTCCCATCGAAAGGAATAGCCATCCTCTACACGTGCTCCTATGTAAAATGAGTAAATGAGACAAAAAGAGAAAGTGACAAAGTAAAAAAAAATCACCAGCCTTAGAGCCAGCCCTATTGTATCAGCGAATGATATTTCTACGTCGTGATTGACATGGCTATATTATTAACCATGCTGTGGAGGTAGTAGTGGATTTTTATTTATTTGCGGAGGTAGCAGCGGATGGATATTCAACGAGGAGTGAAATGATGGATGCTTCCTCGGTTAAACATAGATAAAGGTGGGCCTCGTGATTTGATAGCTCATTAGTCATTATTACTGCCTATACTCTTTGCCCATATAATAACCACGTGGTGGAGTAGTTGGCTATACTTTTAATAACCATGCTCGAAGAGAAGAGGTGCACGCGCCCACGCACGTACTAGTAGCACTCTTTGCGTCTTCCCCAACCACACACGTGACACGGTGGAGCTCATTTCTGTACGATGATGCAGCCCACGTGATAATTTGACGCGTCTAGTAGTAGTTACTCACTTAATGGGGGGTCGGGAACCACGCATGAACGGCGCCGTGTTATTTATAAATAAAGTTTTTTTTCTTCAGTGGCACGTACGTAATATAAATAGGTTCATATGGAGAGAAAAAGAAACCGCTCCACTATATACATAGCCAGGAGCGTACACGGTTGCTTGCCAGGGTTGATCTCTTCACACTCTCCCACACAAAACGACTGTGGCCACATCTCTAACATCCGAGCGGATCACGTCCGCCGGGGGAAGGGATGGATGCTTTGTGTAGATGCCATCGCCGTTGCCGACGGCGAAAACCCACTGTCGGTGCGTCCCGATCAGGGGTCCCCGCCGTTCTCTCTCACAAAGCCGATGCGGTTGCCTTCGTCCCTTGCTCACTGCCGTGACGTGGGAAGTTGCCGCCTCCCGCCGCCCTCCTCTAAGCTAGCTACATCCTGACATCCCTCAGGTATAACTTCCTTTATAGTCGGCTTGCACCACTGCCCCAGCTGCCCACATCGCTCCATGTGGATATTTCTCTACTTCTTTGCCCCGCACGTACCTCTACTGGCTTCTACTGTATTTGTGATGAGTTTATGTCTCATAAAAACTAGTCCCACTAGTCTTATTCTAATCACACTTCAATTTCTTTGCCATAGGGATGCTCAGCTCAGTTTTAGTGAAACTGCACAAAATGATCCGATGGTCAAAGGGTTGTAAACTTCATTCCTTCGGAAGGTTCAACCTCACCAGCAAATTAAAGCCTGGTTAGGGTTTAGGGTTCAAGGCCTAGGGACTGCATGGATCATTTTTTTCTTTAGCTCTCTCTATTCCAAAATAAGTGTCAATTTTAGTACAACTTTGTACTAAAGTTGGCATAAAGTTGAGACACTTATTTTGGAACGGAGGGCGTATTGGCTATGATCTATGAATCATTGAGATGCAATAGCATGCATGTTAGTCTCCTTTGTATTTGATGGAATGTTGCAACGGGGCAACCTTGGATGCAAGATACATGAAATAGAAGCTGAAAGCTTCATATCATTGTACATTTTTCGCTGCTTTTGTGTTTTCGCTGATTTCGCACTCCTCCACTGTAAGAGTGGAGAAAATTGTAAAGAGTGGAGACGCTCTACCGCCTTTCGCCGAAACATGGGACATCCATCATCCGGTGCACATGTCACGCACCAAAGTAAAGTGTACAGTACAAGTGAGACTCAGCACCGTCGTACCACCTCAGTAATAATGACCAATGGGCCGTCAAATCACATAGACCCGGCAGTAAGTTGGACGGACAAAGCAACCATCACTCTTCGTTGAATCCGCTTCTCCCTTCAATGCATGCGCCAGTGAGAGGTCGCGTCCGCTCTGCCCGGGCATGAATGCGGCACCGATTCTCTGGAGCGGTGCTGACCGTTTTGGGCGGGAAGCACGCGCGGGCGATGGAGGGGCCATGGGTGGGCCAGGGTGGTCAAGAGCGGGCGTGGCAGCTGTCCCGACCGGACGCCCGGAAACAAGAGGATGCACCAACTCTCGCGGCTTTGTAGTTACGTAGTACTACACATCATCTCTCTATAGGTCAATGTGTCGCTCTCTCTAACACACACACGTTGTTAAAAGCACACACACACACACACACGCACGCACACAGGTTCATAGAATAGGAATATCATGGGAGTGGGAAGCCACATGAAGTGAGATAAATGGAATACATACAAGAAGAGAAGAGGTACACGCACGTCCGTCGGAGACACAGTCGCTGCCTGGCACTATAGCGTTTAGAACACATAAAAAAAAGAAGCCAATAATATTTATTTTTTGTTGGCATGTATTAGCAGTTTACTACTTCCCGGCTAATCTCATTTTCTTCATTTTACCATATTATACAGTCTTATTTTCACTTCTTTCCACCACATGTTCACATTCCAAGGTGCATTAAATTGATGCATGCAAGGATTAAAAGAAACCAACCAGTGCATGTAACCATTCCTACTCATTTAGTGGTCGTCCATGAATATATTGTAATTAATGCAGATTAAAGTTTGAGTAATTTTGTAATCTACGAGACGGAGTACATTTCTCCACTAATCATCTGCCTTGGTTGATGAGATTTCAAATTTAAGCCCTATAGGGCTGGTCGTAATGGTAGTATCATAGCTAGTATCATGCATGCCAACTAGGCAATTTTGATGAGGTGTCATAGAATTAAATGAAAAAAGAGAGGGTTGAGTATCATATCATGATACCGTATCATAATAAATGCTATGCTACTATGTGTCATGCATGGTAATAAATAAAGTACTACATGATACTAATATATGATACTATGCATTAGGGAGGTGTAGTATCATACATTAGTATCATATGCATGATACTAGTATATGATACTCCCCATTACAACCAGCCTAAACCGGAAAGGAGGGAGTAGTTAAATTTTTTGGTCAAACTTTGACAAAAAATATATGAGGTTGCTTAAAAACCTGGACGGAGGTAGTAGTACGAGATATGGTGGCACACTGACTTAGGCCGAATACAAGTGCCCGCTCATTATTGGAAGAGAGCAAAGTGTACATACAAAGTAATTAAAATTGAATTTCTAAAAAATATTTAAAATTGGAGGATGGTGCAGCCCACCTTTCCGACATTTTGACCGTGTGTGGTTCAGTTGTTGTTCACTTCGGAGGGTCGTGTACCACACATGAACGATAGTAAGTGCGACCGGGAGGCCTGTAGTGTTAATTGCAAGTTGACTCCTTCGAGCGTTAAATTTTCTTCACGTATTAGCATTGCCCTAGTATTTTTCTTCACTACGTTAAATAAAGAGTTCCGTTTCATGCACAATTTAAAATGATTTTTTTGGAGAGAAAAAGAAAAGCACTCCAACTATATACGCTGCAGCCTCGGCGCTTGTTTTCTAGGGTTTGCTCTCTTCACACTCTCTCTCCACTATATATATACACGCTGGAGCCTCAGCGCTTGTAGTTGCTCTCTTCACACTCTCTCACCCTCTCCAGATCTAAACAAGACTACGTTGGCCTCTCTCTCTATCCCCTCACTGCTGGTCAAAAAGCTGGCAGGATCCCGTCCGCCGGGGAAGGGAAGTAGGCTTAACGCTGTCGCCGTCGGCGAGGGAGGGAATCCACTACCGGCGCCACTGTTCTCTTTCACCCAGCGGCGGCGCAGGAGGGCCTCCAACCCCTTCTTCCTCACTATCGTACATAGTGTGGGCAGATCGGCCTCCGGCCGCCCACTGAGCCACACCCCGAGAACCTTAAGGTACAATTTACTTAATCCACATGCATTGCTCTAGCTGCATGTGGATTTTTTTTGCTTCTGCACTCGAATCTAGGTGTTAGATCAAACAGGAAAGTAGTGGGGAAAGTTGTATAGCATGAATCTAGGATGTGGTTCAAAGAGGAAAGGAAGGGGGAAAGTAGTACAGACTGGCTATCCAACAACTACGTTGGTCGAAAAGGGAAAACAATGACAAACGCAGTACCGACATCTATCTGTAATGAACTGATCTTTCTGTGGGTGGGCGACAAGGCTGTAGACTTTGAGCAGGAGTAGATTTGCTGCCCTCACATAGGGAAAGGTGTCTAAAGATAACAAAACTGGGACCAACACAAATATGCTCCTTGGTTGTTTGTTCTTTGTTGCAATAGACTGTGCATCACCCCTTTATACATCGGTAGATGCACATGGTGCTGGTGCGTCCACTGTCCCGTACAACTCTTTAGCTGTTGTTAATGTAATAATGTCGCTGGAAATTTGAAGCAATGCCACAGTGAAAAGAAAATTACATGCTTAACAAATTTTATTGTTAATATAATCTCTCTGTTAATATGAATCAATGCCACCGTTTGAGAAATGCTACTGTCTTGCTTTCTTTCCCATTTAGATAAGTAAGATGCTTCTTTTTGTGGGCTTCTGTGTCATCCACCATTATTGACCAGTAATTGTTTCCTTTGCACCTCTGTTTAAACAGGGTTATCTACTTCACCTCGTTGCTATTGTGACCTTTTGTTGCACTGCACAAAACACTTTTGCTTTAAGAGTGTTTTGTGCAGTTCAACCAAAATGTCACGTCGACAACGTTGCTTGATTGCTTGATCTTAGTGGCAAATTTGTTTCAGATCTTCTTCTTGTGAGTTATTTGAATTCCGTGTCATGAGAGTTCAGTAATGGCCTTCTTCCACATGATTGTGTAGTGTGCTTTCATATGTTGTGCTACTTATATGGTAATGTTGCTTGATTTTAGTGAACCGCACAAAAGGAGACCAGACTTCCAATCTGTATGTGCACCGTAATATCCCATTGAGGTAAGATAATGATATTTCACAACTATTGGCCTATATTTTGCTACTGTCATCAGAAAAGTAATGTTGTCATTTAGTGCTATACTTGTGCTCCCTAATTGACATGCCAAATCTTACATTGAAGGCGAAGCTTGTCCGTTATTGAACCAAGTGATGAAGGGGAAGAACATGCGGAAGAACAAAAATCAACTCCCGGTGCTGTAATGAAGCACTGGAACTATGATGACACACGTAATGATATAGTTTTGCATCTTAATTTATTGCTATGGCTGGAACGAGCAATTGTTTTGCCATTGTGATTTGATGCCACTCATAATGTAATATGTAATTATCTCTACTTGTGCAAACAGGGATCTTGTTTGAAGATAACATATATTTTAGTGGAACTGCACAAGAAGATGTTGGAAACATTAAACTAATCGAGGAGTTTATAGTAAGCATGGCAACCACAGTAGATAATAACGGATGGTTCCAAAGAAGTGATTCATCAGTTCATCTGCTAGCTTTACACAATAAGCCTCCTGACAAAGGTTGGTACCGGCCCACGAATTTCATCCATATGATTGAGCTTTGGCATCTCTATTGGTGTTGTGCTACTATTTAGCTACTGCCATGAGAAAGTGGTAATGTTTCGCATGTTAATCTAAAGCTGCTAATAAATTGATGCACCGGTTTGCCACCGTTATAGCCACTGATAAAATTAAGTAATAATACAGTTCAAGTTGAGTTGTTGTGTTTGGTATCATATCATTTCCTATGAGGATAATGAGGATGCATCTCTTTGTGACTATATATTTCATCACTTACTCCCATTATTAATGTAATGGCTGTTTTAAATATTTCCTTTCCTTTTTTTTGAGCAAACAGGGATGCTAGCATTTAGTTGTTCTCTTGTATTTACACAACAGGATCATCCTCCTCTGAAGAAGAATATGGAGTACTTGAAGTGCCTAGTTCCGATTATGCCAGGATGAAGAAGCCCAGTCTATCTTCTTATCAGAAGGAGCAGTTGAAGGATGGTTACATTACTCCCCACAAGACCAAACTAACTTCAGCTCAGAAGGACTCATAGATTTCCATCTTTTTTGCTGTGATGGGCAAGTACAATGTTGTTTTAGGATTCTTTCTGGTGAGTTCCATTTTTTAAATGTGTGCTCTGCATGGACCATCACTGGTACAGCGAGGTGCTATACAAATGGTTTTTAACTCCTTTTCGCGACGGCATTTGGTACCGTCGCCAAGTGAGTGACTGCGATAGGGGGGTGAGGGAGTCCTGGATTAGGGGGTCCTCGGGTGTCCGGACAGTTCGATATGGGCCGGACTGATGGGCCGTGAAGATAAAGCAGAAGACTATCTCCCGTGTCCGGGTAGGACTCCCATATGCGTGGGTGGCAAATTTGGTGTCCGGATGTGTTATTTCCTTCCTCTGCAAACCAAACTCTGTACAACCCTAGGCCCCTCCGGTGTGCATATAAACCGGGGGGTTTAGTCTGTAGAGGCTATCAGAATAATCATAGGCTACACAGCTAGGGTTTAGCCATTACGATCTCGAGGTAGATCAACTCTTGTAACCCCTATACTCATCGAATGCAATCAAGCAGGACGTAGGGTTTTACCTCCATTAAGAGGGCCCGAACCTGGGTAAACATCGTGTCCCCATTGTCCATTGTTACCATCGATCCTTGGACACACGGCTTGGGACCCCCTACCCGAGATCTGCCGGTTTTGACACCGACAGGGGGTCCTTCCCACACGACCCAAAAACCATCGGGGATAGGGGCTCCATCCTTGCAACTCGTTTGTGCTCGCATTGCCATCGCAGTCGGTATTCTGTGGTGCTATATTTACGATGTGCGTCCCATCACAAACGGTTCACGATTATAGAACGTGTATGATAAGCAGACAATCACACACATTCACTTTTCGCGAACCGTATGCGATAACTAATTAAGAAGATTACCTAATCATCGTACGAGTGTCGGATAGGATTATGAAACATCGGACCATCGTAACATCGTCGTACATGACAACTATCGCACACGCTATTCTGTGGTGCAACGTTTATGATGCGTACCACATCAGAAACAGTTCATGGTTGCAAATCATGTACGATAAGGCAACTATCACAAACGTTTAGTTTGCCCGCACCGTTTGTGATATTGTTTGACATCGCACACCCTTTGCAAACGGCAACTGTGTGCATGCTTGCACACGTTTCCTCTCTGTGAACCGTGTCGGATTATGGTGTATATCACAAACGTTTATGTTTTACCGACCGTGTGCGCCGTAATGACCTGCAGAGCATAATTTCACCGTAATTTAAATGCTGCTATTTCAAATTGTACTGGATTTGAATTTGAAAGTATGTTATAGCTTTATTCATATCCATCAGGTTCAAACAACCAATGCATTATTCGATTCATAGGTACATATGTTCAAGAATTACATAAGCACCAAATAAAGAATGATGAACCATAGTTGTATACTTGTACTATTAAAGACGGTAAAGAAAGATGCGAAATACATTCTGGTTGCTGAACAAGGTGAAGCGGAATGCCCATATTGTGCCCTCCTCCATGCAGAAGGCACGCACGACTCTAGTCCAACCCCTTGTGATGGCCGACCGCCCATCCTTCACCGTCTTCATGAAAACATCTAGATAATCATCGTGTTCTGGTAGAAATACTTTAACCTTTGCATGCCCACCAATCATGTAGTTTGAGAGGTATTCTTGAGTAAACTGCTTTGGGAACCACTGCAAAGGAAAAAGATTCAGACATTGTCATCTAACACAACTCATTATGGGCAGTAAAAAGAAGGCTGCAGAGTTCTTACTTACCATCCCGCAGTTCGCTGTTGTCTTGGATAAAGTGTAAACAAATAGTTTAATTGCCATCTTTAGACCCATTTTACTAACAATCTTTATCAGCTTCCTCACTTGATGCTGGTTCATCGATATCTCGTTGCCCCATACGCAGAAAGGGTCGAAGCGCGGATCTTTACCAATGACATATGTACCTAAAAGCACCAAGTTAATATTAGAAGCTAAACAACAATTGCATAATGATGTAGTACAGCACTCTTTTATAATATCTTATAACATCCAATATACTCACATATTAGATGAATTAACATCTTATATTATGGGTCAGAGCGAGTTTATTGCATTTTTACAAATTATCGGCTGATTAACTACTGTTGTATCCATAGGTTAGAGTTAGTTTGAGCTAGTTTGGGCTCAAATAGCCCTAAAGTATATCCAAATATGAGGGCCAGTTTGAGCTAGTTGCATCTAACCCACCCAAAAAAACTATCCCACCCAAGAGGTGCTAATTGGAGCTAGTTCTCCTAGTGCATTTATTGTCAATCTAACCCTGTCATCCAAACACATCTTTGGCTAGAGTTAGTTCAGGGTTAGTCATGAGCTAGAAACTACCTCTAACCTCTTGCTAAGTTGAGTATCCAAACAGGTTTGTGTTGCTATTGCTGTTGCTGCTCTTCTACGTATATCTAGACATCATCAGAAAATTAAGGTAACACTCTTCCTTGTTGCTATGTAGCCTAGGATTGCATATTTAGACATTAAGTACAGTGCATGTTGCTATGTAGCCTCAGATATATTACATATGGCCCTAGTTAACCTAGCGATAAATGGGTTACAGATATATTCAGTTAAAAGTCTGATTCACCGATTAGTCCCTTATCAACCCCCGACATATATGGTACCAGCTACCGATATCCTGAACAGTGAGTATATATAAGCCATGGGATGAAACTAACCTCGATGGAAAATAGCAGTCGTTCCCAAAATTGTCCTGTGTAAGTACATTGAGAGGCATGTTAAGCACAACAGGCTAAACATCAACCAAATATATCCATGGCAGACAAAATAATCTCCAAAAGATAGCTTCAGTGTGCAGGTTTAAGCACGCTAGTAAAGCAAAACAAGTAGAAAGGTGTGTTAATTGCAACATACCTAACATTTAACAACAAGCAAACATAGTCATTCAAACTGGTATTGTGCCGGTCTAAGTACACTGGTTATTGTTAAATAAAAATGGAAAGGCGTGTTAACTACAAGATGCAGCAATCAAATGTAGTCATTCATAGTGGTATTGTTGAAACTGGTATTGATGAAATTGAACTGCACAGTTCATACTTGCACATATAGAACATCACGTTGTGAATAACTGGAATAAACAAGGCATACTACGAACAACCAAAGATAGAATTTGCACTGGACATATGCTAACTACAAACAACCGAACAATCAAAAAACTTTAAAAGAGGCATATGCTAGCTATAACAGGATTAACAGCAAGCAAATATATGCATTCCTATCGGTATGTTTAAAACTGGATTGATGAAAATGTACTGCACAGTAAATAGTTGCACATATAGAGCATCACATTGTGAACAACTGAAATAAACAAGGCATACTGCAAACAACCAAATATAGCAATTAAAACTGGACATATTCTCACTACACTACAAAAGGGACTCAACAAAACAAATCATGGGTTCCCCCTGTGAAGAGTCACGGCAAAACAAATCATGGGTTTCCTCACTTGTCACAGATGGGCTCGTTCCCGTGGGAAGAGCACGGACCCTGGATGCGCTCCATGTTGTCGCAGATGGCTCCTTCCCCTTGGAAGAGCACGGCTGTAGGGTGCCCTCCCTGATGTCACAGACGGGATCTTTCCCCTTGGAAGAGCATATGGGCTCTTTCCCCTTGGAAGAGCCGGAGAGGGTGCCCTCCTCGTGGTCGCCGTCGATGAGGTCTGACTTGGAAGCTGTGGATCCCAAGCCAGCGTCGCAGAACGTGTCCTTCAGAAATGACAAAAGGGGCTCGATGGCGATGTAGGATGGCAAATTCTTGACAGCTAGCCAGAGGAGATCAGCGGCGGGGCCATGGATGAGATCGACGGCGGTTGAACCCGAGGGGTTGGGGTGGGCCACTTAACCTGTGACATAGCCCGCGTCATGTCGTCGCTATCGACGACGTCGATGTCGTAGTTGGCGTCCGCAATATACCCGCATACTCTAGCCCGCTGATTGAGTGCCTGTGGCCAGTAATGGTCGTCAGCTTCCTCGGCGGCCACCTCGGCGACGTCGGGCGAAGAGACCGCGATACACCTCTTTTGGGCCAGTCGCTCCTCGAACTCCACGGGAAGCGTACCTGGGCTTAGGCTGCGACACTCTGGAGTGGGGGATGGGGACGGGGATCTGTGGGAAAGGGGGCGTTTGGCAGGTGTCATCTAAGAAACTCAGGGCGGCCTGGGTATGGAAATCGGTGGGTAAGCTGCACGGGCAAACCGGCAGATGTTGACAATGGAGGCCTTGCAGCGGCAGTGGCGGCGGTGACCTTGCTAGGGTTTCAAGCGAAGGAGGGGTTGTGGTGGGGTGGGGTGTGTGTGCGCGCGCACGCGCCCGAGGAGGTTTTGGTGTGTGTGTGTGGAGGGGGGGTGTTTGAGGAAATGACGCGGCTACTGAAAATTTTACTACGCGGGAGTCAAACGTGGGAGTGAAATGCCGGGGCTATTCAAAATTTGGATGATGGTGCATCGCACACAGTCCGGAAATAACAACCGTGTGTTATGAAACAGAAAAACCCTCGAGGCGGGCAGATATTTTCGAGGGATGCAGGTGGGAGCGGGAACAACAAACATCACACATGGTCGAAACATAATAACCATGTGTTATCAAAGAGAAAAAACCTGCAGGCGGGTAGATATTTTTGAGAGGGGATGCCTCGTGGAGCCCAATATACTATGCGGATGTGCGTGACAGGGGCACCGGGGTGGCACACGGTTAGTGTGAGTGAACCGTGTCTGTTGCATCATCCGACTTGTCTAATGTTCATAAATTTAGCGAAAATGACGCGGGAAAGGGTCAGAACATGAACACACTTGCATGTGGACCAAATATATGTATGAAAAGGGTGGTTTGATGTTCAAATACCAAATGCAACTTCGATGTGGCACCTATCTCGCAAAGCGCACGGTATTGCTTGCCCCCCCTCGTGTCGGCAGGAGGGGAATCCTAAGCTATGAACGCATGCCCCCCACACGGAGGTTCACCTAGCAAAGTGTGAAGTAGCATTCCCCCCCATCACACACACACGCGTGCACGCGCGCGCACACACACACTTTCAGTCGGCGGGCCGGAGTGGGCATCTCACCAAGATGTATCGTAAAACGGACCAAGAATAATCCACCTTGGTCGTACAACCTCTCTCTTGTTGTTGATCAAAGTGATGGCCGTCCATGCGACCCCAGAGATGGGCTAGCTCGCCAATAATCACGTAAGTAGCTAGTCCCCGAAGACAACCACTACCTGCATGTGGCCCAAACATATGTATGGAGAGGTGTTGATGTTTGAATACACAATGGAACAACTTTGATGTGGAACCGTGCTTTCGAACCAGAAATCCCCACACGAAGCGAGGGTTAGTTGATGATGCATATGTAAGTCACACCACACTTCGAGCCGATGACGGGGATTCATGCATGCGTGCATAGTATGCGTTCAAACTTAATTAGGTCTGAATCTCACCATGACCTATACTACGATAATACGAACCAAAGGAAGAATTCACCATGGTAACCTATCTTGTTGTCGGTCAAAGTGATCATGGATGTCCACTTGGGCCCACGAATATATAGGCTTGTCGCCGATAACCACACGAGGGAGTGTACCGTTTAAAGACAACCACTACATGCATATGTATGGAGGTGATGCGTGCATGCATGTTTGAATACCATTCACAACATTGATGTGGCGCGTGCGTCACAAATCATACAGTCCCCACACAGAGCGAGATTGGTTCATGACGTGTCGTGGTACTAGCCACTTCGACTCGATGGGAGGGATTCATGCGTACACATGCATGTGTGTGCTCAAACTGTATCATGTCATCCCAGAGGATGACCTATATATATATACCATATTACAAACAAAAAATAATCCCCTCCTAAGTCAAATTAACCTCTCTCGTTGTCAGGCAAAGTAGTGATGGACCAAGCGGGCCCACAGATGGAAAGCATCGGTATCGCTGATAACCGTGTGAGTGGGTGCGAGAGGACAACCACCATCATTTTGCATGTGGGCCAAACATATGTTGAATACCCAAAATGCTCAACTTTGATGTGGCACATGCCTCAAAAACCGTAAAGTCCCCACACAGAGCGAGGTTCATGAAGCGTACTACATATGATGGTCCCCTTCCCCCTCTTCGACGCATACTATATGCTCCTACCATAATACAACCCAAAAAGAATCCTCCTTGATGGTGAAATTAATTAACCTCTCCCGATGTAGGTCAAAGTGATGCATGCATCGACGATGATCTCGCGGGCCCAAAGATGGAAGCGCCACACGTGAGTGTCCTAGGATAACCACCGCCTGCATGCATGTGGCCCAAAGAGGTGTTGTGTGATGTTTGAATAGCCAATTCACAACTTTGATGTGGCACGTGCCTCGGAAACCGAAAAGTCCCGACACTGAGTGAGGTGTACTTGTTCACGGACGCGTACGTATAGTATATATGCTAGTCCCCTCCCACCTCTTCAACGCATACTATATACTCCCACCATAACACAAACAAAAAATATTCTACCTTGTTGGTCAAATTAACCTCTCTGCCGGTTGTTGGTCAAAGTGATGGACGACGACCTCGCGGGCCCGCAGAAAGCATCACACGCGAGTGAGTGTCGTGTAGGACAACCACCATCTGCATGTGGCCAAAACATCTATGTATGAAAGGGTTGTGTAATGTTTTAAATAACGAATTCACGACTCTGATGTGCCTGCCTCACAAAACGGCCACACGGTGGCTCACGACTCGTAGTGTACTGCCAGCCACCCCCACCCCCTAGACGCGCACACACACACACACACACACACCACGCATCCACCGCAACTACGATGCATGTTAAATTTTCCCGCGGTGAACATATGTTACCAAAGGAGGGACATTTTAATTTTGAAAAAAAACAAAGATCATTAAGACATTTTAGTACATTGATTGATTTTCTAGGGGTATAATGTGCAAAAATCAAATTTGAGCTACATGCACACGTGACAGTGCACCTAAATGGATTCGAAAAACACATGTGTCTCACTGGGTGCATGTTTACTCCTCGTGCAAGAAATTTCAAACATTGAGAATCTTGATTTTTAAATTCTAGTACATCCAAAAATTATTTGAAATTCATGAAACTTATCGTGTTGTCATATGGACACCAATACAAAGTGGCATTGTACTTTTTTTGTCAAATTTGAGACCAGTTTTGATGTAATCTTTATCTTCTTTCAAACGGGAGATTATTAATAATTGGAAACCAATATCGCAAACGGATTATTTATTCGAACCGTGGGCGTTAGACCAACAATGGATACGTGCCATGCTTTGATTAAGCAATAAAGCGGCAGCATTAATCATCAAAATAGAAAAACAATATATGTGCCGCCACGCGACCTGTGTGCCGTGCGAGCAGGCATGAGTTGACGGGACCCATGCGAGCAGTCCGCCACGCAGGCAGACCGGGAGGCATGCGTGCAGGTGTGTGAATTGATGGTAGGCGTGCTCGCTGTGCAGTGTCATCGGGAGGCGTGCGAGTAGCTGTGTGAAATGACAGTAGGCATGCCAGCAGTCCGGTGTGCAGGCTCACCAGGAGGCGAGCCAGCGGTTTGACCGCCGCCCGCCCCTCTCCCACTACTCCATATTAATGGCGCGCCCGAGCGGCCGCACCTCCCATCCTCGCCACACACACAATCCTCTCTCTCCGCTTGCATCCTCGATGCCACTCTCAGTCCTCAAAGCCGTCAGTGTATGAGCATGCCGCCGAAGCGCACCATCGGAGGGAGTGGCGACGCCAGGGCTGCTGAAGCACCGGAGCACGGCGTGGAGATGGAGACACAGGTTGCCATCACCGCCGGCGAGGTATCGCTGCACCCTGACGTCGTCGATGGCGTTGTCACTACAAAAAAAATACACATCCGTGATGATACAAGTTTGTCACAGTAGGTCACGTTTTCTGTCATGCATGTACATCCATGACGATTTTATGACCGAATGAAGATAGTCATACCTGTATTGTCGTAGAAGTGTTCCATGAGAATACCAAAATTATCATCATGGAAGTGTCCACTTCCATGACGATAAATCGCGCGTCATGGAAATGCTTTCGTCAAGGGTAACTCACACGTGGCATCCACCATAACGGGTCACCGTTAAGCTATCGGGTTCCGGTTTGGATCCGATAACCCATTAACGGCCCCGACCAATGGGGATTTTCCATGTGTAAAATTCTCATTCGCCGGAGTATCCATGTGTCAGCTCGGCCAGATGTCATCCAGCGAATGGACGGGACGCGCCTATGATACGTTGACACGTGGCTCGGCCCAACAGTGGCCCATTCGAGTCAAAAGGCTGGCCCGTTTGACTTAGTCAAAAGGTAGCGGCCAGGCCCATGGAAGGCCTGTTAACGGCCTGCTCGCATATAGCCCATTTACAGCCCGCTAACTCACGGCCCGTTATAGCCTATCCGAATTAGGCCCTGATGACCCACAAGTATATGGGATCAATTGTAGCCTTTTCGATAAGTAAGAGTGTCGAACCCAACGAGGAGCAGAAGGAAATGACAAGCGGTTTTCAGCAAGGTAATGTCTGCAAGTACTGAAATTGTAAGTACCAAAGTAGTTTGATAGCCAGATAATTTGTAACGAGCAAGTGACAATAGTAGTAACAAAAGTGCAGCAAGGTAGCCCAATCCTTTTGAGGCACAGGACAGGCCAAAATAGTCTCTTATAATAAGCAAAGCGTTCTTGAGGGTACACGGGAATTTCATCTAGTCACTTTCATCATGTTGGTTCGATTCGTGTTCGCTACTTTGATAATTTGGTATGTGGGTGGACCGGTGCTTAGGTGTTGTTCTTACTTGAACAAACCTCCTACTTATGATTAACCCCCTCGCAAGCATCCGCAACTACGAGAAAAGTATTAAGAATAAATTCTAACCATAGCATTAAACTTTTGGATCCAATCGGTCCCTTACGGAATAGCGCATAAACTAGGGTTTAAGCTTCTGTCACTCTCGCAACCCATCATCTAATAACTACTCCACAATGCATTCCCTTAGGCCCAAATATGGTGAAGTGTCATGTAGTCGACGTTCACATGACACCACTAAGGGAATCACAACACACATACTATCAAAATATCAAACACATATCAAGTTCACATGATTACTTGCAACATGATTTCTCCCGTGACCTCAAGAACAAAAGTAACTACTCACAAATGATAATCATGCTCAAGATCAGAGGGGTATTAAATAGCATATTGGATCTAAACATATAATCTTCCACCAAATAAACCATATAGTAATCAACTACAAGATGTAATCAACACTACTAGTCACCCACAAGCACCAATCTATAGTTCTAGTACAAAGATTGAACACAAGAGATGAACTAGGGTTTGAGAGGAGATGGTGCTATTGAAGATGTTGATGGAGATTACCCTCCCCAAGATGGGAGAGTTGTTGGTGATGATGATGACGATGATTTCCCCCTCCGGGAAGGAAGTTCCCCCGGCGAAATCGCTCCGCTGGAGGGCAAAAGTGCTCCTGCCCAAGTTTCGCCTCGAGACGGCGACACTCTGTCCTGAAAGTCCTCTCCTGAATTTTTCTAGGTCAAAATGACTTATATACCAGAAGATGGGCACCGGAGGTGGGCCGAGGGGAGCACAACCCTCCAGGGCGCACCTGGGCTCCCTGGAGCGCCCAGGTGGGCCCCCTCTGGTACTTATTGGCTCCAATATTTCTCATTTATTCCATAAAAAATCCCCGTAAAGTTTTAGCTCCTTTGGAGTTGTGCGGAATAGGTAGCCTGATGTAGCTTTTTCAGGTCCAGATTTCTAGCTGCCGGAATTCTCCCTCTTTGTGTGTACCTTGCATATTATGAGAGAAAAGGCATTAGAATTACTCCAAAAAGCACTATTATGCATAAAAACATCATAAATAACAGTAGAAAAACATGATGCAAAATGGACATATCAACTCCCCCAAGCTTAGACCTCTCTTGTCCTGAAGCGAAAACCAAAATCGAAAAACATGTCCACATGCTTAGAGAGAGAGGTGTCGATAAAAACAAAATACGGAATAGAAGCATCATGTAATTTTATTATAACAGCAACAAACTTTAACATAAAACTTTTATCACAGAACTTTTATCATAGACTTCTCATGAATAAGTAACAATTCATCACACAATCGAAGTATAAAGCATAAACTCTATTAGAAACCAACAAACTATGTTTTCTGTCAACTTTGCAACTACAATTCATCATATTTTCAGGAAGGGTCACGTATCGGAGCCTTTAGGCAAGTCCACATACTCAACCATCATATAGTCTTCTATGATTGCTAACACTCACCGCATACACATGAGCAAAACGTTTCAACCGGACACATAGAAAGATAGGGGCTTATAGTTTCGCCTCCCAACGTATTCACCTCAAGGGTGATGTCAACAATAATAACTCATGCTGCCCATATTCAACTGGACATATGTGCCTAGATCTTTTCTCACCACATGATGCTTGCCAAAGGAGAAAAATAAAAGGAAAAGAGAGAAGAACTTTGACTCTTGCATAAAAGTAAAAGATAGGCCCTTCGCAGAGGGAAGCAGAGGTTGCCATGCGCTTATTTGTTTGTATGCTCAACCCCTTAATGCAAAAGAATGTCACGTTATATTGCCCCTTGTGATGGCAACCTTTATTATGCAGTCTGTCGCTTTTATTCTTCACCATCACAAGTTCCTACAATGCTCAATTTTCTCTTACACTAAATGATCTCACACTTTTAGAAGCAATTTGTATTGCCTTATTGCACCGATGACAACTTACTTGAAGGATCTTACTCAATCCATAGGTAGATATGGTGGACTCTCGAAAATAAGATTTGGGTTTAAGGGTTTTTTGGATGCACAAGTAGTATCTCTACTTAGTGCGGAATTTTTGGCTAGCAAAGATGGGGGGCAAGCACCACATGTTGAAGGATCTATGACAATATAACTTCTATGTGAATATGAACAAACATAAATCATTAAGTTATCTTCCTTGTCCAACATCCACAATTTTGGCATATAATATTTTGATGGGGGCTCACAATCACAAAAGATTTCCATGATAGTGTATTTATATGTGAATCTTCTCTTCCCTTATTAGTTCTTTCATGAGTTGCATCATTGACTAATGCTATGTTTGTCAATCTCTAATAAAATTTTCTACTTATACTTTTCCTTATGTGGTGTTATCACCTACCATAGGATTAGCATATGATCTTTTCATTTATTTCCTTTCTCTTTATTGAAACATGAAAGTAAAGAAAGCAAAAACTCAAACTAAACTTTATTATATATCTCGCACACGATTACAAGGATGGATTACTAAGCAAGCTCTCAAAAAGAAAGGATCGAACTAAACTTTTATTCATCTAAAGCAAAAGATAACCATGGATCGAACTAAGAAAAGTAAAGGCAAAAGATAGTGGGGGTGATACGATACCGGTGCACCTCACCCAAGCTTGGCGGAAGCCAAGGGGAGTGCCCATACTCGATAATCAATTTTCTTTTGGTGATGAAGAAGGAGGTGGTGGTGGTGATGAAGTAGAAGCGATCTTGTCCTCGGGTTTCCATGGCAGGGGCTCACCATTATAAGAGGAGGAGTGAGTCTCACGGGTCCTGCAACTGGCAGCCAAACTCATACCTTTAAACCTTGCCTCATATTCAAAGACTTGGTTTTGGAGGTCGTAGATCAGGCTCTGGAGGAAGTTGATTTGCTCGTTGAAGGAGAAGACGATGTCCTTCATGGACTTGCCCTCCACCTTGAGATCACGGGTGTAGTCCGCGATCATGAGTTGATTGGCATTGAGTCCACGTTCCATCATCCCCTTGCACCGGAAAGCGTCCTGCTCCACAGCTTCAAGCCTAGCCTCCACGAATCCAGTCCCCTTGGGGCCTTGCACATCGCGGATGTGGAGCACCCCCTCACGCATCTGGATAGCTTGAGGGTGCTGCATCACCTCCCGCAGATATGGGTTGATGATGTTCTCGAAGAACTTGTCCTTGGAGGAGCTTGAAGCGGCCATGGTGGATTAGATCTGTCAGAAAACAGCAAGGAAAAGAAAACAGGAGATTTCTCCGCGATACGGAGGTCAATAGGTTCGGGGGGTATATAAAGATTTTTTTTATCTTGGGAACAAGCAAACGGAAGAAAAACGGAGTCCAGAAGGTACCCGAGGTGGGCACAACCCACCTGGGCGTGCCTGGCTTGCCAGGCGCGCCCTCGTGTCTTGTGCCCACCAGGTGTGCCTTCCTGGTTGCTTCTTATTTTCCTAATTTTCTAAATATTCCAAAACTGACAAAAAATATTTTTGCGGATTTTTCGGAGTCTGTTTACTTACCGTATCATGTACCTCCTCTTTTTTCACGATTCTGGACTGTTTTGGAAGGACTCTTTTATGTGTTATTCTGGTGTCATAGTTTGGATAATATTACTTTCAACATTAATGGGCGTACCTAAGATATAATGTTTTATTCGTTGCCCATTAACAACCTTCGGGTTAGTACCTTCGGCATTATTTATTTTGATAGCTCCAGACCGATAAACCTCCTCGATAACATAGGGTCCTTCCCATTTAGAGAGGAGTTTTCATAGGTAAAATATGTCATTTTGGAGCTAAGTAAGGTTATTATGTCATTTTCGAGGAAAATAAGCTAAGTATAGGTCATTTTATAGCTATCCTAGGTAAAATATGTCATTTTGGAGCTAAGTAAGGTTATTATGTCATTTTCGAGGAAAATAAGCTAAGTATTGGTCATTTTGGAGCTATGTAGGTCATTTCTTAAGCTAAGTATGCATTTGTTAAGCAAAACACTTGGGAAAACTTACGATCATCACGGAGGTGAAGGACCGGTCGGGTTTGCGCCAGTGCGAGACGGAGAAGGACCGGTCGGGGTTGCGCCAGTGCAAGACGGAGAAGGATTGGTCGATGCTTGTCGGGAGGCATGCTGCACCAAAGATCATTTGCAATGTCTCGTTAGCATGATGCAACTCATATGTGAATACTAGTAACTAATGACCATTCAAATGAAACTCACCGTGGGCGCTATACCAATCTGGCGCATCAGCGGAGGGGTCTGACCGTTATCCTGGCACACGGTCTGCACATTTTGTTTTCACGAGTCTGTCATATTAGTTAGTAATGAAACGAACATTACGTGCATGATTTGGCTAATATGCAGGAGAAACTTACCACGAGGAGCTCGTATAGGGCCCGGTGAGACGCATCGTTCCGGTTCCTCTCCGCCTCCAACAGACTAGCCGTCCTCTCCTCCATGTCCCTCTCCCTCTCCGCCGCCTGCCTGTTTGCCTCCGCCAGAAGCTCCTGGGCCCTAGCCTCGATGGCGAGCTCCATTGGCCGTGGACGAGGCCTTATCTCAGTATCGGAGCTCGTCTGGCACTTCTTGATCTCCGGGAGAGTTCTAGGACAACGTATGAGTCCATCCCCAATGGCTACCGAGCCATGGTACCTCCCACCACCAGATAGCATCACGATCTCTGGATCAAAAGGTCTCTGGCTCGGGTTGAAGTCCTCCCCTTTCCTTGTCTTCCCAACGCCTCTGTACCTCACGAGCTTGTTGTGGGAGGAGATGTTCGTGAAGCTCTCTGGATGATCGAGGTCATCCTCAGAGAATGCCTTGGCCTTCTTGTACGGGGCAGTATGGGCCATGGCATAGAAGTCAAACAGCGGTGGCACATCCTTCTTGTTGTGTCGCGCCTAAAAGAGAGGAATAAAATATTAGTTAAGGGCTCAAGCTAGCATGAAGAATGAAATTGCATGAATCATGAAGCAAACCACATACCCAGTGGTCCCTGTACTCAAAAAGGTTGGAGCTCCCTTGATGGTGTGGCACACCTTGCATTTGGGCACGCTTATCCCTAGCCTTGTTGTGGACGGCTAGCCATTGGGGAGAGCACCACTCATCCACCAACGCCTCCCAACAGTCCATCCTATCCGCACACCATCTCGGGGGCACCTAAGTTAGACAAAGAGAAATTTCAGCGCTACGCCTACGAATCAAATCAAGGAAACTAAGTACAAGGCCTTAAGAATAGGTAATTACCTTCATGTACTTCTCCTTACTCAGATACTTGGCGCAACACTTCTTCATGGCCCTCTTAATGTTAGTCGAGGCGTAGTAGTCTCGAACAGCCTGCACCCGAGCCTCGTGCCGTAAGTTCTGAAGTAGGCGCTTGCACTCAGCTTCGAGAACCATAGCCGCGTCCGCCTCGTGTTCCTCAAGACACCTGTAGAAGGTATGCAATCAAACAAGACAACACTGATTAGTACAATCACTAGGTACTGTTGATTTTAAATTCTGTAAAGGAGAAATTACCCAAAACCGCCGGATCACAATGTCGGCCACCGTCTCGCACAAGACACCGCCGACCCTCTCCTCCGGCGGGGCCGGGGCAGCCACGTACAGCTCCCAGCTCAGTGCTAGCTGTGGAACCTCACCCTCACCGGGCAACGTGACCCACCCCGGGAAGTGGTGCCGGCAAAGCACACCAAGGACCTGGTTGGGCCTGCGGACACCAGGGGCGTGTTTCCAACCCCTGCAGTATGACAAGGCCAACACATTAGATATTAATTTGAAGAAACATGAAGGCAAAAGGTTAAAAATAGTAAATGCACTTACTTCTCCCCGTTAGGCTCAATCAACCACCTCTGATCGCGGGTCGGCGGCACGGGCGAGAGCTTTGTACCACCACGCTGGTAGACCTTCTTGCCCCCCTCAACCAGCTTGCCCTCGCTAGAGCTATCCTCAGAAAAGTTGTCCTCGCCACCATCAGCATGGCCACTAGCCTCCGGAGTCACGTGGGACGAAGACTCTGGTACCGGAGTCTCCTGGGACGAAGACTCTGTGAGCCGAGTCTCGTGGGATGAAGGCTCGGCGACCCGAGGCTCGTCGGCCCGAGGCTCGTGGATCGGAGTCCGAGACAGGTCCAAGTCAGACGGGTCCACCTGAGATGGAGCACTCCTGTGGTCGGGAGAATCAGCTGGGGGTGGCGGCGAGGAAGGCGCAGCAGCCTTCCTACCTCTCCCGCCGCCACGTCCACCTCTAGCACCCCTCTTCGTCTTCCCTCGACCTCTCCCGGCCAAAGGAGAAGCGCCCGCCGGTGTCTGCATACTGTCTATCAATGCTCTCCGGAGGTGCTGGGGTGGAATAATAGCACCCCTCCCAGCACGCGCCGATGAAGGAGGCTCGGAGGGCTCTGGACCCACGCCCACCATCTGTCAACACCTGCAATGACAAAGAGTAAACGAAATTAGTACAACATAAACATAATAAAAAATTTAAGTGTGTATCATCATCATGAACATAATAAAAAATTGAATACCTAATAACATGAACTAATTAATAATATATATATATGTACATAATAATAATTGAATACCTGACATTACTAATATTACTCTTCCTCGTCTATATATGCTCCGGGATCAATAAATCGAAAAATATATGACTAACTCATAATTCACAAATATATGACCCCGTCGGCCTCTGGAAGGCCGAAGAGCACCTTTTTCGGGAGGTGTCGGGGGTCGGGGTGTCGGGGGTGTCGTGTCGGGGTTGGGGTGCTGTGTCGGGGTCGGGGGTGCCGTGTCGGGGTGTCGGGTGTCGTGTCGGGGGTCAGGGTGTCGGTGGTGTCGTGTCGGGGTCGGGGTGCTGTGTCGAGGTCGGGGGTGCTGTTTTTGGGTCGGGGTGCTGTGTCGGGGTCGCGGTGTCGGGGTGTCGTGTCGGGGTCGGGGTGTCGGGGTGTCGTGTCGGGTTCGGGGTGTCGGGGTCAGGGGGTCGGGGTGTCGGTGTCGGGATGGCAAATCCTCGACCCCTCGACCCCTCGGCGACTCTCGACCCCTCGACCCCTTTTCCCCTCGACCCTCGACACCTCGATCCTCGACCCCTAGACCCTCGACTCCTTTTCCCCTTGATCCTCGATCCCTCGACCACTCGGCGACCCTCTTTTCCCTCGGCGGCCCTCGACCATCGGCGACCCTCTTTTTCTACTTTTCCTACTTCTTTTTTTCATCTTCTACTTCTACTTCTTTTTTTTCATCTTCTTCTTTCTTCTTCTTCTTCTTCTTCTACTACTTCTTCTACTTATTGTTCTTTTTTTTTCATCTTCTTCTTCTTCCTCTTCCTCTTCTTCTTCCTCTTCTTCTTTTACTTCTTTTTTTTCATCTTTCTTGTTTATTCTTAAAAAACAGAAAAAAACCTAAACTAAACTAAACTAAACTAACGTAAACTAAACTAAACAAACCTAAACTAAATCTAAAAAAATAGAGAAACTCACCACGGGGAGGGGGCGCGGGTTGAGGAGGCAGGCCACGGGGAGGGCCGCGGGTTGAGGAGCCCGAGGGGAAGGGCGGCCGGCCATGGTGCGGCTCCGGCGGTGGGGCGCGGCGCGGCTCAGGCGTTGGGGCGGGGCAGGGCGGCCGCCGCGGCCTGCGTCCGCTGGGCAGGGCGGGCAGGCGGCCGGTGACGGGGCGGGCTCCGGGGGGCGGGGCTGGCGCGTTGCGGTGGTGGCTCGGGCAAGGGGGCGGCGTGGGGCGGCGGAGGCTCGGGCACGGGGGCGGCTTGGGTGAGATGAGGGGAGAGAGAGGGGAGACAGAGAGGGGTGGGGCGTGGGGCGCTGACCATTTTTTAGTTAGGTCAAATCTCTTTGCCGTTTGCTAGCAGACGACAAAGAGCCTAGGTAGTGGGGTGGGCCCAGGGGGAACGGTCGTTAGGTTGTCCACTTTCTTTGCCGTCTGCTAGCAGATGGCAAAGAAAGTGGCCGTTAGGTGGTTCTCGTTAGTGGGCCACCCTCCCTCTTTGCCGTCTGCTAGCAGACGGCAAAGTTTCTATGCCATCTGCTAGCAGACGACAAACATGATCTTTGCCGTCAGCTCTTTCTTTGCCGTCAGTTTTCTGTAAGCTGATGGCAAAGACCTTCTTTGCCGTCAGCTAGCAGACGGCAAAGATCCTGATTCTAGTTGTGAATTCTTCCGGGACCTATTGACAGTCTTTTGCAAAATTAATTTTATTTCTCTATTGCTAAGTTCAACTTGACCACTAGACTGAGGATGATAGGGTGATGCAATTCTATGGTTAACATCATACTTGGCAAGCAGTTTACGGAAAGCACCATGAATAAAGTGTGAACCACCATCAGTCATTAAATATCTAGGGACTCCAAACCTTGGGAAAATAACTTCCTTAAGCATTTTAATAGAGGTGTTGTGATCAGCACTACTGGTTGGAATAGCTTCTACCCACTTAGTAACATAATCAATAGCAACCAAAATATGAGTATACCCATTAGAGGAAGGAAAAGGTCCCATGAAATCAAATCCCCAAACATCAAATGGTTCAACAGCAAGAGAATAATTCATAGGCATTTCTTGACGATTACCGATATTACCTATTCTTTGACATTCATCACAAGATAAGACGAACTTACGAGCATCCTTGAAGAGAGTAGGCCAATAAAAACCAGATTGCAATACCTTATGAGCAGTTCTGTCTCCCGCATGATGTCCTCCATAAGCTTCAGAGTGACATTTCCGTAGGATTTGTCCCTGTTCATGCTCAGGTACACAACATCTAATAATACCATCTACTCCTTCTTTATAAAGATGTGGGTCTTCCCAAAAGTAATGTCTTAAATCATAGAAGATTTTTTTTTCTTTTGTTGGTATGTAAAGCTAGGTGGTAAATATTTAGCAACAATGTAATCAGCATAATCAGCATACCAAGGAGTGTTATTAGAAACATTTATTGCAGCTAACTGCTCATCAGGAAAGCTATCATCAATAGGTAGTGGGTCATCAAGGACATTTTCAAGCCTAGACAAGTTATCAGCTACGGGATTCTCTGCTCCTTTTCTATCAGTAATATGCAAATCAAATTCTTGTAGTAAGAGAACCCACCTAATGAGCCTAGGTTTAGCATCTTTCTTTTCCATAAGATATTTTATAGCAGCATGATCGGTGTGAACAGTCACTTTAGAATCAACAATGTAGGATCTAAATTTATCACAAGCAAACACAACTGCTAAGAATTCTTTTTCAGCAGTAGCATAATTTCCTTGGGCACTGTCTAGAGTTTTACTAGCATAATGGATAACATTTAGTTTCTTATCAACTCTTTGTCCTAGAATAGCACCAACAGCATAATCACTAGCATCACACATAATTTCAAAAGGCAAGTTCCAATCAGATGGTTGAACAATAGGTGCAGTAATTAAGGCTTTCTTGAGTGTTTTGAAGGCTTCTAAACAAACATCATAAAAACGAAAGGAGTGTCCTTTTGCAAAAGATTTGTAAGAGGCCTAGAAATTTTAGAAAAGTCTTTGATAAATCTCCTATAGAAACCAGCATGACCAAGGAAACTACGAATACCTTTGATATCTTGAGGACATGGCATTTTCTCAATTGCATCAACCTTAGGTTTGTCCACCTCAATACCTCTTTCAGAAATTTTATGGCCCAAAACAATACCTTCATTAACCATAAAGTGGCACTTCTCCCAATTCAAGACAAGATTTGTTTGCTCACATCTCTGGAAAACTCGATCAAGATTGCTTAAACAATCATCAAAAGACTTCCCATAAACAGAAAAGTCATCCATGAAAACCTCAACAATCTTTTCACAAAAGGCAGAGAATATAGCATTCATACATCTTTGAAAGGTAGCAGGTGCATTGCATAAACCAAAAGGCATGCGTCTATAAGCATAAGTTCCAAAGGGACAAGTGAAAGTGGTCTTTTCTTGATCAGGTTGAGAAACAGGTATTTGTGAAAAACCAGAATATCCATTAAGGAAACAAAAATGTGTGTGCTTTGACAATCTTTCTAGCATTTGATCAATAAAAGGTAAAGGGTAATGATCTTTTCTAGTTGCTTTGTTTAATTTTCTAAAATCAATTACCATTCTATAGCCTGTAACAATTCTTTGTGGGATGAGTTCATTTTTATCATTAGGAACAATAGTAATTCCTCCCTTCTTAGGGACACAATGAACTGGACTTACCCACCTACTATCAGCTATAGGATAGATTATACCTGCTTCCAGAAGTTTTAATATTTCCGTTCTTACCACTTCTTTCATCTTCGGATTTAACCGACGTTGGTGATCAACAACGGGTTTAGCATCAGGTTCCATATTAATTTTGTGCTGACATAGAGTGGGACTAATTCCCTTAAGATCATCAAGAGTATATCCAATAGCAGCTCGGTGCTTCCTTAAAACTTTCAATAGTCTTTCTTCTTCATGTTCTGAAAGGTTAGCACTAATAATAACAGGATATTTCTTTTTCTCATCAAGATAAGCATATTTCAAAGTGTGTGGCAATTGTTTTAATTCAAACACAGGATCAACTTTAGGTGGAGGAGGACCTCCTAGAGTTTCAATAGGCAAATTGTGTTTAAGCAGAGGACGTTGTTCAAAGAAAATCTCATCTATTTCATTTCTTTCATGCATATGTAAATCATTTTCATGGTCCAGCAGATATTGTTCTAAAGGATCAGTAGGAGGCACAGCAATAGAAGAAAGACCAATTATTTCATCCTTACTAGGCAATTCTTTTTTATGAGGTTTTCTACTAAACTTGGAAAAGTTAAACTCATGAGACTCATCACCAAAACTGACACCGAGAGTTTGTTTCTTACAATCTATTTTAGCATTAATGGTGTTCAAGAAAGGTCTACCAAAGATAATGGGACAAAAATCATCTTGTGGGGAACCAAGAACAAGAAAATCAGTAGGGTATTTTATTTTCCCACACAAGACTTCAACATCTCTAACAATCCCAATTGGTGATATGGTGTCTCTATTAGCAAGTTTAATAGTAACATCTATGTCTTCTATCTCAACGGGTGCTATGTCATTCATAATTTCTTGATATAAGATAAAGGGAATAGCACTCACGCTAGCACCTATGTTGCATAAACCATGATAACAGCGATCTCCTATTTCAACTAAGACAACGGGCATGCCAACAACGGGTCTACGAATATCTGACTTATCAGGTTTGACAATTCTAGTAGCTTCATTACAGAAGTAAATAACATGCCCATCTATATTTTCTTCCAGGAGATCCTTAACCATAGCAACACTAGGTTCTACTTTGATTTGTTCATCAGGTTTAGGTGTTCTAATATAACTTTTGTTGACCACAGTTGAAACTTTAGCATGTTCCTTTATCCTAACAGGGAAAGGTGGTTTCTCAATATAAGCAGTAGGAACAAATGGATCAACATTATAAATAATAGTTTCCTCTTTAGCTGGTACCTGTTCTTTAATTTCCTTTTTAATAGGTGGGTGATATTTAAACCACTTCTCCTTGGGGAGATCAACATGAGTAGCAAATGATTCACAAAAGGAGGCTACTATCTCAGAGTCAAGTCTGTATTTAGTGCTAAACTTTTGAAAAGCATCGGTATTCATAAAAGATTTAACACAATCATACTTAAGCTTAATACCAGACCCTTTACCTTCGTCGAGTTCCCAATCTTTAGAGTTGCTTTTAATTCTTTCCAAAATATCCCACCGGAATTCAATGGTCTTCTTCATAAAGGAACCAGTACAAGAAGTATCAAGCATGGATTGATCATCACGAGAAAGCCGAGCATAAAAATTCTGAATAATAATTTCTCTTGAGAGCTCATGATTGGGGCATGAATATAAAATTGACTTAAGCCTCCCCCAAGCTAGAGCGATACTTTATCCTTCACGAGGCCAAAAATTATATATGTAATTCCGGTCACGATGAACTAGATGCATAGGATAATTTTTTTGGTGAAACTTCAATTTCAATCGATTCCAATCCCAAGATCCAATATCATCGCATAGCCTATAACATGCCAATGCCTTTCCCTTCAAAGATAAAGGGAAAACATTCTTCTTAACTTCATCCCCGGGTAAACCTGCAAGCTTAAACAATCCACAAATTTCCTCCACATATATCAAGTGCATATCAGGATGTTCGGTTCCATCTCCTGCATAAGGATTAGCTAGCAGTTGTTCTATCATACCCGAAGGAATTTCATATTCAATATTTTCAGTAGGTGCAGTAGGTTGAGGGGTAACTAATTGTGGTTCCGGTCGAGGTGAAGATACCCCAAACAAACCCCTCAAAGGATTGTTTTCCATAGTAACAAGTGACAATAAATTTCAGAACGTAGTAATAATTTTTCCTTACCAAAAGCGCTTCACTCCCCGACAACGGCGCCAGAAAATAGCCTTGAGGACCCACAAGTATATGGGATCAATTGTAGCCTTTTCGATAAGTAAGAGTGTCAAATCGAACGAGGAGCAGAAGGAAATGACAAGCGGTTTTCAGCAAGGTAATGTCTGCAAGTACTGAAATTGTAAGTACCAAAGTAGTTTGATAGCCAGATAATTTGTAACGAGCAAGTGACAATAGTAGTAACAAAAGTGCAGCAAGGTAGCCCAATCCTTTTGAGGCAAAGGACAGGCCAAAATGGTCTCTTATAATAAGCAAAGCGTTCTTGAGGGTACACGGGAATTTCATCTAGTCACTTTCATCATGTTGGTTCGATTCGTGTTCGCTACTTTGATAATTTGGTATGTGGGTGGACCGGTGCTTAGGTGCTGTTCTTACTTGAACAAACCTCCTACTTATGATTAACCCCCTCACAAGCATCCGCAACTACGAGAAAAGTATTAAGAATAAATTCTAACCATAGCATTAAACTTTTGGATCCAATCGGTCCCTTACGGAATAGCGCATAAACTAGGGTTTAAGCTTCTGTCACTCTCGCAACCCATCATCTAATAACTACTCCACAATGCATTCCCTTAGGCCCAAATATGGTGAAGTGTCATGTAGTCGACGTTCACATGACACCACTAAGGGAATCACAACACACATACTATCAAAATATCGAACACATATCAAGTTCACATGATTACTTGCAACATGATTTCTCCCGTGACCTCAAGAACAAAAGTAACTACTCACAAATGATAATCATGCTCAAGATCAGAGGGGTATTAAATAGCATATTGGATCTGAACATATAATCTTCCACCAAATAAACCATATAGTAATCAACTACAAGATGTAATCAACACTACTAGTCACCCACAAGCACCGATCTATAGTTCCGGTACAAAGATTGAACACAAGAGATGAACTAGGGTTTGAGAGGAGATGGTTCTGTTGAAGATGTTGATGGAGATTACCCTCCCCAACATGGGAGAGTTGTTGGTGATGATGATGACGTTGATTCCCCCCTCCAGGAGGGAAGTTCCCCCGGCGGAATCGCTCCGCCGGAGGGCAAAAGTGCTCCTGCCCAAGTTCGCCTCGAGACGGCGGCGCTCCATCCCAAAAGTCCTCTCCTGATTTTTTCTAGGTCAAAATGACTTATATACCAGAATTTGGGCACCGGAGGTGGGCCGAGGGGAGCACAACCCACCAGGGCGCGCTTGGGCTCCCTGGCGCGCCCAGGTGGGTTGTTCTCCCGTCGGCCGCCCCCTCTGGTACTTATTGGCTCCAATATTTCTCATTTATTCCATAAAAAATCCCCGTAAAGTTTCAGCTCATTTGGAGTTGTGCAGAATAGGTAGCCTGACGTAGCTTTTTCAGGTCCAGATTTCCAACTGCCAGAATTCTCCCTCTTTGTGTGTACCTTGCATATTATGAGAGAAAAGGCATTAGAATTACTCCAAAAAGCACTATTATGCATAAAAACATCATAAATAACAGTAGGAAAACATGATGCAAAATGGACGTATCAGGCCCAGTAGCGCCATATGGGCCATCCAATATGATTCCAGCCCGTTGTAACTTCCGGCCCATGTATGGCTCATGACGTCTTTCGGCCCATATGAGGCCCTTTGTAAATCTTGGCCCATAAACGGGCCGTAGTGAAACTGGCCCATAATGAACAGTGTATCGCTTTATACCCATTAACGGCCAATTATTTCATTGGGCCATTCCGGCCCGTGTTATCTTTTGGCCTTCTAAGGGCCCATTTATTTTTGGGCTCATTTTCGGCATTCGATTACTTACGATCCGTTACTGGCATGTTCCGCTTGTGGGCCATATTCAGCCCGTGGTTAAAGTCAGCCCGTCTGTGGTCCTTTAATCCGTTGGGCCGTTTTCATAGCGTCATCAAATATGGCCCATTAACGATCCGTTATGCCTGCCGATAGAATTAAGCCCGTTGTACACATGGGCCTATTAATTTCCCATTATGGTCGGCCCATAAACAGACGATTCCCATTATAGCCCATTTACGGCCCATATTGCGGTCCATTAATTGTCCATGAAAGTACGGCTCATGTTTGGCAAATCCATCATACGGCCCGCAGCAGCCCCATTGAATCTACGGCCCGTAGAAGGCCCATGGATCATACGGACCTTAGGAGGCCCACTACAGCAGGCAGCAGGACCCACGGTCCGCATGTTGCCCATGGTTATTGTGGCCTAGTTCTAAATAAAAAGGTTACTGCGGAAAAAGAACTGCAGCAACTACAAGCAAAAAAATAAACAAGACAATAAGGAAATAAATAAGCAAGTAACTTATGCTAGGCTATTACGGCTATTAAAAATATTACATCCACTGGGCATCAAAGTTCGCCACCAGTGCAAATATAGTGAACAAAGCAGCGTATTACATACACTAGTTGTCTAAATTGGCTACCAGTGGAAATAAACACGGCAGCAAAACAAGTCCAGAACTGAAACCACTTCAGAAGAGCTCAACAAATGATATCCTGGATACCCACCATGCTGGCAAGAAGCTTAGCAAGCTTATTAGTTTTCTCTTGTTTGGCGCTAAAATCGTCCAACGCTTGCTGTTGCACCAGAAAGTATGCTTCTGAATTCTGCAGGGATTTCCTCAGTCCTTCGGCTTCTTGCCACAGCACAACTGACTGATGCCTTTCAGCTTGTAGCTGAGACTACAAAAGCCGAAGTGATTCAGGCAGCGAGTTCAAAGAGCTTCTGCCAGCGGTAGTGGCCAGTAACTCGAACACTACATCAACGCAGGACTTTGGCGTTGTCTCACTGTCTACAAGATAGTTTTTATCACCTTTCTTGGAGAACAACAGGGTTGTCCCACTATCTTGAACCTTATCTGCATTACTTTCTCTACCATTGCATAATGGGGTGCTCTTCTCCAATATTCTGTTCGCATTCTACAAGAGAAACAAGCAGACACATCACAGGTTTAGCATGCAGTATATGAAACTCATTTTGGTAAACGGGTTCAGTAGTAAGGTGGACAGGATAATAGCATGAAACAAACATATATATATATATATATATGTACTATGGTCACTGTATTATCTATATCATCCTAGTTTATGTTGCCAAATGAAGATAGAGACACAATTCAAATCATATCTATTTAAGACAAAGCAGCATAGACAGAATATAAGTGTGGGAAACTACACAACACTTGTAATGTGCATGACATGAGAACATAACTGTTTATACAACTGAAACTGAAATCAACATAGAGCAAGAAGTTAGAACAGCAATCCAGTTAAAGAAATAGGTTTACAACATACCTGTTGCGCTATTGGAGTTTCAATTGGATCCTTTAAATTTGAAATTTTTTGGTATGAGTAAATACAGTGATGCAAGAGCAAAGGAGTATGGACCATAGCTACGGAATCTGACCTGAGAATACTTGCTCTTCTGCTTTAAACATGGAGCTTGGGTTCGCTGTGGTGGTCTTCGTGCTTTGGGCACTGCAGTTGCTTTACAAACTGCTCGTGTGGGGGTACTCTGTGGTGGACATGGTGTTGTGTCAACTAGAAGTGGGTTACTATCTGCTGGGGTTGGCGTTAGATGGGGTGTAGCTGGTTCTCTGTCCAACGGTGTAAGTGTACAATCTGGAAGAGTCTCGATTATGTGTGGTGGGGCTAGTTCATGGGCCAGTACAACCATGGTTCTATCTGCATAGACGGGTAGCACCGTATTTTGTGAAGAATGGGTTTTTACTCCCTTAGATACTGCCATCACCCCCTCCAATTCAAATGGCTGATAAACAAGAAAAGAAATTGAATGTACGAACATTGTATCATAGACAGATGTGGTAATTCACATATATGTTGTCTAACCAAACAAGATAGCATGACACAATTTCACATATATGATGGCAAACTAAACAGGATAGCATGACACAGTTTCAGATATATGATGGAAAACTTAACAGGATATAATGGCATAATTCAACATATGATGACAAAACTATATATGATGTCTTTCTAAAATAGGTTGGGATGAAATAATTCACATACATGTTGTCTAAGTATATAGGATGGCATGATATAATTCACATAATTGATTCATATACTAAGCAGCTGGCACTCGCATGTATGATCTCTAAACTAAGCAGATGGCATTGAATATTATCTATATGATGTCTAAACTAAGCAATGCAAGACACCATATGCATGATATGAGAAATATAAACATTGCAAGTTAAAGCATACACCTCAGGTGGGATATAGGACTGGTCATCTGTCTCTGAATCCTCCTCTGAGGAGCTATCTGTAACCATCGAGATATATGCTTCAACAAGTACCATTGCCTGCTCTGAAGACCTTGTTTTCACTCCAGATTTTTCCATAACCGGCTCAAATGGCTGATACACATGAAGAGTGGTCCAATATACACAGATTGTCGACAAATGGAATACGTAATGAAAAAAAAGGATGGCATGAGATAATTCACATATATGATGCCTGGCTACAGAGGATGGCGGTGCATAATTCACATATATGATAACTGGATAAAAAACATGGCATTGCATAATTCACAAATCTGATATAGAAAGCAAACAGGAGGCATTCACACAAAGCATGTTTAATCTAAGCAGATAGCATGGCAATGCAAGACACCATATGCATGATATGAGCAATATAACCCTGCCAAGTTAGAGCATACACCTCGGGGGGGGGGGGAATACGACTGGTCATCTATCTCTGAATCCTCCTCTGAGGAGCTATCTGTAACCAGCAAGAAATCTGCATCGACAGGTAGCACTGACTACTCAGAAGACCTTGTTTTCACTCCAGATTTTCCCATCACTGACTCAAATGGCTGATGCACAGGAAGAGTAGATGAATGTACAAACATTGTTGACAAATGGAATACATTATGAAAAAAATAGTATGGCACGATACAATTCACATATACGATGACTGGCTAAACAGGATGGCATTGCATGATTCACGTATATGATGCCTGGCTAAAGAAGATGGCATTGCATAATTCACATATAGGAGTATGATATAGAAACCAAACAGGTGGCATTCACACAAAGCTAATCTAAACTAAGTTGATGACATATAAGATGTATAAAGTAAGCAATGCGAGGCGCCATATGCATGATATGACCAACATCAGCATGCTAGGTTAGAGCAAACACCTCTGGGGGTAAATAGGAGTGGTTGGCTCCCTCTGAATCCCCCTCTGAACAGTTATCTTCCTCTGGAATACAATCAGGAATGGGGGGAGGGGGGCCCCCACTTCGCCCACCATGGAGCGGCGTCTGCATGACATTATATTCACACGCAACGGTCCTCTCTTTTTCTCTACATGTTTAGTACGATTGTGTACAATAACTAACATACATAATAAAAAAACATAGTTAGATTATGTAAGGCGTAAGGGGTGCATGCAGAAATCAAGACTGATGGTAGCAAACGAGGTGATAGATCCAAAACTAATGATAGCAGGCAGATGATAGCTTCAGTTTAAAAAGATAGACAATGGTTCATCTACTGTTTGTTGCCCACCGAACATGAACCACATAGAAGACCCCATGTGAACAAGATAGTAGACAGATACTATTCGTTGCTGCCTTGATATGTGCCCAACGAACATTTTAAACTCAAGTTGGAACATTAGTTTGGACCTGACTCGGAGTCTAAGAGGTGAACAGGATGATAAAGTAGCAGGTAATAATAACCGATGTATAACGTAAGCAGACACGAAAGAGTGCGACCTCTCTTCTGGAACTGTGTAGTCCTCAGGTTCATCTGCTCAGTCGATGATGGGAATGCAGTTCGCATGGCTGTCGGCAACAGGGAAGATGATCTGAGGCGGAGAAAGAAGGTCTGCAGGGGGAATCTCTGCTGTCATGCACACTTCCGTCAATGGTGCACCTCAGGTGGGGTGGATGACGGCACGACAGGAGTGGGACAAAACACACAGAGTTTTCTTTGACACCTATTTGAAAATGAAGTAAATCTGTAAGGGCTCCTTAGAATTGGAGGGTTCTAAAAATGCAGGGACAGGAAAAACACAGGAATAGGATAGGAATGCACGTGCAAAACAGAGCATTTGCAAACATAGGATTTCTGTCAACCTGGGTGTTTGGTTCACATGAATTGGAAGAACACGGGAATGGAGAAACATGGTCAAATTAAAGTCAAACCACATGAAAATGTAAAATAAGAATCTTATTATGCCAGTAATGCACTTAGTCCTGTTCTTCATGCATATTAATTTGAAAAGGATGTCCAAGTGGATATTAAAATTCCTCCGTTTTTTCTTTGAAAGAGACACCAAAGGAAAAAAATCCTCCAGTTTTTCTTTGCTCCATTCCTTCTAACCAAATGCATGAATAGTAGTACCATAGTAAAGTTTCCAATTCCTATGTTTTCCTTCACTTTTTCTTTGAACCAGTGGCGATTTTAGTAGGCAGTCTTCAACAGGTTGAAGCCTACCCTCGAAATATTTTATGAGCTTAGATTTGGTCCACATGAATATCATATAATGGCTATCTTGCTAAACCGATTCAATTGTGGTTCAAAAGAGCATTTAGTTTTCTCCCTGTTAACTTTGTGACCATGATTCATTTCTTTCTAGATTTGCAACTGCTTTGAACCAAAGGATCCCTGAGGGATCGACATGAATGTAGAGTAACAAAGTGATGCGACGAGTGTACAACCTCTTTGGCGTAGCCTTGTCGACCTCAGCATCATTGGGTTGGACGTGGAGGATGGTGATGCTGGTGTGACTGTCGGAGGCGGGGAAGAAGATCTTAGGCCTCTGGAGATGGCGCCGAGGGTACTGCTCCGCTGTGATGGACGGTTTCGTCATTGGAGCAGCTCCGGTGAGGTGTACGATGGCGAGGCTGAAGCAGGACACGATAGACAACGTTAATCTGAAGTGGGAGTCTAATAGCATGTGCAATAGATGATGTAAAATACATCACCAAAAAGTGCTAGATGTAAAATGCATCAGCCGCGCCGCGGCTGCTCCGACAGATGCTGTAAATACTGTTGACCCTGAACTTAACTGAAGAAACTGAACTTTACAGTCAAAACTAAATTTTACTGTCGAAACTGAATTTTACTGACAAAACTAATTGAACTAGTAGCAGAGCACTGGAAATAGAAGTTTAGGACGTTCGAGCACTGGTAGCAGAGAAGCAGTGATCTAAATCCGCAGCCGCTTGAGCAGGGAATGCACTAGCACAGAGCAGCTCGTGTAGCAGCACCATGAGCGAGTGCTAAAGCAGCAACTCCTGTAGCTATCGCAGGTCGTGCAGCAGCAGCAGCACGAGCGAGAGCAAGAGCAGCAGCAAGAACGAGAGCAAGAGCGGAGCAGTAGCACGAACGGGAGCAAGAGCAGAGCAGCAGCACGAACGAGAGCAAGAGCGGAGCAACAGCGCGACCGACAGCAAGAGCAGAGCAGAGCAGCAGCGCGGATGAAAGCAAGAGCAATGCAGCAGCGTGACCGATAGCAAGAGCAGAGCCGCAACGCGAGCAAGAGCCGGAGCAGTAGCAGCAGCGCGAGCGAGAGCCGGAGCAGCAACAGCTAGTGCTGGTGTGGAAGTTGCCGTCGAGGAAGCAACGACATGGGGGAGAGACATCATGGAGGAAGTGGCCGGTGATGGCACCGCCGATGGAGACCCGCCATGGCTGCTCAGTATCGAGCACCGGCAGCCCCGTGAGATCGAATAAAAGATAAAATGCAGCGGTGAGTGCAGAACCTCCTTGGTGGCGCCGAGTAGGCCTCGTCTTCATCGGAGGAATTGGTGAGGGTGCCGCGGTTCTGGTGGGGCAGGTCAAGATGGTGCTGTGGGGATGGAGGTGGCGCGATAGACTAGGCGAACATCGGGGCAGCTCCTTGGAGGTGGAGGACGGGGCGGCTGATCCGGCGGGACGAAGAGATCGACGACGGATCCTCATCCGGTGCGGTGGATGAGGGACGTCGAGTTGTTGCTGTGGAGACGTCGTCGGGGAAGAGGCTCCGGCTGGGCGGCGGTCGGGAGGCTGATGGAGGAGCGTCGGGTTTCGCGGTTTTGGCGGCCGCGATGTACGAATGGCGGGGTACGAAGTGGAAGGTAGGGGGAGCCATGGCTTAGGGACGCGCTTGTCTGAAATGTGGGGTAAGTTACAAATGAACCCCCATCGGTTTTGACCACGCGACGTTGAGGGTTGGACCGATTTCGGATGAGGAGGGAGTTTTCGTGCGCGTTGAAATTTCGGGATTACGCGGCGCGGGTTGAAGAGGCGGGAGTTTCGCAGCGGAAGAGACAAAAAATACTCGAGCTTGAAAATTTCAGGATAACAAGGCGCGGATTCCATGTTCGGCAGAACAAACTTAACGTGTACAAAAAAAGAAAATTCATACAAGACATAAGAGAGTCATGTCCCCTTTTACTATATTGCTATAAATGCCATTGAAAAACTACAAGAAAAATATAAAAAAATCAGGAGAACAAGATTAGCATGTACAGTACCAAATCAATTCGCACTTCCCTCAACAACAACAAAAACACAAATCAATTCCCACCACAAGAAAGAGTCATGTCCGTTTTTATATGATTACAAATGCCAAGATCTTGAATTTCAATTTTTGAATCCATGTTATGTTGAATTCGAATATATCATTAGGTGATCTTGCGGTTTACAATGGATGTAGTCCTACAATTTGACCTTCCATCTTATATGAACATTTTACTCCACCCTATGAATATATATATTGTCGTCTACCATATGGACTAAATTTGAATCAATTTTCCTTATTTGAATACGATTGTTGTCAAGTTATGCCATCATTTAAATATTATCTTGATAACAGAAAACATGCATATAGTAGTAATCATATTTAAATATGAACTACATGTACCATGCGATCTCCAATTCAAATATTTGTATCCATTTTATGTTGAATTCAAATCACAGTACATTGGTCTAGGTAGCGAGATGTTCGGGATAATCTAAACCCTGTTTTCATATGTATAAAATTTGGCCGAATTGGGACAAGTTTTGGTATAAGCTTCTTGCAAACCGGAGCTTCTCTCGAGAACCCTCGTGGTTCCGAGAGGGAAAATGTCACCATAGAACTATATGAGTGTCGTGTTAAATTTTGGAATTATTCTGGGTTTGTTTGGCCTTTTTTATACATTAATTAAGTTTCTGGTCATTTAATGTGCATAATTCAAATTTAAACTGCAAGCACATGCTCCAGTGCACCAAAGTTGGTTGAAAAATCACATGTGTGTCTTTGGGTGAATTTCTAGGTCCCATGCAAGAAATGGGAATGAAATTCAAACATCTGGGCGTCGTGGCTCGGCCGAGAACATTGAGAAACTTTGTTTTTAAATTCCTGTAAATCTAAAACTCGCCTGAAAATCATGAAACTTGGCATGGTGTTATGTCATGGCACTAACATGCTGTGGTAGAAAATTTGGCCGAATTGGAACAAGTTTTGGTATAAGCTTCTTGCAAACCGGAGCTTCTCTCAAGAAGCCTCATGGTTCTGAGAGGGAACGTGTCACCATTGTGTGCAAAACGATATATGCTGCCTCCCCCTGATTTTGTTTATAGAAGCAACATAGAACTATATGAGTGCCGTGTTAAATTTTGGAATTATTCTGGGTTCGTTTAGCCTTTTTTATACATTAATTGAGTTTCTGGTCATTTAATGTGCATAATTCAAATTTGAACTGGAAGCACATGCTCCAGTGCACCAAAGTTAGTTGAAAATCACATGTGTGTCCTTGGGTGAATTTGTAGGTCCCTTGCAAGAAATGGGAATGAAATTCAAACATCTGGGTGTCGTGGCTCGGCCGAGAACATTGAGAAACTTGGTTTTTAAATTCCTGTAAATCCAAAACTCACCTGAAAATCATGAAACTTGGCATGGTGTCATATCATGGCACCAACATGATGTGGTAAATTTTTTGGCCGAATTGGAACAAGTTTTGGTAGAAGCTTCTTGCAAACTGGAGCTTCTCTCAAGAAGGCTCGTGGTTCTGAGAGGGAACGTGTCACCTTTTGTGTGTGAAACGATATACGCTGCCCCCCTGATTTTCTTTACAGAGGCAACATAGAACTATATGAGTGCCGTGTTAAATTTTGGAATTATTCCGGGTTCGTTTGGCCTTTTTTATACATTAATTGAGTTTCTGGTCATTTAATGTGCATAATTCAAATTTGAACTACAAGCACATGCTCCAGTGCATCAAAGTTGGTTGAAAAATCACATGTGTGTCCTCGGGTGAATTTCTAGGTCCCATGCAATAAATGGGACTAAAATTCAAACATCTGGGCGTCGTGGCTTGGCCAGAAACATTGAGAAACTTGGTTTTCTAATTCCTGTAAATCCAAAACACGCATGAAAATCATGAAACTTGGCTTGGTGTCATGACATGGCACCAACGTGCTGTGGTAATTTTGCTGTCCGATTTGCGAAGGCGCACACATTAACAATCAACAAAGTCATTTTGGAACAAGTGCTGTCATGTTACAATCGGAAACACAAGTATTATTGAAACCGTGGGCGTTCTACTTACCATTTACATGCTGCCACGCGTCCCCTCTTTTTATTGGCTAGGAGGCACCGTGCGGGGTAGCTATTTGAGTACGGGAGGCGTGCGATCAGACCCCTGCGCGTGCTTATCGGGAGGAGAGCCCTTTGACCTCCATCTAACGCCCACCTCTCTCGCAAAGTCTCCATTAATGGCGCCTGAGCCCCTGTTTAATGGCGTGGCTATGTCTCACTCGACTGAGATTTAAGAGAGAAAAAGGAAAATCTGAAAAGAAAATTTTGCACGGATGTTGATGTAAGACCCGACGGACCTATATAGCATCTACTGCAACTTATAGCAAGACTGATGAATATATAAGGACGATGACAGTGGATAATAATTGTCTTACATATTTAGGAAGATAATTAAAAAAGCCACATGTGGCTACGCCCGAAATACACAAGGGCAAAAGAAGAAGGAAGACGCATACAACGCTCTGGCTCACTGATCTCTACTTTCTTGATGCGCTGCAGGTCACGGAGACTAGTTCTCGCAGCGAGTGGCGATGATATCTTTCATCAGTTTCATGTCCTTAATACGCTGCTTGGCAGCATCCACGGATTCCTCTACCAGACTTTCGCGCTCGATGCGGAGCATGGCATTCTCGTCCATAAGTTTCTTGACGATGACGCCCATCCTCTTTAACAAGGCAGTGGTCTCCTCCGCCTGCTTCGCCCTTCCGGCGATCTTCGCCCTCAGCAGGTCGCGCTCGGTGCGGAGCTTCGCCTTGTCCGCCCCTAGTCACCGGATGACGTCGGTAGCATTTTCAAACGAGGCATTCATCTCGTCCTGCAGCTTCATCCAGCCGGAGATCCGACCCATTATACCATCGAGCATAGCGCGCATGCACCTGTGAGAGTCCTCGCCTGCCCGCGAGACATTTTCCCAGGCCGCCGCAGCACGGGAGGACCTTCCTGCTGCATTCGTCGCGCGGCGGCACATCTCTGCTGCTTCCGCGGTGCGGCCAAACCAATCTACTGCATCGACGGCACGGCGGGACCTCTGTTCTGCTTCGGTGGCGCGGTAGGACCTCTGTGCTACTACGGCGGCGCGGCGGGACATGTCGGCTGCTTTTGTGGCGAGGCGGGACATCTCTCGTGCTTCCGCTTCCATGCTCGCCTCTCCCTGGTAGTAATCTCTCAACCCAGAACTCATGCGGGCCATGGCAGACGTAAGGGAACGACGATGAAAGACTTGTTTGTTTTTGTGGATGAGGAGTTGAGGAGGAATGTGCAGTCATCTTGGAGTAGAGTATTTATAACCGAGTACTAATACGCTCCTAAGTGGGAAACCGTTAGGTTTTGATCGGTGTGAACAGGTTTGCAATTAAATATAGCGTGGTAGTAATTTGGAATGTGACGAGACGCAAGCTCAAAATTTATTGACGGTTCTAGTTTCGAAGTGCGACACTATTCTAGGATAGCGTAACGTGGGCACGCGTTCTCGACCGTGGTGTAGCAGTTTTGTAATATGCCACGGTACTTCTTTTTCTGCTGCTGTGTACGTGCAATAACTGGCACCATCGGATACATATCTTACGGTTATTGGGGCATTCACCAGGAATAGCCTCGTGGCGAGCTATAGACTAGTCCTTTTTTCACACGCATTACATCGACACATATCATCTCTCTCCCTCTTTCCCACGCACACACCTAGTCTCTCGGGACTTCTCGCATGCACCATCTCTAGCTCCCTAGGTCCATGCCACCCACATACACTTGTACTCTGAGTTTAGTATGTTATACACGAAGAGAAGAGGTGCACGCACGCACTCGTCCTCTATCACACACGCATCTGTAGCTACGAATTGTACTATTCTCAACCATCCGATTGGCTCTATCATAGGTTCCTGTTGCTCCTTGGCCTTGAGATTGAGATGTTTAAAACGCGGAGGCTAAGCTGGAGGCGCGAGGTTTTGGTTAATGTGCAGGACGCACACGCCACCAACACGACACGCGCTTCATCTGCCTGGTGCGCAGTCGGGTGAGTACTACTAGTAGTAGTACTACTTTGATGTGTCACGTCAACACACAGAAGTATGCAACACTTCCTCAACAAACAAGCATATAAGCAGCTTATACTTCTTACCCAAAGGATCTTTATATCCAACAGACACAAAATATCCATTCGACTATTGGAAATTACTTTAACTGCTGATATGATGTCGAATTAATTGCTGCATCGCCACCAAAATCCACCATCTCTTAAACTAAAGTAGACCAAGCTAACCCCAATATTAGCATATTACTAAGATAAACAGAAGGCACTGTAGAATCATTTAGGTGGTGAGCTTGTGAATCTGAATGTGGAGGGACACCGTCCTCGACAACCCAGCCCCGGTCAGTAGCTTGGGCGGAACTTGAAGAAGGTCAGCTCCTGCACGGCGACGGCGCCGGGATCCTTGCTGCTTGTCACCTCGATTTCCACCTTGACGGCGTCGGTCCTGACTTTGGGCTCCCACGGCGGGCCGTTTGCCCACAGCTTGGCCGCGTAGTGCGGCGATGGGGATGCCCCCGCTCTGATGCAGACGACCGACACGGCGATAGGCGCGCCGATGTCGAGCACACCGCCGACCAAGAAAAACGCATGGCCGTCCTCCTCCATGAACAGCAAGAGCCGCGGCTCCGACACTAGCACTTGCAGCTGGAGCACCTTGCCGTACTGGATCCTATGCACGGGCATGGCATGCACGGTGCTGATGTGGTGGGGGAGCTCCGGCGGCGGGCCTTCGTAGTCACAGACGGGCATGGGGCATTTGCAGGGCGCGAGCGGACACACGCTCTGGTGATCGGCGAGCTTGTGGTAAGTGACGTAGAGCCCACAGCCTTCGTGTGGGCACTCCACCCTCACCGAGGAGAGGACAATGTCCATCGCCGTGTTCCGCACGTCGAAGCCGCCGCCACGCTCGCACTTCTGGCACTGCCGCTGGTTCCCGGGGCGCTCGCCACGGCAGTCCGCATAGGCCAGGTGCCGTCCCTTGCACTGCACAATCAATCGAACAACACATCAATCAAGAAACTTGCACCTTGCTCGATCAGCCGAATGGACGAGGTGTATTCAAACCTCATACACTGGAGGCTTCAAGGGGCGGAGGCACAAGGGGCAGTGGAGCAAGATGAGGTCCATAGAGAGCACCATCGTCGGGTCCTGTTCCGTCGACATGATCTCGCCCTCCTCGTGCGCCACCATCTCTCGCTTTAGGGCCGGGGCATTAGAAAGTTTTACCATCACATTTTCATACTACTTCATGGTGCATTAAATCAACACATGCAAGTATCAAAAGGAAAGTCACGGCATGCATTGTAATTAATGCATCGGTAAACGCAAATTATTGAAATATATCGAGTGCACTGCTTTGATGTGTCGCGTCAAATCGTACAAGAAGGAGAAGTTTGATTACAACGCCCTCTCCCTCTCCCATGAGCGTGGTGGCTCGCAGGACCAGGAGAAGCTTTCGCTACACGCTCTTCCTCCCACATGCGATGGACATGCAGCAGTTCATTTGATGTCAGATGGCCAGAAGCATACAGTAGTACTCCACTGTAGTAGTACCATCATTGTTCGACTTCCCGAAGAGGCGAAGAGCCAAGCGCAACCCGAACGCTCATGTGGCAGTTTCATGTGTAGGGGAGATAGTATAGTAACATAGTCTAGGATAGCATGTACCGTGCCTCTAAGCTTAAAGTCGTTGGAGTCGGCTCCATGCTATGAGCCCGTCTCGAAGCATTTTTTGATTAAAATAATCTTCTGGCCCTACCTGTCATCCTGGTTATTGTAGTTTGCATGTTGATCTAGTCAAGAGGGGAATATATATTTTAATTTGTGGTGGGGTAAATGTTAGAGGTTGCAGCAAATATTGTACAATGTGTGTCTTTTAGCCAAGTTTAGAGGCAAGCATGTGGGGCCCATGCTATGATTTGTTGCATCAACTCGTACAACAAGGAGAAGCTTGATTACTAGTAGTACGCCCTCTCCCTCGCCCATGTGTGCGGTGGCTCGCAGACGAGGAGAGGCTTTTGCTTTTACTACTCCTAAAACAAGCTCTCCCTCGCCCACGCGGTGGACGGGACATGTAGCAGTTGATTCGATACTGTAGAAGTAGTAACATCATTGTTCGACTTCTCGAAGAGGCGAAGAGCCAAGCGCAACCCGAACATGGCAGTTGCGAACGCTCGCATGGTAGTTTTGTGGCAATTCTTTTCTATTGCTGTTTGCGTCCAATAGGTGCCACCGTCGGATGCAGATCTTACGGTTATTGTGGCGATTGCTAGTTATAGTCATCTTACGAAAATCGAATAATCCCAAAACAAACCCGACCACGTTTCTTGTTTCTAGACATGAACAGGAATCAACCAATAAGACTACCCACAATGGGAGTAACATAGGTGGTAACATCACACATGTCTAGGTAAAGTAGATGATGTGGCAAGTAATTAATGAAGAAAGAGAGTCATGTGGTAACATAATAGTAGTACCATCAAGTTTGACTTCCCGAAGAGGCGAAGAGCCAAGCGCAACCCGAACACTCGTGTGGCAGTTTCATGTGTAGGGGAGGTAGTAGTAACTAGTCTAGGATTAGCATGTACCATGCCTCTACTAGTCATAGTGGGAGTAACTTAGATAGTAACATAGCGCACTCCAAGAAAATTTTGCTTGTGTGGCATGTAGTTAATGAGGAAAGAGGTGTTTAGAGTAACATAATATGCTACTGTAACATAGCGCTTCCCGAGAAAGGATGAGTCTACAAGCTAATAAATAAAGCCATCTATGATACTGCTACTACTATGTTACTTTGCACTATGGAGGTAGTAACTCAGACTAGTGTCATATGTATGACACTAGTATAATTTACTCCCCACTATGACCAGCCTTTAAGGCTGGTCATAGTGGGGGTAAACATGCTTATGTGGCAGATAATTACAGAAGAGAGAGAGGGTAACATAGGTAGATACCATATCATGTTTGGCAATAAATATGATCATCTATGATACACTACTCTATGATATTATGCACTATGGAGGTAGTATCATACACTAGTACTATCATATATGCATGATACTAGTATATGATACTCTCCACATAATCGTTGGAGTCGGCACCATGCTATGAGGCCGTCTCGAAGCATTTTTTGATTAAAATAATCTTCTGGCCCTACCTGTCATCCTGGTGATTGTAGTTTGCATGTTGATCTGGTCAAGAGAGGAATATATATTTTAATTTGTGGTGGGGTAAATGTTAGAGGTTGCAGCAAATATATTGTACGCTGCGGGTCTTTAGCCAACTTTAGAGGCAAGCATGTGGGGCCAGTGCTATGATGTGTCGCGTCAACTCGTACAATGAGGAGAAGCTTGATTTTACTACTAGTACGCCCTCTCCCTCGCCCATGCGCGCGGTGGCTCGCAAACGAGGAGAGGCTTTTGCTTACTACAACAAGCTATCCTGCCTGCACGCGGTGGATGGACATGCAGCAGTTGATTCGATACTGTAGAAGTAGTAACATCATTGTTCATCTTCTCGAAGAGGCGAAGAGCCAAGCGCAACCCGAACGTGGCAGTTGTGAATGCTCGCGTGGCAGTCTTTGTGTAGGGGTGGGGCGTGGTGCGGCAGTTTTGTGGCAATTCTTTTCTACTGTTGTTTGCGTCCAATAGGTGCCACCGTCGGATGCAGATCTTACGGTTATTGTGGCGATTGCTAGTAATAGTCATCTTACAAAAATCAAATAATCCCAAAACAAACCCGACCACGTTTCTTGTTTCTAGACATGAATAGGAATCAACTAATGAGAGACGTGGGACGTAGTACCTAGCACGGCATGCAGCGGTCAGTTCAGAGCAAGTACAATAGTGGGCTTATAGCCTGCTTACATGGCAACTTTGCCTATGTGGAGGAGAGAGACATAAAAAAGTAAGAGCATGGTTAATAATACAGCCAACTGCTGACTATAAGATGTTGCCATATCATTTATAGCCAACACATATAGTCACTTATATACAACAAGCTTAGCTATAAGGTTGGCTATAAGATTAGTAGTACTTTTTCTCATCTTCTCTCTATCTCTTTCCTCACATTTATTGCATCTGCCTTGGAGCATGCATATAGCCAGGCTTTTGCATTTTTTTATGTCTCTCTCCTTCACATAGACAAAATTGCCATGTAAGCAGGCTATAAGCCCACTATTGTACTTGTAATAGTATAGCCCTGTAAACCGGAAAGGAGGGACTACTCCCTCCGTTCCTAAATATTTGTCTTTCTAGAGATTTCGACAAGTGACTACACCGTAAATGAGTACATACGGAGCAAAAAGAGTGAATCTACACCGTAAATAAATATGTATTAAGTTCTCTCATTTTCCTCTCCGCCTTGGTCGCGGTGCACAATATTGAGTATACTACTACTGACTAGTCTCTTTTTGACACGCATTTATGTTGATATGGCTTGAATGCCAACGAGGGAGAGGGTAGCGGTTCCCGAAACGTTGAACGGTCAATGATGCCTCCGCATTCAATTAGCATGCAGAGGTAAGTAATTGGAGAAGCAGAATGGAGCCAGCACAATGTGAATGCAACGCAGTTTGGACTCTCATATAAAGGCGCCCCACCACTCCAATCCATCTACTCCTAGTCTCTGCACAGCACTGCCCACTCCAATCCAAGAACAAGACCAAGTGACCAGAAGCCACAAGCACCCATGGCGTCGATGGACGTGAGCGGCAGTCGGCTGTGCCAGATCATCCAAGACGCCGGCCTGCGGCCCCGCACAGCACAGTGTTTCCAGACGATGCTGGCGACCGCCGGCGTCATAGCCCTCGTCGACGCCGGCTTCACCTCTTGCATGTGAGAGATGATGGTCGGCTCCATCCGTAAGTTCACCGCCGTCAAGAAGCACGCAGACGACCTTGCCGTACTGCTCCAGCCCGCGCGCCCAGGCTCCTTGTTGCCTGCCACCCTCATCGGCCTCCAAGGTGACGAACTCTTTGAAGCACTGGTGGCCCTGCAGCTACCGGAGGTCGCAACGAAGAATGTGCACCTCGAGGCCGCGCGCGCCGCACAGCGCCTCGCCATGCAAGAAACCGTCGACCTGCACATCCATGTCTATGGGGAAATCATCTACTTAGGCCACTACAAGGCCAGCAAGGACAGAAAGACGTTGGCCTTCTTCCAGCGGCTCAAATCTTTGGACGCCATTGTTCAGAAGCACGTCGACCTGGCCACAAAAGCCGCTGCTACTTAGCCGCCGTTCGGTGGGCCGGCGCCCTAAGTCGAGGAGGTGGACATCGTCGATGGATGCATCTTTCTTCTTGCCTCCTGTAACCAGCACTGCATCGCCTCGTGGCCTTAATGTTTTATTAGTGTATGGCATTTTTATTCCAGTCGTAAATGACATGTGTGATCCCTTGCTCTTTTTTGGCATTAATTATATGTAGTATCACTGTCTTCGTCCTGGTGTACTACCTAGGTCCTGGTTTATTAGTCCCTTTTGTAATTTGTGCTAAATTTTGACCAAAGATTTAACTGACAAAATGTTAGTGCATGTCAACAAAAATTATATCGTTTGATTTGTATTTGAACATAGTTTTCAATGATATAATTTTGGTGGCATGCATGAACCTTTTGTTAGTCAAATTTATGGTCAAAAGTTGGCACAGATTACGATGGGGAGGAATAAACCAGGATGGAGATAGACTGGTCCATCACCATCGTTTTTTGTGTCAAATTTTGACTTCAAGGACCCAACCTGCATGGAGGGAGTACTATATATATTGGCGTGACAACCAAACTTATATATTCAAAACTGAGTGTTACTACATGTCACGAGTTCAAAACAAGAAAGTGGAACAAGTACAACATGCATGTGCCGTTCGCGTCGCACCCCCACACGGTCTGTCCGGCACGCCGCTCAAGCTAGGGAACACTTGTTTTCTTAGCATTTTCACTGTCAGGTGGGGCCGCAGATGAGCAAACCGACTATCGGCAAATCTCCACATCGCCCACCGCACGTCGGCTGAGTTAGAATTAGAAGAGAGAAACGAGGGAGAAGAGCTAGCTGTAGCACGGACGCTGTTGTCAGATGGGACTCGTGTTGATAGAATAGGAGTACTGAGTACTCGTACCTCTTTTTTTTAGGGAAAAAGTAGTCGTACGTCTAGTACCACTAGTTGGGTGCATGCGACCTATACCTGTCATCACTTTAGGTCTCCTTTTCGAACCACAGCTATGCTTCATAGTACATATTTTTTCACGCATTTATCCTCCTATATGTACTCATGGGCTATTTCCACGTGCTTCCTTTCGCCGACATGTGGGACATAGAGCATCTGGGTCGTAATGCATGCACGACTCGGAGCATATGCAACCATGCCGGTGTACTTTACATTTCAAACCTCACGAATTACATGCAAACCCCCCGTAGAAGAAAAAATAAATAAATGAATTACTACATGCAAACCGGATTATTTTCATAGAAACCGGAGCACGTTCATTAAATTTTGGACATAACACATTTATAAAAAATGACCGGACCTCAACCAGTCTAAGGGCCTCTTTGATTCGCAGGATACTAAAAACACAGGAATGGGGAAAGTATGATGGCAATGAATCGAGAGGAGGAGGAAGAGGAGGAGTACTGTACATGCTAGAGACTGGATTGTAGCACATTGTTTTTTATGGCCATATCACCACATTGTTTTCTATGGCCTATCGCCTGCTGGTTCACTGGGCTGCCGTGGTTCACACTCCTCCGACGTGAGTAGTAGTACTAGTATATACACTATATATACCGCATGATTCTTTGCTCCTTCTTACTTCGCCGACATGTGGGAGAGCCAGCATCCGGGTCGACGTGTCATGCACCAGATTAGAGTGGGGAACGAAAGGGGGGCATCACCCCGGTCGCAGCACGAGTAATTAATGACTATAGTGAGTAGTCATATCACAAGACCCCGTCTTTCCAGCAGTAACGCGCTGTCAAATCGCATAGCCCTACCTTTCCAACAGTAAGTTGAATCCGCTACTCCCTCACCCTCCTCTCCTCTCTGTCAAACCGGCTACGTGAAAACTGCCGCATGTACTGCCCGGGAAAAGCCTCGTCCTCAACTTTTAACTACTCATAGTATAATTTTGTATCGATGAATTGCGCCATGGAGCAGAAAACCAAAAGAAAAAGGTGGTACATGTAAACAAATACAGTTCAAGCTCTAGCTAGCGATTTGGAATGTAAACCGTGCATGTGTTTATATGTATAGGTTACTTCAAAGTACTGAGTCCATTGATGCAATGTGGTCAAACTGTACCATCGATATCTCAAAGCCAAAATAGTTTGAGCTTGTTCGTTCTATATAAATAGTATTGTATGTTTATTAACCAATGGGGTTGTTCAATGAATGGAGGGCCAGGGAGCACAAGTGAACAATACTACTACTAGTACGTAGGAGTAGTACAGTTAGTCACGCTAAATAGAGAGTTTCTTTTCTTTAATGCCACGTACACAAATTGAAATGCTTGTTGTGGAGAGTAAAAGATAATCACTCCACTATATATATAGGCAGGGGCCTGAGCGCTTGCTTTACTAGGGTTGCTCTCTTCATTCTCTCATCCTCTCCAGATCTAAACAAGACAGCGGTAGCGACATTTTCTCTCTGCTCACCGCTGGTCACAGATCCGGCCGGATCCCTTTGGCCGGTGTGTGTAGAGGACTAGGTGCATCCTTCATGCGGTCATCGGAGGCGAGGGAGGAAACCCACAGCTGTCGGCGGGTCCCGATCCTCTGCCCGTGCCGTTCTCTCCGACACAGCGCCGGCTCGGGAGGTCCTCCGACCCTTCTTCCTCCTTGCCGTGTTGTGTGCAGATCCGACCTGCCGCCAGCTTCCTAGCCACATCCCAACGACCCTCAGGTATAAGTTCCTTCGAAAGCGGCCTTGCTCTACTACCCTAGCTCCCTGCATGTCTGCATCTGGATCTTTTTCTACTTCCATCAGCTCTTCCAAAGCCACCTAAATTTTTAGTATTATTAGAGGTAAAGCTACTTCATGCAGTCGAATCTAGGACTTGGTTCAAACAACGAAGAAAGGGGGGAAAGTCGTAGCATGAATCTAGGACTTGATTCAAAGAGGAAATAATAGGGGGAAAGTAGTAGAGACTGGATACCCAACCAGTCTCTTGGTTGAAAAGTGAAATAAAGGGAAAAGGCAGTACAAACTGGATAAGGAATAGATCTATTATTGGTTGAAAAAAGGATAGAAAGTGGTGGCTGGTGGACAAGTCAATAGAATATGTCTAGGATTAGATTTGCTGCACTCACATAGTAAAAGGTCTCTAGGATTAGATTTACTGCCCTCACAGAGTATGAACAAACTCGGCATCACCACTTTATGCCTCCTTGTAGGTACATTGTGCTGATGCATCCACTGTCGCATGTCCTTATACCAACTTTTTGCTGTTGTTAATGTAAGGGCGCATGTAAAATGAAGCAATCACACTGTTACCGTAAGGACATGTCTAACCAGTGTTATTGTTAATCTAATGCCTCCAGTAATATGATGCAATTAAACTGTATTACAAATGGTACTCCTGCTGTTTTCCCCAGTATGACAAGTAAGTTGCTTCTTTACGTTGCTGAGTGTCCTTGTGTCCCCACTGTCCCATGCCCTTAAACCAACTCTTTAGCTGCTGTTGATCTATGATACGTCTCCAACGTATCTCTAATTTTTGATTGTTCCATGCTGTTATATTATCATTCTTGGATGTTTTACAATCATTTTATAGCAACTTTATATCATTTTTTGGGACTAACCTATTGACATAGTGCCCAATGCCAGTTGTTGTTTTTTGCTTGTTTTTTACTTCTCAGGAAATCAATACCAAACGGAGTCCAAACGCAGCGAAACTTTTTGGTGATTTTTTCTGGACCAGAAGACACAAGTTGGGCCAAGAAAGTACCTGAGGGGGGCTCTGAGGGGAGCACAATCCACCAGGGCCGCACCGCCTCTTTGCTCTATAAATACCCCAATATTCCAGAAACCCTAGGGGAGTCGACGAATATCAATTCCAGCCGCCGCAAGTTCTAGAAACCACAGATCCAATCTAGACACCATCACGGAGGGGTTCATCATCCTCATTGGTGCCTCTCCGATGATGCGTGAGTAGTTCATTGTAGACCTACAGGTCCGTAGTTAGTAGCTAGATGGCTTCCTCTCTCTATCTTTTGATTCTCAATACAATGGTCTCTTGGAGATCTATTTGATGTAACTCTTTTTGCAGTGTGTTTGTTGGGATCCGATGAACTTTGAGTTTATGATCAGATCTATTTTTTTATCCATGAAAGTTATTTGAGTCTTTTGATCTCTTATATGCATGATTACTTATAGCCTCGTATTTCTTCTTCGAATCTTTGGTTTAGTTAGGCCAACTAGATCAATTTTTCTTGCCATGGGAAGAGGTGCTTTGTGATGGGTTCGATCTTACGGTGCTTGATCCCAGTGACAGAAGGGGAACCGACACGTATGTATCATTGCTATTAAGGATAACAAGATGGGGTCTATTTCTACATAAATAGATCTTGTCTACATCATGTCATCATTCTTATTGCATTACTCCGTTTCTCCATGAACTTAATACACTAGATGCATGCTGGATAGCGGTCGATGTGTGGAGTAATAGTAGTAGATGCAGGCAGGAGTCGGTCTACTAATCTTGGACGTGATGCCTATATAATGATCATTGCCTGGATATCGTCATAATTATTTGAAGTTCTATCAATTGCCCAACAGTAATTTGTTTACCCACCGTATGCTATTTTTCTCGAGAGAAGCCACTAGTGAAATCTATGGCCCCCGGGTCTATTTTCTCATCATATATTCTCAGATCTATTTTGCTATTTGCCTTTTTATTTATTTGCCACTTTTATTTTCAGATCTATATTATCAAAAACCCAAAAATACCTCACTGAATTTTATTTGCTTTTATTTGCATCTATCAATCTATTACAACTTTCTCATGTCCGTTTGCCAATTTCTAGCGCCGTTACCCGAAAGGGATTGACAACCCCTTTAACACATCGGGTTGTAAGTATTTATTCTTTGTGTGCAGGTGTTGTTTACATAGTGTTGCTTGGTTCTCCTACTGGTTCGATAACCTTGGTCTCATCACTGAGGGAAATACCTACCGTTGCTGTGCTACATCATCCCTTCCTCTTTGAGGAAATACCGACGTAGTTCAAGCAAACATCAAAAGGAATTTCTGGCGCCGTTGCCGGGGAGACATCATCAACATCTACCAGGTTCCTAATCACAAATCTCATCTCCTTGCAATTTACATTATTTGCCATTTGCCTCTCATTTTCCTCTCCCCCACTTCACAAAAATTTGCCGTTTTATTCGCCCCCTTTTTCGTTCGCCGTTTTCTCGTCAAATTTGTTTCTGAGTGCAATCTTGTTGCGTAGTCACGATGACTCAAGAGAACACCAAGTTGTGTGATTTCTCCAATAGCAACAACAATGATTTTATTAGCACTCCGATTGCTCCTCCTGCCACTAGTGTGGAGTCTTGTGATATTAATGCCGCTTTGTTGAATCTTGTTATGAAAGATCAATTTTCCGGTAATCCTAGTGAGGATGCCGCGTCCCATCTTAACACATTCGTGGAATTATGCAATATGCAAAAGAAAAAAGATGTGGACAATGATATTGTGAAGTTGAAATTATTCCCGTTTTCTTTGCGTGATCGTGCAAAAATTTGGTTTTCTTCTTTGCCTCGCAATAGTATCAATTCTTGGGATAAGTGTAAAGATGCTTTTATTACTAAGTATTTTCTGCCCGCCAAAATTATTTCCCTTAGGACGCAAATCATGAATTTTAAGCATCTTGAGCATGAACATGTTGCGCAATCTTGGGAAAGAATAAAATTGTTGCTAAGAAGTTGTCCTACTCATGGTTTAAATCTTTGGATGATCATACAATTTTTTTATGCGGGATTGAATTTTGTTTCTAGAAATCTTTTAGATTCTGCAGCGGGTGGTACTTTTATGAAAATTACTTTGGGTGAAGCTACTAAATTGCTAGACAATATTATGGCAAATTATTCACAATGGCATACCGAAAGAGCTCCTACTAGTAAAAAGGTTAATTCGGTTGAAGAAATTTCTTCTTTGAGTGAAAAAGTTGATGCTCTTATGAAATTGGTTGCTAATAAAAGTGCTCCTATTGATTTTATGATGTTCCTTTGTCTACTTTATTGAGCAAAATAGTGATGTCGTAGATGTGAATTTTATCTCTTGAAACAATTTCAATAACAATGCTTATAGAGGTAATTTTAATCCTAGGCCTTTTCCTAGTAATTCCTCTAATAATTATGGTAATTCCTATGGTAATACTTCTTATAATAATAATAGGAACACCTCTGATTTTGAGAATAATATTAAAGAATTTATCAATGCTCAAAAGAATTTTAACACTACGATGGAAAAAAATTGAGTAAGATTGATGATTTGTCTAGAAGCGTTGATAGAATTTCTCATGATGTAGAAAATCTCAAGATGAAAATTTTTGTGCCTAAGGTTGAAGAATAAATTAAAGGTTTATATGTTTCTATGGATGAAAGTAAGAAAAGAACCGCTATGCTTAGAGCTAGAAGATTTAGAAATAGCGTTTTCGAGTGATTGCTTTCACAAAAATGATGAAGATCTTAAAGTGATTGGTGTTTCTTCTATTGATTCCTTGTTTATTAAAATTAAAATTGATGAAAAAGGGACTGAAGAAGAGTCAACTTTAGCTAGAAGGCGTCCCGATAATTTGGAGGGTGAAAATCTTGTTGAGAAAATTGATAAAAGTGGGTTTGGAGAGGTCAAAACTTTAACTAGTGATGTGCCCACTCTTTTGGATTACAAAGACCTTAATTATGATAATTGCTCTTTGATTGATTGTATTTCTTTGTTGCAATCCATGATAAATTCACCCCATGCGTATGAACAAAATAAAGCTTTTACTAAACATATTGTTGATGCTATGATGAAAGCTTTGGAAGAAAAGTTGGAATTAGAGATTTCAATTCCTAGAAAATTACATGATGAATGGGAACCTACTATCAAAGTCAAGATTAAAAATTATGAGTGTTTTACTTTATGTGATTTAGGTGCTAGTGTTTCTACAATTCCGAAATCTTTATGTGATGTGCTTGGTCTTACTGATATTGAAGAATGTTCTTTAAATTTGCACTTGGCGGATTCTACTATTAAAAAGCCTATGGGAAGAATTAATGATGTTCTTATTCTTGCAAATAGGAATTATGTGCCCATAGATTTTATTATTCTTGATATTGATTGCAATCCGTCTTGTCCAATCATTCTTGGTAGACCGTTTTTGCGCAGTATAGGCGCCGTGATTGATAAGAAAGAAGGGAACATCAAATTCCAATTTCCTTTGAGAAAGGGTATGGAACACTTATCTAGAACAAGAATTAAGCCACCATATGAATCAATCATTAGGGCATCTTATGGATCTAGAAACAAAGATGGCAATACTTAGATCTTTGCATTATGCCTAGCTAAGGGCGTAAAACGATAGCGCTTGTTGGGAGGCAACCCAATGAATAAAATGTATTTTTGTCTTTTTCTTTCTGTTCTTGGGTGTTTGCACAATTATACTACTGTTATGATTGTGTTTTTTGTGTTTTAATTAGTGTTTGTGCCAAGTAAAGCCTTTAGGATAGCTTTGGTGGTAGTTGATTTGATCTTGTTGGAAAACAGAAACTTTTGCATCAAGTAAAACAATTTTGAAAATTCACATAAGGGACGAAAAATTCAGAATTTTTTACACAAGATTTATATACAAATTTCTTCTGTTGTCCTAATTTTTCAGAATTTTTAAAGTTAAAAAAGTATAAGAACAATTCGCATCTTTAAAGGCTCTTCTATTTTTTAAAGATTCTGTTTTCTTTGCATTGTTGTAACACCCCAGGTTTCAATCAAACCTGGAGATGCTACCACAATAGCATAGTTCTACAAGTTCTAGGAAAACTTGTAATTTTTACGGAGTTTCCTTTGTTTTTCCGGACATCGACACCATGCAGTTTAGATATAATATAACTAAGCAACAATTTAAGTTCACGCGTCCAACCACGCAGGTAAAGTTATCACACAACTCCACGGAAAATATGATAAAGAACTCCGAGCGTCCACATGCTCACACTAGAAAAAAGGAACGGCAACAGAGTAGCTTCTAAATAATAACTATGAGCTATTAGGTAACTAGATGAAGTGTGGTATTCGTGTGACGGTGACTACTCCCTCCCATGCATGTCGTTGCTTCGAATACCTGAAAACCAATCAGAAACCAACCAAAACAGAAACAAGTGTGAGTATGGATATACTCAGCCCAATACAATTACTGCTGAAACATTACAAGTTATTGCTGAAAGGAAAACTCAAAATAAGTGGTTACTCCAAACATGACCATAAAACATTAGTGAATTGAATTATCTCAAATGGGGCTCTCCGGAATAGACACATCCCGTGTCGTTCTCTCATCGGAGACTGAAAAAGACATAGCGGACCCTCCACAACGGCGCAGACCTGAAAGATCGACATATGCCTAGGCAGAACGCTGAACAACAGGGCAGACCCTTCACAACGGCCGTTGCCGGAAGAGTCAACCAATGCTTAAACAGAACTCTGAATGACAAGGCGGACTATCCACAACGGTACTCTACCGGGAGAGTCGACCAAGTCTTGCACTGAACTACAAAAGCTGAACACAAAACACAAATGCAGAAAAAAATACCGAATGACCAACGAAAACTGAGAAGAACCAATCATGGCCATAGTATTAAGAAAATCCCATCTTGTACTTGCCTCTAATTCAGTGGAGCAGAACCACGCGTCGGCTCAACCCCGGACTGGGCAACACCAAAACCTGAATAAAAATCTCGTACTCAGAACAATAGGAATACACTATGCAAAAATAGCTAACAGTGATATCCACGCTCGCTAACTTCAGATTTAATTATCTTAACTAGTAGGTCTCCATTTGGCTTGCGACTGTAGCTTTACTTGATCAAACAAAAATAAGAAGTTTAATCTGTTGCTCCCTGCGTACCACCCCTGAGCATACACTAAAACAACTTCAGACATCCCAACATCTGGGTCATATATATACTGCAGCTGTAGCTTCACTAGCTAGGTCGATGGATAAGTGTGAACTAAAATAAACAGAACGCAGCACGTATAGTTCATAGTGTAAATATGATTTTATGTAGTGGATAGCATTAGAAACCAAATCGTCTTTGCCTAGTCCGTAAGAAATCTGCTCTAGTATATGTTTCACAATTCATATACTAGTGTAGAATAAGTATTTGCTAATACTGCTTGGGAAAAACGCGTCTATGCACAGGTCATGCCAGAAAATAAAACCAAGGTCTCCAGTATAACCTAAGGCATCAATTTTTCCTGAACCCAAACATTAGTACCACCTCCAATCTCCTTAACGCCTTGGGCTACTCATGTACAGGCTAATGGAAGTGTCCTAGTAGTGGCATCTAGCGTGGTTGGAACAAGTAAATTTAGCCGGCGATTTAGCGCAGCAGTACTACAGCCCTCGACATGGATGTGATGCGCTATGTACCTGGAGATTGGCCACTAGCAGGACAGCAGCAAGGGGGACAGAGGGGACGACACCGGGCTCAACCACGCCGAGGCGGCCGCTAGCAGCAAATTGTCACGGAAGCCCTCGGCGGCGGCGGCGGATTGGGGAACGATGGTAACAGGAGGTTAAGGCTGACCGAGAGGGGATTTTATCTCTTTACTTTATCCTATTCTTAACCGAACAGGTAAGTTGTCGATCTTTTTTTTTCGGAGGTCCGCTATTTCTTTTTCAGTCTCCGACGAGAGAACAACACGGGATGTGTCTATTCCGGAGAGCCCCATTTGAGATAGTTCAATTCACTAATGTTTTATGGTCATGTTTGGAGTAACCACTTATTTTGAATTCTCCTTTCTGCAATAACTTGTAATGTTTCAGCAGTAATTGTATTGGGCTGAGTATATCCATACTCACACTTGTTTCTGTTTTGGTTGGTTTCTGATTGGTTTTCAGGTATTCGAAGCAATGACATGCATGGGAGGGAGTAGTCACCGTCACACGAATACCACACTTCATCTAGTTACCTAATAGCTCATAGTTATTATTTAGAAGCTACTTTGTTGCTTAGCGCCGTTCCTTTTGTCTAGTGTGAGCATGTGGACGCTCGGAGTTCTTTATCATATTTTTCGTGGAGTTGTGTGATAACTTTACCTGCGTGGTTTGACATGTGAACTTAAATTGCTGCTTAGTTATATTATATCTAAACTGCATGATGTCGATGTCCATAAAAACAAAGGAAACTCCGTCGAAATTACAAGTTTTCCTAGAACTTGTAGAACTATGCTATTGTGGTAGCATCTCCGGGTTTGATTGAAACCTGGGGTGTTACAGTTGGTATCAGAGCCAAGTTATTAGATGTCTGGTAAATGGTTTACAAGGTAGTAAAACTTGACCTAGGTGCTAATAAATTAAAATTTTGACACACGTGCACAATAGGATGGGTTCATGGGACATGCATTTCAAACGATTTCTGTTGATTATTTGTGTTCTTGTTGATCTTATTCTTACGTAAGTATAAATATGTTTTGATGATGCTGATTTTGCTGCTTGGTTATTGGGTTATGTTTTTGAGAGAGAGAGAGTGCTATGCCGCCAAAACCACGCACTCGTCGTACTGCCCATGTAGACGAAGAGGCCGAAGGGAGCCATCATGAGGAGGATGCAAATGCGAGCCATTCGACTAATCATGGAGAAGAGGGTGGCCAAGGGATGAAGCTAAAGGAATGGATTGGACTAAATGCTGATGAATTTCATGGGACGGGTACACCTATGGAAGCAGCATCTTGGCTGCACTCCATGGAGATGTATATGGATGCTTTGGAGTTGTCGTCATGTAAGAGAGTTCTTTTTGTACCCTTCCAACTTAAAGGCCTGGCTAGTGCTTGGTGGAGAGGAGTACGTGCAACTTATGATCCTGTTCATGGGGAACCTACTTGGGAGTTCTTTGTGCAGCAGTTCACCACTAGGTATTATCCAGAATCATTCAAGGAGGAAATGTTAGTGGTGATCAACAACATTCAGCAAGGAGATAGGAGTGAGGATGAGTATGAGGCGGAGTTCAGTAAGATGGTGCTCTTTGTGGAAACGGTAAACAATAATGAGGGAGCAAAGGCCAGAGCTTTCTTCAGAGGCCTTCACTCAAGATATAGGCAAGTATTGGGAGGAAGACAACAGACTAGCTATTCTGAGGTGACTGATCAGGCCAGGAGGGTAGAATTGGAGTTTCGACTCACCACAACTCGAGAGGGTCGGACTACTAGTGGCACAGGTGTTGACCACAAGAGGGCTTACCAAGATGACAACGGGTCTACTCCGTGATCTGATTTTAAGAAGTTCAAGCGAGAGCAACATCCCCAATCGTCCAATGCCAGGCAGTCAGGATCTCAGACCACTTCAGCACCACGTTCTATAGGGCCTACCTTAATCCGTCCTGTTCCAGGGCAGGGCATGATGTGCTTTAAGTGTGGTAATAACCATCGTGCTTCTGAGTGTGACTTCAAAGGAACTTGTCATCATTGTAGCAGAGAAGGACACATGAGTAAGGTCTGCAAGAGCAACCCAAATTCCATTATCAAGTGGCAGACAACCACACCCTTATCAGGACCATCGTCAACACCCTAATCCTCCCATAGAGCATCTTCAATGGCTAGGTCCTATCACGGTTCAGTTCAGATGATGACCAATCCCCCAGTTCTACCCTTGCAGTACCCGCATCAGCAATTCCCATTTTCATATCCTACACCCGGTTACTATTGGCCTTCAGCTCCCGCGCCTTATGCACCACTTCAGTTACCTGCACCTCCTACTGCTCCGCCAGCATCGCAGCAGGCTCCCGGTGGTTCTTTGCCGCAATCTGGGATCTATAGCATGCCTACAACTTCTTCTCTCAATCGTCCAGACGTTGTTACAGGTATACTTCCAGTTGATTCGCTTGACGCTTTGATTCTCTTTGATTCGGGTGCCACTTATTCGTTCGTATCAGTTGATTTTGTTAAGAAAGCCAACCTATCTTGCCAAGAGATCTCCCAATCTGTTCGAGTTAGTTCCCCTGGAGGTCCAGTCTCCAGTTCAATAGTATGTCCGAGTTGTGTTATTTCCGTAGATGGTGAGGATTTCGTGGCAAATTTGATGGTTATTCCTTTACCGACTTTCGATGTTATTCTGGGTATGGATTGGCTCTATCGTTACCGAGCTGTGATCTGTTGTTTTTGGAAGACCATTACCTTGGAGGCTCCATCTGGAGGGAAGCTAACCTTTCAGGGAAGTGCACCCCCGCAATCTCTAACTGTGTTGGCTAGTTTGTTTCCGGGTCAGAAGGTGGTAAAGACCGGACTTCTTTGGGCATTATCAGAGAAGCCTGACAAGGAGTTGCAGATTGAAGATATTAGTGTGGTTAGAAATTATTCTGATGTTTTTCCTGTTGAGTTACCAGGTATGCCACCAAAGCATGATGTCGTATTCCGCATTGATCTTGTTCCTGGTGCCCGCCCAATTTCAATGGCCCCGTATCATCTAGCTATTCCTCTTCAAGCTGAATTGAAGAAACAGCTTGATGACATGATATCCAAGGGTTTAATTCGGCGTAGTGTCTCACCATGGGGAGCTCATGTATTATTTACTTCAAAGAAAGATGGGAGCTGGTGTATGTGTGTGGATTATTGTGCTCTTAATATAGTGACTATCAAGAACAAGTATCCTTTGCCTTGCATCAAGGATTTGTTTGATCAATTGAGGGGAGCCAAGGTATTTTCGAAGATTGATTTGCAGTCGGGCTATAACCAAATAAGAGTGCGGGAAGAGGACATTGAAAAGACGGCATTCTCTACAAAGTATGGTCATTATGAGTTTAGAGTTATGTCTTTTGGGTTGACGAATGCACCGGCCTATTTCATGAAAGCGATGAATAGCATGCTGCATAAGTATGATGATTTTGTGGTGGTATTCATTGATGACATTCTCATTTTCTCCAAGACCGAGGAAGAACATGCATATCATTTAAGCTTGGTACTGGAGACGTTGCGAGAAAACAAGTTCTATGCCAAGCTAAAGAAGTGTGAGTTTTGGCTTTCGGAAGTCAGCTTTTTGGGCCATGTAATAAATCAGGAAGGTATAACTGTTGATCCTAGCAAGGTTTCTTCCATCGTTGACTGGGAGCGGCCATCAAATGTAAAGGAGGTGAGAAGTTTCTTGGGCATGGCTGGTTATTATAGGCGTTTCGTTAAGGATTTTTCTACCATTGCGAAGCCCATGAGCATGCTCACACATAAAGATGTAAAGTTTCAATGGACAGAGCAATGTGAGCGTAGTTTCCACACATTAAAGGAGAGATTAGTTTCTGCACCTATTCTTGCACTTCCGGAGTTTGGAGAGCGGTTCATGGTGTATTCTGATGCTTCTCGAGTGGGACTTGGTTGTGTGCTCATGCAGAATGGGAAGGTTATTGCTTATGCATCGAGGTAGTGGAGGAAACACAAGCAAAATTATCCCACACATGATCTAGAGCTTGCAGCAGTTTTCTTTGCACTCAAGAATTGGAGACATTATCTGTATGGCGCGACATGTGATATATTCACGGATCATAAGAGCCTGAAGTATATCTTCACTTAGAAGGATCTTAATTTGAGGCAGAGAAGGTGGTTGGAGTTGATTAAAGATTATGATCTCAATATTCAGTATACACCGGGTAAAGGGAAAGTGGTTGCTGATGCTCTTAGTCGCAAGCCAATTCCTCCGACATTAAATTCCTTGATAGATGACTTTGAGCAGATGGATATTTCGTACTGCTATGCAGGGGCTGTTGAGTTAGAGTCACAAACCATTATTCAGTAAGCCATACCCGAGCGGGTGTTGGAAGCACAACAACAAGATCGACTATTGTTGCAAGTTAAGAAGCGCATTTGAGAAGGAAAGATTGGGGATTTTACTTTGGATGCCTTGGGAGCTGTTCGGTTTCATGGCCGTCTTTGTGTGCCACAAAAATCGCAGGTAAAAGAGGATATTTTAAGAGAGGCACATCATACTCCCTATACCGTACATCCAGGCGAGAACAAGAGTTACCAGGATTTGAAGAAAAGCTTTTGGTGGAAGAGGATGAAGGTCGATGTGGCTAAGTATGTGTCTGCTTGTGGTGTATGTCAGCAAGTAAAGGCTGAGCACAAGAGACCCGCGAGATTATTTCAGACTCTTGAGGTTCCGGTGTCGCCATGGGATGACATCGCGATGGATTTTGTTGTTGGCCTACCTCGTACGCGAAGAGGGAAGGATGCTATATGGGTGGTAGTGGATCGACTTACCAAAGTGGCTCATTTTATTCCTATCCATACGACAGACTCAGCAAGCGATCTAGCACCTATATATGTGCGTGAGGTAATAAGGTTGCATGGAGTTGCGAAGACTATTGTTTCTGATAGAGATGCTAAGTTTACATCAAAGTTTTGGGAGAGCTTGCAGGGTGCCTTGGGTACAGAGCTGAGGCATAGTACGGCATTTCACCCCCAGACAGATGGCCAGTCAGAGCGCACGATTCAGACCTTGGAAGACATGTTGAGGTGTTGTATCCTATCTTGGCAAGGGAGTTGGGAGGATCATTTGTCACTTGTGGATTTTTTCTTACAACAATAGTTATCATGCTAGCATTCGCATGGCACCTTACGAGGCATTGTATGGGCGAAAGTGTAGGTCTCCAATTTGCTGGGATGCTGTGGGCGAGAGGGCAGTGTTGGGACCAGATTGGGTGCAACAAACTACAGAGAGGGTTGCTGATATAAGGCAACATATGTTGGCTGCGCAGAGTAGGCAGAAAAGCTATGATGATCCCGAAAGACGGAACATAGAATTTCTAGTAGGTGATGAGGTGCTCCTGAGAGTATCTCCCACCAAGGGCATTGTGAGATTCAATATCAAAGGGAAGCCTAGCCCACGATACATTGGACCTTTCAAGATAGTGGAACGAGTTGGGAAGTTAGCTTACCGTCTTGAGTTGCCCAAGTCGATGAAAGGTGTGCATAATGTCTTCTATGTCTCTATGTTGCGGAAGTACTTCCGAGACCCAGAACGACAGATGACCCTGGATCCAATTACCATCGAGCAAGATTTGACTTTTGAGGCTCGATCGGTGAGGATTCTCGAGGAGGCTGAAAGATTTATGAGACATCAGACATTAAAGTTCATCAAGATTCTTTGGACGAATCAAACGGAACGAGAAGCAACATGGGAGCTTGAATCAAAGATGCGGGAGAAATACCCAGAGTTATTCACAGCTGGTGAGTCCATTATGCATTCTTTAATTTCAGTCTATTCCTTCTCCTGGTAGCGAGAGTAAGAATTCGAGGGCGAATTCTGTCAAAGTGGGGAAGAATATAATACCCTGGATTTTTACAAAGGGTTGATTAGAAAATTCATCATGAAGTTGACTAAAGTTGACTGTGAGTTGTTCGATGAATGGAGAATCTGAGACCGTGGCTGCGTCCGTCTCATCGAATATTTTTAAAAAAGTATATAATTGCCCAAAACGGAGTTCATAGGCATACCGGGCGAGTTAGTTAATTGTAGACTTTGATTAATTCCAAAAAAAAAGATCGACAACTTACCTGTTCGGTTAAGAATAGGATAAAGTAAAGAGATAAAAATCCCCTCTCGGCCAGCCTTAACCTCCTGTTACCATCGTTCCCCAATCCGCCGCCGCCGCCGAGGGCTTCCGTGACAATTTGCTGTTAGCAGCCGCCTCGCCGTGGTTGAGCCCGGCGTCGTCGCCTCTGTCCCCCTTGCTGCTGTCCTGCTAGTGGCCGATCTCCAGGTACATAGCGCATCACATCCATGTCGAGGGTTGTAGTACTGCTGCGCTAAATCGCCGGCTAAATTTACTTGTTCCAACCATGCTAGATGCCACTACTAGGACACTTCCATTAGCCTGTACATGAGTAGCCCAAGCCATTAAGGAGATTGGAGGTGGTACTAATGTTTGGGTTCAGGAAAAATTGATGCCTCAGGTTATACTGGAGACCTTGGTTTTATTTTCTGGCATGACTTGTGCATAGATGCGTTTTTCCCAAGCAGTATTAGCAAATACTTATTCTATTCTAGTATGTGAATTGTGAAACATATAGTAGAGCAGATTTCTTACGGACTAGGCAAAGACGATTTGGTTTCTAATGCTATCCACTACATAAAATCGTATCTACACTATGTATTGTACGTGCTGCGTTCTGTTTATTTTAGTTCACACTTATCCATCGACCTAGCTAGTGAAGCTACAGCTGCAGTATATATATGACCCAGATGTTGGGATGTCTGAAGTTGGTTTAGTGTATGCTTAGGGGTGGTACGCAGGGAGCAACAGATTAAACTTCTTATTTTTGTTTGATCTAGCATCTCCGGGTTTGATTGAAACCTGGGGTGTTACAATTGTGTGCTTATTTTGATGAATCTATGGTTTTTATTGGAGGGTATGAGCCATGGTAAAGTTAGAATACAGTAGATATAATGCAAGAACAAAATTTGAATGGGTTTTCTACAGTACTTAAAGTAAAGATTAGTTTTCTTATACTAACGGATCTCACGAAGGTTTTGTTGAGTTTTGTGTGATTGAAGTTTTCAAGTTTTGGGTGAGATTACGATGGATGAAGGAATAAGGAGTAAGAAGAGCCTAAGCTTGGGGATGCCCCATGGCGCCCCAAGCCATTATCCAAAGATAAGCAAGCAACTAAGCTTGGGGATGCCCGAGTGGCATCCCCTCTTTCTTCTAACGACCATCGGTATTTTACTTGGAGCTATATTTTTATTCGTCACATATCATGAGTTTTGCTTGGAGCTTTTTGTATGATATGAGTCTTTGCTTGTTTTGCTTTTTATTTTTAGTCATGAATCCTTGCTGGACACACCTATTTGAGAGAGCCAAAATTATGCTATGACTTGTTAGAATTGCTCTCTATGCTTCATTTAAATCTTTATGAGCTATGGAATTGCTCTAGTGCTTCACTTATATCTTTTTGAGCATGGTGTGCTTTAGTATTTTTGAAGAAATGTTCTCATGCTTCACTTAGATTTATTTGAGAGTTAGTAATTTTTTTTAGAAATTCTCTCATGCTTCACTTAATTTATTTTTGGAGAAGGAAATTTTTATGCTCATGTTCTTCACTTAGATTTGTTTGAGCTATCAAAAGCAACAAATGAAATTAGTCCCAAAGTGATAGATATTCAAGAGGGATATAATAAAAACTTTCATGAAGATCATTGGACAAAATAAACTTGATTCCTTGCAATAGTTTTGCGATATGATGATATAATATGTGAGTCATGTTGATGAGTAATTATGCTTTAGTAAGAATATTGGTGTTAAGGTTTGTGATTCCCTATGCAAGCACGAAAGTCAATAGTTATGCAATGAAATTACATCCTACTTGTGGTGCATTATTCGGTGTTAGTTATGCTTAATGATCGCTTATGAGATTTTTCGTTTCTTGGTTGGATGCTTCTCAATCTTTTGCTAGCCTTCATTTGCACGAAGTATGATCACTACTTGTGCATCCAAAATCCTTAAACCAGTTTTGCCATATGAGTCCACTATACCTACCTATATGCAGTATTTCCGTGCTGTTCTAAGCAAATTTGTATGTGCCATCTCTAATTTCAAAATAAATTTCTCTTTTGTGTGCTTGTACCACTCATGAAACGGTAGGGGGTGGCTGATATATTTCCATGCTAGATGTGTTATTCTCAAGATGAGTGTTTATTCACTTGTCATTGCACGAGAGTACGGCAAAGGTATTAGGGATGCCCAGTCCCGAAATGAAAAATGAATTTACTTTATGTTGTCAAATAATAAATTCCTTGAAAAGTGTTGGTATGGAGGGCACCCGTGGATACGGCTAGCCATGGAAAGTGAAAGTATGGTGGAAAAAGGAATAAACTTTTTTTTCTGTTTGGGAAACGCCTATGATATATCTAGCATGGAAAGTATTGGGAACTACTCGATCGTTTTCGTTAACAAGAAAAGCATGCCACCCAAAATGTTTTATCTCTACTTTTTTCGCTTTGAGCTCTGGCACCTCTACAAATCCCTACTTCCCTCTGCGAAGGGCCTTTCTTTTACTTTACGCAATTTTTATTTTGAATCTCCATCTTCTCTTATAAAGCACCAATTAAGGGGCATTATGATCGTACTTGAGCATTGGGTGTAGCTAATATGCGAGTGTGTTTCATGAATGGATCAATGATTGAGCATAATGGGCTAGGGATAACTTGCTTTAGTGTTGATATTTTGAAAGACATGGTTGCTTGTTGATATGCTTGAGTATTGAAATCTTCATGTCAAAACTAGACTATTGCTTTGAATCATATAAAAGTCCAAATGTCCATGCCACAAAGAAAAGAATATGTGATGAACATGTTAGGCAGCATTCCACATCAAAAATTCTGTTTTTATCATTTACCTACTCGAGGACTAGCAGGGATTAAGCTTGGGGATGCTGATACGTCTCCAACGTATCTATAATTTTTTACTATTCCATGCTGTTATATTATCATTCTTGGATGTTTTACAATCATTTTATAGCAACTTTATATCATTTTTTGGGACTAACCTATTGACATAGTGCCCAGTACCAGTTGCTGTTTTTTGCTTGTTTTTTACTTCACAGGAAATCAATACCAAACGGAGTCCAAACGCAGCGAAACTATTTGGTGATTTTTTCTGGACCAGAAGACACAAGTTAGGCCAAGAAAGTACCTGAGGGGGGCTCCGAGGGGAGCACAATCCACCAGGGCGCGCCTGGGGGCCCAGGCGCGCCCAGGTGGGTTGTGCCCACCTCGGCCACCTCCCGCACCGCCTCTTTGCTCTACAAATACCCCAATATTCCAGAAACCCTAGGGGAGTCGACGAAAATCAATTCCAGCCGCCGCAAGTTCCAGAAACCACAGATCCAATCTAGACACCATCATGGAGGGGTTCATCATCCTCATTGGTGCCTCTCCGATGATGCGTGAGTAGTTCATTGTAGACCTACGAGTCCGTAGTTAGTAGCTAGATGGCTTCCTCTCTCTCTTTTGATTCTCAATACAATGGTCTCTTGGAGATCTATTTGATGTAACTCTTTTTGCGGTGTGTTTGTTGGGATCCGATGAACTTTGAGTTTATAATCAGATCTATGTTTTTATCCATGAAAGTTATTTGAGTCTTTTGATCTCTTATATGCATGATTACTTATAGCCTTGTATTTCTTCTTCGAATCTTTGGTTTAGTTAGGCCAACTAGATTGATTTTTCTTGCCATGGGAAGAGGTGCTTTGTGATGGGTTCGATCTTACGGTGCTTGATCCCAGTGATAGAAGGGGAACCGACACGTATGTATCATTGCTATTAAGGATAACAAGATGGGGTCTATTTCTACATAAATAGATCTTGTCTACATCATGTCATCATTCTTATTGCATTACTCCGTTTCTCCATGAACTTAATACACTAGATGCATGCTGGATAGCGGTCGATGTGTGGAGTAATAGTAGTAGATGCAGGTAGGAGTCGGTCTACTAATCTTAGATGTGATGCCTATATAATGATCATTACCTGGATATCGTCATAATTATTTGAAGTTCTATCAATTGCCCAACAGTAATTTGTTTACCCACCGTATGCTATTTTTCTTGAGAGAAGCCACTAGTGAAATCTATGGCCCCCGGGTCTATTTTCTCATCATATATTCTCAGATCTATTTTGCTATTTGCCTTTTTATTTATTTGCCACTTTTATTTTCAGATCTATATTATCAAAAACCCAAAAATACCTCGCTGAATTTTATTTGTTTTTATTTGCATCTATCAATCTATTACAACTTTCTCACGTCCGTTTGCCAATTTCTGGCGCCGTTACCCGAAAGGGGTTGACAACCCCTTTAACATGTCGGGTTGCAAGTATTTGTTCTTTGTGTGAAGATTTTGTTTATGTAGTGTTGCTTGGTTCTCCTACTGGTTTGATAACCTTGGTCTCATCACTAAGGGAAATACCTACCGTTGATCTGCTGCATCATCCCTTCCTCTTTGGGGAAATACCGACGTAGTTCAAGCAAACATCAATCCACTGTATCTGGTAAACAAGCAATGCCACCATTAAAGTAATCCCATATTTGACGAATGTCATTGTTGATTGTAATGCTTTCGGTAACATGAAGCAATGCTGCCATTTTAAAATTTCTACTGTCCTTGCGTGATTGCCATGAACATAATCAAGATGCTTTTTTCATTTCGTGTATGTTTCGTATCTTGTTATTGACCAGCAACTGTTTTCTTTCTATCTTTTTGTGCGGATAGGGATATCCATTTCACCTTGTTGCTATTGTGACCTTTTGGTGAACTGCACAAAACACTTTTTTTTGAATGAGTGTCTTGTGCAGTTCAACTAAAATGTCACGTGGGCAATGTCTCTCAATTTTGGTGGAACTACACAAAATGGTGATTGGAGTTTCCAAAATCTCCGTCAAACTCTGCTGGAAATCTCGTGCAACATTTTATTAGCCTTTGCAAGATGAGCCATCACCGTCACCACAATGGCAATTTATTTTAGTGGAACTGCACAAAAGGATAAGCAAATTATAGTTGCACCTTACATGAGCAGGACAGCCAACCTTAATGTTGCTCAATTTTAGTGCAACTACTAAAGAAGAACCTGCCAGCTCATGAGAGCAACTACTTCTTGCTAGCTGAATGATGCAATCTTTGCTTCATTTCAGGTGAACTGCAGAAAAAGTCGCATGAATTAAATCATGGAGCTGCAGGTTGACCTCATCGAGTCGTGGCGGCGTAGGGGCCCCTCTCTCAGTTATGGTTCCCATGACCGGGTATGTTCCTTTTTGGTTGATTTTGACTCTGCATCCAGCTAGTGATCTTGTGCTACTGTTTTGGCACTACTACTGCCACTGATAAAATGAATTAATAATACATTTAAAATAGAGCTACTGTCTTAGCTACCATTTCATTTCCAATGTAGATAATTTGCAGAAGGCCTATCCGGCAGAATGAAGTCCATGTGCACTGCATCAATCACATAGCTGCATTGAACTAGTTGAGTCCATCAGGCCTACTGTTGAGGTGGCGCGGTCCCCCTCTCTAACTGGCGGGCACCATAATTTTAGTTGAATTGCACAAAAAAAGTGATTGAAATGAGTCGACGCTCCTTCTTCTACTGCCACACTGAGGTGTTAATGAATGTCAATGAACCGCTTTCATGGAAAGATATGGGGAGATGAAGAATAACTTGATCTCCCAAAGTCATCTCACACAGGTCAGTACTGTCCTTTATCAACATGATTGTGCTTTGTCATACTGTGCTAACATTGTATTTTTTAAATAAAGCTATACTATCGCAATCTTTTCTCGTTTTGGAAATATAGTTTGCTTCAACTAGTGCCACAATTATAGTAATCATGCTCTTTCTTATCTGTGCAAACAGGAATACTCAACTACAGATGTTGTGATGGTCAAGAGCATTCGCCAATTTCTTGGGTTGTATGACACAACAAGCCAAGATGGATTTAATCCCGATATTCACTTTATCAAAAGGCTCTAATGGGTTGGTTCTGAATCTTGCAAGCTGGGAATCAATGAGATGTGTAGGCATCTTTGTTGTACTTATTATTTGAATCTTATTTGTTGGTTCTGAATCTTGCAAGCTGGGAAACACGGCATGATGATGCAGAGGACATCAACCATAACAAGCTGTTCAAACTTGGTAGTATCGTCTGTGTGAAAGTGTAGCAAATGTGCTGATCGTGTGCGTCCTAAGAATAATAATTCTAATTGTTGTGCATGTTGATCCTATGGCACTGATAGAACGAGCCAATGCTTTGCTTGTTTTAGGAATAAATTTTAATTAAAGCTAATTAAATTTAAGTAAAGTGACCACTAACACTTGTTATTACAGTACCAATACAGACCCGCTCCTGAACCGACGTGTGGCCGGAATAGGTTTCTTAATGGAGGAGTTTGAATGCGCCGAGGGTGCATGTTCTACCGGGCGTGCAGCGGGTGAGGGAGGGGTAGTAACTGTTGTCGCCTGTACACACTTAGTTTACTATTGAATCCAGTTCCCCAAGAGATGAAAAACAAACTACTACCACCGCCTACCCACTCGTTCACTTGAAGAGACTCCAATGGCGATCCGAGGGGTGAGCCTGCTGGATATGGACTTCAGCAAGGAGTTCACCTTTGAGTTCGCCGTTTAGACCCATGGCAGCACTAAGTTGAATGTGATGTACACCAACGATCCGGACTCGGTGAAGCTCTACCTCACCAAGTTCAAGCAGTACCTATAGAAGGAGAAAGCACAAGGTCGCAGGACTAGACCTTGTGCCCATCCATTCGTCTCCTGACAGGGACCAGCAGATCGCCGTCGCCCAGGTATGCGTGCGGGATGAGGTTCTCGTCTACCACTATTGTAGGGCCATCAGAGGTTCTGGAGCATTCGCCCATTTCATCGGCAGCGCCGACTGCACCTTCGCTATGGTGGAGAGAAGGAAGAACGCGACGATTCGGCCATTTGGGGCAACAAGCTTGTCGACATCCAGAAGCAATACAAGATCATCGGCAATGGGCAGGAGATGGACTTCGTGGTTGACCTCACCGCGACCATCATCGACCCCTGCTACGCCAACATGAAAGAAGATGACGATACCAAGGACCTGAACACGTGGGAGGTACCTCTGAATCTAGCCTACATAACCTACGCGGCCAAGGACGCATACGCATGCTACGACATGTACAGGCGGATCTTGGACATGAGGGCGTGTCTGCTTCCCGTAACCGATGAGTACACGGACAGCCGCAGCGTCAGGATCAAGCGTGCCAGGAAGGTCTAGAAGATGTACTTTGTTTGTTTAAGCACCTTTATCATTTGAGTGTTTCATGCATTAGCCTATGTGTCATAATTATCTGTTTTGTCCGAAATATTTTGTCTAAGAACCCATTAACATGTTTGCTTTTTTTAGTGGCTATTTGCTTATATATGTAACTAGTTCACTGGGCTGCCGTACTTTGAATCTCCTTCCTCACAACATATTCCCCTTCTCAGGTGGACCCAGCAGGTCTCGTACACAGACATCTGGGACCAATCCCCTATCCAATTATATTTCTTTATTTTGTTCAATCTTTCATCCTCTTCCTACAGCGGCTGGCGGCGCTGCCGCGCACGCCTTGGTGACCCATCATAGCCTATGGCGCTAGCCAGGCCATCCCTCTACTCCCACACATTCTCCGGAGGCGGCAACTCCATCGGCCCACCCTGCACCCGAACAAGTCAACCCTCGTACTCCCCTCCGCCTGCGTCTTCCCCAGCTCTGGTTCGTTTGGTCCGAGGTCTCAACGTCGTCCTCCGCCTTGGTGCTCTCGCCGCGGCGCCGCCGTCTATCATTCCCAACATGGTCAACAAAACGAGAGGAATCAGGAGACGACTATTCGTCGAGAGGCTGACAGCCCCGGGCCCACCAGGTCCATGGCCTAGGTTTTGTTGTTTAACATGTGCAGCCCACGACATGCAGACACAGTTGATCCAGCTGGTTTCAACTTTTTTTTGGGGGTCCAGCAGGTATCAAGCGGCCTCTGGGCCTCCCAACCTAGCTTGTCTATAACATCAGCAGCCCAAGTTATGTTTGTGTTTTCAAAACGACGCACAGCTCAGTTCTATTTTTCCATAAGAATGCAAAACTGAACCTATGTTTTCCCTTCTATAATAGTATATATATTTATATTTATATTTATATCTTATTTTATTACATATATATAATAGAAACAACATAAGGTTCCGTTAAACCTGTCATTCGTCCAACCATTGTATAGACCTTCCCAGTTCCTTTATTTTTCGTTTTTATTAATCCTATATCTGAATTTTCTCCCACTTTCTTTTTCGATGTAATCTGAGTTTTCTCCCAGTACTTTTCCCTAGAACCAACTCAATTGTCCCCCGTCAAGCCTAAAAAAATACCCCACGTCCTATTAACTCATCAAATTAAAATGATATTTTATTTCGTAAATCGAAAGTTCTTACAAAATAATAATAATAATTGTTTATATATAACTTGGCAAGTTAACTCCTGGTGATTGCGTACATAAGCTTGCAAAGATTTTACTGACCAATGTAGTAATAGACGTGCAATCATGTGTTTATGTTTTTATAACATTTCTTCGTCCAGCCCAACATGATATTTTCACCCAGCCCAGCAAGTCCGCGGATTTCGAGAAAAATACAAACGGGCTTTAAATTCTAACATAATATATAAATGGGCTGCATAGACGCTACATCATTGTTTCACCCAGCCCACCAAATGGACTAAAAAAACAAATGGACTGACTGACATGTGGGCCAGTAGGTCGAAGCCTAAGCACTTTCGCCAAAAATAAAAATACAAAGGTCGAAGCCTAAGCAAGGTGTTAGATTTACATCCAACGGCCGGCATTCTTCTTCAATCTCTCGTCTTCTTCCCCCAGCGCTGCCGGGACCGCCTGCTCCAGCCTCCGGCGTCCAGCGGCGCTGTTTTGCGCGCCTCGCAGCGAAACGCTACCCCACCGACGGCCAGGCCATCCCTCCACTCCTCCGCACCTCCTGTTATTCTCTGCCGAGTGTAGGCCCACCCCGCATCCGAACCAGTCAAGTTTCCCACTCCTCTCCGTCTGCGACTCCACTGCCGCATCTTCCCCATCTCCGGGGCGTTCCAGTCTGGGGCCTCATCGTCATCCAGTGGCCTTGGTGTGCTCTGCACAGTGTGGTCAACATGTTCAACAAACGAGAGTCATCAGAAGATGACTGTACGTGGAGATGCTGATAGTGGAGACGCACCATGCCCATGGACGCATGCATGCAACTGCATCCTTTTTACCCTGAAAAATAATGTTTTCTCTCCCTGACAGCTGGGACCCACCAGCTACATCTTCGCACGCAAGGAAGTGTGTCCTTATTATGGGCAAAAAAATGATTCTTCCCCCTGACAGTTGGGACCCACCAGCTATATCTTCGCACGCAAGGAAGTGTGTCCTTATCCTCCCTGACAGCTGGGACCCACCCGGTCGAAGCGTACGTAGCGTTGTCTGTCTAGTCGCGAACGTGTACGTACATACTGGTCGATCGGTCTCTCTGCAGCGATGAACTGTGGCCGAGTAAGGAGCGGCACGTGTCGTAGTAGAGGCGCGGACGTAGCATGTCATGTAATCCCGTCTATATCGTGTACACGTACGTACAACCATGCTGCAAGAAAGTAAATCTGGCTACGTACGTACAGACGGGCGTGGTCTCGAACGCGTACAGTGATGTCATCCTGTTCATCGGCAGCCAACCGGCTGGGTCGCAACGGAGGAAACAACATCGTGTTCATCGGGAGGCAACTGACTGGGTCAGAATATGTTGTGTTCATCGGGAGCCAACCGGCTTAGACGGAATAGCCGAAACAAGGTCTGGCGTACCGTAGAACGGAGGAAACGGGCCTTCTATTCGACCACATACGGTCAAAACGGGTCCTGTTCATCGGGAAGGGTCTGGCGTACCGCAAAACGGAGGAAACGGACTTTTGTTCGAGTGCCTACGGTCGAAACGGGGTCCTGTTGATCGGAAGGGGTGTGGCGTACCTCAAAATGGAGGAAACGGACTTCTGTTGGAGCGCCTACGGTCGAAATGGGGTCCTGTTCATCCACCATCTACTGCCTCGCTCCAGCCTCCACGGGCTACCGTTCATCCACCGTCGACCTCCTCTAGCCTCCACGAACTACTGTTGATCCACGGGCTACTGTTCATCCAGCCTCCACCGTCTACTATTCATAGAGCCTCCACGGGGTCCTGTTCATCCACCCCCAACCGGCTGGGGTGCGGCGGCCTCCTTGGGGTCCTGTTCATCCAGCGGCAACGGCCTACTACCACGGGGTCCTGTTCATCCAACCCCCACCGGGAACTGTTCATCCACAGCCATCCAACCGACTCGACTCACCACGTCTCGACTTGTTCTACGTACCGCGCGCATGGTAGCAATGGTCACTGTTCATTGAGAGGCAACCCAACACCGGCTCGCTACGTCTCGCACGGGGGCTCGATCGGCTTCAGTAAGCAGCAACAGTGATCGATCACTCGGTTCAGTTAGCAGCAACAGCGAAGGAATCGCTCGAGTTCGGTCAGCAGCGAATGAATCGCCCGGGTTCAGTTAACATCCAAGGGATCGATCGCTCGGGTTCAGTAACATGCGATTGCTCGGGTTCAGTTAGCCAACGCCTCGCACACACGCACGTACACGAGAGAAACGCGCAAACCACAGTGCATCGCTCGGCCCCGACCACCCACCATAACCGGGAACTCCCCGATATTTTCCTCGCCCTCGCTTCTACCATGATTTTTTCCATCATGGACGGCCCAAAGAATGTCATGCAGCTGCGTCTCCGGCCCGCCCAGGACGAAAAGCCCATTTTCTGTCATGATTTTTTGTCATAGAAGTAGGAGCCCACCACATCTATGATGATACCGGGTTTTGTCACAATTATCGTCATAGAAGTGTCATAAGCATGACAAGAAAAAAAATCGTTCGGCCCAAAATGTCACGGATGTGTCTTTTTTTTGTAGTGCGTGCTTCCACAGCCAGAGCCGGAGGTCCACACCGACTCCGGTGACGACTCGGGCGATGACTCCGACGACCACTCTGGCGACGACTCCGACGATGATGGACAACCGGTTAGTCATCTATCCCATTTATGTGTCAAATACATCCTAGGGTTTCTCTGCTTACTCCTGCCTCCCCCTTTTTGGAATAGAAATCCTATGGTTATGTTCTCTCAATCCATGAAATCTGACTAAGTTTTGTTAGATCCGCGTAGTGTATTGATTGTTTGAATGGTACAAGTGATAAGTGATTAGTTGTTTCATCTGTGCAAATGATTTCTGCTAATAATCCGACTAGGGTTAGTGTTCATGCTAATAATTCCTAGCGAGGTCTTGACAATTGATTTTGAATGACCTACATATATGTTTGTGCCATTATTTTCTTCAAGATTGGTCTGTACATAGACAATTGTGCTTAAAAATCGAACCATAATCTCTGGATATGTATAAAAAAATAGCCATAAATTCCTAATCCTACTTTACGGCATGTAAACATTGATTTGATGCCAAATTTTGGCAACTGCCGAATGTTCGCTAGATATTAGTTTGTAAACATTAATTTGACACCATATTTTTTTACTATATGTATAGGTGCTGTCTGACGATGTCGACAGCGAGGATAAAGATGGTCAAAGGAGGTACAAGAGGCAAATCCCCAGGGAGCTTTATGCGGGAATGCATAACAGGCGTATTAGGACCTGGGACGGCGGCTATCGATGCCCATTTTGCAACCAAAAGCTTCATGACGCGTATCAAAGTGTTCTGACGCATGCAAGAGGACGAGCCGTTGGCTCCTTCAAGCAGAAGTATTCTCGCAGGGTGGCGCCAAATAGGCTTGTAGTAGTGTTCAAAACTGCATGTAGGCACTAACACGTTTTCTTCTTTTGCAGATAAGATTAGACCCGGTGGTGGATAATGTGATACAATATAACAATCACATCGAATGCCTAGATCTGCATCTCTCATAAATTACTTTGAACTCCTTCCAAGGGACCTTACCGGAGATTATATTCGTCAGGTTCTTTGTTGTCGGAGCAAGGGTGCTGAAGGTAATGAGGTTTGCCCTACATTTATTTCGCGAAAATGAATGGTTTGTTGATCAGCGCAGGCGGCTGCGGCAGAATGGAATAGGCTCCAAAAATGCTGAATTTCATTTTGGAACTTCAGATGACAGAGTAATCGGAAGTCATCGTGTCAACCCCATACATGACTTCTCAGTGGCTGACCCCTTTGGAAAAATTATGAGGTTTCGAAACCAGCCTTACAAGTGGTAATATTAGTTTGAACCTCTGTTATATCCATGTTCAGCCGATCAGCGCGAGCATTTGCAGCTGATGAGCTGAATTTCATTTCTAATATCAGTTTGAACCTTGTAATCTTCGAATTTGAGCAATATAACTCTAGAATTTGAACCTTGTAATATTTCGAGCTTTTGTGGTACAATCGTTGAAATGGCATCGTATGAGACTCGTATATTGGTAGCACTATTTTGACCTTAATATGCAATGGACTTAGATTTTATTAACCATTCTTGAATGTGTTTACCTTGTCGATCTCATATCACACCATCTGTATAGCTAACTCGACTGTGATCTTCGACATTATTGCACACAGTTGGTTTCTTCAACCGTGTGCCCTATAGAGCGCAGAATTAATTATCGCACTCAAGTGTCCATCATCACCCTTCTGTGTAACTTTGACCTCATTACCCACGGGTAAAATTATGACCGAAGTCATTCCACACACTTCGTTTTTACAAAGCTTTTTGCCAATAAACGCCCACGATTTGTCCCTCTTCTAGCCGACGCGTGGCCAAACTAGCCGGGCGGGAAGCTTGAGCAGTAAACTACGTGGTAGCGCGGGAACAGGCTCACCGACGATACATTTGGCGCCTCTTCAAGCCCACGCATGGTCAAACAAAATCCATGCGGTGTTGTCAAGCATGCATTGGAATCCTCCGCTATGAATGCGGTGACAAGACGTGACAATTATAGGCTGGCCGGCCCCCATTTATTACAGCGGCCATTTAACCCTTGTGTCTCTTCAACCTTTCGATCGTGTCCCACCATTGCAGGAAGCACACCCACCACGACAAATTCTTAGATGGTATCCTGCGCGGCTCCAATGGTGCTCCGAGCGGCTGCACTAGTTCACCATGCATGCCGTGGTGGACACCCACAGAAGGTTCACGGAGCTCTCGGTGGTGTACACCAACAACCCGGTCTGGGTGGAGCATTCCATCCACACCATGGAGCTGTTGCTTGCTGAGGAGAAGTACAAGGTGGTCGGGTTCGACCTCGAGTCGGGTCTCGTCCCAAGGTCGCCGTTGCCCAGATGTGTGTGCGCAATCACGTCCTCGTCTACCACTACTGCCTTGCCACAAGGCCTTGCGAGCGTTTCGCCAGGTTTGTCAACAGCCCCCACTACATGTTCTCTACGGTGGACATCACCAACGATGTAAAGGTGCTCAAGAATTCGGGCATCGCCTGCCAGAATCTTGTCGACATCCAGGGCCAATACAAGATCTGGGGCAGCAACGAGCATGAGAAGGACTCACTGGTTCACCTCGCCGAGGCCATCATCGATCCCTACTATAGAGACATGAAAGATTCCTGCAACAAGGACAAGTATGCCTGGCACTCGGCCTGGATGGAGAAACTCGACAAAGCTCATGTTGTGTACGCGGCCAAGGAGGCGTACACGAGCTACGAGATGTACAGGCGGATCATTGACATGAGGAAGTGCCTCCTTCCCCAAAACGGCCAGGGATCCAGCCAGAAGTAGAGCAATGGCAAGCGTCATCGCAACAAGAAGTAGATGATTAGATCCTCGTTTCTCCTAGTTTAGTATGCATGTAATTGCTTACTTTGGTGTGTGGAAATGTTATGTGTGTAGTCACTTGTGTAATTGTATGCTTAATTTGGTTATGGAATGCTGTCTTTTTAAGTATATATGTTGATGCTCTATAGACAGAGCGTAGATGTTGTGCGGACAGAGCAAATCACATCGCACACGTACTAAACAATGGAACCCGTCGGTGATGATCTCATCAATCACTAACAATTGTATACCAGCAATTGTTTGCTCACAACACACACGGCTTGTTAACAGGAACCGTCTGTGTTGTTATCGGTCTTCCCACACATTTCCAATTATAGATCTGTTTGCCGCGTATCACACACATCTTGTTAAGTTGAACCGTTTCTGTTCTCTTGGCTCAACGCAAACAGTTCATTCGAGTGAACTGTATGCCGTATATCGCACACACCTTCACCTGGCTGACCGTTTCTTTTGTGTTGCCTAATCACAAATAGTTCATCTGAGTGAACTGTATGCCGTATATCGCACACACCTTCATCTGGCTGCCCATTTCTGTTCTTCTGCCTCATCGCAAATAGTTCATTGGACTGAACCATATGCCCAGCATCGCACACACAACTAAAATCTGAACCGTGTTTGATGTATCCGCCATCGCAAACATTTTGCATCTTTTTTGACGGGTTTTTTACATCACCGTTTGTGATTAATGCATCGCACACAGTTTCGTCAAAGAGTCTCTGATCGTAGTGTCACGTTAGTAGCATCCTGCAGTAGTGCATGTAGGTGCCTATTTAAATTGTAAATTCATAATATAGTTTGCTTTACTAATCACTTTTTTGTATTTATGCAAACAGGGGTGCTCAGCTTGATTTCAATGGGAACTGCACAAAATGTTTAGATGGTTTGTGCCCATTATACTTCATCATGCACAATACATCGAATGTTCTCGAATCATTCATTTCCACCTCCAGCCACAAAATTAGCTACAAGAAAGGAGGTGCCGATATGTTCAAGGCGTTGCAACATATAAAGGCGAAATCATACAAGCTTCGCACGAAGTTGGTTGATTTTGATGGAACTGCACAAAAAGAATAGCTGGTTTATTTAGCACGAGGTGCCATGTCAATGTCCGAACTGATGGCAAACCCCGCCCATTCCACAATCATAGGCATTTGATATTTGGGAATGGGAAAACCTTGTCAAAGTTTGCTCATTAATGTACGCAAAAAGACACGCATTTGATATTTTGGAATGGGACAACCTTGTCAAATTTTTCTCATTGATGTTAGCAAGAAGACGTGTTTGATATTTTGTAATGGGACGCCCTTTGCCATCAGCACCATCGGTCTATTTTTTAAATTTGTGTCTTCAGTTGTGAAGTAAATATTGGCTCTGACGTGTGAATAATTGAGATTCATTGATCGATTTTTCTTTATTTGTGTCTTTTAGTTGTCAAGTAAATATTGGTTCTGACGTGTGAATAATTGAGATGCATAATCATCGATCGATTGTTGATCTATATGAATTGCCAAGCCTGTGAGTTTGATTGCAATGTACAGGTGATGACCAACAAGTATAGGGGATCTATCATAGTCCTTTCGATAAGTAAGAGTGTCAAACCCAACGAGGAGCAGAAGGAAATGACAAGCGGTTTTCATCAAGGTATTCTCTGCAAGCACTGAAATTATCGGTAACAGATAGTTGTGTGATAAGATAATTCGTAACGGGTAACAAGTAACAAAAGTAACTAAGGTGCAGAAAGGTGGCCCAATCCTTTTTGTAGCAAAGGACAAGCCTGGATGAACTCTTATATAAAGCAAAGCGCTCCCGAGGACACATGGGAATTGTTGTCAAGCTAGTTTTCATCATGCTCATATGATTCGCGTTCGTTACTTTGATAATTTGATATGTGGGTGGACCGGTGCTTGGGTGCTGCCCTTCCTTGGACAAGCCTCCCACTTATGATTAACTCCTCTTGCAAGCATCCGCAACTACGAAAGAAGAATTAAGATAAATCTAACCATAGCATGAAACATATGGATCCAAATCGGCCCCTTACAAAGCAACGCATAAACTAGGGTTTAAGCTTCTGTCACTCTAGCAACCCATCATCTACTTATTACTTCCCAATGCCTTCCCCTAGGCCCAAATCATGGTGAAGTGTCATGTACTCGACGTTCACATAACAACACTAGAGGAAAGACAACATACATCTCATCAAAATATCGAACGAATACCAAATTCACATGATTACTTATAACAAGACTTCTCCCATGTCCTCAGGAACAAACGTAACTACTCACAAAGCATATTCATGTTCATAATCAGAGGAGTATTAATTATCATTAAGGATCTGAACATATGATCTTCCATCGAATAAACCAACTAGCATCAACTACAAGGAGTAATCAACACTACTAGCAACCCACAGGTACCAATCTGAGGTTTTGAGACAAAGATCGGATACAAGAGATGAACTAGGGTTTGAGAGGAGATGGTGCTGGTGAAGATGTTGATGGAGATTGACCCCCTCTTGATGAGAGGATCATTGGTGATGACGATGGCTTCAATTTCCCCCTCCCGGAGGGAAGTTTCCCTGGCAGAACAGATCCGCTGGAGCCCTAGATTGGTTCTGCCCAGGTTCCGCCTCGAGACAGCTGCACTTCTTCCTGAAAGCTTCCTTCTTATTTTTTTCCAGGTCAAAACACACCATATAGCAGAAGATGGGCATCGGGGGCCTGCCAGGTGGCCCACAAGGTAGGGGGCGCCCAGGGGGTAGGGCGCGCCCTCCACCCTTATGGATGGCTGGTGGCCCCCCTCTGGTGCTTTCTTCGCCCAATATTTTTTATTAATTCCAAAATGACTCTCCGTGAAGTTTCAAGACTTTTGGAGTTGTGCAGAATAGGTCTCTAATATTTGCTCCTTTTCCAGCACAGAATTCCAGCTGCCGGCTTTCTCCCTCTTCATGTAAATCCTATAAAATAAGAGAGAAAAGGCATAAGTATTGTGCCATAATGTGTAATAACAGCCCATAATGCAATAAATATCAACATAAAAGCATGATGCAAAATGGACGTATCAACAGGCACGCTAAAAAGCTGCTCAAAATTTTTCTTAAGTGTGAAACTGCAGCAAACAACATGATCACTATGCGTCCTGAGAATAATGCTAGTACGTATTGTTTTGAATGTTCATGTAATGCAACTGTACAACAATTCAAACTAACTGGTCTAAATTCGTTCATACACGGCCTGATTGCATATAAAACTGACGTATTTCATTACATTTCAAACATTCTTCAACTAAAAAGCGGTGCTCGTCCGGCTCTGGATGTTTAACTAATTAACCTAATCTACAATCTCCAGCGCCCATTCCCCGTGTCCGGCAGATCCCCAAGCACTGAAGCTTCTTCTGCAGCTCCGCCTCCGGAGCCATAGGAAGTGAAGCTATCCGACTCAACGTCGCCGCCAAGCAGCTAATCGGCCATCGATGTTCAACCCACCAAGCTTGGCTTCAACCGAAGGGTATGAGCGGTGGCCTTACTTGGACCCATGCGGCGGAGACATACCGTCTCCTACTCTTCGTCGTTTTCTGTGTGGCGCGGTCTCCTTGCTGGCAGGGCGGGGCCTCGATGGAGCCGCCGATGTCCTCTGCCTCATCGCCGGCGGGGCAGCGCCTAGGCGGAGCGGGGGAAATCCTCCGCCTCGTTGAAGGCGGAGTGGGGCCTCGGCGGAGCCGGCGATGTTCTCTGCAACGTTGTCGATGGGGCGGGGCCTCGGCGGAGTCAGCAAAATCCTCCCGCTTGTTGCCGGCGGGGCGTTGCCTCGGCGGAGCCGGTGAAGTCCTCTGCCTCGTTGTCGGTGTCGCCAAACAACGCCTCGCCCGCTTCATCGTCCTCCTTGTAGGCGGCCGCAACCTCCGCCATCCGCATGCGGTACCGCTAGTGCTCCAGGTGGTTCTCGCGGGAGGAGCGGTACGACTCGAGCAGCGCCTTCTGCTTCGCCCGCTCTGCGGCGATCTGCTCCTCCTGGAAGACCTGATGGTTGTAGGCGGTGTTGGCCTGCGCCTCCCGGAACTTCTCCCCTCGCTGTTGCCTCACGATGTCCATGTATTGGGCACGGGCCTCACCGATGGTCATGGTGCAATGCACCGGCGAGGATGGCGCGGAGGAGGAGGTTGGCGCCGGCTCCTCGACGACCACGTTCTCCATTGGGACGTCGTCGTTCTTCTGGTCCATCGTCCGCCCGTCCCGGAAAGCGGTGGAGAGCGAGGACGCCATGGCGGGAGTGGTGTGGAGAGGAGAAATGGAACGAAGGCGGAGGACTGCGGCTATGGCCGGGGCAGCAGTTTATATAGCAATGGTGGGCGGCAGAGGGACGGACGGGTGGCACCAGAGTAGTGGCCTCGGCAACCGCGTATCATTAATGTGGGCAGCAGATGGACCAACGGATGGCATTTGTGTCGTTTGAATGCGGAGCAGTCGCCTGCACCGGGAAGCGGCAGGGGCGGCACTGACCGAAGTGCGCGTGTGTGAGGGAGGGGTCTGGGTGGACCAGGGCGGTCAGACTCGTGCTTGGCAGTGGTCCGGTCCAGCTGTCAGACATGCTGGCTCGCCAGCGAGCTCGCCGAGCTCAGCGACAACAACCAGACGATGGACGAGGCTTCTGACCAGGAGCCGGCGCCACCGCCCAAGCCGGTTCATGCCATGTTCACCATAGAGCATGTGCGGCCGCACATCGACGCCCTAATGGCGGAAGAGCTACCAGCGCCACCGGAATCGGCATTCCGGCAAACGCAGGAGGACCAGTGCTACAACCTCCGGCTCCTCAACGAGCACCGGCTCGCGGAGGGACGAATCGACGGTGAACAAGCGGATGTAAATGCCATCGCGGACATGTGGCCTGATGATCCTGGCTTCCTGAATGAGCAGCGGGCGGTGTATTAGACCATCAGTAGGGCCCGCGAGGCCCTCTCCGTCGACCTTCGAGTTGTTACGCTCACCATTGCGCCACCCTCTCATGTTGTGAACATGGTCAACGAACATGAGGAATCGGGAGATTACTTTACGTGGTGAGGATGACAGTACTGACACACTAGGGCCATAGTCGTACGTACGCTAGTGCCTCCTTATTACAACGTATATAAAAATATTGCTTGCTCCTGGTTTCCTGACATGACGGTCCCACACCATTGTCAACGTAGATATAGTCAATAAACGAGAGAATTGCACAAGGAGCGGCCGACAGCTGGGACCCAGCAGCTCGAGCAGTATTGGTTTTTTGAGGGGTGAGCAGATTTTTTTTACCGATGTTTTTGTTGTTGTTCAGAGGAGCAGTATCAACTGGGCGGGCTGTGGCCCATCTAGCCCAGGCTATTGCGCAGATATTAATTTTTCAAGGTGAAAATGGCTTGCCCAGCAATACTTTTTTTGAGGAATACCCAACCCAGGCCAACTTGTTATTCTCCGGCCCGCTGGGCTGCGAATCTTTCCTACGAGGGATGCATTAGGCTTTTTTTTGACAGAAAGACTGTAAGGGAACCCCCTACAGTATAATTGGTGCAACAAACCCAAATTGCAAGTACCATGCCTTGAACCTGGGATGCATTAGGCTTGCCAAGAAAATGGGCTTTAAAAATAATAAATGGGCTGTAATTATAACAATGTGCTATAAATATTAAAAAAACGCTCTGAACAGGTAATTAGTTTCAAAATTATTTTTTTTGGATTTTTTTTACGGAACCTCATCACAGGGAGGGAAGCTCCCGCATTGCATTTTTTGGGATTTTTAATATTTTAATTTCATTAATTGTTGCGCGCATAATTTTGTTGAATTTTTACCTAATATAAATTTATTTTGAAATTAGATTTAATATGGCTCGAAATTTCGGGATAAATAATATATGGGATCCCATCAAAATGTGGGAAATTTGGTTGAAATTATACACCGTTGTCCTGGCTAGAAAAATTGGCTGTAATGTTAACAAACAGTAAACTGGCCGAAGTAAATTCCATTAGAATTATGAAATGGGATGTAAATTATCACAAAATCGCAAATGGGTTATATGCTCTCTGCCACAGATGTGATGCTCACTTGTGGGCCTACTAAGTTGACGCGTACGCGGCCCTCAGAAAATAAAAGTTGACGCGTATGGAAGGCTTTTTCATTTTATAGTCAACAAACACATGATTCTAGCAGCAGTGGCCGTTGGTTGTTCATCCAACGGCTATCGTGCTTCTTCAATCTCGGATATTCTTGCTTCAGCCGCCCAAAACACCGCCGGTGGTGCCGCCTACTACCGCCTCCCGTGGCCGGCTGTGCTGCCGCGCAGGCCTCACCGGCCCACCCTACTCCCATCGCCATCCAGACCATTCCTCTACTCACCAACACCTCATGTTATTCTCCGGCGACGGCAGCTTCACACCGCAGCTGAACCAGTGAACCCTCATACTCCCCTCCGCGTGGGCATCCATTGTTGTGTCTTCGCCGTCTCTGGGTCATTCCCTTCCTAGGCCTCGCTGTCGTCCACCGCGTTGGTTTTCTCAGGGCGGCGTGGTGAACTTTGTCAACAAACGACAACCATTGGAAGAGGGATGTACGTGGAGTGGCTGACAGTAGGGACCCACTTGGTCCATGGCCGCACACAAGCAAGTGCCTCCTTATTATGTGAAAACAAATGATTTCTCCCCCTGACAGGTTTGACCCACCAACTACATCTTCGCACGCAGACAAGTGACTCCTTATTACGCGAAAAAAAAGTTTCCTCTCCCTGATACCTGGGACCACCAGCTACATCTTCTCACGCAAGGAAGTGCCACCTTATTACGCGCAAAAAAAGATTCCCCCCTGCCAGCTGGGACCCACTAGATTTGGAGGCTGACTTGTGGGCCTACTAAGTTGACGCGTAGGGAGGGCTTTGTCAACTTAGTCAACAAACAATTCTAGCTGCAGTGACCATTGGATGTTAATCCAACAGCCGTGCTGCGTCTTCAACCTCTGGTCTTCTTGCTCCAGCCGCCCAAACCAGCGCCCGCTGTACCGCCTGCTCCTGCCTCCCGTGGTCGGATGTGCTGCCGCGCTGGCCTCACCACCCGACCATACTACCACTGGCCAGGCCTTTCCTCTACTCACCCACACCCCCTGTTATTCTCCGGCGATGGCAGCCATACACCGCAGTCGAACCAGTGAACCCTCGTACTCCCCTCCGCGTGGGCATCCACCTGCCTCGTCTTCCCTGCCTCTGCATTGTTCCCTTCCTAGGCCTCACCGTCGTCCACCGCCCTGATGCTCTCGGTGCAACGTGGTCAACGGGGTCAACGAACGACAGTCATCGGAAGAAGACTTTAGTCGGTGAGGCTGACAGCTGGACCCACCAGCTATATCTTTGAACACAAGGAAGTGCCTCCATATTACGAGGAAAAAATGGTTCCTCCCCCTGACAACTGGGACCCAGCAGCTATATCTTCGCACGCAAGGAAGTGTGTCCTTACCCTCCCTGACAGCTGGGACCTACCCGGTCGAAGCGTACGTAGCGTTGTCTGTCTTGTCGCGAACGTGTACGTACATACTGGTCGATCGGTCGCTCTGCCACGATGAACCATGGCCGAGTAAGTAGTGGCACATGTCATAGTAGAGCCCCCAACGTAGCAGTTCAGGCTATCCCATCTAAACCGTGTACACGTACATACAGCCACATGCCAAAAAATACGACCACATACGTACATACGAGCGGGGTCTCGAAACACGTACTCGCGCATACGGACGGCCAGGGCTCATGTACATGGAGAGGCAATGGACGGCAGCGACGTCGGCAGCTAATCGGCTGAGTCGGAACGGAGGAAACATCGTCGTGTTCACCGGGAGCCAAGTGACTGGGTCAGCACGCCTCCTGTTCATCGAGAGCGAAGCCACTGGGTCGAAACAAGTCGTGTTCAATGGGAGCCAACCGGCTTGGACGGAACAGCCGGAACGGGGTCTGGCGTACCGTAAAATGGAAGAAAACGGCCTTCTGTTCAACCGCGTACAGTCTAAACGGGGTCCTGTTCATCGGGAAGGATCTGGCGTACCACAGAACGGAGGAAACGGCCTTCTGTTTGAGTGCCTACGGTTGAAACGGGGTGCTGTTGATCGGGAGGGGTGTGGCGTACCGCAAAACGGAGGAGACAGACTTGTGTTGGAGCGCCTACGGTCGAAATGGGGTCCTGTTCATCGGGAGGTGTGTGGCGTACTGATACGTCTCCGTCGTATCTATAATTTTTTATTGTTTCATGCCAATATTATACAACTTTCACATATTTTTGGCAACTTTTTATATGATTTATTGGACTAACCTATTGATCCAGTGCCTAGTGCCAGTTCCTGTTTTTTGCATGTTTTTTGTTTCGCAGAATATCAATATCAAACGAAGTCCAAATGCAATAAAAATTTACGGAGATTTATTTTGGAATATATGTGATTTTTGGGACTTGGAATCATCGCAAACGGAGGCCCACACACACCACAAGACACCAGGGCGCGCCCCAGGCCCCTGGCGCGCGGTGGTGGGTTGTGCTCACCTCGTACGTCGGTTGGAGACCTTCTTCTAGCGCAAGAAAGATAATTTATGAAAAAAATCGTGTTAAAATCTCAGCGCAATCGGAGTTACGGATCTCCGGGAATATAAGAAACGGTGAAGGGCCAGATCTGGGGAACGAGAAACAGAAGAGAACAGAGAGGGAGATCCAATCTCGGAGGGGCTCCTGCCCCTCTGCCGCCATGGAGGCCATGGACCAGAGGGGGAACTCTCCTCCCATCTAGGGGGGAGGCCAAGGAAGAAGAAGAAGAAGGAGGGGGGCTCTCTCCCCCTCTCTCCCGGTGGCGCCGGAGTGCCGTCGGGGCTAGGATCGTGACGGCGATCTACATCAACAATCTTGCTACCGTCTACACCAACTTTATCCCCCTCTATGCAGCGGTGTAACACCTCTTCTCCCCGCTGTAATCTCTACTTAAACATGGTGCTCAACTCCATATATTATTTCCCAATGATATTTGGCTATCCTATGATGTTTGAGTAGATTCATTTTGTCCTATGGGTTAATCGTGATCTTGGTTGGTATGATTGTATATTTTATTTATGGTGCTATCCTACAGTGCCCTCCATCTCGCGCAAACGTGAGGGGCCCCCGCTGTAGGGTGTTGCAATATGTTCATGATTCGCTTATGGTGGGTTGCGAGAGTGACAGAAGCTTAAACCCGAGTAGGCGGGTTGTTGCGTATGGGAGTAAAGAGGACTTGATACTTAATGCTATGGTTGGGTTTCATGACCTTAATGATCTTTAGTAGTTGCGGATGCTTGCTAGAGTTCCAATCATAAGTGCATATGATCCAAGTAGAGAAAGTATGTTAGCTCATGCCTCTCCCTCATATAAAATTACAAGAATGATTACCGGTTCTTGTTATCGATTGCCTAGGGACAAATGACTTTCTTGTTGACAAAAGCTATCCACTTTTATTACCTTGCAATTTATTCATAGTTTTATTCTCGCAAAGTACTCATAGTTTTATTCTCGCAAAATAGTTTCATACTTGTTTTAGGTAAAGCAAACGTCAAGTGTGCGTAGAGTTGTATCGGTGGTCGATAGAACTTGAGGGAATATTTGTTCTGCCTTTAGCTCCTCGTTGGGTTCGACACTCTTATTTATCGAAGAAGGCTACAAACGATCCCCTATACTTGTGGGTTATCAAGACCTTTTTCTGGCGCCGTTGCCAGGGAGCAATAGCGTGGGGTGAATATTCTCGTGTGTGCTTGTTTGCTTTATCACTAAGTAGTTTTTATTTTGTGCTCTTGTTTTCTATCTCTAGTTATGGGTAGGAAACGCAAAATACCAAAAAAATTAGTTGTACTCGCTAAACCAATGGTTGAAGAACCACCGAAAATCTATCATACTACTGAAGCTTTCTACTTGGATCATCTTCTATCCATTTGTGCTCGTGCTGAAAACCCAACTAGCTTAGTTGAGGAAAAATCATTAAATGAGCATGCTTATTATGTGCGACACCGCTTATCTCAAAAAGGGAAACTTTTATGACATCATATTAATAGTTTGTATTGCTATGCTTTGAATTTATGTGAAATACATGATTTTACTTGTTGTTCTGAAGACCCTAAAAAACACCTTCCCTTCCAATGTGAGTTTAAGGATAATGGAATCGTATCTTCTTATGCCAAAGGTGTTTATAATTACTATGATGTTGAACAAATTGAAGAATTTGTTGCTTTTAAGGGTGCTTATGAAATTGCTTCTTTGATTGAAAAGTATGATGCTACTCTTTACAAATCTGAAATTTTTGCCATACTTAAACATTGCTATGAAAACTATGCTTCCAATGCTCATGTTAAAGAATATATTGAGTACTTCTCCGCTGTCCAAGAAGAGACTAACATTTTGCAGGAGTCTATGGAAGAAGAAAATGATGAAACTATGAGCTCATTGGATGAAAAAGATGACGAGGAGAGCGAAGAACAAAAGGAGGAAGAGCGGATTAGCTACCCGTGCCCACCTTCTAATGAGAGTAACTCTTCAACTCATACATTGTTTAATTTCCCTTCGTACTTACCGAAGGTTGAATGCTATGATGATTGCTATGATCCCATTGATTCATTTGAAATATCCCTTTTTGATGATGCTTGTTATGCTTGTGGCCAAGATGCCAATATGAATTATGCTTATGGAGATGAACTTGCTATAGTTCCTTATGCTAAGAATGAAATTGTTGCTATTGCACCCACACATGATAGTCCTATTATCTTTTTGAATTCTCCAAACTACACTATACCGGAGAAGGTTGCACTTATTAAGGATTACATTGATAGGTTGCCTTTTACTGTTGCACATGATAATTTTTATGAATGTAATATGCATGTGCTTGCTGCTCCTACTTGCAGTTATTATGAGAGAGGAACTACATCACCGCCTCTCTATGTTTCCAACACGATAAAATTGCAAGAAACTGCTTATGCTATGTATTGGCCTTTACTTGATGTGCATGAATTGTTCCTGTTTGACATGTCGATGCATAGGAAGAGAGTTAGACTTCGTCATTGCATGATTTATGTTGCTTTGTGCTCACTACTAAATGCCAAATCATTGTTAATTAAAATTGGCTTTGATATACCTTGGGATCCGGGTGGATTCATTACTTGAGCACTTTATGCCTAGCTTAATGGCTTTAAAGAAAGCGCTGCCAAGGAGACAACCCGGAAGTTTTAGTGAGTCATTTATTTCTGTTGAGTTCTTTTATAAAGTTTAAAAACAAAAAAAAATATAGAGGGGAACTTAAAACTTCACTAAAAGAGAAGCGATTGAAAGGTGATGCATTGGAGAAGTGAGGGTCGACCTTGAACACTTGTGTTCATGCTCATGGAAATAATGTAAATTTTTCATGAAGATTCTCACAAAAATAATTATCCCCTTTTACAAATCCATTGTATTATAAAAATAATGTGCCAAGATTTGCCTTTAGGATGATTAGATTGCTTGTTGGTATGTGCGGTGCAAAAACAGAAACTTTGGCTGTAGTGCATGATTTTACATTGTTTACTGGAATGTCAAAAGTTTCTGAAACATTTTGCACAGTATTTACATACAAAATTTTTATTTTTTCCTAATTTTTCAGAATTTTTGGAGTACCAGAAGTATGGTAGGTGTTCAGATTGCTGCAGACTGTCCTGTTTAAGACAGATTCTGTTTTTGATGCATTGTTTTGCTTGTTTTGATGAAACTACCGATTCTATCGGCGGTATAAGCCATGGAAAAGTTACATTACAGTAGCTACAATGAAAAAAAAATATGAATTGGTTTGCAACAGTACTTAGAGTAATGATTTGCTTTATTATACTAACGGATCTTACCGAGCTTTCTGTTGAGTTTTGTGTGGATGAAGTGATCAAAGATCGAGGAGGTCTCGATATGAGGAGAAGGAGGAGAGGAAAGAGCTCAAGCTTGGGGATGCCCAAGGCACCCCAAGTAAATATTCAAGGAGACTCAAGCGTCTAATCTTGGGGATGCCCCGGAAGGCATCCCATCTTTCTTCAACAAGTATCGGTATGTTTTCATCTTCGTTTAGTTCATGTGATATGTGTGAATCTTGGAGCGTCTTTTGTGTTTAGTTTTCATTTTTATTTTATGCACCATGCTGGTATGAGATAGTCCATGGTTGATTTATAGAATGCTCATTGCACTTCACTTATATCTTTTGAGTATGGCTTTATAGAATGCTTCATGTGCTTCACTTATATCATTTGAAGTTTGGATTGCATGTTTCTCTTCACATAGAAAACCGTTATTTGTAGAATGCTCTTTTGCTTCACTTATATTTGTTAGATCATGGTATTTTATAGAAAGAATTAAACTCTCATGCTTCACTTATACCTATTTAGAGAGTCAACAGGAATTGGTCAATTGCATGGTTTGTCATAAAATCCTACATAAAACTTATGGATCACTGAATATGATATGTTTGATTCCTTGCAATAGTTTTGCGATATAGAGATGGTAATATGTGGGAGGTACTAGTAAATGGTTGTGGCTAGTAGGAATATTGGTGTTAAGGTTTGTGATTCCCGAAGCATGCACATATAGTCTCTCGTTATGCTATGAAGTTGGAGCATGATTTATTATTGATTGTCTTCCTTATGAGTGGCGGTCGGGAACGAGCGATGGTCTTTTCCTACCAATCTATCCCCCTAGGGGCATGCGTAGTAGTACTTTGCTTCGAGGGCTAATAAACTTTTGCAATAAGTATATGAGTTCTTTATGACTTATGTGAGTCCATGGATTATACGCACTCTTACCTTTCCGCAATTTGCTAGCCTCTACGATACCGTGCATTGCCCTTTCTCACCTCAAGACGTGGTGCAAACTTCGCCAGTGCATCCAAACCCCGTGATATGATATGCTCTATCACACATAAGCCTTATTATATCTTCCTCAAAACAGCCTCCATACCTACCTATTATGGCCTTTCCATAGCCATTCCGAGATATATTGCCATGCAACTTCCACCGCTTCCGTTTTGATGACTTGAGCATTCATTGCCATATTGCTTTGCATGATCATAAGATAGCTAGCATGATATTTCCATGGCTTGTCCGTTTTTTGATATCGTTGTTATGCTAGATCATTGCACATCCTGGTACACTGCCAGAGGCATTCATATAGAGTCATACTTTGTTCTAGGTATCGAGTTGTAAATTTTTTATTTCTTTTGAGTTATAAGTAAATAGAAGTGTGATGATCATCATTATTCATTATTAGAGCAGTTCCCAGTGAGGAAAGGATGATGGAGACTATGATTCCCCCACAAGTCGGGATTAGACTCCGGACAATGAGAGAAAAAAATAAAAAAAAAGGAAAAAAAAGAGAGAAGGGGCATTGTTACTATCCTTTACCACAATTGTGCTTCAAAGTAGCACCATGTTTTTCATATAGAGAGTCTCATATGTAGTCACTTTCATATACTAGTGGGAATTTTTCATTATAGAACTTGGCTTGTATATTCCGATGATGGGCTTCCTCAAATGCCCGAGGTCTTCATGAGCAAGCAAGTTGGATGCACACCCACTTAGTTTTCATATTGAGCTTTCATACACTTATAGCTCTTAGTGCATATGTTGCATGGCAATCCCTACTCCTCGCATTGATATCATTGATGGGCATCTCCATAGCCCGTTGGTTAGCCGCGTCGATGTGAGACTTTCTTACTTTTTTGTCTTCTCAGTATTTACCCCTATCATCATACTCTATTCCACCTATAGTGCTATATCCATGGCTTGCGCTCATGTATTGCGTGAGGGTTGAAAAAGCTTAAGCGCGTTAAAAAGTATGAACCAATTGCTCGGCTTGTCATCGGGGTTGTGCATGATAAATACTTTATGTCAAGAAGACAGAGCATGACAAGACTATATGATTTTGTAGGGATAACTTTCTTTAGTGTTGATATTTTGAAAGACTTGATTGTTTGTTGGGATGCCTGAGTATTAATGTCTTTATGTCAAAATTATAGACTATTGCTTTGAATCACTTATGTCTTAATATTCATGCCATGATTAGATATATGATCAAGTTTATGCTAGGTAGCATTCCACATCAAAAATTATCTTTTTTATCATTTACCTACTCGAGGACGAGCAGGAATTAAGCTTGGGGATGCTGATACGTATCCGTCGTATCTATAATTTTTTATTGTTTCATGCCAATATTATACAACTTTCACATATTTTTGGCAACTTTTTATATGATTTATTGGACTAACCTATTGATCCAGTGCCTAGTGCCAGTTCCTGTTTTTTGCATGTTTTTTGTTTCGCAGAATATCCATATCAAACGAAGTCCAAATGCAAGAAAAATTTACGGAGATTTATTTTGGAATATATGTGATTTTTGGGACTTGGAATCATCGCAAACAGAGGCCCACACACACCACAAGACACCAGGGCGCGCCCCAGGCCCCTGGCGCGCGGTGGTGGGTTGTGCTCACCTCGTACGTCGGTTGGGGCCCTTCTCCTGGCGCAAGAAAGATAATTTATGAAAAAAAATCGTGTTAAAATCTCAGCGCAATCGGAGTTACGGATCTCCGGGAATATAAGAAACGGTGAAGGGCCAGATCTGGGGAACGCGAAACAGAAGAGAACAGAGAGGGAGATCCAATCTCGGAGGGGCTCCTGCCCCTCCGCCACCATGGAGGCCATGGACCAGAGGGGGAACTCTCCTCCCATCTAGGGGGGCAAGGAAGAAGAAGAAGAAGGAGGGGGGCTCTCTCCCCCTCTCTCCCGGTGGCGCCGGAGTGCCGTCGGGGCTAGGATCGTGACGGCGATCTACATCAACAATCTTGCTACCGTCTACACCAACTTTCTCCCCCTCTATGCAGCGGTGTAACACCTATTCTCCCTGCTGTAATCTCTACTTAAACATGGTGCTCAACTCCATATATTATTTCCCAATGATATTTGGCTATCCTATGATGTTTGAGTAGATCCGTTTTGTCCTATGGGTTAATCGTGATCTTGGTTGGTATGATTGTATATTTTATTTATGGTGCTGTCCTACGGTGCCCTCTGTCTCACGCAAACATGAGGGGCCCCCGCTGTAGGGTGTTGCAATATGTTCATGATTCGCTTATGGTGGGCTGCGAGAGTGGCAGAAGTTTAAACCCGAGTAGGTGGGTTGTTGCGTATGGGAGTAAAGAGGACTTGATACTTAATGTTATGGTTGGGTTTCACGACCTTAATGATCTTTAGTAGTTGCGGATGCTTGCTAGAGTTCCAATCATAAGTGCATATGATCCAAGTAGAGAAAGTATGTTAGCTCATGCCTCTCCCTCATATAAAATTACAAGAATGATTACCGGTACTTGTTATCGATTGCCTAGGGACAAATGACTTTCTTGTTGACAAAAGCTATCCACTTTTATTACCTTGCAATTTATTCGTAGTTTTATTCTCGCAAAGTACTCATAGTTTTATTCTCGCAAAATAGTTTCATACTTGTTTTAGGTAAAGCAAACGTCAAGTGTGTGTAGAGTTGTATCGGTGGTCGATAGAACTTGAGGGAATATTTGTTCTGCCTTTAGCTCCTCGTTGGGTTCGACACTCTTATTTATCGAAGAAGGCTACAAACGATCCCCTATACTTGTGGGTTATCATGTACCGCAAAACGGGACTCCACGGGATACTGTTCATCCACCGTCTACTGCCTTGCTCCAGCCTCCACGGGCTACTTTTCATCCACCGTCGACTTCCTCCAGCCTCCACCTGCTACTGTTCATCCACTGTCGACTTCCTCCAGTCTCCATCAGCTACAGTTCATCCACGGGGTCATGTTCATCTAGCCTCCACCGGCTACTATTCAACCAGCCCTCCACGGAGTCCTGTTCATCCACCCCTACCTCCACGATCGGAGTCCTGTTCATCCAGCGGCAACGGCCTATACTACCACAGGGTCCTGTTCATCCAACCCCCACCGGGAACTGTTCATCCAACCCCAACAATGGTCATTGTTCATCAAGAGGCAGCAGCAGGTTCGATCGGCTTCAGTTAGCAGCAGTAGCGAAGGAATCGCTCGGGTTTAGTTAACAGCCAAGGGATCGATCGCTCGGGTTCAGTAACAATAGTGCAATCGCTCGGGTTCAGTAAGCGAGCGCCTCGCTCGGGTTCAGTTAGAGCCCAACGCCTCGCACACACGCGCATACCTGTACGAGAGAGACGCGCAAACCTCTGTGCATCGCTCGGCTCCGACCACCCACCTTAACCGGGAACTCCCCGATATTTTCCTCGCCCTCGCTTCTACCACGATTTTTTCCGTCATGGACGTCCAAAGAATGTCATGCAGGTGCGTCCCCGGCCCGCCCAGGACGAAAAGCCCATTTTCTGTCATGATTTTTTGTCATAGAAGTAGGAGCCCACCACATCTATGATGATACGTGGTTTTGTCAATTATCGTCATAGAAGTGTCATAAGCATGACAGGAAAAAAATTAGTTCGGGCCAAAATGTCACGGATGTGTCTTTTTTTGTAGTGTAGTACCTTGCTTGATGATAATATGCCACTAGTTGAATTTCTTGATGAACAAATTGCTAGAGCTAAAGATATAGAGAATGCTAAAACTGATGAAGTACTTGAAACTGAAAATCTTGAAACACCTATTAGACCTAGCTCTCCTAGATATGAATTGCCTAAAATACCTGAAGGTTATGTTATTGATGAGGAGACAACTAGAGATTTTCTTGCTTTTAATGATAGGGATGATCTTAAGAAATTACTACGCAAACTAAAAGAAAAATCTTTCAATGCTAGAATGAAATGTGATCCTAAGTTTGCTACTTCACCTATCTTTGTTGATGATAAGGATTATGAATTCTCTGTCAACCCAGAGTTAATTACTTTGGTTGAATCTGATCCTTTCCATGGTTATGAAACTGAAACTGTTGTGGCACACCTTACTAAATTAAATGATATAGCCACCCCATTTGCTCATGATGAGAAGATTCGCTTTTATTATATCCTCAAATTATTTTTGTTCTCATTAAAGGGTGATGCTAAGATATGGTACAATACTCTTGCTCCTGGTTGTGTGCGTAGTCCCCAGGATATGATTTATTACTTCTCTGAAAAATATTTTCCTACTCATAAGAAACAAGCTGCCTTACAGGAAATATTTAAATTTGTGCAAATTGAAGAAGAGAGTCTCCCACAAGCTTGGGGGAGGCTTCTCCAATTGCTTAATGCTTTGCCTGATCATCCTCTTAAGAAAAATGAAATACTTGATATCTTCTATAATGGACTAACCGATGCTTCTAGGGACTTCCTAGATAGTTGTGCTGGTTGTGTTTTCAGGGAGCGAACTGTTGAACAAGCTGAGGAATTATTGAACAACATATTGAAAAATTATGATGATTGGACTCTTCCTGAACCACCGCCTCTCCAAAGAAGAAGGGTATCTTACATCTCAGTCCTAAAGATATGCTAGAGGCAAAGAAGTGTATGAAGGAAAAAGGTATTAAAGCAGAGGATGTTAAAAATTTACCTCCTATTGAAGAAATACATGGACTTGACACACCACCACCAAAGGTGGTATAGGTAAACTCTTTAATGAAATTTGATGAAAGTGACATCCCTTACAATAAACATCCTAGTCAATGCCTTTATGAGTTTGACAACTACATTAGAAAACAAGATCACTTCAATGCAAATGTTATGAAACAATTGAAATATAATTCTGATATGATTGCTCGCTTGAGTAACTTGTTATTTAGATTCACTAATGATGTTAGAGGTGTAGGAAAACATGCCTCTATGGTTCATACCCAGTTAGAACAAGTTGCTAAATCTAAAAAAGAATTGCTTGATGAAATGAACAATAATATAAATGACTTTGCTGTTAGAGTAGCAACTAGAGGAGGTAAAATGACTCAGGAACCACTTTATCCTGAGGGACACCCTAAAAGAATTGAACAAGACTCTCAAAGAATTAACACTGATGCACCTAGTCCTTCTAAAAAGGAGAAGAAAAAGAAAAACAATAGGACTTTGCATGCCTCTAGTGAACCTGAAGTAGAAAAACCTCCTGATAATAATAATGATGTTTCTATTTCTGATGCTGAAACTCAATCTGGTAATGAGCATTCACCTAGTGATAATGAAAAAGACAATGATGATGTTCATGAAGACACTCACCCAGACAAAGATAAAGAACCAGATAATGATGTTGAAATAGAACCAGTTGTTGATCTTGATAACCCACAACCCAAAAATAAGAGATATGATAAAATAGACTTTGTTGCTAGAAAACATGGAAGAGAAAGAGAACCATGGGTTCAAAAACCCATGCCCTTTCCACCTAAACCAACTAAGAAAAAGGATGATGAAGAATTTGAACGCCTTGCTGAAATGATTAGGCCAGTCTTTTTGCGCACTCGCTTGACTGATATTTTAAAGATGGCCCCTTATGCAAAATATATGAAAGACATCATCACTAATAAAAGGAAAATACCTAAAGTTGAAATCTCCACCATGCTTGCTAATTATTCTTTTAAGGATGGAGTACCTAAAAAACTTGGAGATCCGGGAATACCAACTATACCTTGCTCCATCAAAAGAAACTATGTGAAAACTGCTTTGTGTGATTTAGGAGCTGGTGTTAGTGTTATGCCTTTCTCCTTATACAAAAGACTTGATTTGAATAAACTCACACCTACTAAAATACCTTTGCAAATGGCTGACAAATCAACTGCCATACCTATCGGTATTTGTGAGGATGTGCCCGTTGTTGTTGCAAATGTTACTATCTTAACTCACTTTGTTATACTTGAGATGCCCGAGGACGACAACATGTCGATTATCCTCGGTAGACCCTTCTTGAATACTGTAGGGGCTGTTATTGATTGCAATAAAAGCAAGATCACTTTTCATATCAATGGTAATGAACATATAGTGCACTTTCCGAAGAAACAATTCCAAGTGAATGGTATTAATGTTATTGAAAAGTCTCCGACTCTCACTATTGGAAGTTTTCAACTACCTCTACCTACTGCCAAAAAGAAATATGAAATGCTTATTGTTGGGGACATGCATATCCCCGTTGAGGTAACTTAGTGTTTTACGAAAGTTCTTCGATTTCATGCTAGTCGAAGGTGGTTGTTAATAAGACTTGATCAACCTTATTAATGGATCATTTTTTAGAGGTATGAAGTTGATGAATTTAGTAGGCACTACCTTCTGTCCTTATCTATTGTTCCCTGTTTTTCTTAGTTAAATAAAATAAAATGCCATGTGTTGTCTGTTTTCTGAATTTTTCGTGCAATAAAAAAATGACCCAAAAATAAAAGTTCTCGGAATGCCCTGAAAATTTAACACGGTTTTTTCTGAATTTTTAGTGCAAATAACATCAGAGGGGGGTGCACCAGGTGGGCACAACCCACCTGGGCGCGCCAGCAGCCCCAGGCGCCCTGGTGGGTTGTGGTCCCCACGTGGGCCCCCTCACTTATCTCTTTAGCCCATGTCATCTCCTACCTCTAGAAAAAAAATCACCATTGCTCTCTCTCTCTCGTGTTCTTGCTCTCAAACCCGCGGATTTCGATCTCTTTGCTCGAAGCTCCATTCCCAAAACTGTTTTGGGGGATTGCTACTTGGTATGTGACTCCTCCATTGCTCCAATTAGTTTTTGCTTTAGTGGATTGTATTATGAATAATTAGCTACTCTTGGTGCTGCTGTAGATGAGCTTGCATGTTGAATTCTTAGAGTTCTAAGTAGTTTGAATGCTCAATATAGCCTCTATGCCTCCCTATGAGTAGTTGCTATCAATCTTGTGTGGTTTTGTTGACAAAAATTTTGTTGACTAAAAATTTCAGAATTATATTTATAGGAATAAGATGAGTTTCTTTAGGAAGTTTGCCTCCAAGAAAAGCGCCAAGGGAGTTATTGGGGAGTCATCGGACAATGACCTCCAAACTCAGAGAAGGGCGGAGGTGCGGCCATGCGAATGGCCGCATAACCCCTTCATGGATGGAGCCGGAATCCGTCAAGAGTTCGCACAATTTGCTGCTAATGTTGGTCTGACTGACTTCATCGCAGCTGAGTGTGAACAATACCACCTCCTTACAAATTCCTTTGTGCAAAATTTTCATTTTCTGAGTAGGAATAATCCCCCTGAGGTGCATTTTAATTTATATGCTTAAACCCGTCAGATATCACTTACTGATTTTTGTGATATATGCTTGATCCCTTCTGATGGAGAAATAAGAGAGCCTAGACCTGCATAGTTTGAGGATTTCTATCGCACTCTGTCAGTGGGGGATGAGAGAGGTGTATCGAGTGTCACTGCCACTAGCTTGTAGTTTCCTTCTGTGCATTATTTTGTTCTATTTATAGTGAAGTGTTTACTTGCTAGAGAGAAGGTTGGTGCACTTAGTGCCCCTGATTTCACTGTCTTATGTCGTGCACTATACGGCGATAAAACCTTTAGCCTAGGGGCTATTATTGCACGTCGCCTGCACCTTAATAGATCTAAGGGCAAAATTCATGGCGGTATTTATGCTACTCGTTTAGCGAGTCACTTTAATGTTCAGATCCGCGAACATGATTATCGTTTACCCAAGGTTTATCTAGATCACCAGGCGATGGTGGACCACCAGTTTTCTGATATTGATAACTCTATTCATAATATTCCTTACAACCTGGTTTTCAGTGTGAATTCCCGTGATATTATTCCGCTGCCTGCACCTGCTTTGTTTGATTCTATTGCCAGGGCGGATACAGGATCATGCCAGATGACATTATTGCCTACCGGTACGCCCAGGCGAAGGCAGAGGAGGAGCCTCAGGAGTGGGACGCTCAGGTGCCCGCTCCACAGCACTTCAACGTGGGACCGGATGGCTACTACGAGTGGTGATTACCAAGCTAGGCCAAAAGCCTAAGCTTGGGGGAGTAAGTATTTCCACCGACATTACATTCGTGTTCACACATTTCACTCCAGTTGTCGGTGTTCACACTTTTTCATTGTGTTATCCATGCTAGATTTATTTTCTCGCTTTCGTCTTGTGTGTTTGAAAAACTTTGAGAAAACCCAAAAATATTTCTTGCTTCTTTTCGGTTTTTCTTTCTAGTTTAATTAGCTGTAGTATTAAATGAAAACCCAAAAAGATTTCTCAATTCTTCTTTTACTTGTTGGGATCTTTCCGTGTAAATAGTTTTTCTTGTTTTTATTTTTCTTTCTTTAGTTTGCTTTTTCTGGCAAAAACTAAAAACTCCAAAAATATTTCAGTGTGTTTTTCTGAAATTCTTTTCTGTTTATTGAGTCATACCGAGAAGAAGACCACGATGAAAATGTTGAGTGGCTCTCAGATGCATTATTGTTGATCTAACAAAGAGCCCAAATTGTTTTGTCTTCTCCTTTTGAATAAAATGTTTGCAGATTCGAGCTTAGTCCACGGCACTCTTGCACTATTATTTTCATGTCATTCGGTCGTGCAAGTGAAAGGCAATAATGACGATATTTGATGAACTGGCTGTGGCAGAGAGAAACGGGTATGAACTCAACTTGTTCTGTTTTTGTAAATATGTTTAACCTAGTATCCATGATTCAGCATATTATGATCAAACATGTTTGCAATGACAATTAGAGATTATAGTTTCTCATGCCATGCTTAAGTAGCTAGGAGTGGATAACGATTTATCTTGGGTGTCAACATTGTGTTAAAATGATTGTGATGTAGTATGATGATATGGTATCCTCCTCTGAATGCTTCGAGTGGCTTGACTTGGCACATGTTGATGCATGTAGTTGAATCAAAACCAACATAGCCTCTATGATATTTATGTTCATGGTGTTTATATCCTACTCATGCTAGTATCCAATGTTCATTATGCATAATGCATGTTCATGACCATTTTTGCTCTCTAGCTGGCCGCTTCCCAACCTATTTGCTAGCCTTCGCCTGTACCAAGTGGGATTACTGCTTGTGCATCAAAATCCTAAAACCCAAGTTATTCCAGATGAGTCCACCATATCTACCTATATGCGGTATTACCCTGCCGTTCCAAGTAAATTTGCATGTGCCACCTCTAAAAACTTCAAATAAATATCTGTTTTTGTGTGCCTGGAATGTTCATAGAGCGACAGGGGGTAGTCGGTGTCTTCCATGCTAAGCGGGTTATTCTCATGATGAGTGTTTATTCACTCATCCTTGCACGAGAGGGGTGGTAATAGGGATTCCCAGTCCCGAAATCAAAAATTGCAAATAATTAAACAAAACTCCCTAGGATTGTTGTTGGTATGGACGATACACGTGGATTCGGCTAGCCGTGGAGTGTGATTGTTGGTGGAGGGGGGTAAACCTTTACTTTTATCGCTTGGGAACCGCCACTAATGTGTTTAGCATGGAAGATATTGATAACTTTCGGTCATGACGTAAACAGGAAGGGTGCATTTCCCAAAATTTCATTTATCTCTGTTTTAAAAAATCTGAGCTCTGGCACCACTGCAAACCACTGCTTCCCTCTGTGAAGGGACTATCTATTTACTTTTATGTTGAGTCATCACCTTCTCAAATAAGCGCTAGATTCTGAGAGCACTATTTTCATCCTCATGCATTGTGTGTAGTTAATGTTGGATGCATCATGACTGGATCTTTTCTACCATGAATTACAATGTTTAGTCGCTGCTTCAACTTTGGAGGTGCTCTGCATTTATGTTTTGTGGTCTCAGAAAGGGCTAGTGAGATACCACTGTTGTCATATTATATCACGGTTGTTTTGACAAAGTGTTGCCATTTGAGATATTTTATTATCGCTCTCTAGTTGATTATGTCATTGATATGAGTTAATATAATTTTTAAGAGTTATTGTTGACATGGTTAGTTATAATCTTTGCTGAAACCCTGGGTGCTACTTAAGCTTATTTATGTAAACAAGAGCAAAAGAGTTCGTAAAAGTTTTTCTTTTTCACTTTCAGTTTATCAACTGAATTGCTTGAGGACAAGCAAAGGTTTAAGATTGGGGGAGTCGATACGTCTTCATCGTATCTACTTTTCCTAACGCTTTTCCTCTTGTTTTGGACTCTAATTTGCATGATTTGAATAAACTAACCCGGACTAGCGTTGTTTTCAGCAGAACTCCCATGGTGTTGTTTTTGTGTAGAAATAAAAGTTCTCGGAACGGATTGAAACTTTTTGGAGAATTATTTTATAATAAAACAAAAATATTGGAGCCAAGAATCACCAGAGGGGGGGGGCCTGGGTGAGTACAACCCACCAGCCCCCCCCCCCCCCCCCCCCCCCCCCGTCCAGGCGCGCCCAAGTGGGTTGTGCCCACCTGATGGCCCCGCAAACCCTATCTCCAACTCCTTAAATACCCATATTTGGAGAAAAAAATCGAGGAGGAAGAATTATCTCATTTCATGATATGGAGCCGCCACCACCTCCTGTTCTTCATCGGGAGGCCAGATCTGGAGTCCGTTCAGGGCTCCGAAGAGGGGGATCTTCGATCTTCGTCATCGCCAACCGTCCTTCATCGCCAATTCCATGATGCTCCCCAGCGGGAGTGAGTAATTCCTTCGTAGGCTCGCTGGTCGGTGAGGAGTTGGACGAGATTCATCTAGTAATCGAGTTAGTTTTGTTAGGGCTTGATCCCTAGTATCCACTATGTTCTGAGATTGATGTTGTTATGACTTTGCCATGCTTAATGCTTGTCACTAGGGCCCGAGTGCCATGATTCCAGATCTGAACCGTTTATATTTTCACCATTATATCTATGTTCTAGATCCGATCTTGCAAGTCATATTCACCTATTACGTGTTATGATCCGTAAACCCCGGAGTGACAATAGTCGGGATACTTTCCGGTGATGACCGTAGTTTGAGGAGTTCATGTATTCACTATGTGTTAATGCTTTATTCTGGTTCTCTATTAAAAGGAGGCCTTAATATCCCTTAGTTTCCATATGGACCCCGCTGCCAAGGGAGGGTAGGACAAAAGATGTCATGCGAGTTCTTTCCATAAGCACGCATGACTATTTACGGAATACATGCCTACATTATATTTATGAACTGGAGCTAGTTTTGTATCGCCCTAGGTTATGACTGTTATATGATGAATGTCATCCAACGAATTCAACGATCCAATGCCTACGAATTCCCTACATATTGCTTTTGCTAAGTTACTGCTGCTGTTGTTACTGTTACACTTGCTACAAAATCATTGCTATCACTGCTACCGTCACTATTAATTACTATTACTATTACCACCATTATCAAAACTATCATACTGCTTTGCCACTAATCACTTTGCTGCAGATATTTAATCTCCAGGTTTGGTTGAATTGACAACTCAGCTGCTAATACTTGCAAATATTCTTTGGCTCCCCTTGTGTCGAATCTATAAATTAGGGTTGAATACTCTACCCTCGAAAATTGTTGCGATCCCATATACTTGTGGGTTATCAACATCCATGACAAGTAGACCGAAATGATTCTGCATCTACTACTATTACTCCACACATCGACCGACTCCTGCCTGCATCTAGAGTATTAAGTTCATAAGAACAAAGCAACGCTTTAAGTAAGATGACATGATGTAGAGGAATAAACCCAAGCAATATGACATAAACCCCATCCTTTTATCCTTGATGGCAAAAATACAATACATGCCTCCCTACCCCTACTATGTCACTGGGTGAGGACACAGCAAGATTGAACCCAAAACTAAGCACCTCTCCCATTGCAAGAAAAACCAATCTAGTTGGCCAAACCAAACTGATAGTTCGAACAGAAATACAAAGATACCTTAATCATGCATAAAAGAGTTCAAAGAAGACTCAAATAATATTCATAGATAATCTAATCATAAATCCACAATTCAACGGATCTCAACAAATACACCGCAAAAGAATATTACATCGGATAGAACTCCAAGAACATCGAGGAGAACATTGTATTGAAGATCAAAGAGAGAGAAGAAGCCATCTAGCTACTAGCTATGGACCCTTAGGTCTGTGGTAAACTACTCACGCTTCATCAGAAGGGCAGCAAGGTTGATCTAGAGGCCCTCTGTGATCGAATCCCCCTCCGGCAGAGTGCCGGAAAAGGCCCCAAGATGGGATCTCACGGGAACAGAGGCTTGCTGTGGCGGAAAAGTATTTTGGTGGACGCTTCTGATGCTTGGGGAATATTTGAGAATATATAGAGGTGGAGCTAGGGTTAGGGGACTCCCGGGGGCACCGTAGACTTGATAACACACATTGATGTCTAATATGCAACCTTTCTTCTTGTAGACTCGTGTTGGGCCTCCAAGCGCAGAGTTTTGTAGGACAGTAGCAAATTTCCCTCAAGTGGATGACCTAAGGTTTATCAATCCGTGGGAGGCGTAGGATGAAGATGGTCTCTCTTAAACAACCCTACAACCAAATAACAAAGAGTCTCTTGTGTCCCCAACACACCCAATACAATGGTAAATTGTATAGGTGCACTAGTTCGGCGAAGAGATAGTGATACAAATGTAATATGGATAGTAGATATAGGTTTTTGTAATCTGAAAATATAAAAACAGCAAGGTAGCAAGTAACAAAAGTGAGCAAAAATGGTATTGCAATGCTTGAAAACAAGGCATAGGGTTCATACTTTCACTAGTGCAAAGTCTCTCAACAATGATAACATAATTAAATCATATGGCAATCCCTCAACATGCGACAAAGAGTCACTCCAAAGTTCCTATCGGGGAGAACATAAGATGAAATTGCTTGTAGGGTACCAAACCACCTCAAAGTTATTCTTTCTGATCAATCTTTTGAGCTATTCCTATAAGTGTCACAAACAGTCCTAGAGTTCGTACTAAAATAACACCATATGATACACATCAATCAACCCTAATGTCACCTAGATACTCCAATGTCACCACAAGTATCTGTGGGTCAATTATACGATATGCATCAAGCAACTTCAGATTCATAATATTCAATCCAACACAAAGAACCTCAGAGAGTGCCCCAAGATTTCTACCGGAGAAACAAGGATGAAAATGTGCATCAACCCCTATGCATAGATTACCCCAATGTCACCTCGGGAATTTGCGAGTTGAGTGCCAAAACATACATCAAGTGAATCAATAGAATACCCCATTGTCACCATGGGTATCCCACGCAAGACATACATCAAGTGTTCTCAAATCCATAAAAGTATTCAATCCGATAATAGTGAAACCTCAAAGGTAAAACTCAATTCATCACAAGAAGATAGAGAGGGAGAAACACCATATGATCCAACTATCACTGGTACAGCGAGGTGCTATACAAACGGTTTTTAACTCCTTTCCACGATAGTGTTTTGAACCGTCGCCAAGTGAGTGACTGCGATAGGGGGGGTCCTTCCCACACGACCCAGAAACCGTCGGGGATAGGGAGCCTTGATGCATACAGTTGTCCCTACTAAATTGTTTCTGATATCTCGAATATCCGAAACGCTCCATCCTTGCAACTCGTTTGTGCTCACATTGCCATCGCAGTCGGTATTCTGTGGTGCTACATTTACGATGCGTGACCCATCACAAACAGTTCACGATTATAGAAGCAGACAATTACACACATTTACTTTTCCTCGACTGTATGCGATTCGATGTAAGAGCGCACACAGTTGTGGCTATAAAACTGTATGCGAAGCTTGAATACATCCCAAACGATTCATCCGTCGTACCCGCGTCAGATAAAGACCTATCGCACGCATTCTTCTATGACCAAACATTTGCGATGCGCACAACATCACAAACAGACCATAATTGCGAAGCGTGTGTGATAAGGTGACTATCGCACACATTTAATACGAAAGAACTGTGTGTGATGTTGTTGTTAGTCGCACACATTTTTTCTTGGCTGATCGTGTGTGCAGTAGAGATTGATCGCACACGTAGTGGATCCTAGAAACGTGTCTGTTCTCCATGTCTATCGCAGATGTTTCACTTTCGCAAACCATGTGCAATGTAATCCCTAATTAATCCCTAATTTAAAAATCACATGTTTTGAATTTGAAAGTAGGCAATCACTTATTTCATATCCAACCATATTTATTACAAATATAGGTTCAACCATGAATGCATAATTCGATGCACAGGTACATATACTGAAGAATTACAGAAGCACCAAGTAAAGAATGATGAACCACAGTTGTACTAAAGACTGTAAAGAGAGAGGCGAAAGACATTCTGGTTGCTGGAGAAGGTGAAGCGGAATGCCCATATTGTGCCCTCCTCCATGCGTAATGCGCGCATGACTCTAGGCCAACCCCTTGTGATGCCTGCCCATCCATCATTCACTGTCTTCATTAGGACTTCTCGATGCTCATTGTAGTCTGGATGAAATACTTTAACATTCATTGCGTGTCCACCAATCATGTACTTTGTGAGGTAATCTTGAGTGAACTGCTTCGGGAACCACTGCGAACAAAAAAGATTCAGACATTGTTGTCTAACAACTCATTATGGGCAGTAAAAAGAGAAGGTTGCAGAGTTTGTAGTTACCATCCTACAGCTCACTATTGTGTTGGATAGAGCATAAACAAATAATTTGCTTGCCACCGTTCGTATCATCTTGCTAATAATCCTTATCAGTTTCCTCACTTGATGCTTGTTCATGAATATCTCATTGCCCCATACGCAAAAGGGGTCAATGCGTGGATCCTTGCCAAGGGCATATGTACCTACAAGCAACAAGTCAATATTAGAAGCTAACAAGTGTCCAGGCCTGGATCTATATGCACTACATTATGGAACGATGGGGGGAGTACAAGCCGAGGGATGAAACTAACCTCGGCCGAAAATGGTGGCCACTCCCGTTGTTGTCCTGCATAAGTAGTGAAAAGGCATGATAAGTACAACAACCTTAACATCAAACAAATATAGCAAAGGTAAACTACATCATCTCCAAATGATAGCTTGAATGTGTTGGTTTTAGCATGCTGTTAAAGCAGATATAAAATGGAAGGCAATGTTACCTACAACAGGCTTAACAGCCATCAAATATTTCAATTCAAACTGGTATTGTTGAAAATGAATAGAACATAGGTAATGCTTAAACATCACACTGGATAAATGTGTAAAACTGAAATAAAGGGCATGTGTTAACTACACCAGGCATAAGTGGAACCAAATATAGCCGTTCAAACTGGTATTGATGCAATCGAGCGGCACAGTTCCGACTTGAACATAATGAACATCACATTGTGAATGACTGAAATAAACAAGGCATAAATGATCAGTATAACAACCAAATATAGCCATTGAAAACTGGACAGAGTCTCACTGCAACCAACCTAACAAGCAAATACAGATAAACAGGGCATATGCTTGAAAACTGGACAAATGCTCACTGCAACCAACCTAACAAGCAAATACAGATAAACAAGGCATCTGCTTGAAAACTGGATAAATGCTCACTGCAACCAACCTAACAACCAAATACAAATAAACAAGGCATCTGCTTGATAACTGGACAAATGCTCACTGCAACCAACCTAAGAACCAAATACATATAAACAAGGCATCTGCTCGATAACTGGAAAAATGCTCACTGCAACCAACCTAACTACCAAATACAGATAAACAAGGCATCTACTCACTATAAACAACCAAATATAGCCATTCGTGAAACTGAAGTGGACAATTTATACTTAAACATCACATAGCCCTATTGAACAATACATTTTTGCATAACTGAAATAATTAAACACGACACAGTTAAAACACCGCACGACAAATGCTACTACAACAAAGGGTGCGGGTTGGCAAGCTAGAAAAGGTAAGATTTGTTGATAGGATGTTGCCTCATATCTCATGGATGGGATCCTTCCAGTTGGAAGAGCACAGACCCATGGTGCGCTCTCTGATGTCACAGATGGGCTGTTTCACCTTGGAAGAACCTTTGTCGGTGCCCTCCTCGTGGTCGTGGTCGGTGAGATCTGACTTGGCAATTGAGGATCCCAAGCCGCCGCCGTAGAACGTGTCCTTCAGAAATGACAAAATGGGCTCGATGGCATACAAGGATTGCAAATCCTTGACCGCGTGGTGGAGGAGATCAGCGGAAGGGCCGTCGAAGAGATCGACGGCGGTTGAACCAGAGGGGTTGGGGATGGACCACTTTACCTGTGACATGGCCCGCGTGAAGCCGTCGCTGTCGACGAGCCTGATGTTGTAGCCAGCTTTCCCGAGATACAGTAATACGCTAGCCCGCTGAAGTGAAGCCTTCAGCATGGCAACGTAGTCAATGTCTTCGCCGGCTTCCGCGGCGAGGTGTTGCTCCGGGATCGACAGGTCGGGCCGAACGGCGGCCACCTCGCCAACATCCGTTGGAGAGGCCATGATAAACCTCTTCTTGGCCGAACGCTCGTCGGGCTCCCCGGGATACATGGTCGAGCTTAGGCTGTGACATTCTGGAGCAGGGGATGTGGATCTGGCGGGGAGGGACACCGCATGCCTTATCTAAAAACTCAGGGGAGTGGGGCGACAGTATGGGAATCGCTGGGTAACCTGAACTTTATTATCTAAGCTAGGAGGAACGGGCAGACCGGCAGGGGTTGGCTGCGGCGGCGACGGTGAGCTAGGGTTCGAGGGGGGGGGAGGGGGCCGGGTGGGGGGTTGTGGAGGGGGGTGGTGTTTGAGGATACGCCGCGGCTACTGAAAATTTTATTAATGGTGGGTGGAGATGGTGGTGGACGAGGGAGGGTGACGGTTCAAATGCCTCAGCTACTGCAATTTTACTATAAGGTCGATGCTGAAGGATTGTGGGCGACGGTTGAAGTACGGCGGCTACTAAATTTGGGTAAAGGAATTGATGCGGGGCAGGAGTACCCAAGACCACGCACAGTCCAATAAGAATATGCGTGTATGATAATCAGGAAAAGTGGCGGAACCGCCGATTTTTGCAACGCTCAAGGCGGGTAGTTTGTTATTAGATTTCTAGCTAGCTGGTCTATTGCACATGATTCATCCTAATTTTCAGACGCAGACATGGAATTCAATCTAAATAAACTACCCGCCTTTAGCTTGCGCAGGTGGTGATTTTACAGCGCACTTGCATCGCACACGGTTAAGCCAGTACCTCCACCTTATTTGCTCGCGCTTGCGCAGTCGTGGTGATTTTACAGCGCACTTGCATCGCACACGGTTAAGCCAGTACCTCCACCTTTGCTCGCGCTTGCGCAGTCGTGGTGATTCACAGCGCACTTGCATCGCACACGGTTAAGACATTATACCCGTGTGTGTTGAGTGTCATCACAATCTTTGCAGCAAAAAAAATGTTAGAGGGGGTCAGAAGACAGCCACACCAGCATGTGGCCCAAATATATATGAGTGAAAAGGGTGGTCTGTGATGTTCAAAATTCCAATGCACAACTTTGACCACGCGGGCCCACGGTTGGGCGCGTCGTCGAAGATCGACGAGAGGGGCCAGAAGTCAAGAACCACCTGGAAGTGGCCAAATATATGTAGGAATATAGGGTGTGATGTTTAAAACTTTAAATACACAATGCACAACTTTGGTGGCACCTGCCTCACAAACCCGAAAGCACCCTTGGATATATCTATAATGACATAATGTTGTAGCTAGCTAGGGTGCTTGACCCACCTCCCACTTCGTGTCAGCGGGGCGGATGCACGTAATGATACTTTGGTCATGCATGCATGTTGCCTTGACCTACCATAAGACGGACCAGTGAATCTATCGTTTGGTCAAACAACAACTTTTGTTGTCGATAAACCGCTTGGGCCAATCGATTGAACCATCATAAAAAATCGCACGAGAGGGACCACAAAACCAGCACCTCTTGCATGCGGCCCAAAATGATGTACGTTGGAAGGGGTGATGTGTGTTTTCAATATAGAATAATGTACAATTTAGATGTGGTGCCTGCCTCTCGATACAGACAACAACCATGAAAGCCAGGTAGTTAAGGACGAGATACGCAGGGTACGGTGTCGGTCGAACCCGGCAAGCCGAGCATGTGGGAGGGAATCCTGACAACGCATGAGCTCGAGCTTTGGTTGAACGACATGTGACGGTGACCGGCCCTAACACGAACTAGGAGGAATCCATTCATGGCCAACACATACCCCTTGTTATCGGTCAAAGGGATGATATATATACACTCGGGGAGCCCACATATATGTGTGTCGTCACAAAAAACCTCACAAGGGAGACGTGGTCGATCAGAAGACCGCGTATACATTGCATGCGGCCCGAAAATATGTATGGGTACGGTGGTGTGTGATGTGTTTAAATCCCGAATGCACAACTTCGATGGGCCACCAACTACATTACAAACCGAACACCGTACCCGACCCCAAGCTTGGTTCAATACGTACGATGTTGATTTTCCAACTTCGAGGCGGCGGGGGGGGGGAGGGGGGGTCATACAACGCATGCGCTCACACTTTATTTGGTCTAACATGGCACACATAGCAATAGGAAACCATCATGGTCAAACCCTTCTCGTATGTTGGGTCAAAGGGATAGATTGTGTGGGCCCCCTTGTTATCGGTCAAGGATAGTATATATACCTAGGGGAGCCCACAGATATGTGGCGTCTATAAACCGCACAAGGGAGACATGCTCGATGAGAACACCTGGCCCCCTATACCCTGCATGCGACCCGAAAAAAATGTATGGGTCTGGTGTGTGATTTGTTCAAATACCGAAAGCACAAGTTCGATGGGGCACCAACTACATCAGTAACATTACAAACTGAACATCGTACCCCTCGCGGCCCGGTTAAAGACATACGATGTCGGGAACGCAACTTCAGGCGGATGGGGGGGGGGTAGGGGACCGGGTGCCGTCCAACGCATGTGCTGAAACTTGATTTGCTCTAACATAGCACACGGAGCAAAGAGTAAACCCTTCTCGTGCGTTGAGTCAAAGGGATAATTTGTGTGGGCCTACAGATGTTGATCATTCTTTGATTTTTTAGAACAAAAAATAACCAATAAAAAACATAGTCTACAAATTAGCAAAACAAGGATCCCAAGGTTTATATAATCACCATGACAGGTCACTATAGAGTTGATCATTCTTTGATTTTTTTTAGAACAAAAAATAACCAATAAAAATCATAGTCTACAAATTAGCAAAACAAGGATCCCAAGGTTTATATAATCGCCATGACAGGTCACTATAGCGACATTTATCTCTATAATGATCGTGCCATAGCGTTTAAATGAAGCTTGAGATATGCAACTTCCCACCGGGTCACCCATCCTTAGACTACTCCAGCCCAAGCACGCTTAACTTCTGCATTCTATTCGACTAGGCTAGCAGATGGGAAGCCGCCCCTTGCTGATAGGAATTGCCTCCTTGCCTTTAAGGCGTTTCACGCTAGCCACCCTATGGGACCTACTCCCTACTATCACACACATTTGTGCTTTTAGAAACTGTGTGCGATATTTACATGGCCGGGGTGTCGCCGCCTAGCCTTCAATGAGCACTGACACTGGCAGCGGGAAAATGATGGGAGAAGAGGCGGGAAACCGATGAGAGAAGTGGCGGGAAAAGGTAGCGTGTTTGGATATATAACAACATTAATATAGAAAACTTAGTAGAGAATGAAGCGTGAGCTAGCATGACGCATGCGCATAGTGCTTATCCATATAAATAAAATCACAACCGGAACTGCATGTGCTATCGAAAGGGATGAGGATTATCGTTCGATCTAGGAGCATCCAACGGTGCATACGTACGATCCGTGGGGTTTGGGTTCTGGCCAATCAGAACGCACGACTCAGATTGCGTGCGCAGCAGGGGGGCATCGGCCACGGTTTGGTAGGCACACGGCTTTCGTGAGTGAACCGTGTGCTATTTGAAAACATTTCGTGAGAAGAATCTCGGTTTTTAAATCCCCGTAAATCCAAAACTCACCCGAAAATCATGAAACTTGGCATGGTATCACGACATGGCACATATATGTCGAGGATTTTTTTTTGTCCATTTTGGCGCAAGTTTTATTACAAGGCTCTTACAAACTGGAGCTTCTTTCAAGAAGCCTCTTACAAACGTGTCCCCCTTGTGGGCGAAACGATAATCACTGCCTCTTTTCGCCTTGTATTTTCTTCTACGGGCAACATGGAACGACAGGATATCCGTGCTGAAATTTAAACTTATTCAGGGTTTGTTTGGTGTTTTTGTACACTAATTGAGTTTCCTAGACATTTAATGTTCATAATTCAAATCTGAACTACAAATACATGCTCCAGTTCACCAAAATGGCTAGAAAAATTATACATGTGTCCTTGGGTGCATGTTTAGGTCCCATGCAAGGAATGGGAATGAATTACAACCGTACCAGTGTCCTGGCTCGTCCTCAAACATTTGAAATCTCGGTTTTTAAATCCCCATAAATCCAAAACTCACCAGAAAGTCATGAAAGTTGGCATGGTGTCACGTCATGGCACATATATGTCGTGGTAAAAACATTGTCCAATTTGGGCCAAACTTTATTACAAACCTCTTACAAACCGGAGCCTGTCGCAAGAACCCTCGTGGTTTCAATAGGGAAATGTGTCCCCTTGTGGGCGAAACGATAATCGCTCCCTCTTCTAGCCTTGTATTTTCTTCTATACGCAACATGGAACAACAGGAGATTCACGCTGAACTTTGAAATTATTCAGGGTTCGTTTGACCTTTTTTATTCATTAATTGAGTTTTCTAGGCATTTAATGTCCATAATTCAAATCCGAACTACAAATACATGCTCCAGTGCACCAAAATGGCTAGAAAAAACGTACATGTGTCCTTGGGGTGCATGTTTAGGTCCCATGGAAGGAATGGGAATGAATTCAACCGTCTCGGCGTCCTGGCTCGGCCACAAACATTGCGAATCTCGGTTTTTAAATCTCTGTAAATCCAAAACTCACCAGAAAATCATGAAACTTGGCATGGTGTCACTACATGGCACATATATGTCGTGGTAAAATAATTGTCCAATTTGGGCCAAGCTATATTAAAAGCCTCTTACAAACTGAAGCTTCTCGCAACCCTCCTGGTTCCGATAGGGAAACATGCCTCTCTTGTGGGGGAAACGATAATCGCTGCCTCTTCTCGCCTTGAACTTTGTTTTCTACAGGCAACATAGAATAACAGGAGTGTCGTGCTGAAATTTGAAACTGTTCAGGGTTTGTTTGACCATTTTATATATTAATTGAGTTTTCTAGGCATTTAATGTAATCCATAATTCAAATTTAAACTACAAGCACATGCTCCAGTGATGCAAAATGGGTGGAAAATCGTACATGTGTCATTGGGTGCATGTTTATGTCTCATTGAAGGAATGGGAATGAATTACAAACTTCTCATCGTCCTGAAACATTGAGAATCTCAGTTTTTAAATCCCAGTAAATCAAAAACTCACCAAAAAAAACATGAAACTTGGCATGGTTTCATGACATGGCACATATATGCCGTGGTAAAAAAAATCGTCCAGTTTGAGACAAGGCGCACACATTAATAGCCAACGAAGTCCTTTTGAAACAAATAGCTGACACGTTAATATCGCAAACGGTTGTATTATATGAACCGTGTGTTCCTGTAACCATTTAAGTGCGGCCACGCGTCTCTCATTTCTTATGGGATAGTACTACCTCCGTCCTCGTTCATTGGTCATCTTTGTATTTTGTGCCAAAATTTAACCATACTCGGTGGCGTGTGTGCATCTGTTTGATTAGACGGGACGAGCGCGAGAAGTCCGCCGTGCAGGCTCGACGGGACGCATGCGAGCAGTCCGCCGCGCAGGCTCGATGGGACGCGTGCATCCTGTCCACCTCGCAGGCTCGACGGGACACGTGCGAGCAGCAAGGCCATCCATGCTCATCGGGAAGCGAGCTCTTTGACCTCCATCCACCAGCCGCCCGCCTCGCTCACAACTTCTCCATTAATGGCGGCCGAGCCGTTGTTTAAAACGCGGTTAATTAAAGCACCTAGACGGAGGGTGTTTGCTTGTGATCCCATGGCCCCGCTCAACGTTAGCATTTGCTTTGTTCGTGTTTTCAACTCGTATTTCGGCCTAATTTAAAATGCCACATAGGGCAACGGATAATACGACGACAAATAAAATGGCAACGGATAATGCGATGACAAATTTACAATGGCACGGATAATAATTGTCTTACATATTTCGAATAATTTAAAATGCCACATGCGGCAAAGCCCGGAAGACACGGGGGCAAGAGAAGAAGGAAATCGCGGACAACGATCTGGGTCACTACTGTCTCTACTCCTCGATGGATCACCGGGCGATGACATCCTCCAGCTCCTTCTTCAATTCCTCACGACTTTGCTTGAAAGGAGCCACGGATTCCTCCACCTCCTGCTCGCGCTCGATCCGGAGCTTCCTCAAGTCACCCATCAGTTCCTCGATGACCGCTGTCAGTGTCATCCCCGAGGCACTGCTCTGCTCATGCAGCATCTTCCAGTCGGCGGCCTCCTCCTCCTTCTCGGCGAGTGCCTTGAGGAGCTTCGCATTGTCACCCATGAGTTGCTCGACGAGGCTGGTCGCCTTCTCAACCGAGGCACCGCTGATCTCGAGCAGCTTCATCAAGTCGTCGACCAGCTCATGCTGCTTAATGAGGCCAGCGAGAATGTCGTCGTCGCCGGCCAAGGACTTCAGCAACGCCAGCTCGTCGCGATCGACATTCTCGCCGGCCAAGGACTTCAGCAACGCCAGCTCGTCGCGATCGCCGACGCGGCGAGTGCGCTTGTGAGAGCCCTCGCGTGCCGGTGAGAGCTCATTTGAGGGCTCCGCGGCGCGTCGGGACATCTCTGCCGCGGCTGCCGCCTGGCGGCGGGGCCTCTCTAGTGCTTCTGCGGCCTTGGTCTTTGCTCCCTGGTTATATGTCCACCCTAAACTCCTCCTACCAGTCATGGCGGAACGACTTGACAGGAAAGACCAGTTTTGTGGGTGATGAGGAGAGGAACTGTGAAGTAATTTTCGAGTGGGTAGTTTTTATAGCCCGGTGCTAAGTGTGAACACATATTGGTTTGATCGGTGTGAACAGATTTGCAATTACTTATTGCGTTGTAATCTGCAATGTGACAAGAAACAAGGTCAAAATTTATTGATAGTTCTGGGCCTACAAAGCCCGTTTTTGTTGTTCTGGCTCATCGCAAACAGTTCATATGGATCAACCGTATGCCACGCATTGGAAGGCCGAAACGTGGGCCCGCGTTCTCGGATGTACCTGTATGTGTCTGCCCACTATCACACACGGTCAAGATATCACCATCGTGTCCGATGGATGTGTCGTCGCGCCTCCCACGGGATGCCAGAAGGATGACCACGTGATTTCTCGCCGTTAAGGCGGCCGTGGCACGCTCTGCTCGTCGTTGAGGCGGCCGCGGCGCGCTCTGCTCGCGTCCGTCCGCGTGTTTTGCTCGCCATTGAGGCGGCCGCGGAGCACTCTGCTCTAGCATCCCTGCGCGCGCTCTGCTCGCCGTTGAGGCAAATTTACAATGGCGACGGTTAATAATTGTCTTACATATTCAGGATAATTTAAAATGTCACATGCGGCAACGCACAAAACACTCAAGACCTAAATATGCATACAATTATAATAAAATATAGGCTAAAGGCTGAGTTGGCGGCATTCCGACGACGGTCTTCTCGGACTCTATGATCAGCATAGCACCCTTGCGGCCGTTCATTCCAAGTGTCCCGACCCGCCTCCGCCTACGGAGCTACTGGCGCTGGGAGGCTCTTGGGGTTGCTGGGCCTCTTCCAGAAGAGCTTGACAGCGTGCAATCGCGCGCATGATATCTCTGTGGAACCGCTCAATTTTCATGTCTAGCCTGGTAGCAAATTCCGTCCATCACCTGCATCCTCAAGATATCACGTTGGCGATGTTCTACTTCGTCGGGGATGTCAACTCCGCCAAGGATGCGCTCGAGCCTGGCCACCACATCGTCGGGATCGAGGTTGACACGGCCGCCGCAGGCAATGATGAAGCCGCAGGCTGGCTGTGTCTTGACTGAATCGCAGAGGTCCTCTGCCCATTCCTTGCGGGGCATCAGGCTCTCGATGAGCACTGGTGACGGCGGCTCTTCGGGTGGGTCGTCGATCATGCCGCCGAGCAACTCTGGATCTTTTGCATGGTGGATGGCAAACTGCTCATCACACTTTCTCTGCAATATGTTGATTGTGCGCCCAAGGACTGTCACGCCGATATCGCTGCCGATGGGCCATGGGGCCTGCACCGGCCGATGAAGCTCTTGCTCCCCGACCTGCTCTGGCTCGTTCTCCTCGTCGAAGATGTAACGCAGGTAGGGGTCGACGTCAAAGCTTTGATCGTTGCCTGGCATGCTTGGAATAACTAATGGTAGATGGGTGAGGGCTAGATCTGCGCAGAGTGTCGTGACGGTGCGTTGCCGCCTGGGTTATATGCAGCAAGCCATTAGCTGGTGGCGGGAAACCGATGAGGGAAGGGGCGGGGATTTTACAATTCACCCATGTGGAGCGCGGGAAGACTAAGTGGAGCACACAACCCGAATACCGTATGCGGTGCCACGTGTTATTTATCACACACGTGTTAACATAAGGAAACGTATGTGTAACTTACTAATCATCGCACACGAGTACTCGCAGACGCATCGTGTGCGATACTCCTAGCCACCGCAAGCAACTAGTTTGCATTTTTTAAAGTTTTTTGTACACACGGAATCGCACACGAACTAACTGTAGTAACCGTCTGTGTTATAATTTCTCATCGCAAACAGTTCATCCGAGTGGGTTATTTGCTGCGTATCACACATATCTTGTTTACACGAATCGTTTATGTTATTTTGGCTCATCGCAAATAGTTCATCTATGTGAACTGTATGCCGCATATCACACACATCTTGTTAAGTTGAACCGTTTCTGTTCTCTTCCCTAATCGAAAACAGTTCGTCTGAGTGAACTGTATGCCGTATATCACACACCTTGATCTGGCTCACCGTTTCTGTTGCGTTCCCTAATAGCAAGCAGTTCATCGGAGCGAACTGTATGCCGTATATCGCACACACATTGATATGACTGCCCGTTTCTGTTGTTCTGTCTAATCGCAAACAGTTCGTATGGATCAACCGTATGCCCCGCATCGCACACGTAAATAAAATCTGAACCGTGTTAGATGTCTCCGCCATCGCAAACGTTTTGCATCTTTTTTGATGGTTTTTTACATCCCCGTTTGCGATTAATGCATCACACACAGTTTCATCAAAGGGTCTCTGATCGTAGTGTCGCGTTAGCAGCATCCTGCGGTAGTGTATAGTAACAAAGCTCGCGGTATATCAAGATCGTGCCAAATCAAGAACACAAGAGGAGATCAAACACATAGCTACTGGTACATACCCTCAACCCCGAGGGTGAACTACTCCCTTCTTGTCATGGTGGCCGCCGGGATGATGAAGATGGCCTCCGGTGATGATTTCCCCCTCCGGCAGGGTGCCGGAACGGGCTCCCAATTGGTTTTTCGTGGCTACAGAGGCTTGCGGTGGCGGAACTTCCGATCTAGGGTTCTTTCTGGAGGTTACGGGATATATATGGGTACTTGGCATTGGAATTAAGTCAGGGGGACACCCGAGGGGCCCACAAGCCCTAGGGGCGCGCCCTGGGGGGTGGGCGCGCCCCCTGGCTTGTGGCCTCCTTGGTCACCTCCTGGCACAGCTTCGGTGCTCCGTGGGTCTCCTCTGGTCCATAAATGATCACCATAAATTTTCAGCCCATTCCGAGAACTTTTATTTCTGCATAAAAAAAACGACACCACGGTAGTTTTGCAGAAAACAACGTCAGTCCGGGTTAGTTCTAATCAAATCATACCAAAACCATATAAAATTGTTGCAAACATGGCATGAATACTTCATAAATTATAGATACGTTGGAGACGTATCATACATACAACTGTGATAACTTTGACCCTGGGGGAGGAAGTTGTTTGAAAACATATCCCTTGATAATTTATGTGGAAATAGTGGGGTAATATACGGACCACAGACGTGGTAACTTACGCACAAACACCGTTGTAACTTTGTCCCATGAAAAAGGTTCGTGAAAATGTATCACGGTAACTCATGTGTAAATAGCATGATAATATACATACACATCAGAGCTGATAACTTACTTAGCCTAGATCTGGTAACTAAGTGCATGCACTAGAGAAAGGTTGGAATACCATTTTTCATGCCCAGTAATTTCTATGAAAACAACTTGATTACTTATGTATCATAGACGTGATAAGTTACGCAGCCGAGGACAACTTTTTATTAAAAAAAAATCATCGGAACATACCAACATGGGACCTAGTTTCGAATGTTTTATAATGACAATTTTTATGTGAAAACGATTTTTCAATCAGACCAACATTTGAGCTACAAAACATTTTGAAGTTTCAAAATGAGAAGAAACTAGGATAACATCAGTGTTTTGTCCTCTAGCGCATGCATGCATGTGCATGTGGCGAGAAAGGTTGGAAGACAATTTTTCATGCCGATAATTTTTATAAAAACAGCTTGGTAACTTATGTGTTATAGACATGATAACTTATGTAGCCCAGGCATGTTAACTTTTTACATGAATTTTTTTGTCAGAACATATCAACATGGGACATTTTTTATGAAAACAGTTTTTCAATAGGTCTGACGGTTTGAACTACAAAACATTTTAAGTTTCGCAATAGAAAGGATCTTTTGCCGACTTGATCTGTTTTGTCTTATAATCTGCATGCATGCATGGAATCACAAATAAACATTTACATGTCTTTTCACCCTAAGAACATGAATAACAATCTACCCCTAATAATAAAGCATGCAATGCTTCTGGTCGTACGTCACCCATGTGGGCCCTATCCTGTACCTTTTTTTTGCTAAAATTTCAGATTCCAGTTAATAGACCCACCCCGCTCTTTTACAGCAAATCATACTAACTTACATACATTCAAAAGTTACAAGATCAACAAGCCAACAGAAAGAGGAGGCGCATGAAATCCAAAAAAACAGCAACGTGCATGCCCAGCTAGATGTAGAGCTCCTGCTCCGGCACATGGATTAAATCCAAAAAAACAGCATCCGGATCCAGGCGAGGAAGGGGACGCAGGAGCTCCGGCTTTCCGATCCCTTCGGGTGCGTCGGCGACCTGCAGAGAGGCGGCCATGGCGGGGATCTTCAGAGAAGAGGCAGCAGGGAAAGAGGGCAAAAAAGGGAAGGGGGCCGGCTAGCTGCTGCTGCTGAGCTTGCAACAACGCTGGGCCTCTATTCTAGCGTGAGCTATAGGAAACAATCGATCTTTTTCTCAAAAAAAAAGAGAAGGAAATTATCATTACGATAGGAGCTAGCCGAATAAATCAAGCCTGGTTTTTTATTCCTTCTCAGAGCTGTCCAAGACGGGCGTTCGTTGGAGCCGTCGTCACACGGGTGGAAGGTGAGGCATGTGTGTGTGCCCTCAACAAAAAGAGCATGAACCTGTTGCTGCTCGATCCGTCTTTGTGATGTGTTCGACGATGGCTACTGCCCATGAAATTTCATTGGGGTATGTTCCAATCACCAAACTCACGAGACAAGTTAAAGAATCGTCCAATCAAACTAGAGCTAGCTAGCTCACACGTGCTTCTACGGCTAGACATACATGTACTGCTGCCGCTAATCAAACTAATTATGTTGGGCAAGCTTTGTGTGTGTCTTACTTATGGCGAAAATCGATTTAGTGCCTTCGTCAACGGTGTCACGATGAGGTTCATCGCCTACCGCAATCCATGGCCCGATGTCTTCACCGTCACCATCTAAGCCTGATCAACGGGAAGACGCCTTACTGCTGCATGCAGTGCGTTGTGGACGTACGAAGGTCCGGCCTTCACCGCCTACAAGCCCCTCCCGTGTATCCCGTCGGAGTTGCCCATCCTGAGCATAGACGGCCCTGGCGCATTCTGCTTCCTGATGAGTGAAGGATGTTATGCCGGCCCTGGCGCATTCTGCTTCTAGATGAGTGAAGGATGTCACGCCGGCGTCAATGACACGTTGTGGCTCGTCCGGTTTAGTGCAACCACTATGAGAGAGGTGATGGTGTCGACGCCCATGGTTACATTATACTTATTGGGTTAGGGGTTTGTGACATTTATTTTCTCCCGTTGCAACACACGAACATGTTTGCTAGTTAAGAAAAAAGAGAATTAGATGAGTGATTAGTACTCCCTCTGTCTCATAGTGTAAGAAGTTTTTTGACATTAGTATAGTGATAGTGTCAAAAACGTTAAGTTATGGCACGGAGGGGTAGTTAGAAAGGAAGAGAAAGCCGCGTTAAAAGTGAATAGAAAAAAAACGAAAGAGAAAAGAGGAAAATGATAACCCGAGTTGGGCTGGCCCAAGACGCGCGTTGGGCTGCGCATTACGTCGACAGTTTGTTTTGACGCAACGGGCGGCCTCGAGCACGAGAGCAGAGGCCTCAACCCAACACGGCCCACGAACCGAGCGACCCCATCCGCACAATAATCTCGCGACCACGCGACGCACTCTCGCCCTCGCACGCGCCGGAATGGCGTCCACGCTCGCACCTCCTGGGTGGCATCACCCCCCACCGCCGTCGACCGGGATCAGCCCCGGCCGCCTCCTCCACCTATCGCGCTCCTCTGTTCCCGCCCGCCGTGGTCAGCTCGGGCGGGCCTCGACGGTGTCCCCTCGCGCCTTCTTCGGCCGCGCCGACCTCGACGGCCTTCTGCAGCGCGCTTGGCGGGGCGCCAACGCGGGGGCCGAGCGCCTCTCCTTCGAGGCGAGACAGGCCGCGCAGCGCCTGGACGGGCGGTACTCGATCTCGCGCCGCGTGGCCGAGGCCGCGCGCGCGGCGCGGGAACGAGCCGCTGAGATCGACGCCGAGCTCGGCGTCGGCCGGCGGTGGCGGTCCTTCTCCGTCGACTTCTCCCGCAGCTGGCCTAGGGTACAGTTTCTCTCCACCATGCTATGACCTATTAGCGCCTAGTTGCTGGCTCAATTTATGGCTAATTTGAGCTTTGGTGTGCAGTATCGGAGGGAGCTGAGTGACTTCCTGGCGACTCCTATCGGGAGAGCCTTGTCTGTGAGTTCACTTGCAGCTTGAAATCAATTGGTTATCCTGCGTACTCATTCACATACTTGCGTAGATCATCACCGTTTGGATTTTGCTAGTGATATGTAAGCATGTTTTGCATCAATCAAATAGACCTATTGAGCTATACTAGTCTGTTCCTAAGTCCTGATCTAGTTTAGGAATAGTGGGTGAGTTGTTAGCTGAGGCTAATTTTGCAGAAAGAATTTGTTGTTTGCAGTCAAGGTCAATTAATTTACAGGCTTGAAGTGGTGTCTGACTGATTGTTGTGGTTACTTAGGTAGACCATAAGTTAGTGTAGACAGGTTCCCAGTAGTTGATTGTTTCTCAGGTCTGATGCTTGAGCTTGGATGCCTAACACTAAGTTAACCATAGCATGATCATAAAATATCGAAGAGACTAGGAGTGCAAAGGTGATTCGTGTGAAATAGCCACTTGAAGATCGCTGCTGTTGATATCATTTGTGTATGTAGGAACAAGAACATATGGAAACAAGTGAGACTTATCACCCATGCATTCACAATTCATTTCTCTTGCTACATTTTTAATAATTGGGGGAACAATCTATGCAAAATTTACCCATATACAGAGTTTTATTAGATACACCTTTACTTCAGCTGTCTGGGTTGTGCCCACTTATATTTTTTTAGGATCCAAGTTGTATGAATAGTTCTAACTTTGAGCACCTTCTCATACCCAAAATTTTCTACTTCAATTTTATGCTGCAAAAATAATATTCCATATTTGGATGCAGACACTTACTTTCGTGTGGCTTGCACTGTCGGGGTGGCTCTTCAGAATTTTCATTTTCAGTACATTCGTGCTACCATTTGCAGCCCCTCTTCTCCTTGGGACCTTTGCTAACAGGGTTGCTATTGAGGTAAATGGCCATCTTTCTAAATTTAGTATTTCGTCCTCCACCTATTTAAATCACTTCAAAGGAAGTCTGCAGCAGTCCCTATGTGACTGGGTGTGGCTGACTGGCTGTTGTTGCTTTATACATATGATTTTCGTATTAATTGTTAGAACCTAAGCATTTTGTTCAATCCCTTTGAGCGTTTGTAAACAACTAAGCATTTCATCAGTTTAGACTTGGAGCTATAGTTTTATCTCACATCAGTGACTCGAATGAGGTCACCCTTGCATTGTAGAAGAGTAGTTCAACCTAGATGCAAATATGGTTGCTCTTTTTTTATGCAGCATACCACTTTAGCAGGCCGATCCTCATACGTGCATAACATTTGGGTTTATCATGTGTTATTTCTGGATGGTTGAAGGAAATCCTCTGCAGCATCGCTGCTCGTCAATTTGTTCTTCTGCAGTAATCGGCTATAATACCAGCAGTCACTGACCTGGTAAGTTTTACTTCCAGGGATCGTGCCCAGCATGTAAAAGGCGGTTCGTGGGCTACCGCAACCAGGTGATCCGGTGCATGAATTGCCAAAACATTGTGTGGCAGCCAAACAGCAGGTCCTCGGGAGGCGGTGGCGGTGGCGGTTCAAGAAGCTCAGGGCCTGATTACATCGACGTGGAGTTCGAGGAGAAGTGATGATCGCGCTGTTCTTGCACTTTACACGGGCTAATCAGTGTGGAGGAGAGGGAATGCGAAGACCGTGTGCTCAGGCTGCGATTGGTGAGCCGTTTTGTATATGCGGCTGTGTTCGTTAGGTGTGTTGTTGTACATTATATGTGCCTGTTATTACAGATGTGCTGGCATGCGTAAACTCACTTCTGGCCTATGCAGTACTTGTTACATTTTGTGAGTGCAGTAGGGAGACTGTAATTTGTAGAGCGTGCAAATGCCACTTCAGTAATGAATCTTGGAAAGCAAATAAATAAATCAAACCCGTGCACATCTATAGTAAAAAAATCACGATGGGTTCAGCTGAGTCCATCCTCTTGGAAGTGAATGATGCCCTTGCTCGCCAAACATGAGATGGTTCATGGGCTCGATGGCTTGATCTTCCCCCGTCCACAGAGAAGAAGACGCCGGCTCCCGGGCGTGTTCATCTGAGAATGGACCACTGTAATGAGGTTTCTGAAGATGTGAAATGACCATAGCGGAATGCATTCTGTCCCCATATTTTAGACAGGAAGATCTCGATCCTCACCGGAGATGGTGTTGAAGCAAGCCGGCGGAGGAGCGAGGAGGAAGTTGGACGCAACGTACAGGACCACGCCCTGCGCCACGGCCACCGCCACGAACGCCGGAACGGCCACCGCCCAGCGCCTGAGAGGACAGCAGCAGCAGCACAGGTGACAGTCAGCACGCGACTCATTTCTTGCGAGGAAGAAGCGACTGCGGTGGCGGCGGATACTTGTTGGGGTAGTAGGTCGCGCCGATGTGGCAGAGCCACGGCTCCGGCGCGTACGCCCACGCGATGTACGCGAGCGCGGTGGCGGACGCGGAGATGGACCCCACGAAGCCGTACGCCTCCGAGTGCGTGGTGCTGCAGCCTCTGGATGTGGCCGCATGCCTGGGGCTGCGCCGTCGCGCCGCCGGGGAGGACTCTGTCGAGCCCGCCGGTCGCATGGTTGGTTGGTGCTCACGCCGTGTGGAGACCGAAAAAACAGAGGATCCGGGTCGGGGGAAGCCTGCGCGTCAGCAAGACGGCCCATTTTGAGAGGCCGTCAACCCGATATGCCTCATTCATTCGGGCCGACTAGAAACAAATCAAACAACATCCACGGCCGAATGATATAAAATGGTGAGGCAGAAGAGCGAACGTCCTGCACGCAGCGGCAGCTGCAGTTATCTAGCCGCTCGTGCATGCGAGGTGATTCGTGCACTAAGTGTGGTTGAAATGAGAAAAGGTTAGATACATCGGTCAATACCTGCGAATACCCGTGTCCACGTCGGCTTGATGGTCTCGTCGCGGGGTACACATCTGACGCAAAGTACCTGTCACGTGGGGAAGGGCGGGGATGGTGTGGGTACTGCATTTAATTGGGTGCTGCAGGTGCGTGGTTAGGGGTTGGGTTTAAGGCGATCGTGTGTGGAGGCCACTTCTCTGATACACTGTGGAAGCGCTTTTTGACTGCGCGGCCGCTGCCAATTATGCTGTGCACGCCTCGATCTACAGATCCACACGAAAAGTAGGCATAACAGCATGCGAGATTAGTGTGTTAAGAGCAACTCCAACGTGGCGATCTATTTCGTGGGGCTGCGTCCGTTTAGGTTGGCGAGAACAAAACAGAAGGCCCAACGCGCCGACCCAAACCTAAATCTCGTCCGCTTCACTCCGTACCGACTCATTAGCGGCCCAAATTGTGCGTCGAAATGCGTCGGCGCGCGGACGCGAAACAGACGCCACGCGCGCCTACTTGGTGTCCGCCGTGTCCCCACCTGTAGGCCGTCCAACTACCGCGGTCAGCTTAATTTATGACGGCCCGCCACCTCGGGCCCACCGTCAGCGACGGCGGTCGGCCTTTTTTTAAGCCGCCATGCGGCGGGGCCGTCCTCATCCGCTTCCAGAAGCCCCCTCCCCATCTCGCCACCTCTGCTCCCCCCCGGCGACAACCCTAGCCATCGTAGCCACTCCAAATGGGCCTCTTCTCCTGCGCCGGCAGCAGCAAGGCCAAGGGCAAGGCCCCCGCCACCCATTCCCCCTCCTCGCACAACCGCCGTCGCAGCTCCCCGGCAGAGGCAGCCATCAGCGTGCCAGTGCACCAGGCGGAGTGGCACGGGCAGCACCGCGTGCCTCTCCCGTACCCCGACGCCCCCTGCCGCCGACTGGCATCTGGATCCGGATAGGATCCCAGTGCCGCGGCGCCGCGGTCGGCCAGGGCGCACGCGGAGGAGGTGCGGCGCCGGCGGCGTTGCTGACCTGGAGCAGCGCGCCGACGCCGCGTACGCGTTCGACTCGCCCAACTGGGCTCGTTGGTTCGCCTTCGAGCACGAGGAGGCAGGCGACGGGCGTCGGCGAGGTCGACCGACGCGTGCCGCCGCCCCTGCTCGTCGTCCGCGACGAGGACCAGGCGGCGGAGGCCACCTATCAGAGGGCCATTGCGGAGAGCGAGGAGGAGCGGCGTAGGGTCGCGGCGCTGCAGGAAGAGGAGGCGGCGTACCGGTCAACCTTCTCATCGAGGCGGCGGGGGGGGGGGGGGGGGGGGGGGGCAACGTCATGTTCTGGATGGGCTGCGCCATGGAGGACATCTGCCTGTTCATGCTTTTCGAAAGAAAAAAAAATGCTCTTGGTGGTGCTTGCGAAGGCAGCCGGCGGGCATTGACGATGCAGAGGGACGTACTGGCCGCGACGACTCCGATGCAGAATAAAACATTTCAGTTAAAAATGTATGTTGTGCACTCAGCAGGCAGAGAGTAGATTTGTTTGTAAAGTTGGGGCGAGAGAACTAATTTAATCTCATTTGGCAATTAACTGTCAGTTAGAGCAACTCCAACAGGCCGATCCAAACGGACGGCGCTTTTGTTTGCTTTTTGTTCGTTTGGGTCGGCCCAGCGGACACAAACGTTCGCTTTCGCATTTGGGTCAGCGCAAACGCCCAACGTTGGCCCGACCCATTTTAACGGCGCGCCATTTTTTTTTTTGCAAGCATTTAGAAAAATAAAACATACATTAATTAAACATAAAAGCCGGCCACGAGTGCCGGCGAGAGTCCACGTGTCCACATTACATTAATTAAACATTAAAAAAACCTAAAAACTAGGAGACGACGCGCTACCCTAGGCGTCCTCGTCGGCGTCGGGGCCGATGAAGTCGATGAGCGTCGGCGCAGGGCCGGCCTTGGGGAACGCCATGTTCCAGATGCCGGCGATGTCGGGCATGGGCTGTGCCGCCGCTGCCTGCGCCGCCGCTGCCTGGGCCTGGCGCGCCTCCTTCTCGGCCTCGCGCTGTTCCTCCTCGGCCTCGCGCTCGAGCAACTCGAGGTGCTCGCCTTCACGGCGCTCCTCGGCCAGCCGTACGTGGTGTCAGTGGTCGAGGTAGGCCGCCTCCTGCTCCTCCGTCGTCCCGAACCAGATCGGCGGAGCGCTGACCCACTCGTGCACTTCTCCCGTCCAGGAGTAGCGCTCGACGGGGGCCGGCTCCTCCGGCTCTGCTTTGACCGGGGACGGCGGGGCCACCGGCGGCAGGACGCAGTCGCCCGCCGCGGAGAGGGCCATGGCCTCCGCCATGGCAGCCTGGTACGCCGCCTCCTCTTCCTGCAGCGCCGCGACCCTACGCCGCTCCTCCTCGCTCTCCGCAATGGCCCTCTGATAGGTGGCCTCCGCCGCCTGGTCCTCGTCGCGGACGACGAGCAGGGGCGGCGGCACGCGTCGGTCGACCTCGCCGACGCCTCGTCGCCTCGCCTCCTCGTGCTCGAAGGCGAACCAACGAGCCCAGTTGGGCGAGTCGAACGCGTACGCGGCGTCGGCGCGCTGCTCCAGCGTCAGCAACGCCCGCCGGCGCCGCACCTCCTCCGCGTGCGCCCTGGCCGACCGCGGCGCCGCCGGCACTGGGATCCTATCCGGATCCAGATGCCAGTCGTGCGGCAGGGTGGCGTCGGGGTACGGGAGAGGCACGCGGTGCTGCCAGTGCCACTCCGCCTGGTGCACTGGCACGCTGATGCGCTGCCTCTGCCGGGGAGCTCGCGACGGCGGTGGTGCGAGGAGGGGGGAATGGGTGGCGGGGGCCTTGCCCTTGGCCTTGCTGCTGCCGGCGCAGGAGAAGAGGCCCATTTTGGAGTGGCTACGATGGCTAGGGTTGTCGCCGGCGGGGGAGCAGAGGTGGCGAGATGGGGACGGGGGCTTCTGGAAGCGGATGAGGACGGCCCCGCCGCATGGCTGGCTTAAAAAAAGGCCGACCGCCGTCGCTGACGCGTGGGCCCGAGGTGGGCGGCCGTCATAAATTAAGCTGACTGCGGTAGTTGGACGGCCTACAGGTGGGGACACGGCGGACACCAAGTAGGCGCGCGTGGCGTCTGTTCCGCATCCGCGCGCCGACGCATTTCGACCGCAAATTTGGGCCGCTAATGAGTCGGTACGGACGTGAAGCGGACGAGATTTAGGTTTGGGTCGGCGCGTTGGGCCTTCTGTTTTGTTCTCGCCAACCTAAACGGACGCAGCCCCACGAAATAGATCGCCACGTTGGAGTTGCTCTTAACACACTAATCTCGCATGCTGTTATGCCTACTTTTCGTGTGGATCTGTAGATCGAGGCGTGCACTAGCATAATTGGCAGCGGCCGCGCAGTCAAAAAGCGCTTCCACAGTGTATCAGAGAAGTGGCCTCCACACACGATCGCCTTAAACCCAACCCTCAACCACGCACCTGCAGCATCCAAATTAAATGCAGTACCCACACCATCCCCGCCCTTCCCCACGTGACAGGTACTTTGCGTCAGATGTGTACCCCGCGACGAGACCATCAAGCCGACGTGGACACGGGTATTCGCAGGTATTGACCGATGTATCTAACCTTTTCTCATTTCAACCACACTTAGTGCACGAATCACCTCGCATGCACGAGCGGCTAGATAACTGCAGCTGCCGCTGCGTGCAGGACGTTCGCTCTTCTGCCTCACCATTTTATATCATTCGGCCGTGGATGTTGTTTGATTTGTTTCTAGTCGGCCCGAATGAATGAGGCATATCGGGTTGACGGCCTCTCAAAATGGGCCGTCTTGCTGACGCGCAGGCTTCCCCCGACCCGGATCCTCTGTTTTTTCGGTCTCCACACGGCGTGAGCACCAACCAACCATGCGACCGGCGGGCTCGACAGAGTTCTCCCCGGCGGCGCGACGGCGCAGCCCCAGGCATGCGGCCACATCCAGAGGCTGCAGCACCACGCACTCGGAGGCGTACGGCTTCGTGGGGTCCATCTCCGCGTCCGCCACCGCGCTCGCGTACATCGCGTGGGCGTACGCGCCGGAGCCGTGGCTCTGCCACATCGGCGCGACCTACTACCCCAACAAGTATCCGCCGCCACCGCAGTCGCTTCTTCCTCGCAAGAAATGAGTCGCGTGCTGACTGTCACCTGTGCTGCTGCTGCTGTCCTCTCAGGCGCTGGGCGGTGGCCGTTCCGGCGTTCGTGGCGGTGGCCGTGGCGCAGGGCGTGGTCCTGTACGTTGCGTCCAACTTCCTCCTCGCTCCTCCGCCGGCTTGCTTCAACACCATCTCCGGTGAGGATCGAGATCTTCCTGTCTAAAATATGGGGACAGAATGCATTCCGCTATGGTCATTTCACATCTTCAGAAACCTCATTACAGTGGTCCATTCTCAGATGAACACGCCCGGGAGCCGGCGTCTTCTTCTCTGTGGACGGGGGAAGATCAAGCCATCGAGCCCATGAACCATCTCATGTTTGGCGAGCAAGGGCATCATTCACTTCCAAGAGGATGGACTCAGCTGAACCCATCGTGATTTTTTTACTGTAGAACCGTAAGCCGGGGTTCCGGTCTGTCCCGGACACAAACCACCTTGTCCCGTCCCTGGGCATCTTGGGCACAAGATCAATGGCAGCGGTGGTGGGGATGTCCCGGCACGGCAAGCAGACGAGTAGCTCTGGGACATCTCGGCATAGCGGTGGACCGGTGGTGGATTGGAACGATGAGAAACTTGTGCGTGGTGGAAAACAGATGTTGCCAGCGATGAGTACTATCCTGCGACGTGTAAGAATTATCGGTCTGGTTGCATGGGTTGTAAATGCATCGTGGTAAAAAGAGTTTACATTGTACAGTGCTCCCATGCAACGGTCGAATTTCGTCCTCTTGTCTGCGCATGTACCTTCCTTGTGTCAGACCGTGTCGTCAGGGGGTCCTTTGAATACGCATATACGCTACATATTGCTCTCCAACGTTCAGCTATACTCTAACAAGCACGCAACGCTAGTTCGAATCGCGACGGCATGCACGCCGTCGATGCGGTGCGTGCATACGCCACTGCGTCCATGGATGCACTTCTCGGTGAGGTAGCCCTTATACAAACATCCCCTAAAAAAGCCCTTATACAAACATTGATCGCAAGATAACAGGATCACGCAGGACGTACACGACTACGCAACTGAAAGAGAGCATAAGAAGGACTAAGTACAACGCCGCGCTATGCCCTATAACACTTAAGATCCGCGGCAACGCCCCCATAAGGGAAATCATCCCGAAGCGTCGCCGCTGCTGAGTCCAACGGACAAATGTTTTCACCCTAGATCCCATACATGGAGAGGAGCACTACGACGATGTCTTCAAGTTTTCAAGAAGAGAGCAGCGATCCCAAGATAACCAGCACATCTATCTAGTACATCTGAAGCTAAACAACGCCATCTTCCCCTTTTGTTAGGGCTCTTTTCCCCTCAGCGGTGATCCTCACCGCCGTAGAGAATTCTTCTCCTCCCATCTGACTCCTCCAATCGAACCAACTCAGACTGAACAAGGGACGGTCTTGGATTGTTCCCAGTCTTGGTTGGTGTCTTTTGGGGGCGGAGGATGTTAGGGTTTCTGAAGGAGCCTGGTAGATAGAATCTTTCGGATTAGGGAAGGCGATGTATGAAAAGGCTTCGAGCTCGGAGGCGAGCAGGCGGAGGCCATGATGAAGAGGTTAGGTTGTCTGATTGGTGTGTTGTATGTGGGATGTTTGGACACGTTTATAAGGAATGTGGCAATGGACTTCATCCTCCTTCGGTGCTCATATTCAAGAATATGCGGGTTGATTGGATCTTCGGACCTGAAGAAAGATCTTCTGGTGGAGGTGCTCGTGGTTTTTCCCGATGTGGCGCCCCCGACTCAATCGTACACTAATCATACATGCAAACGTGTACGATCAAGCACAGGGACTCACGGGAAGATATCACAACACAACTCTAACACAAATAAACGGAGGTCCACAATATTACAGACCAGGGATCCGAAGATCCGAATACATAAGTCAGTCATACAAATATTATCTGAGTACAGACATAGTTAGACAAGTTTTGCCTTAAGAAGGCTAGCACAAACAACGACACTAGATCGAAAGGCGTTGGCCTCCTGCCTAGGAGCCTCCGATCCTACTCCTGGTCGGCTGGCTCGATCCAGTAGTAAGTACCCTCTGGACCCTCCTGGTAGTAAGCTCCGGTGGTGGCATCTGGCTCCTGGACTCCATCGTCTGATGTATCATCAAGGTGGGGTATATGGGGAAAAGATAAAGTAAAGCAACCGTGAGTACTCATCCGAAGTACTCAGCAAGCAAGGATCTATACTACATATGCAACATTATCAATGGAGAAAGGCTGTATATGTGGACTGGGCTGCAGAAATGCCAGAATAGAGAGAATGCCTAGTCCTATCGAAGACTAGCATCTTCAAACATCTTCACAAGGCCATCATCTTGCAGCAGTAGAAGAGAGTAGAATAGCATTTTATTTAGCAAACATGTTGAAGTACAACTTAAAGATCCTTCCTCGACTCCCAAGCGAGAAAGCGATCCCGAAGCTTCCATTAAGTAATAAGTATCCAGTTCAAGTAGTAGATCGGGATACACAAACTGAGCGTCCTTTATCGTAGGACCGGCTATCGATAGAAGATTCATCCCTGCAGGGGTGCACTACTGTTACCCAACACGCTCGATCAACTCTGGCCGGACACATTTGCTGGGTAATGCCCGTCCTCGGAAGATCAACACGAAGCAGCGCTCTACCTAGGCTCGGCAGAGAGGTCAGCACGACGGACTAACCTATGCACCCAGAGGTCTCGGGCCATCGCCCTGGGCACCCTGCGCGTTGCGAGACTGGCCGGGGTGCAGGCGCGACACTGAACTCGTCAGTGAAGTATCCAGCCCAATCCCGACAATCAGCCCGCACGGTGAATCGTGACGTCAGACGAGCTTTCGGAGGAACGTACTTCGCATAGGGTCCCATAACCATTATCCCGCGTGGTGGTAGTGCGTATAGGGCACGTCGACCCACTCAGATCACACACCCAAATCCAATAGGCTCAATTAGTATCAAGCGGAGACAATCAGAGTTTCTGATGCTCCGCCACAATGTCACACTCGAGTGCCCTTCCGGCACACCCGAAAATCATAGATCCCTAACGGGTACCCACCAGGGTGGACCCGCCTATAACAAAGGTCAAGTAACCGTGTGGTCATAACATCAAGGGGGAAACCCGAGGAATCACCCTCGGCGGATTCCACTCGACGAAATCATCAGGGTGAACGTATGAGGTATCACCCTCGAGGTTCACACTGAGGGTTGCAGGACAGAGTCGTATCGGAAGTGGAGAAGGAGGAATCACCCTCGATGACCACGACCGAACAGCTACACTGCAGAGTATTCATCGGGAGTGCGTTACGAGGTATCACCCTCGGCACTCGATAGTTACTACGCAGAGTCGTACAACTAAGGGGTGTGAAGTGAGGTGTCGGTCTCTGGTCGACGATCACGTTGATCGGGTCATCGATGATCAAGCAGGGGCAACAAGGGAAAAGTGGTGGGGTCACTGATGGTTCATTCCAACCTAAACTAAACAGTTTATTATAGGCAGGTAAGGTAGCAATGAACAGATTACAACAGCAGGCTATGCATCAGAATATGAGCATACATTAACAGTAGCAAAATCTAATGCAAGCAGGAGAATAGAATGGGCGATATCTGGAATGCTCAAGGGGGGGCTTGCCTGGTTGCTCTGGCAAGAGAGAGGGGTCGTCAACGGGCTGCTCGTCGGTAGAGTAGTCATATCCAGGTGCAGCGTCGTCGGTCTCAGCGTCTATCGAGAGAGAGAAGGAGGGGGAGAGAAACAATAAATTCACGGCAATAATGCAAACAATATGTATGACATGTCTAAATGATATGTCGGGGTGTTCTACTGCCTAACTAAATGATTTAGTTATCTTAGGAATTTATTTGGATTTATTTAATTAAAGTTGGGCACTATTCATTTACTGAAAACGGTCTAAAAGTTCAATGTTCTTATAGCTACGGGCGTCTGACGGGAATATGGAGGACGTATTCGGGTTCGTATCGGAATTCTGAGCAAGTTTCATGTATAAAGTATTTTCATCGGAGTTACGGTTTATTTAATATGATTTTCTAAAGTTTTTATTAATTTCTGAAATTTATTTAATTATTTAAATCAACATTATCCGAAACAGTGTTGCGATGACATCAGCATGACATCATGCTGACGTCAGCAGGCGTCCTGACAGGGTGGGTCCCACCTGTCATAGACTGTTAGGCTAATTAGGATTAACTTAATTAAATTACTGTTTAATTAACACTAACTACTTAATTAGATTAACCTAATCAGGATTAATTAACTAATTAATTAATTAATTAATTTTATTTATTTTTATTTCTTTATTATATTTTTTTTATTTTCCTAAACGTTTTCGGGCGGGGCCCGTTTGCCATTGGGCCAGGGGGGTTTCGGGGCCCAGCAGCAGTGGCTCAGGGGCGCGGGGCCCCACCTGGCAGTGGCCCAGGGGCCACGGCGGGCGCGGATGGCGGGCGCGGCGCGACGCGCGGGCGCGGGGCGGGCGTGTGCGTGCGCGCGGGCGGCGGCAGAGGCGCGGCGATGTACGCGGGCGCGCGGCAGGGGCGCGGCGAGGCGCGGCCAGGGGAGGCAGGGCAGCGGCAGCAGTGCGGCAGCGCGCGGTGGCGCGAGCGTCGGGCAGGCGCGCGCGCGTGCGGCTCGGGAGGGGCGAGCGCGGCGAGCGGCTGGAGCGGGAGAGGTGCGGGGCCGAGCGCGGGCGCGAGGCAGCGCGCGAGCGGCAGCGGCGAGACGGGGCCAGCGGGTGCGGGGTGACAACGGCGACAGAGAGAGAGGGAGGGCGTGGCCCTCACCGCGGGTGCAGGGTCAGGGCAATGGGCTCGAGGAGGCGGCCGGGGATGACGGCGACGGGGTCCGGCGAGGCGTCGGCGACGAGGCGGAGACGGGGCGCGGTCGGGCGCGTCGGGGCGCGGTCGGCGCAGTCGAGGCGAGCGCGCGGGGCTCGGGGAGGAAGACGGGGAGGCGGCGGTGCTGCGGCGTGGTCCGACGAGGGGGAGGCGGCGACGGGGCGGCGGCGTCAAGCGGCGTCGGCGACGGGGGCGAGGCGGCGGGCGCTGCGAGCCCCGATCCGATCTGGATCGAGGGAGGGGGAGGAGTGGGACGAGTGGGGGGGGGAGTGGCGATGGGGTTAGGGTTTCGGTCTCCAGGGGGAGGCCATATAGGGGGAGCTGGGCCGGGAGCTGGGCCGGTCCAGTTGGGCCGGGGGGGGGGTGTTTTATTTTTTTATTTTTTGTTTGTTTCTCTTTTTCTGTTTTTCTTTTTCTCTTTTCTCTTTTCTTTATTCTCTTGTCTCAGTTTAGCAAATTGTTAGGCCACATATTGAATTTTGTAAAACATAGGAATTGCTCCAACAAATACTAGGCATTACCTACCACTACCAAAAATTGGTTTGGAGTCAACTTGAGTTCACACAATTTTTATAATAATTAATATGCATTAATCCTTACTGTTTTAATTATGTTAGTGCCACCTAATTACTTTATTATTTGTTGGTTACAATTTTAGACTAGTCTCTGCAATATTTGTTATTTATCGAACATTTTAGTTTTTTATGTTGGACAACTTTTATATTTCACTTTCATTTAAATTTGAATTTGACTTAGGAGTTGAAATGCAATATGATGCTAATGATGATTATGCACTATTAAGTTTGCTGACATGCCATTATCAAAAGTGATTACTGTAGCTAATGACAGGGGGTGTTACAATTCTCCTCATCTATTAAGAATTCTCGTCCCGAGAATTAAGAGGAAGACTGAAAGAAGGTGGGGTATTCTTCACGAAGACGATCCTCGCGTTCCCAAGTGGCCTCATCTTCAGAATGATTTGACCACTGAACCTTGAGGAATTTGATTGACTTTTGACGAGTCCGACGTTCAGCTTCATCAAGAATACAGATGGGATATTCTGGATAAGACAGATCTTCCCGTAATTCAAGCACTTCATGATCCACAGCTCGAATAGGATCCTTGAAGCAGCGACGGAGTTGGGATACATGAAAGACATCATGTACTTGAGAAAGATTTGGCGGAAACTGCAATTGATATGCCACTTCTCCTCGACGGGCAAGAATACGGAACGGGCCAATGTAGCGAGGAGCTAACTTGCCTTTGATTCCGAACCTATGAGTGCCTTTCAACAGAGTGACGCGGAGGTAAGCTTGCTCGCCAGGTTGATAGACTATTTCCTGGTGCTTTCGGTCATAGTTGCTCTTCTGACGAGACTGAGCAGTTTTCAAATGTTCACGGACAATGCGGACTTGGTCTTCTGCTTGCTGAATAATGTCTGGTCCGACGAGTGAGCGTTCCCCAGTTTCTGACCAATTCAGAGGGGTTCGACACTTACGACCGTATAGAACTTCAAACGGTGCCATCTTCAAACTAGCCTGATAGCTATTGTTGTAAGAGAATTCGGCATACGAGAGAGATTCCTCCCATTTCTTACCGAAGGAGATGACGCAAGCTCGAAGCATATCTTCGAGCACTTGATTAACTCGTTCAACTTGACCCTGTGACTGAGGGTGAAAAGCGGTGCTGAAAGACAGATGTGTTCCCATAGCTTCTTGGAAACTATTCCAGAATCTGGAGGTGAAGAGGCTGCCACGATCAGAACTAATCTCCAACGGAACACCGTGGAGTGACACAATTCGGGAAACATACAAGTCTGCTAACTGGCTAGCAGTGATTGTCTCTTTAACTGGCAGAAAGTGAGCAACATTAGAGAATCGGTCAATGACGACAAAAATAGCATCATGACCCTTCTGAGATCTGGGAAAACCAGTAATGAAATCCATTTGGACCTTGTCCCATTTCCATTCAGGAATCGCAAGGGGTTGCAGAGTTCCTGCGGGCCTTTGATGTTGAGCTTTAACGCGGCGGCAAACGTCACACTCAGAAACATAACGAGCAATGTCTCGCTTCATATTAGGCCACCAGTATCTCTGACAAATGTCACGGTACATCTTTGTGCTACCAGGATGAATTGACAGAGGAGTGTCATGAGCTTCCATCATAACGTGTTCTCTCTCATCTTTGAACTTAGGTACGAAGAGACGGTGTTGGAAAAATAGGATCCCATCATTATCAAGATGGAACTCCGACGGTTTTCCTTTTTCAAGGTATCGCTTGATCCTTTCAACTTCAGAGTCGTACCGTTGCATAGTTTTGATGCTGTGTTCTAAATCTGGTTCGACAACCAGGGTATTGAGATAACCCTGTGGAACAATATGGAGGTTCAATTTACGAAACTCTTCATAAAGAAGAGGTTGTGATTCCTGAACCATATGGTTGCTGTAATAAGCCTTACGGCTCAACGCATCGGCCATTACATTTGCCTTGCCAGGGGTGTATGAGATATTCATATCATAATCGGCAATTGTCTCGAGCCATCTTTGTTGACGAAGGTTCAGATCTGGTTGAGTATATAAATACTTCAAACTTTGATGATCCGTATATATCTCGCAACGGTTACCGAGAAGGTAATGTCGCCATAGCTTCAGGGCATAAATAACCGCAGAAAGTTCGAGATCGTGCACTGGGTAATTTTCTTCGTGAGGACGCAATTGTCGGGAGGCATAAGCAATCACTTTGCGTTCTTGCATTAGGACACAACCTAATCCTTGACGGGAGGCATCGCAGTATATCACGAAATCCTTTTGGGAATCCGGGGGTGCTAATACTGGGGCAGATGTCAACTTATCTTTTAGTGTCTGAAAGCTTTCTTGACATTTTTCTGTCCACTCAAATTTAACACCTTTGTGAAGCAGATTTGTCAATGGTTTTGCAATCTTGGAAAAGTTCTCAACGAATCGACGGCAATAACTAGCAAGTCCGAGAAAACTTCTAACTTGCTTAACATTCTTCGGGGGAGTCCAGTCAAGAATAGCCTGAACTCGTTCGGGGTTAACAGCAATTCCATCCTTGGAAATCACATGTCCAAGGTAAGTTACTTCAGAAAGCCAAAATTCACATTTGGAATAGTTGGCATACAACTGGTGTTCTCGGAGCCTTTCTAGTACCAAACGGAGGTGTTCAGCATGTTCTTCTTTATTCTTAGAATATATAAGGATATCATCCAAATAAACCACGACGAATTTGTCGAGGTAATCCATGAATATATAATTCATTAGACGGGAGAAAGTTGCTGGAGCATTCGTTAGGCCAAATGACATGACGGTGTATTCATAGGAGCCATAACGAGTGACGAATGCAGTCTTGGGAATATCCTCTTCACGGACACGGATCTGGTGATAACCCAACCTCAGGTCGAGTTTAGAGAACACCGATGATCGATCAACTTGCTGGATCCTACTCTCCGTGTGCACTCTGATGCAGAATCCGGTCTCGAGCTATAAGAAGAGGTCCACGTGCGGGTGTATGACCTCCAACAGCAGGCTAATCAATACCAGCATACATCTGAGTCCTGCGCGGGTAAAGGATGTGCTCCGGATGTATCCATGCGCGAACAGCGGGTAGCAACTGCATCATAGCATCGTAGAGACGTGCTCGAGTGGCTACCAACTCGACGGCAAGAGCCCGAACAGTGCAATCCAGAGCCTGAGTGCACTGAATCAGAACGCGCGGGTCATAGCGACGAGGCTCGAACGGGGCACAGATAGCTGTGTAGTATCCAGTAGCATCTCCAGCAGGGGCATACGGAATGTATCGGAACTCAGAGTCATCCAAGATATCACTGAACTGTCCTCGGAGACGTGCGACGGCAGAGTAGGCGGCATCATGGACTGCCATCTCAATCGTCATGCCGATACCGTGGAAAAGGTGTAGCTCGGTGTCTGAGTCAATTTGCCGATCATAGATACGAACGTCAGCATGGTACTACTCCTGATTGAACTCGCGGTAATCCTCGTAAACCAAGTACTCAGGATACCAACGGTAGCCAAGTCTGGTCATGAGAGCGATCAGGACAACTGGAAACCCAGGGGTATTACGAGCCCAAGTGCGAAGCACAAGCTGTGTCGTAGGACGCGGTGGAAACAAACGGTCCATCTGAAACAGAGGAAATTCAGATTTGTCAAATGACAATGGAAAGTTTAACACAACTCGGAGAGAAAGGTTAAACAAAACAATGGAAAGGAAAATGATTATCAGACTAATCAGATCAATGAGAGGGAAATCGCACAGATATCCAGCTCTCCGGGTAGATGGGATTTATGAGATCCTAAGTGTCGGCGTTAGTAAAATTTATTTAACCCGGGTAGAAGAGAGATCAGAGCCCCAGAGTATAGACGAGGAATAAAAGATCCTAATACCACCCAGTTGGCGACGTGGGCCCGTAAGCCACACAGCCAAGTTAGTAAATTAGTTTTTCGGTTTCTAGACTCAACTTCGGCCAAGGAATTGGAAGGGGGCTTCCTACAGGAAGTCGGCTCTGATACCAACTTGTGGCGCCCCCGACTCAATCGTACACTAATCATACACGCAAACGTGTATGATCAAGCACAGGGACTCATGGGAAGATATCACAACACAACTCTAACACAAATAAACGGAGGTCCACAATATTACAGACCAGGGATCCGAAGATCCGAATACATAAGTCAGTCATACAAATATTATCTGAGTACAGACATAGTTAGACAAGTTTTGCCTTAAGAAGGCTAGCACAAACAGCGACACTAGATCGAAAGGCGTTGTCCTACTGCCTGGGAGCCTCCGATCCTACTCCTGGTCGGCTGGCTCGATCCAGTAGTAAGTACCCTCTGGACCCTCCTGGTAGTAAGCTCCGGTGGTGGCATCTGGCTCCTGGACTCCATCGTCTGATGTATAATCAAGGTGGGGTATATGGGGAAAAGAGAAAGTAAAGCAACCGTGAGTACTCATCCGAAGTACTCAGCAAGCAAGGATCTATACTACATATGCAACATTATCAATGGAGAAAGGCTGTATATGTGGACTGGGCTGCAGAAATGCCAGAATAGAGAGAAGGCCTAGTCCTATCGAAGACTAGCATCTTCAAACATCTTCACAAGGCCATCATCTTGCAGCAGTAGAAGAGAGTAGAATAGCATTTTATTTAGCAAACATGTTGAAGTACAGCTTAAAGATCCTTCCTTGACTCCCAAGCGAGAAAGCGATCCCGAAGCTTCCATTAAGTAATAAGTATCCAGTTCAAGTAGTAGATCGGGATACACAAACTGAGCGTCCTTTACCGTAGGACCGGCTATTGATAGAAGATTCATCCCTGCAGGGGTGCACTACTGTTACCCAACACGCTCGATCAACTCTGGCCGGACACACTTGATGGGTAATGCCCGTCCTCGGAAAATCAACACGAAGCAGCGCTCTACCTAGGCTCGGCAGAGAGGTCAGCACGCCGGACTAACCTATGCACCCAGAGGTCTCGGGCCATCGCCCTGGGCACCCTGCGCGTTGCGAGACTGGCCGGGGTGCAGGCGCGACACTGAACTCGTCAGTGAAGTATCCAGCCCAATCCCGACAATCAGCCCGCACGGTGAATCGTGACGTCAGATGAGCTTTCGGAGAAACGTACTTCGCAGAGGGTCCCATAATCATTATCCCGCGTGGTGGTAGTGCGTATAGGGCACGTTGACCCACTCAGATCACACACCCAAATCCAATAGGCTCAATTAGTATCAAGCGGAAAACTCCGCCACAATGTCACACTCGAGTGCCCTTCCGGCACACCCGAAAATCATAGATCCCCAACGGGTACCCACCAGGGTGGACCCGCCTATAACAAAGGTCAAGTAACCGTGTGGTCATAACATCAAGGGGGAAACCCGAGGAATCACCCTCGGTGGATTCCACTCGACGAAATCATCAGGGTGAACGTATGAGGTATCACCCTCGAGGTTCACACTGAGGGTTGCACGACAGAGTCGTATCGGAAGTGGAGAAGGAGGAATCACCCTCGATGACCACGACCGAACAGCTACACTGCAGAGTATTCATCGGGAGTGCGTTACGAGGTATCACCCTCGGCACTCGATAGTTACTACGCAGAGTCGTACAACTAAGGGGTGTGAAGTGAGGTGTCGGTCTCTGGTCGACGATCACGTTGATCGGGTCGTCGATGATCAAGCAGGGGCAACAAGGGAAAATTGGTGGGGTCACTGATGGTTCATTCCAACCTAAACTAAACAGTTTATCATAGGCAGGTAAGGTAGCAATGAACAGGTTACAACAGCAGGCTATGCATCAGAATAGGAGCATACATTAACAGTAGCAAAATCTAATGCAAGCAGGAGAATAGAATGGGTGACATTTGGAATGCTCAAGGGGGGGGGGGCTTGCCTTGTTGCCTGGCAGAGAGAGGGGTTCGTCAACGGGCTGCTCGTCGGTAGAGTAGTCGTATCCAGGTGCAGCGTCGTCGGTCTCAGCGTCTATCGAGAGAGAGAAGGAGGGGGAGAGAAACAATAAATTCACGGCAATAATGCAAACAATATGTATGACATGTCTAAATGATATGCCGGGGTGTTCTACTGCCTAACTAAATGATTTAGTTATTTTAGGAATTTATTTGGATTTATTTAATTAAAGTTGGGCACTATTCATTTACTGAAAACGGTCTAAAAGTTCAATGTTCTTATAGCTACGGGCGTCTGATGGGAATACGGAGGACGTATTCGGGTTCGTATCGGAATTCTGAGCAAGTTTCATGTATAAAGTATTTTCATCGGAGTTACGGTTTATTTAATATGATTTTCTAAAGTTTTTATTAATTTCTGGAATTTATTTAATTATTTAAATCAACATTATCCGAAACAGTGTTGCGATGACATCAGCATGACATCATGCTGACGTCAGCAGGCGTCCTGACAGGGTGGGTCCCACCTGTCATAGACTGTTAGGCTAATTAGGATTAACTTAATTAAATTACTGTTTAATTAACACTAACTACTTAATTAGATTAACCTAATCAGGATTAATTAACTAATTAATTAATTAATTTTATTTATTTTTATTTCTTTATTATATTTTTTTTATTTTCCTAAACGTTTTCGGGCGGGGCTCGTTTGTCATTGGGCCAGGGGGGTTTCGGGGCCCAGCAGCAGTGGCTCAGGGGCGCGGGGCCCCACCTCGCAGTGGCCCAGTGGCCACGGCGGGCGCGGCGCGGCGGCAGAGGCGCGGCGACATGCGCGGGCGCGCGGCAGGGGCGTGGCGAGGCGCGGCCAGGGGAGGCAGGGCAGCGGCAGCAGTGCGGCGGCGCGCGGTGGCGCGAGCGGCGGGCGGGCGCGCGCGCGCGTGCGGCTCGGGAGGGGCGAACGCGGCGAGAGGCTGGAGCGGGCGAGGTGCGGGGCCGAGCGCGGGCGCGAGGCAGCGCGCGAGCGGCAGCGGCGAGGCGGGGCCAGCAGGTGCGGGGCGACAGCGGCGACAGAGAGAGAGGGAGGGCGTGGCCCTCACCGCGGGTGCAGGGTCAGGGCAATGGGCTCGAGGAGGCGGCCGGGGATGACGGCGACGGGGTCCGGTGAGTCGTCGGCGACGAGGCGGAGACGGGGCGCGGTCGGGCGCGTCGGGGCGCGGTCGGCGCAGTCGAGGCGAGCGCGCGGGGCTCGGGGAGGAAGACGGGGAGGCGGCGGTGCTGCGGCGTGGTCTGACGAGGGGGAGGCGGCGACGGGGCGGCGGCGTCGAGCGGCGTCGGCGACGGGGGCGAGGCGGCGGGCGCTGCGAGCCCCGATCCGATCTGGATCGGGGGAGGGGGAGGAGTGGGACGAGTGGGGGGGGGGGAGTGGCGATGGGGTTAGGGTTTCGGTTTCCAGGGGGAGGCCATATAGGGGGAGCTAGGCCGGGAGCTGGGCCGGTCCAGTTGGGCCGGGGGGGTGTTTTATTTTTTTATTTTTTGTTTGTTTCTCTTTTTATGTTTTTCTTTTTCTGTTTTCTTTTTCTTTATTCTCTTGTCTCAGTTTAGCAAATTGTTAGGCCACATATTGAATTTTGTAAAACATAGGAATTGCTCCAACAAATACTAGGCATTACCTACCACTACCAAAAATTGGTTTGGAGTCAACTTGAGTTCACACAATTTTTATCATAATTAATATGCATTAATCCTTACTGTTTTAATTATGTTAGTGCCACCTAATTACTTTATTATTTGTTGGTTACAATTTTAGACTAGTCTCTGCAATATTTGTTATTTATCGAACATTTTAGTTTTTTATGTTGGACAACTTTTATATTTCACTTTCATTTAAATTTGAATTTGACTTAGGAGTTGAAATGCAATATGATGCTAATGATGATTATGCACTATTAAGCTTGCTGACATGTCATTATCAAAAGTGATTACTGTAGCTAATGACAGGGGGTGTTACACCCGAGGTGGTGGTCGGGCTGGTCGTCAAGGCCGCTCAAATAATGATGTTGATTGCTATGATAATGAAGTTTATGAAGATGAAGAGGAAGAGGTTGATGCTAATATGGTTGATGGTGATGGTAACCAGAGAGGGGAGCCAAGGTTAAGATTATCTGGGTATGTCCATTGAAAAGGGCGCACAACTGGACCTTGCACCGACGGGTGCGCTAACCATACCACCGAGCCCCCTCACTCCGAAGCAACCTCCAAAGAGATAAAATACGGATGCAAAGAACAATACAACAACTCATGTAAGGCAGGCTCCCTCGAGGGGCGCCGCTACGAGCAATGAGTCTTCTATGTTGGAGTTGTCGTGGGGCAGGCTTAGCTGCGTCAGTTCCCTTCGTGAGCTTATGCATTTTGTTGTCGAACAACCAAAAAAGAGATGGTTAATGTTTTCAGGTTTGGGACGGAAGAGACATGTAGAGTCACCAGTCCAATTCCTCTTGTCGTATTATTTTGTTTGTTGCAATGGCATTATGCCAAATGGGCCATAGCCGAATCTTAAATTTTAAAAGGATTTTAGCTTTTCATAGATGCTTTAAGGATCTATCAGGACCCACATCGGACAAGTGAGCATATAGAAATTTTACATTAAACTTTCCACACTTAGTCCACTTCCACATAGGAGAATCATCAAATCTATGAAAAGTTCACCATATTCAACTTCTCTCTCGAAATTTTTAGCTGAAACCTCTCCAAATTCTGAATACCTAGCCCACCTATATCTTGCCACGTCCCCTCTATATTGTCCAAATTCCACACCACTTGCAGAGTAAGCTGGCATTAAAGCTCTCTAGATTATGAATACCTAGCCCACCTTTTTTTATCCACATATAACAGGCCATCTAACCATGTGATACTTCTTAGTTCCACTTTATTGAATTTTTTTTTACTTCTAATAGATTTCTCCATCCTCCCAACATTAGTTTTAGGGAATCTATACATGAAATGAATGGTAGATGGGCATGCTGGTCAAACAAGCTTTGATTCTTGTCACTCTACCATGAAGGGATAGAGTTCCAACCTCCCAAGCTTCGAGTTTTCTAATATATTTTTCTTCAACATGAATCTAGTCAACCTCATGTAATTTGGTACTACACATGGACACTCCTAAATATCTGATAAGTCGTGACCCCGGTTGACAATTGGAAAGATAAGCACACATCTACTCCTCATCATCATACTAAACCATTAGAGCCTCACTCTTTGGGAAGTAAATTTCCAAACCAGACATTTGCTCAAAGATGTGGTATAACAACCGTTAAAAAGAAAATAAGTTTTTGGCACTAGCAATATCATCTTGTATAAACAATATAGTGTCATCAGCGTATTGCAGGATGGCTACCCCTTTATCAATCAAATGAGGAATCAAGTCTATCGTCGCCCATTATTCCGAGCAAGCCACACCATTCTCTGCAAGCAGTTAGCTGCAATATTGAATAGAAAAAGGAAGAGAGGCTCATACTATCTTACACATTTGAACATGGCAATATTTCTCCCCACAAAATTATTAACTTTAAAACGGAGTGCCCCTCCTTTCACCACAACATCAAACCAGCCCATCCAAGTTTCATTCACCCCCTCCCTCCCTCCCTCTCTCTCTCTCTCACACACACACACACACACAATGGAAAAGAAAATCCGAGTTAACTTTGTCATAACTCTTTTCAAAGTCCAATTTCAAAAGCACACCTTTGATACCTCTTTTTGATTCATGCAAAATTTCATGGGGTGACATGACCCCATCCATAGTATTCCTACCTCTAATGAAAGCATTATGACATAGTTTTATATCCCGAATAGTTGCGACTGATAAGATGTGATGCTATTTCTAGCGTGAGAACAACTCAGTAAAAGACACTAGAGACCTTGCTTCCGGCGTTTGAGAGGGGAGTTAAGAGTGAAGTTTCGCCAGGTTCCTTTGAAATATAAAACAACATATGCGGATATTTCATTAAACAACACAACTATATGTGACCTGCAAAAAACAAATTCACAAGTGGATGGTTTCATACGCTATCCACACATCTTTTTTTATGCGATTCACAAATATATGTGTACAAGATATACGATAATTCGTGTCCATGTTTTTTGTATTTTTCCAAAACTTAGAAATGCCGCATGAAATGTGTGGTGCGTGCTCTGTTTTGTGTTTGTATTCATATGGCGATAAACATTTTTTCGGCCACTGTAAATGGCTTTCGCCCGGTTTAGAGCATCTCCAGCCACGCCCCCAACAGCCCCCCCAGGGCGACTTTTTTCGCGCTGCGGCGAAAAAAACCCTAGTCGCGCCCCCAAGACGCCGAAATCCGCCGGCTCGGCCCGTTTTTGGGCCCGGCGATCCCAGGCCGAACCCAGTGCACTGGGGGGCGCTCGGGGGCTCCGGCGGAAGGGAGAACCACGTCTGGCCCACACTGCCAGGCGAAAAGTCAAGACAAACGTCCAGATTTGTCCTTCCCCCCCCCTCCCCCCGCGCGCGCGCCCTCCCGCCACCTTGCCGATCCCGGCGCCGCCCACCGCCCACCACCGCTATATAGGCCATTCCCCGCCGGAAAAGAGAGAGGGTTTCGCCGCGGCAACCTCTCCACCACCTTCCTGGCGCGAGTTTTCCGGCGCTCCGGCCGCGCAGGGCGGGATACCGGCTGTTGTGCGCCCATCACGCCCGCCAGGTGTTCGGCGATTTGTCTGCTCGGCGATGGACTCGGACGACAAGGAGGCGCTCGCGGCGCTGCTGGAGGAGAAAGCCGATGCCGACGTCTAGGACGAAGAGCATCTCATGGTCCTCGCTGCCCTGGCCGGCCTGCTCGCGAGCAATGCAAAGCCATGGCGAGGTGGCTCGGCGCCGGGGCAGCTGAAAGCAAAGAACCGGCATCGACTGGAAGGCTATTGCATGCTCTACTCCGACTACTTCACCGACGCTCCATTGCACGGCGACAAAGTATTTCGGCGCCGTTATCGGATGAGCCAAAAACTTTTCCTCAGGATTGTGAATTCCATTCGGGAGTTCGACAGCTACTTCAAGTGCAAGAAGGATTGCACCGGCAAACTTGGATTCACCTCAATCCAGAGTGCATGACAGCTATGAGGATGCTTGCATACGGAGCTCCCGGTGATTCACTCGACGACTATGGGCGCATGGCCGAGTCCACGACCATTGAGTGTTTCTACAAGTTCTGCAGGGCAGTGGTGGCAGTGTTTGGACCGCAATACTTGTGATCACCCAATGTTGAAGACACTGCTCGGATCCTAGCACAGAATGCAGCAAGAGGATTTCCTGGGATGCTTGGAAGCATCGACTGCATGCATTGGAAATGAAAAAACTGTCCATTTGCTTGGCAGGGGATGTACAAAGACGCCAAAGGCGGTTGCAGTGTGGTACTTGAGGCAGTGGCCACACAGGATCTCTGGATTTGGCACTCCTTCTTTGGTATGCCAGGAACTCACAATGACATCAACGTGCTGCAGTGCTCCCCTGTCTTTGCCAAGCTTGTTGAAGGTCATTCTCCTCTGGTGAACTTCGAGATCAATGGGCGGCACTACAACAAGGGATACTACCTAGCAGATGGCATCTATCCGAGATGGTCCATATTTGTGAAGACTATCTCAAGCCCTGTGCCAGGAGACAAGAACTTTCACTTTGCGAAGGTTCAGGAGGCTTGCAGGAAGGATGTCGAGCGGGCATTTGGTGTGCTCCAATCTCGATTTGCTGTTGTCCGATACCCCGCTCAGACCTGGTCGAAAGATCAAATGTGGGAGATCATGACTTGCTGTGTCATCTTGCACAACATGATCATTGAGAGCGAGCAGGAAGAGCCAGTGTTTGACACTGAACCATATTACAGGCAGAGTCCTCTTGCCCAAGTTGATCACCAGCTACCGGCAACCTGGACTGCCTTCCTCAATATGCGTCAGGAGATCCGAGACCCACAGGTGCATCAACAACTGCAGCAGGATCTTGTGGAGCACCTATGGAGGCTTAAGGGCAACGCCTAGCTCGACGTGTGATGAAATATGCGTTTTTATTTGTTGAACTATATAATTTGTATTGAACTATTTGATTTCTATTGATTTTTTGTGATGAATTATGTGTTAAAAAATAACTTCTGTTAATTTTGCGCGACAAATATGAGCCGATTTGCGCCGATAGCGAGCCGATTTTGCGTCAAAAATGGGCTGAAAAGCGGGCAAATCGACGCCTGCGAACGGTGGCTCGTAACTCAATCGCCCCAGGCCGATTTTTAGCGTCCGTTCGCCCTGAGCGGCGAATTTTAAGACCGAATTTTAAGGTTCGCCCTCGAGCAGAAAGGCCCCAACGAACCAAACCAGCACGACACACAAGGCGCGACCTGCCGCTCTTTCCCACTCCCGCGTCGTCCCCTCATTTTGTCCCCTTTCCCTTGTCCTCGGAGCGATGAGCCGATTTCGCCGCCTCCCGCGAGCGGCCTGAGTCAAAGCATCAGCAGCGGTCCACGGCAGCGTACGCCCAACCCCAACCCCAACCCCGCCACCAACCAGTCCCCTCTCCGCCGGCGACGCCGCCCGCCCTCCACCCCGCCGGCGACCGCCTCGACGCCGCCGCCTTTCCAGGCGTGTTCGGAGCCACCACCCCCTTCCCCCCTGCGGAGACGACACGGAGAGCGAGGTTCGCTTGCTTCCTCCACTCCTAAACCCCCCTCTGGATTCGATCCCCGCGCGCGCTAGCTAGCTCTCCGAGCCTCGGATTGCCTCGGCTCGCTTCGCTTCCTCCTGATGGTGTCCCCCGTTGATTTCGGTTTCGATTTTGCTTCCGCGGCTGGGCTCTGGCCTGGTGGAATTCCGACCTGCCCCTCTGTTCGTCGCGTGTTGCTTTTGTTCCGCCTCGCGCTGTGGTTTTGCGTGCGTGCGTGCGTGCGTGCCGTGGTGGGATCGGAATTCCGGAGAGCCCTAACTTATTGCGGTCGTCGAACTTGTTGAGAGTTCAGTTGCTGTCGTTGGAATTAGGGTTGACCGCGTCAGAATCTGCGATCGGTGCTGCATACTTCTATTTTAGTTCCGATGATGGTTATGGAGGAAACATTGGGTAGATTGGCTAGTGCTTCTATGAGAGCGTCGTTCTAGAATGTTGTCGCTAGCTCCTACTGTCGCTATATGCACGAACTAGGCCGTTCTGCTGAAACTGCTGCACGACTTAGAAGTTAGAACAGACCTTCTGTAAATAGACATCTAAAGGCTAATATGGTTTTTGTTGTCGGCTCGTTTTCCCCTTAATAAACTGGGTCGCACTATTCTGTTAAATTGAAGGCCAGCGCTTCTGCTAGTGTGACTATCGAGCGGATTACATATATTATAGTTCTATGATAAACTCTGTGGTTTAAATTATGCACGAGGGTTTGTAAATCTTGCCTGGTTTCATCTGGATCAGATCCTAATACCTACAAGTAGATTTGTAATATGTGAAATTGAAGTTAGTAGCCAATTATCAATTGTTGTTGCTGTTATCAATTGTGATCATCTGATGCAACTGCCATCCATTAGGATTTGAATGACTTTTTATCTGGTTTAATTTGATACATCTACATCTCACTGATTCGATGTAGATGTCCTATCTATAAGCAGTAAATTGCAAATATCCGATCCTTTTAGAGTGAATCCTTATGATTTTCCTGCAATAATTTCAGGTTCATGAGGGGTTCGAGAATGAATCCAGACCGTAGGACACGGAGCATCATGTCAGTAGTAATTGTGATGGGTTTGTGCTGCTTCTTCTATATACTAGGCGCTTGGCAGAAAAGTGGGACAGGGAGGGGTGACAGTATAGCATTGAGGGTGACAAAGGAAACCGACTGTACAATCTTGCCAAATTTGCACTTCGAGACCCATCATAGCATGGGTGGTGTTAATCCGTTGATCATGAACAATAAAGTGTTTAAGCCATGCCATATTAGATACAGGGACTATACTCCTTGCCAAGACCAGAACCGAGCAATGACCTTTCCTAGAGAAAATATGACCTATCGAGAGAGGCATTGTCCTGCAGAAAATGAGAAGCTGCACTGTCTTATCCCAGCACCAAAAGGCTATGTCACCCCTTTTGCTTGGCCCAAGAGCCGTGAGTATGTTCCATATGCAAATGCTCCATACAAGAGTCTGACAGTTGAAAAAGCAGTTCAGAACTGGATCCAGCACCAGGGAGATGTGTTCCATTTCCCAGGAGGCGGGACAATGTTTCCAAATGGAGCAAGCTCTTACATTGATGAACTTGCATCAGTCATTCCACTTGCTGATGGCACCATTAGGACTGCACTTGACACTGGATGTGGGGTATGTCTAATAAACCCTTATTTCAATCATTTGCTCCCTTAAAGATGTGTTAGCAGTTAGCTGCTGTTTTAATTGTCTTCTTAGTTGCATCATTGCTTAGCTTATGCTCTACTTCATATAGCACCAAGTCATTAGATGTTAGTTTCTTGTACATATCTTGGTTCTTGGTCCAACTTTGGGGTATTTTCACATATATGATTAGGTCTTGTTTTTTCCTTATGGTGGTGCCGGTGCATTCTTGCCCGAAAGACTTGGGAGTAACATTTTGACCATGTGTAGGTTGCAAGCTGGGGTGCTTACCTAATGGATAGAAATATATTGACCATGTCATTTGCACCTCGAGACTCACACGAAGCTCAGGTTCAATTTGCTTTGGAGCGAGGTGTTCCTGCTGTAATTGGAGTGCTTGGGACTATGAAGCTCCCATACCCATCTAGATCTTTTGATATGGCACATTGCTCACGCTGCTTAATCCCCTGGAAATCAAATGGTGAGTAGTGTCAACCGTGCATAAATATTGAAATACTCGTGTCAATTGGATTATTTTCAAGAGCTTTAGTTTTTTGCTTCCTGCAGATGGAATGTACATGATGGAAGTGGATCGGGTTCTTAGGCCTGGGGGTTATTGGATATTATCTGGTCCTCCCATCAATTGGAAGAAATATTACAAAACATGGCAAAGATCCAAACAAGATTCAGAGGAAGAACAAAATAGAATTGAGAACATTGCTGAAATGCTTTGCTGGAATAAAATATATGAGAAGGAAGATACTGTTATTTGGCAGAAAAAGGCAAATTCAAATGCATGCCATAACAAGAATGGTCGTACCAGCAAGATGTGCAACGTTCAAGATGCAGATGACATCTGGTATGTTCTCTATTTATAGTATATACAAACACATCCTGTAAACTACTAACATGCACATCAACTTGAGTACTCAACTGGGTGGCATAATAAAAGTAATGATCTATTTACTTCAAGGTCTGAGATTGTTATAATTTTGTTTTTCTGTCCTTTTTTATTTAAGTTAAACAGAGGCAGGAGCTCTGCCTTTTATGTTTCATGTCCATTCATTATATCAGTTTTTGAATCACTTTTTTGTATACTAAGGTATAAGAAAATGGAAACCTGTATAACACCTATCCCAGAGGGAGCACAGCAGCTACAGAAGTTTCCACAGAGACTATTTGCAGTCCCTCCCAGAATTCTAGAAGGTACCCCAGGTGTTACAGAAGAAGTCTATGAGGAGGATAAGAAGTTGTGGAAGAAGCATGTTGATACATACAAGAGGGTAAACAAGTTGATAGGGAAGTCAAGGTATAGGAATATCATGGACATGAATGCAGGCCTTGGAAGTTTTGCTGCAGTGCTGGATTCTCCCGGCTCCTGGGTCATGAACGTTGTGCCTACGATATCAGAGAGGAACACTCTTGGCATCATCTATGAGCGGGGTCTTATTGGCATATACCATGATTGGTGAGTCTGGAAGTTCCCATGTTGTGGTATCGATGGGCAAATGATATGTTGATGTGTTGAAACCATTCCTGAATTACCGTTACTTTGTGCTGTTATCAGGTGCGAAGCCTTCTCTACGTACCCTAGGACATATGACCTGATACATGCCAGCGGCGTCTTCAGTTTGTATGAGAACAAGTAGGTGATCTCTTCTCTCCTGGTGATACAGCTATATTATACTACTCCCTCCGTCCCAAAATAAGTGTCTTGACACTTATTTTGGGACGGAGGGAGTACTACATAGGAAATCCATGACCTCTTCTTATATGGACTTGGTGCACTTGTTAGGTGTGACCTGGAAGACATTCTTCTTGAGATGGATAGGATCTTGCGTCCTGAGGGCGCTGTCATACTGCGGGACAATGTCGAGGTGCTGAACAAGGTCAGGAGGACTGTGACGGGAATGCGATGGAAGTCCAAGCTACTTGATCACGAAGATGGCCCTCTCGTGCCTGAAAAACTTCTGATTGCTGTAAAAACGTACTGGGTTGGCAGCGAAGAAGGAAGCAGTTCATAGACTCTTACACTGCGTCAAGATTTTGGATTTCTGATTGCTGTTGGGTGCCGCGTTGGGAAACAGTTCATAGATTCTATCCCTGCATCATGATTTTGGACTTCTGATTGATGTTAAAGAGCAGCGAAAAAAGAACACTTCATAGATTCTTGATCCCTGCACATCGATTAATAGAGCTTGTTCATAGATACAGATCTCTATTGAGATGGTATAGTTGACAAACATTCATATGTGCATGTCGATAAAGGAAACATTAATTGATGAATTTTCCAATACATTTTCGTAGGCAGTTATCCAATATTGTGCTTAGATTACATTTCATATATCTTGTTGCATGAGCATTGGCAGTAATCCTTAGTGTGCAGGAATGCAAGCTGTTCAGTTTGGTTCAAACCAAACAATATTTTGACAGTCGCATGAAAGTCCATGTACAGCTTTCTCCAAAGAGATGAAGTTTTGTTTTTACAACGTGAAGAGGGTGCAGTCTCGTTCCTCTCCCTGCTGTTTCATTGATTTGGCGATCTTCCCTGGCAACAACGGCGAGATGCATGGTTTGGCCTTCAGCTCACAACACGTACATACAAGGCTATGGCGCAGATCTGGCATCTGCCACACGCCACATAATCAAGCGCCTCATTTGGTTTTTTGCTTCCAGTGCAGCTGTTTTATTGATTAATGACAAATGCAGAGCATATTTGATTGGATTGATGAAGGAAGCTACAGAAGCATATTCAAAACCAAACAAAATTGCAGTACTGGCTAAAAGAAGAGAAGGGAATCGGGGATTGGAGACTTGGATGCGATCAGAGCCTGTCGGGATGTATGCGTGTCTTCACATTGTGACATCAGGGGATTGACAGACTATCATACATAACATCATCACCTCGCATCGAAACCAATCCATCCTCAAAACAAATCCAGCATATCAACACTCGGAAAGAATAAACATCCAGAAAACAACGGAAAACCGTATCGAGTGGGGGGCTCAGAACTTCTTAGAGGGTTGTGTTACCGACATCGGCGCATCCGCCTCCGGCACAGGTTTCGTTCCTCATTGCCGGAGACCACTTGCAACAACCAACAGGGGAAAGACTCGGGAAACTTGTTGAGAACCAAGCGATTTGTGTTTCAAAAACTCGCAACAAAAGCAAGCAAAGAACAGCTTACAGAACGGAAAAAGTTGCACCAAAAACCAGATACCAATGGAGCAGGAGGGAGAAGGGGAGAGCTGCGTTCTTGTTTCAAGACGGCTGCTGTAGGAAAGAATCCTGTGCCCTTGATTTATAGAGGAAGGGATGGGGGAATGGGAAACCCTAAACAACCTGGTATGCTATTGGGATTCCGATGAGCCGAGAGCCCAGGCCCAGCATTAATAATGAAACAATGAGCCGACAGGCCCGACTAGTTAGCCGGCCCGCATCAACTCAAAAAAAAAACCCTAAAAAAACTCAAAAAACAAAACAAAAAACAAAAGAAACAGTTAGCCGGCCTGCACTGCCGAGATGACTGCCCTTGATTTCCTGTCAGCTTTATTTTTTACTACCTCCGTTCTGGTTTATTGGTCCTTTTTGTATTTTATGTCGAATTTTGACCATAGATTTAACTAACAAAATATGAAAGCATGTCACAAAATTATATCCTTGGATTTGTATTTGTATATAGTATTCAATGATACTATTTTTTATGACATGCATTAACATTTTATTAGTGAAATTTAAGGTTAAAATTTGGCATAAAATTCGAAGGGGGCCAATAATCAGGACAGGGGCAGTATGAGATTTGAACGATGTAAGCTTATTCAGTTCTCACTAAGACGTGCCAGAAGGCTTTCCTGTAAAAGGCGTTTTTCGCTCATTTTTTTCAACCAAGAGCATTTCAGTTCATGTATTCAAAGAGAAAAAATGTTTCAGCTCGTATGCTCGTTTGGGGACACGGCCTTTCCTTTTGAGTGTCAGGAATCGGAAAATGAGGCACACTAGTTGACTAAAGCTTCTTCCTCTTCAGATTTTGGTCGCCGCTTGTGGCTCGACGTTCCCCTTTTATTTCAAGGCCGGCACTAGGCGCCATCCGGCTGTAGCGAGTGAAATATCAGTCACCTTGATAGTCATTTGATTGACTTGCGTCCAGCCGTTCGATCGACTCGTCGTCCCTCTCCTTCTTCTCCGCACACTCACAACCTCGACCCTCGAGCCATGCTTTTCCCAGCGCCTTCAAGCGATGCCTTGGGACCTACAGCCCCGACGGCGAGCTAAGGCCGGCCTTGCAAAGTACATGATCTGCAGCACCGGCGGTGGCAGCTTCGCACGCTTTGCCAGCGCTACTGCTACGGGCTACAGCTAATGTTTAGCAGTAGCGTGGGCAGGACACGCGCTACTACTAACCTACATAGTAGTAGTGCTGGTCCATCCAGCGCTACTGCTATACCTACCTAGCAATACCGTGTGTTCAACCAACGATGCTGCTAAAATATCCTGTATTTTTATTTTCTTCTGCGTATTGACGATGTATTTGTACAAATTTTATATAGTAGCCTCATCATATGATTTTATGATCATGATGAATTATTATATCAGTGGGTGAAAAAGACGTGGATTAGATTCAAGTGGAGGCAACATGGTGCAGATCCAAAGTACTACTAATCCAAACTTAATCACTTTGAATCCACGTCATTTTCACCCACTGATATAATAACTCATCATGATCATAAAATCATCATGCTCATAATGATATAACAACTCAGCATCATCATCATAATAATAACTCATCATCATTATCATAATAACAAGTCATACTCATCATCATCATAGTCATCTAACAACTCATCATTATAGCACATCACTCATCAGCATAATCATACTCCCTCTCTCTCAGTTTACAAGGTGTGCGCGTACCCCTAGGTCGTCAATTTGACCAACCTAATAGAAGTCATATATTACAAAAAACATACCATTATAAACTTCAGATGTTCTATTTTCAAACGGTATAATTTTTGTATTATATAGTTTATATTACGGTGATAAAATTGGCAACCTATGTATACGCGCAGGACTTGCAAACTGAAACGGAGGGAGTAATAACAACTCCTCATCAGATCATGAGTACTAGTTAGCTAGGACCTGCTACCCTCTCTAAGGTAAAATAGCATAAAACATGATAGCCCCTGACTCTCTATCATGGAGAATGGTGATTATCCTGTCTCCAATTCGTGGGCTTCGCACCATATTGCCTTCAAGTAGCTTCCTGCGATTATTCATAACTTTTTTCCATCATTTGATTGTGAGGTCTTCATCTCTTTTAGAAATCGTCAAGATTTCATAGACTCTCTTACCCTGTGTCAAGATTTTGGATTTCTGATTGCTGTTGGGTGCCGCGTTGGGAAACAGTTCATAGATTCTATCCCTGCATCATGATTTTGGACTTCTGATTGATGTTAAAGGGCAGCGAAAAAAGAACACTTCATAGATTCTTGATCCCTGCACATCGATTAATAGAGCTTGTTCATAGATACAAATCTCTATTGAGATGGTATAGTTGACAAACATTCATATGTGCATGTCGATAAAGGAAACATTAATTGATGAATTTTCCAATACATTTTCGTAGGCAGTTATCCAATATTGTGCTTAGATTACATTTCATATATCTTGTTGCATGAGCATTGGCAGTAATCCTTAGTGTGCAGGAATGCAAGCTGTTCAGTTTGGTTCAAACCAAACAATATTTTGACAGTCGCATGAAAGTCCATGTACAGCTTTCTCCAAAGAGATGAAGTTTTGTTTTTACAACGTGAAGAGGGTGCAGTCTCGTTCCTCTCCCTGCTGTTTCATTGATTTGGCGATCTTCCCTGGCAACAACGGCGAGATGCATGGTTTGGCCTTCAGCTCACAACACGTACATACAAGGCTATGGCGCAGATCTGGCGTCTGCCACACGCCACATAATCAAGCGCCTCATTTGGTTTCTTGCTTCCAGTGCAGCTGTTTTATTGATTAATGACAAATGCAGAGCATATTTGATTGGATTGATGAAGGAAGCTACAGAAGCATATTGAAAACCAAACAAAATTGCAATACTGGCTAAAAGAAGAGAAGGTAATCGGGGATTGGAGACTTGGATGCGATCAGAGCCTGTCGGGATGTATGCGTGTCTTCACATTGTGACATCAGGGGATTGACAGACTATCATACATAACATCATCACCTCGCATCGAAACCAATCCATCCTCAAAACAAATCCAGCATATCAACACTCGGAAAGAATAAACATCCAGAAAACAATGGAAAACAGTATCGAGTGGAGGGCTCAGAACTTCTTAGAGGGTTGTGTTACCGACATCGGCGCATCTGCCTCCGGCACAGGTTTCGTTCCTCATTGCTGGCGACCACTTGGCAATAACCAACAAGGGAAAGACTCGGTAAACTTGTTGAGAACCAAGCAATTTGTGTTTCAAAAACTCGCAACAAAAGCAAGCAAATAACAGCTTACAGAACGGAAAAAGTTGCACCAAAAACCAGATACCAATGGAGCAGGAGGGAGAAGGGGAGAGCTGCGTTCTTGTTTCAAGACGGCTGCTGTAGGAAAGAATCCTGTGCCCTTGATTTATAGAGGAAGGGATGGGGGAATGGGAAACCCTAAACAACCTGGTATGCTATTGGGCTTCCGATGAGCCGAGAGCCCAGGCCCAGCATTAATAATGAAACAATGAGCCGACATGCCCGACTAGTTAGCCGGCTGCGTCAACTAAAAAAAACCTAAAAAAACTCAAAAAACAAAACAAAAAACAAAAGAAACAGTTAGCCGGCCTGCACTGCCGAGATGACTGCCTTTGATTTCCTGTCAGCTTTATTTTTTACTACCTCCGTTCTGATTTATTGGTCCTTTTTGTATTTTGTGTCGAATTTTGACCAAAGATTTAACTAACAAAATATGAAAGCATGTCACAAAATTATATCCTTGGATTTGTATTTGCATATAGTATTCAATGATACTATTTCTTATGACATGCATTAGCATTTTATTAGTGAAATTTAAGGTTAAAATTTGGCATAAAATTCGAAGGGGGCCAATAATCAGGACAGGGGCAGTATGAGATTTGAACGATGTAAGCTTATTCAGTTCTCACTAAGACGTGCCAGAAGGCTTTCCTGTAAAAAGCGTTTTTCCGCTCATTTTTTTTTCAACCAAGAGCATTTCAGTTCATGTATTCAAAGACAAAAAATGTTTCAGCTCGTATGCTCGTTTGGGGACACGGCCTTTCCTTTTGAGTGTCAGGAATCAAAAAATGAGGCACACTAGTTGACTAAAGCTTCTTCCTCTTCAGATTTTGATCGCCGCTTGTGGTTCGACGTTCCCCTTTTATTTCAAGGCCGGCACTAGGCGCCATCCGGCTGTAGCGAGTGAAATATCAGTCACCTTGATAGTCATTTGATTGACTTGCGTCCAGCCGTTCGATCGACTCGTCCTCCCTCTCCTTCTTCTCCGCACACTCACAACCTCGACCCTCGAGCCGTGCTTTTCCCAGCGCCTTCAAGCGATGCCTTGGGACCTACAGCCCCTACGGCGAGCTAAGGCCGGCCTTGCAGAGTACATGATCTGCAGCATGTTGAAAATATGAGCAAATTACTACGAGATTTAATCCGAATAAACAGAAGATAAATCATGACAGCACTAGCATAGATTAAACTAATCATGCGAACTAGCATAGTAGATGAACAGATCACATCTAGGGCACATACTAGAAACATGAATTCTACCACGATCTCGAACAAGAAGGATAGAATCACATACGATGCAGCGGGAGCAGCACCGCCGGCGTTGATGTTGTCGCCCATGTCATTGAGGATGAGGTTGCCGAGGTCGGGGAAGAAGTCGTCGTCGACGAAGTTGTCGCTGCCAGCAGTCGCGCGAGTGCGCTCCCCAAAAACCTGATCACCCCTCTCCCGTATAGGATCACGAGAGGTGGGGTTCCAGAGGCCTGCTGTCCCTTCTCCCGGTGCACGCCGAAAGGATGGGATGGAGAAGACTTGCGTGGCGGCGCAATGATCTGGAACGGTGGTGCGAAACCATATGATGCGCGGCTAGGGTAGACGTCTGCCTGACTATATAATGCGGGCCAGGTAGGTCGTGGGAGTAAACCCCACGTCCGAGTCATCGCGATCCAAAAGAATCGGAAACGGTTCAGTAATTAACGCGTCCGTTAATTATTAATTAATGACTCATTAATTTTTCCCGAGCAGCAAAAATATAGACAACGTGCATAGCTCTGTCCTCGGCTCGGCTCAATCCCGCGGCGCGGCGTGGCGAGGCGAGCGAGGAGAAGGAGCGCGCGTGTAGGTCTCCTCTTCTCATGCTCTTACAAGTGGTAGAAGAGCTCACCTTATAAAGAGGTGCAAGTCTCACTCAACTTCCGGGGTGGGACTAAACTTTAGTCCCACTCACACCACTCACAAGCTATGCATGAATGGGCCAAGAGAATTTCAGAATTTTAGTTGGGCTTTGGGCCAAAGGCCCACTAGCAAATTCCAACAATCCCCCACAAAGTCTCATTGGCACATCTCATCATTTTGTTCCAAAACATTGTTTATATACCGGTGCTTAGTGGAGACTGTGAAGTTGAACTTCCACTTAGAGTTTTATGCTACACTAGATCACAACTTGAATAGTGGACTATGCCTTGAACTACAAGTTTTCTGCGAGACTAGTTTCACACAAATTCTTGACCGATACTGGGCTGCCGCAAGGCTTCCCCGCGGGTGGAGCGTATACGTCATACTCCATGGCCTTTCATGAATTTATTAGAGAACACCCAATTCTCATAGACTGCGACGTTAACAGTCAAATTCATATAGGTGTGTTCCTCAGGAGATGCTCTGCAGTACAACATCTCTGCTTACTCAAATAAGCCACTTGGAACACATTAAGATAAATATCAACCTGCCATGCAGATCAGGAGAGTATTGCATCGTCACGGAGTGGGATAATTAAAATAGGGATACTCTCCTCTCAGATGACCAACAGGTTGTCTCCCACTTCTACTTCACGGGATCTCCAATCACATAGAGTAGGTTACCACTATGGACAACTCATGCGGTGTGTCTCAAACCCATCTCCATCGATGCATTATCTATCACATTACGTGATAGACCCTTTGTGAAGGGATCTGCCAAGTTTTTTGACATTTGGATATAATCCAACGTAATAACTCCGGAGTTCCTCAATTTTCTGACAGATTTTGGTCTCCTCTTCACATGCCTTGAGGGCTTCATATTGTCCTTAGAACTGTTTATCTTGACGATCACAGTTTGATTATCACAGTTCATCAGGATAGGGGGTATTGGTTTTTCAACCATAGGTAAGTTGATCAAGAGCTCACGAAGCCACTCTGCTTCAACAGTGGCAGTGTCTAATGCTGTGAGTTCTGCTTCCATAGTTGACCTCGTTAAGATGGTCTGCTTGCAAGACTTCCAGGAAACAGCGCCACCGCCAAGTGTAAAAACATAACCACTTGTGCCCTTAATCTCATCAGCATCAGATATCCAGTTTGAGTCACTATAACCCTCTAGTACCCTCGGATACCCAGTGTAGTGAATCCCATAGCTTGCAGTGCCTTTCAAATAGCGCATAACTCTCTCAAGTGCATGCCAATGATCATCTCCCGGTTTTGACACAAACCGACTCAGTTTGCTTACAACAAAAGAGATGTCAGGCCTCGTGGCACTCGCCAAATACATAAGCGAGCCAATAATCTGAGAATACCTTAGTTGATCTCTAGCAATCCGTCGATTCTTTCGAAGCAACACACTAGCATCATATGGAGTTGGAGAAGGCGTGCAGTCGCTATACCCAAAACGACTCAAGATCTTTTCCACATAGTGAGACTGAAGCAGTGTGATCCCACCATTCTCATCTCTCAACAGCTTGATGTTTAAGATAACATCAACTACTCCTAGATCCTTCATCTCAAAACAGCGAGATAAGAAATCCTTAACCTCCTTGATTAGATCAAGTTTGGTTCCAAAGATCAGTATGTCATCGACATACAGACAAAGAATAACTCCTTCGCCCCCACCATGGCGATAGTACACACACTTGTCACCATCGTTTACTACAAAGCCGGCAGTAGTTAATGTTCTTTCGAACTTCTCATGCCACTCCTTAGGAGCTTGTTTAAGGCCATATAAAGACTTTAATAACTTGCACACCTTTCCTTCCTGACCAGGTACTACAAAACCATCTGGCTGATCCATGTAAATTTCCTCCTTCAACTCTCCATTGAGGAAAGCCGTCTTAACGTCCATTTGATGAACGAGAAGACCATGTGAGGCAGCCAGTGATAGTAGCACCCGAATTGTGGTCAGTCTAGCCACGGGTGAGTAAGTATCAAAGAAGTCTTCACCTTCTTTCTGGGTATAACCCTTAGCCACAAGCCGTGCCTTGTACTTTTCAATCGTACCATCAGGTCTAAGCTTTTTCTTGAACACCCACTTACATCCTACAGGTTTGCACCCATAAGGATGGTCAATGATCTCCCAGGTTCCATTAGCTAAGATGGAATCCATCTCGCTACGAACAGCTTCCTTCCAGTAGTCAGCATCAGGAGATGCATAGGCTTCTGAAATAGTCCTGGGTGTGTCATCCACGAGGTACACAGTGAAATCATCACCAAAGGACTTTGCAGTACTCTGTCTCTTACTCCTCACAGGAGTTCCATTGTCACCCTCAATAGGATTCTCAACGTGTTCCATCGCAATGGTGGGTTCAGGAATTACAGCGAATTCCTCACTAGATGGAGTAGGTATCTCCTGATTTGATGAACTTGACATATCCTTCATAGGAAATATGTCCTCAAAGAAAGTTGCATCATTCAACTCCATAATCATACCAACATGCATGTCGGATACCTTAGATTTTATTATAAAAAATCTATAACCAATGCTATGAAAGCATAGCCCAGAAGAACACAATCCCGTTTTTGGTCCAAGCTTGCGCTTCTTGGGAATTGGTATATGATTTTCACCAAACAACCCCAAGTACGTAGGTAAGAGAGTTTCACACCTTTTCCTTTCCCATTCCTCAAATGGGGTCATGGTCTTATGCTTTGTGGGAACTCGGTTTTAGGACATGACACGCAGTCATTAGCGCCTCCCCCACCATTCCTTGGAGAGACCCGATGTGTCTAACATGGTGTTAACCATATCAGTTAGAGTTCGGTTCTTTCTTTCGGCTACCCCATTTGACTGAGGTGAGTAGGGAGGCGTCCTCTCATGGATTATACCATGTTCCGCACAAAACAAATCAAATTCATTGGAAAAATACTCTCCACCACGATCAGACCTAAGCCGTTTAATTTTTCGATCAAGTTGGTTCTCTGCTTCAGCTTTATAGTTTTTGAAGAAAGTTAAAGCCTCATATTTTGATTTCAGAAGATACACATAACAATATCTAGTGGAGTCATCAATCAACGTCATGAAGTATCTCTTTCCACCTTTTGTCAACACACCATTCATCTCACAAAGATCAGAATGTATAAGCTCTAGTGGCGCCAAGTCTCTTGCCTCTGCAGTCTTATGGGACTTGCGAGGTTGCTTAGCTTGCACACATACTTGGCACTTGGAGCCTTTGACAGTAGAGATTTTCGGAATTAAATTCATATTGGCTAGCCACGTCATGCAACCAAAGTTAATATGACAAAGTCGTGAATGCCAAATATCAGACTCATTATTGTGGCAAACATTATTAATAACTTTACTGCAAATATCTGACAAAGACAGGCGGAACAAGCCTCCGCCCTCATAGCCTTTTCCAACAAATTGTCCATACTTAGAAATTACAACTTTATTGGATTCGAAAACCAACTTAAAACCATCTCGACATAAACGGGAACCGCTAACGAGATTTTTATATTGATGGACAGCACATGATGAACGTTCTTCAGACGCACGGTCTTCCCCGAAGTAAACTTCAGATCGACCGTACCAACACCTCGAACGATGGCATGTGACCCGTTCCCCTTCAGCACTGGAGAAGTCCCTGTGACCTGGTAAGAAGAAAACATGGAGGCGTCAGCACAAACATGTACATTGGCACCGGTGTCAATTAACCAATCAGGAGATTGAAATACTGAAAGGATGGTAGGAAGAATACCATACCCAGATTCCTTCATATCAGTATCACCGATGACAACATTAGCGGACTTGCCGCTCTTCTCATGTTCGCGCTCCTCAAAGCGGTTAGGACACTTCGGAGCCCAGTGATTAGGATCACCACAGACATGGCAAAGTCCCTTCCCCTTCTTATGAGAATTCTTCTTGAAGTTGGTAGAATGTGACGGCTTGTTCTTTGTATCAAACTTGCCTTTGCCCTGAGTTTTGTTCTTGTTGTTTTTGAACTTGTTGGGCTGGAAGTTCTTCTTCTGTACCATGTGGGCACTAGAAGCTCCCTCAGCAACTCGAGCATGTGTGTCCTTTGCTCTTGCCTTCTCTTCAACATCAAGAGTACCAATGAGATTCGAAACAGAAAACTCCTGTCTCTTGTGTTTCAGGGAAGTAGCAAAATTGTTCCACGAAGGTGGAAGCTTGGCAATGATGCCTCCGGCAACAAATTTGTCCGGTAACACACACTTGAAGTACTCAAGTTCTTTTGCGAGCGACTGTATCTCATGAGCCTGCTGGACAACAGAGCGCTCATCAGTCATCTTGTAGTCATAGAATTGCACCATGACATACAACTCGCTGCCAGCGTCCGAGGCCCCAAACTTGGCCTCGAGCGCAGCCCACATGTCTTTGCCATTGTCAAATGACATATACGAATCCACAATGGAATCGTCCAGAACACTCAGAAGGGCGCCTTTAAAGAGGGTATCGATCTTCTCAAAAGCTTCCTACTGTGCAGGTTCAAGATTGCCCTCAGGCTTGCCCTTGGTGGCGTCATAGCAGTACATGGTCTGAAACCAGTAAACTGCTCTCGTGCGCCACCTCTTATATTGCACGCCCTTAAACGTAGGCGGCTTCAGATGCGCAGCAAAACCACTCGGAGCAAATTGCCTATAATCAGGTTTTTGGATTGTTGAAAATATGAGCAAATTACTACGAGATTTAATCCGAATAAACAGAAGATAAATCATGACAGCACTAGCATAGATTAAACTAATCATGCGAACTAGCATAGTAGATGAACAGATCACATCTAGGGCACATACTAGAAACATGAATTCTACCACGATCTCGAACAAGAAGGATAGAATCACATACGATGCAGCGGGAGCAGCACCGCCGGCGTTGATGTTGTCGCCCATGTCATTGAGGATGAGGTTGCCGAGGTCGGGGAAGAAGTCGTCGTCGACGAAGTTGTCGCTGCCAGCAGTCGCGCGAGTGCGCTCCCCAAAAACCTGATCACCCCTCTCCCGTATAGGATCACGAGAGGTGGGGTTCCAGAGGCCTGCTGTCCCTTCTCCCGGTGCACGCCGAAAGGATGGGATGGAGAAGACTTGCGTGGCGGCGCAATGATCTGGAACGGTGGTGCGAAACCATATGATGCGCGGCTAGGGTAGACGTCTGCCTGACTATATAATGCGGGCCAGGTAGGTCGTGGGAGTAAACCCCACGTCCGAGTCATCGCGATCCAAAAGAATCGGAAACGGTTCAGTAATTAACGCGTCCGTTAATTATTAATTAATGACTCATTAATTTTTCCCGAGCAGCAAAAATATAGACAACGTGCATAGCTCTGTCCTCGGCTCGGCTCAATCCCGCGGCGCGGCGTGGCGAGGCGAGCGAGGAGAAGGAGCGCGCGTGTAGGTCTCCTCTTCTCATGCTCTTACAAGTGGTAGAAGAGCTCACCTTATAAAGAGGTGCAAGTCTCACTCAACTTCCGGGGTGGGACTAAACTTTAGTCCCACTCACACCACTCACAAGCTATGCATGAATGGGCCAAGAGAATTTCAGAATTTTAGTTGGGCTTTGGGCCAAAGGCCCACTAGCAAATTCCAACAATCCCCCACAAAGTCTCATTGGCACATCTCATCATTTTGTTCCAAAACATTGTTTATATACCGGTGCTTAGTGGAGACTGTGAAGTTGAACTTCCACTTAGAGTTTTATGCTACACTAGATCACAACTTGAATAGTGGACTATGCCTTGAACTACAAGTTTTCTGCGAGACTAGTTTCACACAAATTCTTGACCGATACTGGGCTGCCGCAAGGCTTCCCCGCGGGTGGAGCGTATACGTCATACTCCATGGCCTTTCATGAATTTATTAGAGAACACCCAATTCTCATAGACTGCGACGTTAACAGTCAAATTCATATAGGTGTGTTCCTCAGGAGATGCTCTGCAGTACAACATCTCTGCTTACTCAAATAAGCCACTTGGAACACATTAAGATAAATATCAACCTGCCATGCAGATCAGGAGAGTATTGCATCGTCACGGAGTGGGATAATTAAAATAGGGATACTCTCCTCTCAGATGACCAACAGGTTGTCTCCCACTTCTACTTCACGGGATCTCCAATCACATAGAGTAGGTTACCACTATGGACAACTCATGCGGTGTGTCTCAAACCCATCTCCATCGATGCATTATCTATCACATTACGTGATAGACCCTTTGTGAAGGGATCTGCCAAGTTTTTTGACATTTGGATATAATCCAACGTAATAACTCCGGAGTTCCTCAATTTTCTGACAGATTTTGGTCTCCTCTTCACATGCCTTGAGGGCTTCATATTGTCCTTAGAACTGTTTATCTTGACGATCACAGTTTGATTATCACAGTTCATCAGGATAGGGGGTATTGGTTTTTCAACCATAGGTAAGTTGATCAAGAGCTCACGAAGCCACTCTGCTTCAACAGTGGCAGTGTCTAATGCTGTGAGTTCTGCTTCCATAGTTGACCTCGTTAAGATGGTCTGCTTGCAAGACTTCCAGGAAACAGCGCCACCGCCAAGTGTAAAAACATAACCACTTGTGCCCTTAATCTCATCAGCATCAGATATCCAGTTTGAGTCACTATAACCCTCCAGTACCCTCGGATACCCAGTGTAGTGAATCCCATAGCTCGCAGTGCCTTTCAAATAGCGCATAACTCTCTCAAGTGCATGCCAATGATCATCTCCCGGTTTTGACACAAACCGACTCAGTTTGCTTACAACAAAAGAGATGTCAGGCCTCGTGGCACTCGCCAAATACATAAGCGAGCCAATAATCTGAGAATACCTTAGTTGATCTCTAGCAATCCGTCGATTCTTTCGAAGCAACACACTAGCATCATATGGAGTTGGAGAAGGCGTGCAGTCGCTATACCCAAAACGACTCAAGATCTTTTCCACATAGTGAGACTGAAGCAGTGTGATCCCACCATTCTCATCTCTCAATAGCTTGATGTTTAAGATAACATCAACTACTCCTAGATCCTTCATCTCAAAACAGCGAGATAAGAAATCCTTAACCTCCTTGATTAGATCAAGTTTGGTTCCAAAGATCAGTATGTCATCGACATACAGACAAAGAATAACTCCTTCGCCCCCACCATGGCGATAGTACACACACTTGTCACCATCGTTTACTACAAAGCCGGCAGTAGTTAATGTTCTTTCGAACTTCTCATGCCACTCCTTAGGAGCTTGTTTAAGGCCATATAAAGACTTTAATAACTTGCACACCTTTCCTTCCTGACCAGGTACTACAAAACCATCTGGCTGATCCATGTAAATTTCCTCCTTCAACTCTCCATTGAGGAAAGCCGTCTTAACGTCCATTTGATGAACGAGAAGACCATGTGAGGCAGCCAGTGATAGTAGCACCCGAATTGTGGTCAGTCTAGCCACGGGTGAGTAAGTATCAAAGAAGTCTTCACCTTCTTTCTGGGTATAACCCTTAGCCACAAGCCGTGCCTTGTACTTTTCAATCGTACCATCAGGTCTAAGCTTTTTCTTGAACACCCACTTACATCCTACAGGTTTGCACCCATAAGGATGGTCAATGATCTCCCAGGTTCCATTAGCTAAGATGGAATCCATCTCGCTACGAACAGCTTCCTTCCAGTAGTCAGCATCAGGAGATGCATAGGCTTCTGAAATAGTCCTGGGTGTGTCATCCACGAGGTACACAGTGAAATCATCACCAAAGGACTTTGCAGTACTCTGTCTCTTACTCCTCACAGGAGTTCCATTGTCACCCTCAATAGGATTCTCAACGTGTTCCATCGCAATGGTGGGTTCAGGAATTACAGCGAATTCCTCACTAGATGGAGTAGGTATCTCCTGATTTGATGAACTTGACATATCCTTCATAGGAAATATGTCCTCAAAGAAAGTTGCATCATTCAACTCCATAATCATACCAACATGCATGTCGGATACCTTAGATTTTATTATAAAAAATCTATAACCAATGCTATGAAAAGCATAGCCCAGAAGAACACAATCCACGGTTTTTGGTCCAAGCTTGCGCTTCTTGGGAATTGGTATATTGATTTTCACCAAACAACCCCAAGTACGTAGGTAAGAGAGTTTCAACCTTTTCCTTTCCCATTCCTCAAATGGAGTCATGGTCTTATGCTTTGTGGGAACTCGGTTTAGGACATGACACGCAGTCATTAGCGCCTCCCCCACCATTCCTTGGAGAGACCCGATGTGTCTAACATGGTGTTAACCATATCAGTTAGAGTTCGGTTCTTTCTTTCGGCTACCCCATTTGACTGAGGTGAGTAGGGAGGCGTCCTCTCATGGATTATACCATGTTCCGCACAAAACAAATCAAATTCATTGGAAAAATACTCTCCACCACGATCAGACCTAAGCCGTTTAATTTTTCGATCAAGTTGGTTCTCTGCTTCAGCTTTATAGTTTTTGAAGAAAGTTAAAGCCTCATATTTTGATTTCAGAAGATACACATAACAATATCTAGTGGAGTCATCAATCAACGTCATGAAGTATCTCTTTCCACCTTTTGTCAACACACCATTCATCTCACAAAGATCAGAATGTATAAGCTCTAGTGGCGCCAAGTCTCTTGCCTCTGCAGTCTTATGGGACTTGCGAGGTTGCTTAGCTTGCACACATACTTGGCACTTGGAGCCTTTGACAGTAGAGATTTTCGGAATTAAATTCATATTGGCTAGCCACGTCATGCAACCAAAGTTAATATGACAAAGTCGTGAATGCCAAATATCAGACTCATTATTGTGGCAAACATTATTAATAACTTTACTGCAAATATCTGACAAAGACAGGCGGAACAAGCCTCCGCCCTCATAGCCTTTTCCAACAAATTGTCCATACTTAGAAATTACAACTTTATTGGATTCGAAAACCAACTTAAAACCATCTCGACATAAACGGGAACCGCTAACGAGATTTTTATATTGATGGACAGCACATGATGAACGTTCTTCAGACGCACGGTCTTCCCCGAAGTAAACTTCAGATCGACCGTACCAACACCTCGAACGATGGCATGTGACCCGTTCCCCTTCAGCACTGGAGAAGTCCCTGTGACCTGGTAAGAAGAAAACATGGAGGCGTCAGCACAAACATGTACATTGGCACCGGTGTCAATTAACCAATCAGGAGATTGAAATACTGAAAGGATGGTAGGAAGAATACCATACCCAGATTCCTTCATATCAGTATCACCGATGACAACATTAGCGGACTTGCCGCTCTTCTCATGTTCGCGCTCCTCAAAGCGGTTAGGACACTTCGGAGCCCAGTGATTAGGATCACCACAGACATGGCAAAGTCCCTTCCCCTTCTTATGAGAATTCTTCTTGAAGTTGGTAGAATGTGACGGCTTGTTCTTTGTATCAAACTTGCCTTTGCCCTGAGTTTTGTTCTTGTTGTTTTTGAACTTGTTGGGCTGGAAGTTCTTCTTCTGTACCATGTGGGCACTAGAAGCTCCCTCAGCAACTCGAGCATGTGTGTCCTTTGCTCTTGCCTTCTCTTCAACATCAAGAGTACCAATGAGATTCGAAACAGAAAACTCCTGTCTCTTGTGTTTCAGGGAAGTAGCAAAATTGTTCCACGAAGGTGGAAGCTTGGCAATGATGCCTCCGGCAACAAATTTGTCCGGTAACACACACTTGAAGTACTCAAGTTCTTTTGCGAGCGACTGTATCTCATGAGCCTGCTGGACAACAGAGCGCTCATCAGTCATCTTGTAGTCATAGAATTGCACCATGACATACAACTCGCTGCCAGCGTCCGAGGCCCCAAACTTGGCCTCGAGCGCAGCCCACATGTCTTTGCCATTGTCAAATGACATATACGAATCCACAATGGAATCGTCCAGAACACTCAGAAGGGCGCCTTTAAAGAGGGTATCGATCTTCTCAAAAGCTTCCTACTGTGCAGGTTCAAGATTGCCCTCAGGCTTGCCCTTGGTGGCGTCATAGCAGTACATGGTCTGAAACCAGTAAACTGCTCTCGTGCGCCACCTCTTATATTGCACGCCCTTAAACGTAGGCGGCTTCAGATGCGCAGCAAAACCACTCGGAGCAAATTGCCTATAATCAGGTTTTTGGATTGTTGAAAATATGAGCAAATTACTACGAGATTTAATCCGAATAAACAGAAGATAAATCATGACAGCACTAGCATAGATTAAACTAATCATGCGAACTAGCATAGTAGATGAACAGATCACATCTAGGGCACATACTAGAAACATGAATTCTACCACGATCTCGAACAAGAAGGATAGAATCACATACGATGCAGCGGGAGCAGCACCGCCGGCGTTGATGTTGTCGCCCATGTCATTGAGGATGAGGTTGCCGAGGTCGGGGAAGAAGTCGTCGTCGACGAAGTTGTCGCTGCCAGCAGTCGCGCGAGTGCGCTCCCCAAAAACCTGATCACCCCTCTCCCGTACAGGATCACGAGAGGTGGGGTTCCAGAGGCCTGCTGTCCCTTCTCCCGGTGCACGCCGAAAGGATGGGATGGAGAAGACTTGCGTGGCGGCGCAATGATCTGGAACGGTGGTGCGAAACCATATGATGCGCGGCTAGGGTAGACGTCTGCCTGACTATATAATGCGGGCCAGGTAGGTCGTGGGAGTAAACCCCACGTCCGAGTCATCGCGATCCAAAAGAATCGGAAACGGTTCAGTAATTAACGCGTCCGTTAATTATTAATTAATGACTCATTAATTTTTCCCGAGCAGCAAAAATATAGACAACGTGCATAGCTCTGTCCTCGGCTCGGCTCAATCCCGCAACCTGCGGCGCTTCATGACGAGGCGAGGCGTGGCGTGGCGAGGCGAGCGAGGAGGAGGAGCGCGCGTGTAGGTCTCCTCTTCTCATGCTCTTACAAGTGGTAGAAGAGCTCAGCTTATAAAGAGGTGCAAGTCTCACTCAACTTCCGGGGTGGGACTAAACTTTAGTCCCACTCACACCACTCACAAGCTATGCATGAATGGGCCAAGAGAATTTCAGAATTTTAGTTGGGCTTTGGGCCAAAGGCCCACTAGCAAATTCCAACACAGCACCGGCGGTGGTAGCTTCGCACGCTTCGCCAGCGCTACTGCTACGGGCTACAGCTAATGTTTAGCAGTAGCGTGGGCAGGACACACGCTACTACTAACCTACATAGCAATAGTGCTGGTCCATCCAGCGCTACTGCTACACCTACCTAGCAATAGCGTGTGTTCAACCAACGATGCTGCTAAAATTTCCTGTATTTTTATTTTCTTCTGCGTATTGGCGATGTATTTGTACAAATTTTATACAGTAGTCTCATCATATGATTTTATGATCATGATGAGTTATTATATCAGTGGGTGAAAAAGACGTGGATTTGATTCAAGTGGAGGCAACATGGTTCAGATCCAAAGTACTACTAATCCAAACTTGATCACTTTGAATCCACGTCATTTTCACCCACTGATATAATAACTCATCATGATCATAAAATCATCATGCTCATAATGATATAACAACTCAGCATCATCATCATAATAATAACTCATCATCATTATCATAATAATAACTCATCATCATTATCATAATAACAAGTCATACTCATCATCATCATAGTCATCTAACAACTCATCATTATAGCACATCACTCATCAGCATAATCATACTCCCTCTCTCTCAGTTTACAAGGCGTGCGCGTACCCCTAGGTCGTCAATTTGACCAACCTAATAGAAGTCATATATTACAAAAAACATACCATTATAAACTTCAGATGTTCTATTTTCAAACGGCATAATTTTTGTATTATATAGTTTATATTACGGTGATAAAATTGGCAACCTCAAAGTCAAGTGCTGTTCAAGGGCCGCACATCCACTGAGTTAAACCTTCATTCAAACCTTGTAAGCCGGGCCTCACATGACCAATCGCCGTTTTAACTTTGACAAGTTCAGGGTCTTTATAAGATTGACTGTCAAGAGTACGGCGAGTCATTCCAGGATTACCTGGGCGGAGTGGCAGACTTACAAAGGCAGGATAACCCGCATTTTTTGGTGAATACACCTGGCGTCCAAGCCTATTACCAGGGTCAACAAAGCTCATGTCCATTAACAAAGAGCCCCCAAGTAATATTTCATTCCAGGCGTACAAGCCAGACCAATAGGGTAGTCATAGCTATACTCAATGAGCAGGAAGCCCCCAAGTAATTTTTAACAAGCCATCAAGGCAGGTTACCTATGTTTGAACTGCACATTATAGCAAGTTCTCTTTGGTAACAATACAACTTGGGCAGAAACCCCCAAATTATTTGCAATCAAGGCGTACAAGCCGGATCAGTAGGGTATTCATAGCTATGCTCAATGAGCAGGAAGCCCCCAAGTATTTTGTAATCATGGCGTACAAGCCGGATCCAGAGGGTAGTCATAGCTATGCTCAATGAGCAGGAAGCCGCCAAGTAATTTTTAACAAGGCGTGTAAGCCGGATCAAGAGGGTAATCACAGCTATGCTCAATGAGCAGGAAGCCCCCAAGTGATCATAATAAGATAAGCCCATAAAGCAGGATACCCATGTTTGAACCGCGCATCATGGCAACAAGTTCTCTCTGGCAACCTTTAATTTTTCTGAGAACTCGAACTTGCGAGAGATGAATTCTTTTTGAACCGGAATTTTAAACCGGATATTGAGAGCTTCAGAGCTTTGTGGGAGACAGATTTCCCTTGAACCAGATTTTAAACCGGAATCCTTCTTTTTAAGCCGGAAGCTTTCTGACGGCTTTTAAATTTTCACCAATAGGGCAATAGCCTCCGGGGCCGGGTTATCAATTATGACCCGGAGTTCTTGAATTCACTGAAACCGGCCAATTCTGCCGAGTCATGTCATTGTAGCCCCCGAGTCTTAAGACGACTCGAGGAGTTTGGCTTGAGATTCTTCATACTCAGCCGTGATATAAACCGCCATATAATTTTGAGCAGCGGAATGCTGAAATTTGATGTAAACCAGAGGCTTGAGGCGAATTGACAATCCTCGCAATACTCAATGTATATTTCCAGCATAAATCATTTAGCAAACTCCGTGACATGACGGCCACTTTTGCAGTAGACAATTGTCCTGCGATAAAGAGATTGCAAACCAGAGTAATATAAAAATATACTGGATGGATTTCACCTGATACGTTAGGCCAGAAATTATGCACCGCGTTGATGATCACGACGGTGAAGCTGAAATCAATCACGGGCGAGTCGGCCGCGGGAGCAGACAAATGAGCCGGCCACGACATTATAAGCCAGTGCGGACAGGCGAGTTAACCCCCATCGGTGCATGGACGGGCGAGTCAATCGCAGGCGTGGTAAGCCATGCGGACGGCGAGTCAATTGTGGACGCGGTCCCAACAAGTTGATGTAGATCAAGCTGCACGGGCGGCGGCTTGCACACACCCGTTCAACCACAAGCGGGTGCGGTCACCAGCGCATGATGATGCTAACACACACTCCATAGGCATATCATGGCACCGCCTTTATAATGAATCATTGTCCTGATTTGTTCGGATGATAAATGATTCGTTCAGCGCAGCAGAGGCGGCTCAACATGGCCCGGGCGACTCAACATGGCCTGGACGACTCCACATGGCCCGGGCGACTCAACATGGCCCGGGCGGCTCAACGCAGCAGAGGCGGCTCAGGCAGACCGGCGACTCAACATGGCCTGGGCGGCTCAACATAGCAGAGGCGGCTCAACGCGGCCTCGACGGCTCTCGGTAGGGAGACGACGGCGACGGACCAGTTGTGACCCTAATTTCTTGAACCTTAAATCTCACAGATCTTAAATCTGGACTGATGAACTTGAAGTTGATGCAAACCCTTCCAAACTGGCTCATCCAGAAAATTGCAAATTTCTCGATCCCTGGGAAAGATCCCTCCAAGAACTCAACACCACCGTACAAGGCCCCACGGTGGGCGCCAACTGTCGTGGATTTGTCACGGCAGATGTCCTAGTGTCAGGACTTAGTCACGAGGCCAATGCATCTATGTGGTAGCTTGAGAGGGGTTGAGTGGGACGAGAGACACGAGGTTTTTTTACCCAGGTTCGGCCCCTCACGGTGGAGGTAAAAGCCTACATCCTGCTTCATTGATATTGATGATCATGATCATGATTACAAGGGTGCTCTATCTCGAGAGCTATAAACTTGTTTGTCTAACCCTAATCTGTCCAACTCATCAAAAACTTGTCCCTACTTGGGGTGCCCTGTCCCTCCTTATATAAGTTGGAGGGGCGGGTTACATGTGGAGTCCTAGTAGGACTAGTCTATCTTCTATTACAAACCGGATACAAGTCCGGGTCTTACTTCCTTGTAAGGAAATTATTCCTCATGCCTTTCCTCTTAAGCCGGCCCACCATAATATGAGCCGGCCTTCCCACGAGCCACCTTCTGGGCCTTGGGCCTCCGGGTCTTGTCGCTCCTCTGACCCGCCTGCCGGGTTACCCATGAGCCGCCAACTCTGGGCGGGTTACTAGTCAGAACACCGGGTCAGGATAGGTCACCAGTGAGTCGCCAAGTCCGGTCGGGTCATACATCCGACCGGGTTACACCATGGGGTATATCCCCGACAATTACACTGTGGTGTTCCAGATGGCGTGAGTTGTGAAACTATTCCACATTGTTTTAAATGAAGGCCAAACTCGTAACTCAAATATTCGCCTCCGCGATCAGATCGTAGAAACTTTATTTTCTTGTTATGATGATTCTCCACTTCACTCTGAAATTCCTTGAACTTTTCAAATGTTCCAGACTTGTGTTTCATTAAGTAGATATACTCCTATCTGCTCAAATCATCTGTGAAGGTTAGAAAATAACGATACCTGCCGCGTGCCTTAACACTCATCGGACTGCATACATTGGTATGTATTATTTCCAACAAGTCATTAGCTCGCTCCATTGTTCCGGAGAACGGAGTTTTAGTCATCTTGCCCATGAGGCATGGTTTGCAAGTATCAAATGATTCATAATCAAGTGATTCCAAAAGCCCATCTGCATGGAGTTTCTTCATGCGCTTTACACCAATATGACCTAAACGGTAGTGCCACAAATATGTTGCACTATCATTATCAACTTTGCATCTTTTGGCATCAATATTATGAATATGTGTATCACTACGATCGAGATTCAATAAACCATTTACATTGGGTGTATGACCATAGAAGGTTTTATTCATGTAAACAGAACAGCAATTATTCTCTGACTTAAATGAATAACCGTATCGCAATAAACATGATCCAATCATATTCATGCTCAACGCAAACACCAAATAACATTTATTTAGGTCCAACACTAATCCCGAAGGTAGAGGGAGTGTGCGATGGTGATCTTATCAACCTTGGAATCACTTCCAACACACATTGTCACCTCGTCCTTAACTAGTCTTTGTTCATTCTGCAACTCTCGTTTTGAGTTACTAATCTTAGCAACTGAATCGGTATCAAATACGCAGGGATTGCTATGAACACTAGTAAAGTACACATCAATAACATGTATATTAAATATACCTTTGTTCACTTTGCCATCCCTCTTATTCGCCAAGTATTTGGGGCAGTTCCGCTTCCAGTGACCATTCCCTTTGCAGTAGAAGCACTCAGTTTCAGGCTTGGGTCCAGCTTTGGGCTTCTTCACATGAGTGGCAACTTTCTTGCCATTCTTGAAGTTCCCTTTCCTTCCCTCGCCCTTTTTCTTGAAACTAGTGGTCTTGTTAACCATCAACACTTGATGCTCTTTCTTGATTTCTACCTTTCGCCGATTTCAGCATCGCGAAGAGCTCGGGAATTATTTTCGGCATCCCTTGCATATTATAGTTCATCACGAAGTTCTAGTAGCTTGGTGATGGTGACTAGAGAAATCTGTCAATCACTATCTTATCTGGAAGATTAACTCCCACTTGATTCAAGCGATTGTAGTACCCAGACATTCTTAGTACATGCTCACTGGCTGAGATATTCTCCTCCATCTTGTAGGCAAAGTACTTGTCAGAGGTCTTATACCTCTCGACACGGGCATGAATCTGAAATACCAATTTCAGCTCTTGGAACATCTCACATGCTCCGTGGCATTCAAAACGTTTTTGAAATCCCGGTTCTAAGCCATAAAGCATGGCGCACTAAACTATTAAGTAGTCATCATATCGAGCTTGCCAAATGTTCATAACGTCTGCATCTGCTCCTGCAACAGGTTTGTCACATAGCGGTGCATCAAGGACATAATTTTTCTGTGTAGCAATGAGGATAATCCTCAGATCACAGACCAAGTCCGCATCATTGCTACTATCATCTTTCAACTTATTTTTCTCTAGGAACATATCAAAAATAAACGGGGAGCTACATCATGAGCTATCTATCTATGACATAATTTGCAAATACTATCAGGACATGATAAATTAAGTTCAATTAATCAAATTACTTAAGAACTCCCACTTAGATAGACATCCCTCAAGTCATCTAAATGATACGTGATCCAAATCAACTAAACCATGTCCGATCATCACGTGAGATGGAGTAGTCATCAATGGTGAACATCTCTATGTTGATCATATCTACTATATGATTCACGTTCGACCTTTCGGTCTCCAGTGTTCCGAGGCCATGTCTGTACATGCCAGGCTCGTCAAGTTTAACCCGAGTATTCCGCATGTGCAAAACTGTCTTGCACCCGTTGTATTTGAACGTAGAGTCTATCACACCCGATCATCACGTGGTGTCTCAACACGATGAACTGCCGCAACGGTGCATACTCAGGGAGAACACTTATACCTTGAAATTTAGATAAGGGGTCATCTTATAATGCTACCGCCGTACTAAGCAAAATAAGATGCATAAAAGATAAACATCACATGCAATCAAAATATGTGACATGGTATGGCCATCATCATCTCGTGCTTTTGATCTCCATCTCCAAAGCATCGTCATGATCTCCATCATCACTGGCTCGACACCTTGATCTCCATCGTTGCGTCGTGGTCGTCTCACCCACTATTGCTTCTACAACTATCGCTAACGCATAGTGATAAAGTAAAGCAATTACATGGCGTTTGCATTTCATACAATAAAGTGACAACCATAAGGCTCCTGCCAGTTGCCGATGACTTTTACAAAACATGATCATCTCATACAACAACGTATATCACATCATGTCTTGACCATATCACATCACAACATGCCCTGCAAAAACAAGTTAGACATCCTCTACTTTGTTGTTGCAAGTTTTACGTGGCTACTACGGGCTTCTAGCAAGAACTGTTCTTACCTACGCATCAAAACCACAACGGTGATTTTTCAAGTTTGCTGTTTTAACCTTCAACAAGGACCGGCCACAGTCAAATTCGATTCAACTAAAGTAGGAGAAACAGACACCTGCCAGCCACCTTTATGCAAAACTAGTTGCATGTCTGTCGGTGGAACCGGTCTCATGAATGTGGTCATGTAAGGTTGGTCCGGGCCGCTTCATCCAACAATACCATCGAATCAAAATAAGACATTGGTGGTAAGCAGTATGGCGATCACCTCCCACAACTCTTTGTGTTCTACTCATGCATATCATCTACGCATAGACCTGGCTCTGATACCACTATTGGGAAACGTAGCATGTAATTTCAAAAAAATTCCTACGCTCACGCAAGATCTATCTAGGTGATGCATAGCAACGAGAGGGGAAGAGTATGTCTACGTACCCTCGTAGACCGAAAGCGAAAGCGTTTGACAATGCGGTTGATGTAGTCGAACTTCTTCTAGCTCCGACCGATCAAGTACCGAACGTACGGCACCTTCGAGTTCTGCACACGTTCAGCTCGATGACGTCCCTCGTCCTCTTGATCCAGCAAGGTGTCGAGGAAGTAGATGAGTTCCGTCATCACGACGGCGTGGTGACGGTGATGGTGAAGTGATCCGCACAGGGCTTCGCCTAAGCACTACGAAGATATGACCAGAGGCGTAAACTGTGGAGGGGGGTGCCGCACACGGCTAACAATTGATGTTGTGTGTTCTAGGTGCCCCCCTCCTCGTATATATAGGTGGGAGGGAGAGGGGAGAGGCCAAGGGGCGCCCCAAGTGGGGCCGAATCCCACTTGGGCTCCTGCCCTGGTTTGGCCCCTCCTTCCTTGTATAGGCGCCAGGGGAAGGAAGGGGGAGGTGGCGCCCCCCCCTTTCCTTTCTCCCTTGAGGAGGGGAAGGAAGGAGGGACTTGCCCTCCCCCTTTTCCTTTCCCTAGGGCTGGCCGGCCTAGTGGAGGGGCGCACCAGCCCCTTATGGGCTGGTCTGTCCCTCCCTTGGCCCATTAAGCCCATATCTTTGCCGGGGGGGGGGGGTGCCTGGAACCCCTTCCGATGACCCTATATGTACCCGGTACCCTCCGGAACACTTCCGGTGTCCGAATACCATCGTCCTATATATCAATCTTTACCTCTCGACCATTTTGAGACTCCTCATCATGTCTGTGATCTCATCCGGGACCTCAAACAACATTCGGTCACCAAATCACATAACTCATATAATACTAAATCGTCATTGAACGTTAAGCGTGCGGACCCTATGGGTTCGAGAACTATGTAGACATGACCGAGACACTTCTCCGGTCAATAACCAATAGCGGAACCTGGATGCTCATATTGTCTCCCACATATTCTACGAAGATCTTTATCGGTCGAACCGTTATGACAACATACGTTATTCCCTTTGTCCATTGGTATGTTACTTGCCCGAGATTCGATCGTCGGTATCTTCATACCTAGTTCAATCTCATTACCGGCAAGTCTCTTTACTCGTTCCGTAATACATCATCCTGCAACTAACTCATTAGTCACTTTGCTTGCAAGGCTTCTTATGATGTGTATTACCGAGAGGGCCCAGAGATACCTCTCCGATACTCGGAGTGACAAATCCTAATCTCAATCTATGCCAACCCAACAAACACCTTCGGAGATACCTGTAGAGCATCTTTATAATCACCCAGTTACGTTGTGACGTTTGATAGCACACAAGACAGTCCTCCGGTATCCAGGAGTTGCATAATCTCAAAGTCGAAGGAATATGTATTTGACATGAAGAAAGCAATAGCAATAAAACTGAACAATCATAATGCTAAGCTAACGGATGGGTCTTGTCCATCACATCATTCTCCTAATGATGTGATCCCGTTATCAAATGACAACTCATGTCCATGGTTAGGAAACCTTAACCATCTTTGATCAACGAGCTAGTCAAGTAGAGGCTCACTAGGGACACAGTGTTTTGTCTATGTATCCACACATGTATCAAGTTTCCGGTTAATACAATTCTAGCATGAATAATAAACATTTATCATGATATAAGGAAATATAAAATAACAACTTTATTATTGCCTCTAGGGCATATTTCCTTCAAAAAGAATGCTTTGTGTGATAGTTATATTGTTGAATTCATTCATGGTGCTACTGAAAATTATTATGAGAGGGGAATATATGCTCATATATATTTCAACAACATTAAGTTTCCTCTCTTTATATTGAAAGTTTTGAACTTGCACTTGTTTTGCCTTCCTATGCTAGTTGATTCGTGTCCCCATAAATTGTTTGCTCACAAAATCCCCATGCATAGGAAGTGGGTTAGACTTAAATTTTCTTGCCATGTGATTCAAGATGCTCTCTTTATATTTCAATTCTTTAGTTTTATGCGAGCATCATTGAAATCAACATGCCTAGCTAAAAGGCATTAAAGAAAAGCGCTTGTTGGGAGACAACCCGATACTTCTACCTACTGTCTTTGTGTGTTAACATGATTAAGCTAATGTAGTAATCATGTTTTATAGTTTTTGTTTCAATAAAGTGCCAAGTAAAGCCTTTGGGATAGTGTGGATGATAGTTGACTTGATTCTGTGTAGAAACAGAAACTTTTGCGCCCAGTCCAGGAATTTCTAAAATTAACTGGAATGTGATTTTGCTCTGGTTTTTTACATATGATTTATATACAAATCCTCTATGTTTTCCGAATTTTTCAGTAATTTTAGAGTTACAGCAGTATGGTCATTTGTCAGATCATTACAGACTATTCTGTTTTTGACAGATTCTGTTTTCAATGCATAGTTTGCTTGTTTTATAGTTTCTATGGCTTATATTGGTCAATATAAATTGTGGAAATAATAGAGTACAATAGGAATTGTGTGAGAACAATTATGAATCTTGTCTTGACAGGACCCAAGTGAATGATTTTTTTTATTATACTAACACATCTCACAAAGTTCCGTTAAGTTTTGTGTGATTGAAGTTTTCACGTTTTGGGTGAGATATCGATATGAGGAGAATAAGGAGTGACAAGACCTTAACCTTGGGGATGCCCAAGGCACCCCAAGGTAATATTAAAGGAAGATCCAAGTAACTAAGCTTGGGGATGCCCCGGAAGGCATCCCCTCTTTCGTCTCCAACTTTATTGGTAACCTTACTTGGGGCTATATTTTTATTTCGTCACATGATATGTGTTTTGCTTGGAGCCTAATTTTCTTTTATTAGTAATTTCTTGCTATTATTTAGAATAATATTTTGTATATTTTACTTCAATAAAAATGTCAAGTATAGGCTTTTCCATGCTTATTTTGCAAGTCTATATGTTGCCGTTTGAAAACAGAAAGTTGCACGCTAGTGTGTAAATTCTTGAAAAAGTCAGAATGTGATAAATATTGATTTTTTTTGCACAGTAAGCTATGATAAATTTTCTACAGTGTGGTAAATTTTCAGAATTTTTTTGAGTTAAATAAGTATGGATCCTTCTTCATCCTTTACAGATTGTTCTGTTTAGACAGATTGCTATTATGTTTGCATTGTTTGCATATGTTTGCTTGTTTAATGATTCTATTTTAGGATAGGAGTATTAAATATGCAGAGGCATTTAGTATGCAATGTTAAATTTTAGTGATTTGCTACAGTAAAGAATGATAAGCTTTTGCATTCATTTCTACTAAGTTATCTCATGAGTTCTTGTTGAGTTTTGTGTGAATGAAGTTTTTGAGATTTAGGGATGCGGTGATATGAGAGGAATTAAGGAGACACAAAAGCTCAAGCTTGGGGATTCCTAAGGCATCCCAAGTACATATTTCAAGAAGTCTCAAGCATCTAAGCTCGGGGATGCCCCGTAGGCATCCCACCTTTCCTCATCAACAATTATCGGTTAGTATCGGTTGAGCCTAAGTTTTTGCTTCTTCACATGAGTTGTGCTATTCTTGGAATGTCTTTTTATTTTGTTTTGCTTCCTGTTTTAATAAAATACTTATATCTAAATTTTTTTAAATAAAAGGGAGTCCTCAAATAGCTACCCATTTACTTAACTACTCATTTGATCTTCACTTATATCTTTTTGGAGTAGTTTGTAATTTACTCTTGTGCTTCACTTATATCCTATGAGTAAATTATTGAATGAATTGAATATCATGAAGTTAAAATTATATGTTCATATCATGCCTAGTAGTAGCTTCACATTGGGTTTAGAAAGTGAAATCTATTGGAGCTTGACATTCACAATATTGGCCATACAAGCAATTCATGAATGATTAGTATAAGGAAGAGAACTTTCACCTATAAATATATTATCTTGGACATCTTCTATGATTGTGATTACACATTAATTATTTTCAAACTTGAGCAAATAGTTGAAGTTGGACAAGGAAGACAACGTAATGAGTTATGTTTGGGTATATTTGCATAGAAGTTATATTGTTATGGATCCTCCGACATGTGGTGTTTGCTTAGGATCTTTTGCTAGCCAAAAATTCGTACTAAGTAGAGATACTACTTGTGCATCCAAAAACCCTTATGTTGACACCAGATTTTGGCATGGTACGAAATGCAATTAAGATGGTCTCAAATGGAGAAGTGATCTACATGAAAAATTTCTGTATTGTCGACATGAACATCTTTGGAGTTCGGTCCATCGCTATCCGATCTCATCTCGAAGGCCGAAGTTGTGTTCGAAATACTGAGATTTTGTATCCAGAGCACTGTTAGGCCAATTACGCCTCAAGGGAGGCCTAAAATGCGAAAACTTTCTACAAGAATTATCTTCGTCTCGTCGAAACAGTTGATTTTGATATAAAAGTTGTCTCAATCCGAGATCGTATGTAGAAGTTAGAGCCAACTAAGTGCGGGTCTGTCACGAGGCAAAAGTGGCGCGCCCCATCAGACATGATGTTTGATGGGTAGCGCGAGTGACAGTCTGTTTTGCACGAGAGATTCAGCCCTGAAGATGGCCTCGAATTGAAAAAAAATCAACATGAAAGTTGTTCGTCTCATCGAAACGGTTAAATTTGTTTCTTACGTGATTTTGAGCTGAGGTCGTTTACTAGCCAAACAATGACCCGCAAGGTGCAGCCAATTTTTAGACCGGACAGATTTGGAAAGTTTGGACCAAACAATCCGAATTGGACCCAAATTAGGGTTTTGGACGTGAATTCTAACTTTTCCTTGCACGGGAAGTCCCGCCGCCTCTTATATACATGAGGGGTGACGACCGATTGAAAAAACAACACACAATCGCAAAACTCATCTACTTTTTACCCTAGTTTTACATCTCTCCCTCGTTCTTTCTCTCGTTCATCGTTCTTTCTTCATGTTGAAGGGCAGTGATCCTCGAGGTTCTAGGGGAGGGCAAACCGACCTAGGGCAGCCCATAGCCGCTGCGTGTCCAGACGGGGTCCCTCCCGGGCGCGTGGGGTTTCAGGTCCTGAAAAACACCCGCCGGATTGCTTGCGTACCGCGCTTCCGGATGGGTCTCCTTTGACGTGAGCTACGATGCATCACCCTCGGTGTTTGAGGTACATGGTGACGTGTTCGTGTGCGAACACACTTTTTGGCGGCTCCGCTGGGGACGAAAGATCAAGAATCATCATCAAGCATGTCTAATCTGTTGGGAATCATTGCATGGAAAACAAATTTTTTTCTACGCACACGCAATGATCTATCCATGGAGATGCATAGCAACGAGGGGGAGAGTGTGTCTACGTACCCTCGTAGACCGTAAGTAGAAGCGTTTCACAACGCAGTTGATGTAGTCGAACTTCTTCGCGCTTCAACCGATCAAGTACCGAACGCACGACACCTCCACGTTCTGCACATGTTTAACTCGGTGACGCCCCTCACCTTCTTGATTCAGCAAGACATTGAGGTAGTAGATGAGTTCCGTCAGCACGACGGCGTGGTGACGGTGATGGTGAAGTGATCTCCGCAGGGCTTCGCCTAAGCACTACGAAAATATGACCGGGGTTGTAAACGGTGGAGGGGGCGCCGCACACGGCTAGGCAATTGTCTGGGGTGTGCTAGGCGCCCCCTCCTCATATATATAGGTGGGAGGGAGAGGGGAGAGGCCAAGGGGCACCCCAAGTAGGTTCGAATCCTACTTGGGCTCCTGCCCTTGGCCGCCCCCCTGCCATATTTGTCGGAGGGGGAAGGAAAGAGGGAGGGGGGGAGAGAAGGAAGTGGGAATCCTAATCCACACTTACCTTTCTCTTCTCCCCTTTCCTTCTCCTCCTTAGGCCAGCCCATATGGGGGGGGGGGGGCACCAGCCCCTTGTGGCTGGTGTGTTTCCCCTCTTGGCCCATAAGGCCCATATCTTTTGCCGAGGGTGCCCGAACCCCTTCCGATGACCCGATAAGTTCCCAATAACCCCCAAAACACTTCCAGTGTCCGAATATCATCGTCCTATATATCAATATTTACCTATCGACCATTTTGAGAATCCTCGTCATGTCCGTGATCTCATCCGGGAATCCGAACAACATTCGGTCACCAAATCACATAACTTATATAATACTATATCGTCATCGAACGTTAAGCGTGCGGACCCTACGGGTTCGAGAACTATGTAGACATGACCGAGACACTTCTCCGGTCAATAACCAATAGCGGAACCTGGATGACCATATTGGTTCCTACATATTCTACGAAGATCTTTATCGGTCGAACCGTTATGACAACATACGTAATTCCCTTTGTCCATCGGTATGTTACTTGCCCGAGATTCGATCGTCGGTATCTTCATACCTAGTTCAATCTCGTTACCGGCAAGTCTCTTTACGCGTTCCATAATACATCACCTCGTGACTAACTCCTTAGTCATTTGCTTGCAAGCTTATGATGTGTATTACCAAGAGGGCCCAGAGATACCTCTCCGCTACTCCGAGTGACAAATCCTAATCTCGATCTATGCCAACTCAACAAACACCTTCGAAGATACCTGTAGAGCATCTTTATGATCACCCAGTTATGTTGTGATGTTTGAAAGCACACAAGGTATTCCTCCGGTATTTGGGAGTTGCATAATCTCCTAGTGGAAGGAATATGTATTTGACATGAAGAAAGCAATAGCAATAAAACTGAACGATCATAATGCTAAGCTAACGGATGGGTCTTTTCCATCACATCATTCTCCTAATGATGTGATCCCGTTATCAAATGACAACTCATGTCCATGGTTAGGAAACCTTAACCATCTTTGATCAACGAGCTAGTCAAGTAGAGGCTCACTAGGGACACAGTGTTTTGTCTATGTATCCACACATGTATCAAGTTTCCGGTTAATACAATTCTAGCATGAATAATAAACATTTATCATGATATAAGGAAATATAAAATAACAACTTTATTATTGCCTCTATGGCATATTTCCTTCAGTCTACCACTTGCACTAGAGTCAATAATCTAGTTCACATCGCCATGTGATTAACACCCATAGTTCACAACGCCATGTGACCAACACTCAAAGAGTTTACTAGAGTCAATAATCTAGTTCACATCGCCATGTGATTAACACTCAAAGAGTACTAAGGTGCGATCATGTTTTGCTTGTGAGAGAAGTTTAGTCAATGGGTCTGCCATATTCAGATCCGTATGTATTTTGCAAATTTCTATGTCTACAAAGCTCTGCATGGAGCTACTCTAGCTAATTTGCTCGCACATTCAATATGTATCCAGATTGAGACTTAGAGTCATCCGGATTAGTGTCGAAGCTTGCATCGACATAACCCTTTACGACGAACTCTTTATCACCTCCATAACCGAGACATTTCCTTAGTCCTATTAAGGCACCTAAGGATAATTTTGACCGCTGTCCAGTGATCCACTATTGGATTACTATTGTACCCCCTTGCCAAACTCATGGCAAAGTACACAATAGGTCTGGTACATAGCATGGCATACTTTATAGCACTTATGGCTGAGGCATAGGGAATGACTTTCATTCTCTCTCTATCTTCTGCCGTGGTCGGGTTTTGAGTCTTACTCAACTTCACACCTTATAATACAGGCAAGAACTCCTTCTTTGGCTGATCCATTTTGAACACCTTCAAAATCTTGTCAAGGTATGTACTCATTGAAAGTCTTATCAAGTGTCTTGATCTATCTCTATAGATATTGATGCCCAATATGTAAGTAGCTTCACTGAGGTCTTTCATTGAAAAATTCTTATTCAAGTATCCTTTTATGCTATCCAGAAATTCTATATCATTTCCAATCAGCAATATGTCATCCACATATAATATCAGCAATGCTACAGAGCTCCCACTCACTTTCTTGTAAATACAGGATTCACCGTAAGTCTGTATAAAACCATATGCTTTGATCACCTCATCAAAGCGTATATTCCAACTCTGAGATGCTTGCACCAGTCCATAGATGGATCGCTGGAGCTTGCAACTTTGTTAGCACCTTTAGGATCGACAAAACCTTCTGGTTGCATCATATACAACTCTTCTTTAAGATATCCATTAAGGAATGCAGTTTTGACATCCATTTGCCAGATTTCATAATTATAAAATGCGGCAATTGCTAACATGATTTGGACGGACTTAAGCATCGCTACGGGTGAGAAAGTCTCATTGTAGTCAACTCCTTGAACTTGTTGAAAACCTTTCGCGACAAGTCGAGCTTTATAGAAAGTAACATTACCATCAGCGTCAGTCTTCTTCTTGAAGATCCATTTATTCTCTATGGCTTGCCGATCATCGGGCAAATCCACCAAAGTCCACACTTTGTTTTCATACATGGATCATATCTCAGATTTCATGGCCTCAAGCCATTTATCAGAATCTGGGCTCATCATAGCTTCTTCATAATTCGTAGGTTCTCCTTGGTCAAGTAACATGACTTCCAGAATAGGATTACCGTACCACTCTGGTGCGGATCGTGCTCTGGTTGACCTACGAGGTTCAGTAGTAACTTGATCTGAAGTTTCATGATCAATATCATTTGCTTCCTCTCTAGTTGGTGTAGGCATCACTGGAACTGTTTTCTGTGATGTGCTACTCTCCAATTCGAGAGAAGGTACAATTACCTCATCAAGTTCTACTTTCCTCCCACTCACTTCTTTCGAGAGAAACTCCTTCTCTAGAAAGGACCCATTCTTAGCAGCAAAGATCTTGCCTTCGGATCTGTGGTAGAAGGTGTACCCAATAGTTTCTTTAGGGTATCCTATGAAGACGCACTTCTCTGATTTGGGTTCGAGCTTATCTGGCTGAAGCCTTTTGACATAAGCATCGCATCCCCAAACTTTAAGAAACGACAACTTAGGTTTCTTGCCAAACCACAGTTCATACGGTGTCGTCTCAATGGATTTAGATGGTGCCCTGTTTAACGTGAATGCAGCTGTCTCTAATGCATAACCCCAAAATGATAGTGGTAAATCGGTAAGAGACATCATAGATCGCACCATATCTAATAAAGTACGATTACAACATTCAGACACACCATTATGCTGTGGTGTTCCAGGTGGTGTGAGTTGTGAAACAATTCCACATTGTTTTAAATGAAGGCCAAACTCGTAACTCAAATATTCGCCTCAGCGATCAGATCATAGAAACTTTATGTTCTTGTTATGATGATTCTCCACTTCACTCTGAATTCTTTGAACTTTTCAAATGTTTCAGACTTGTGTTCCATTAAGTAGATATACCCATACCTACTCAAATCATCTGTGAAGGTCAGAAAATAACGATACTCGCCGCGTGCTTCAACACTCATCGGACCGCATACATCAAGATGTATTATATCCAATAAGTCATCAGCTCGCTCCATTGTTCCGGAGAACGGAGTTTTAGTCATCTTGCCCATGAGGCATGGTTCACAAGTATCAAATGATTCATAATCAAGTGATTCCAAAAGCCCATCTGCATGGAGTTTCTTCATGCGCTTTACACCAATATGACCTAAACGGCAGTGCCACAAGTATGTTGCACTATCATTATCAACTTTGCATCTTTTGGTATCAATATTATGAATATGTGTATCATTACGATCGAGATTCAATAAACCATTTATATTGAGTGTATGACCATAGAAGGTTTTATTCATGTAAACAGAACAACAGTTATTCTTTGACTTAAATGAATAAACGTATTGCAGTAAACATGATCCAATCATATTCATGCTCAACGCAAACACCAAATAATATTTATTTAAGTTCTACACTAATCCCGAAGGTAAAGGGAGTGTGCGATGGTGATCTTATCAACCTTGGAATCACTTCCAACACACATCGTCACCTCGCCCTTAACTAGTCTCTGTTCATTTTGCAACTCCTGTTTCGAGTTACTAACCTTAGCAACTAAACCGGTATCAAATACCCAGGGGCTACTATGAACACTAGTAAAGTACGCATCAATAACATGTATATCAAATATACCTTTGTTCACTTTGCCATCCTTCTTATCCGCCAAGTATTTGGGGCAGTTCCGCTTCCAGTGACCATTTCCTTTTGCAGTAGACACTCAGTTTTAGGCTTGTGTCTAGCTTTGGGTTTCTTCATGGGAGTGGCAACTTGTTTTCCATTCTTCTTGAAGTTTCCTTTCTTTCCCTTTTGCCTTTTTTTCTTGAAACTAGTGGTCTTTTTAACCATCAACATTTGATGCTCTTTCTTGATTTCTACCTTCGCCGATTTCAGCATCGCGAAGAGCTCGGGATTCGTTTTCGTCATCCCTTGCATATTATAGTTTATCACGAAGTTCTAGTAGCTTGGTGATAGTGACTAGAGAACTCTTGTCAATCACTATCTTATCTGGAAGATTAACTCCCACTTGATTCAAGCGATTGTAGTACCCAGACATTCTGAGCACATGCTCACAGGCTGAGCTATTCTCCTCCATCTTGTAGGCAAAGTACTTGTCAGAGGTCTCATACCTCTCGACACGGGCATGAGTCAGAAATACCAATTTCAGCTCTTGGAACATCTCATATGCTCCGTTGCGTTCAAAACGTTTTTTAAGTCCCGGTTCTAAGCCGTAAAGCATGGTGCACTAAACTATTAAGTAGTCATCATACCGAGCTTGCCAGACGTTCATAATATTTGCATCTGCTCCTGCAATAGGTCTGTCACCTAGCGGTGCATTAAGGACATAATTCTTCTGTACAACAATGAGGATAATCCTCAGATCACAGACCCAGTCCGCATCATTGCTACTATCATCTTTCAACTTAGTTTTCTCTAGGAACATATCAAAAAATAGGGGAACTACATCATGAGCTGTTGATCTACAACATCGATTTGCAAATACTATCAGGACTAAGTTCATGATAAATTAAGTTCAATTAATCAAATTACTAAAGAACTCCCACTTAAATAAACATCCCTCAAGTTATCTAAGTGATACGTGATCCAAATCAACTAACCCAAATCCGATTATCACGTGAGATGGGGTAGTCATCAATGGTGAACATCTCTCTGTTGATCATATCTACTATATGACTCATGTTCGACCTTTCGGTCTCTAGTGTTCTGAGACCATGTCTGTACATGCTAGGCTCATCAAGTTTAACCCAAGTATTCTGCATGTGCAAAACTATCTTACACCCGTTGTATGTGAACGTAGAGCCTATCACACCCGATCATCACATGGTGCTTCGAAACGACAAACTTTGGCAACGGTGCATACTCGGGGAGAACACTTTTATCTTGAAATTTAGTGAAGGGATCATCTTATAATGCTACCGTCGATCTAAGCAAAATAAGATGCATAAAAGATAAACATCACATGCAATCAAAATATGTGACATGATATGGCCATCATCATCTTGTGCTTTTGATCTCCATCGCCAAAGCATTGTCGTGATCTCCATCGTCATCGGCTTGACACCTTGATTTCCATCGTAGCGTCGTGGTCATCTCGCCAACTATTGCTTCTACAACTATTGCTAATGCATAGTGATAAAGTAAAGCAATTACATGGTGTTTGCATTTCATACAATAAAGAGACAACCATAAGGCTCCTGCCAGTTGCCGATAACTTACAAAACATGATCATCTCATACAATAACATATATCACATCATGTCTTGACCATATCACATCACAACATGCCCTGCAAAAACAAGTTAGACGTCCTCTACTTTGTTGTTGCAAGTTTTAAGTGGCTGCTACGGGCTTCTAGCAAGAACCGTTCTTACCTATGGCAAAAACCACAACGGTGATTCATCAAGTTTGTTGTTTTAACCTTCTTCAAGGACCGGCCATAGTCAAATTCGATTCAACTAAAGTAGGAGAAACAGGCACCCGCCAGCCACCTTTATGCAAAACTAGTTGCATGTCTGTCGGTGGAACCGGTCTCATGTGCGTGGACATGTAAGGTTGGTCCGGGCCGCTTCATCCCACAATACCGCCGAATCAAAATAATACGTTGGTGGTAAGCAGTATGACTATCACCGCCCACAACTCTTTGTGTTCTACTCGTGCATATCATCTACGCATAGACCTGGCTCGTATGCCACTGTTGGGAATCGTTGCATGGAAAACAAAAAAATTCTACGCACACGCAATGATCTATCCATGGAGATGCATAGCAACAAGGGGGAGAGTGTGTCTACGTACCCTCGTAGACCGTAAGCAGAAGCTTTTCACAATGCGGTTGATGTAGTCAAACTTCTTCGCGCTTCAACCGATCAAGTACCGAACGCACGGCACCTCCATGTTCTGCACATGTTCAACTCGGTGATGTCCCTCACCTTCTTGATCCAGCAATACATCGAGGTAGTAGATGAGTTCCATCAGCACGACGGTGTGGTGACGGTGATGGTGAAGTGATCTCCGCAGGGCTTCGCCTAAGCACTACGAAAATATGACCGGGGGTGTAAACGGTGGAGGGGGGCGCCGCATACGGCTAGGCAATTTTCTGGGGTGTGCTAGGCGCCCCCTCCTCATATATATAGGTTGGAGGGAGAGGGGAGAGGCCAAGGGGCGCCCCCCTGCCATATTTGTCAGAGGGGGAAGGAAAGAGGGGGGAGAGAAGGAAGTGGGAATCCTAATCCACACTTACCTTTCTCTTCTCCCCTTTCCTTCTCCTCCTTAGGCCGGCCCATATGGGGGGCGCACCAGACCCTTGTGGCTGGTGCGTTTCCCCTCTTGGCCCATAAGGCTCATATCTTTTTCCGGGGGTGCCCGGAACCCCTTCCGGTGACCCGATAAGTACCCGATAACCCCCGAAACACTTCCGGTGTCCGAATACCATCGTCCTATATGTCAATCTTTACCTCTCGACCATTTTGAGACTCCTCGTCATGTCCGTGATCTCATCTAGGACTCTGAACAACATTCGGTCACCAAATCACATAACTCATATAATAATATATCGTCATCGAACGTTAAGTGTGCGGACCCTACGAGTTCGAGAACTATGTAGACATGACCGAGACACTTCTCTGGTCAATAACCAATAGCGGAACCTGGATGCCCATATTGTTCCTACATATTCTACGAAGATCTTTATCAGTTGAACCGTTATGACAACATACATAATTCCCTTTGTCCATCAGTATGTTACTTGTCCGAGATTCGATCGTCGGTATCTTCATACCTAGTTCAATCTCATTACCGACAAGTCTCTTTACTCGTTCTGTAATACATCACCTCGTGACTAACTCCTTAGTCGTTTGCTTGCAAGCTTATGATGTGTATTACCGAGAGGGCCCAGAGATACCTCTCTGATACTCGGAGTGACAAATCCTAATCTCGATCTATGCCAACTCAACAAACAACTTTGGAGATACCTGTAGAGCATCTTTATGATCACCCAGTTACATTGTGACATTTGATAGCACACAAGGTATTCCTCCGGTATTCGGGAGTTGCATAACCTCATAGTCGAAGGAATATGTATTTGACATGAAGAAAGCTATAGCAATAAAACTGAACGATCAATATGCTAAGCTAATGTGTGGGTCTAGTCCATCACATCATTCTCCTAATGATGTGATCCCGTTATCAAATGACAACACATGTCTATGGTTAGGAAACCTTAACCATCTTTGATCAATGAGCTAGTCTAGTAGAGGCTTACTAGGGACACGGTATTTGTTTATGTATTCACACATGTATTTAAGTTTCCGATCAATACAATTCTAGCATGAATAATAAACCTTTATCATGAATAAGGAAATATAAAATAACAACTTTATTATTGCCTCTAGGGCATATTTCCTTCATAATCTCCCCAAGCCCTCAGAAGTTGACGCTGATAACATCATTAAGCCCAATCTTGATGAACTATGGGAGGAACATCGCCAAGCCTACAAATTGTGCAAGAAACAGCATGAAGAAGCTTTTGAGGTGTTCAAGAAGAAGCACGAGGAGGAGGATTTGGAGGCGTTTCTTTCAAGTTTCAAGAAGGACCGTCAAGGCAACATCACTCCAGTTGGAAACATCAATTTCCGTCCCCTCATTGACGAACAAGATGAAATCACTGTGAGTAAAGTTTTTTCTCCTGAGCAAGTGGCTGTGATTGAAAGTCTTGTTAGTAAGGGTAATGTGATGACGTACAATCCTTTTGTGGCAAATACTAATGCTAATAAAAATATGCCTCCGTCATCTAGTGGTACTGTTGGTATATCTGAAAACCCTAATATAATTTTACCTATTTCATCGGCACCCCCTATGCAACAACAATATAGTATGCCGTTGAATTTTTACCCTAGTCAAACCAACCAGCTTGTGGCTGCACCTACATATCCTAATCCTATTATGAGTGTGCCCAATTCGGCACCTATGCCGAATCACTTTGTCACACCACCCATAGGCACAAGCATGTTTGGTCTTCCGCCGAATTATGGTTCGGCGCCCATCACACAAGTTGCACCACTAGCTAGTACTCAGGTTGCTCCTATGTCATTGCCACAAGCATCTTCATCTACCTCAGATCCAATTTTAGCCAAATTAAGGGAGGATTTGCATAAGATGTTTCAAGAAACTTTCGGAGACGAGCCGAAAGTAAAGAGTCGTGTATACCAAAAGCCTTATCCTGAACACTTTGATGCAGTTTTGTACCCTCAATGTTACAAGGTTCCTGATTTTGTCAAATTTAGTGGAGAGGGCACGAAAACAACTTGGGAGCATGTGAGTCTGTATCTAGCACAGTTGGGTGAAGCAGGTTCCATAGAAGAGTTGAAAGTGCGTTTATTTCCCTTGTCTTTAACTGGCACCGCATTTTCATGGTTTGCTGCTTTACCACATGGCTCAATTCTCTTATGGTCTCAATTAGAGCAAAAGTTTCATGATCACTTTTATAGCGGCGATAATGAGCTTAAGTTGTCACATCTTACATCGGTTAGGCAAAAACATGATGAATCGGTCACCGATTATGTCAAGAGATTTAGAGATGTAAAAAACCGATGTTATAACTTAGTGACAAGTGAGAGAGACTTGGCGGATCTTGTTCTTAATGGCTTTAAAACTCATCTTAAAGAGAGGCTAGAAAGTTATGAGTTTCTGAGTATTAACCAAGTCCTACAAAAGGCTTTGGCTCAAGAGAGCCGAAGTAAAGAGGTTGGTAGAACTGATCATCCTAGAATGCATATGGTTGAATATAGTGATGATAATTCGAACGATGAGGTTGATGTTTATACTACTGAGTTTGTTTGGTCCTCAAAGGCCAAACCCTATACATGCAATGTTCTTAAGCCGATTCGCAAGAATCATGATGATGAGATGAAGTTCACTTTTGATATATCTAAGTGTGATAGAATATTTGATGCTCTGTTGCAAGACAAGATGATTAGAATATCACACACCATACCGCTGTTTGAGGAGCTAAAATGGCGTGCTTATTGCAAGTACCATAATTCATTTTCTCGTGCTACTAACGATTGCAATGTTTTTCAATGACAAATACAATTGGCCATTAATGACGGACGATTGAATTTTGCTGAGATGCAAGTTCATAAACAACCCTTCCCGATAAACATTATGGACTTGGAGGGAAAGAAAATGTTAATTCGGCCTAACTTAGTCGAATCTGCTAATAAAGATAATGTTGTTATTGGTGAACCCAGGAAAGGCAAGGAGGGCGACAAAGTCTTGGGAAGAGAGGTTGTGATTGATAATCAACCCGATGGCAAGGAAGTATTGAAGATCACCATAAAAATCCTGCACTCGGGGGGCAACCACAAGTACAAGAAGATACTCATGTTAAGTTTATGAAGCCCAAGAATTCAGAAGTTGGCAAGTGGGAAAATAGTGAAGCTAAGCGCAAGCGAATCAAGCCAACTTTTGATACGTTGCTATCCAAATATGCAAGTCAAGCGGCCGGTTCTAGCTCTAATCGGCCATCACATTCAAAGCATCAAGATCGCCTCCGAAGCAAGAGTTTTGATGCTATGCAAGGCCATATGGGTCATGGGCACCGACACCATGGATGTCACAACCCTCCTATGCGCCATATTACATGAGAGACTTCAATGGAGGATGGGGGCAGCCCCCAATGGCTCCTTATGCTTTTCATATGGGGTGGGCAACACCTAGAAGGCCTGCTCGTGAGAGGCTTTATTATCCCACACAAGGCCGTTTGAGCTATGGTGCTAATCGGCCAACAAAAATTTCTCCAAGCAAGGCCAATAGAAAAGTGTGGCTCATTAAGTCACCTAATGCGGAAATTTCAGAATGCGACAAGCAAAAGGAGATAAAAAAGGCAGTTGTTGAATCTGGCTAATTCTAATGGTGATATTTTTATTGTTCAGCAGGGTTCCATGGTTAATGATCATGAGGCTAGCACAAGCAAGGCCAAACCTAGGGATCCCAAATATACCCAACCTAAGTGGTGTCCTCCTGGTTTAACTAAGACCATGAAAGGAGATTACAACGCATGAGGAACCATGAGAAGGTAGAGCACAAAGAAGAGAAGCAAAGGGACGAATTGTTCAATGAAATTTGGCCCATGGCACTCACAAAACAAGTGTGGAGGCCTAAACAAAAAGAAAATGCAGATGCTTCTACATTAGCTACAACAACACCTTCACCACCAAAAGAGGATGATGCAACCCCTATTACATCGTCTACACCACTTGAAACATCCCCTTCAATTGAGGAAACTTTAAGCCCAATATACACATTGGGAGATGAAGATGAGATGGTGGATTACAAATCTACGCCAGTTCGGGAAGGTATGGATATTAATATGGTGTATTACTTACCTGCTGAGTTTTGTGCTATAGGTGAAGAAGAGGATGTGGCCCAGCTGGATTTTGGTCCTAAGAACGCTATCTTCGAGAAGCCAAAAGAACCGGTGAAACACTTGAAGCCAATGTACCTCAAAGGTCATATTAACGGATCGCCAGTTGCTAGGATGCTCATTGATGGTGGTGCTGTGGTAAATCTTATGCCCTACTCGGTCTTCAAGAAGTTGAGGTTAGATGATGATGCATTGATGAAGACCAATATGGTACTTAATGGATTTGAGGGTAAAGAAAAGACAGAGGCCAAAGGTGTGATGTGCATGGAACTCACTGTGGGAAGAAAAACTTTGGCCACCACATTCTTCATCGCCGAGGTGCAAGGTGACTATAATGTTATATTAGGCCGCGATTGGGTTCATGCTAACCAATGTGTGCCATCTACCATGCATCATATCTTAATACAATGGGTCGATGATGAGGTAGAAGTCATTCACGCGGATAATTCGGCTTGTGTTGCTTTGGCCGATGCATCGGTGGATCGGAATCATCCTGATGTTACCTGCTTAACAGGGCGTGACCTCTCAGAGTTTGATTTCCTTAGTGCTACAAGAACGGGTTCATTCCCATCTCTTTAAAGCCGATTGGTGGTAATCAGTTCCAAGGTATGATGTAAACAAGAAGTTAAAATCAATGGCTGATACATAATTATCGCCCTAAGAAATATAAATGGTCGATGGAGTGTTGACATCGTCCTTAGAACAAACGCCGTGCAAATTATTTTTCGGCATTCAAGCTTTGTAGAAAAATAGGGGGGCATGTGTTGACACCAGATTTTGGCATGGTACAAAATGCAATTAAGATGGTCTCAAATGGAGAAGTGATCTACATGAAAAAGTTTCGTATTGTCGACATGAACATCATTGAAGTTCGGGCCATCGCTATCTGATCTCATCTTGAAGGCCAAAGTTGTGTTCGAAATACTGAGATTTTGTATCCAGAGCACAGTTCGGCCGATTACGCCTCAAGGGCGGCCTCAAATGAGAAAACTTTCTACACGAATTGTCTTCGTCTTGTCAAAACTGCCGATTCTGATAGAAAAATTGTCTCAATCCGAGATCATATGTAAAAGTTAGAGCCACCTAAGTGCGGCCCTGTCACGAGCCAAAAGTGGCGCGCCCCATCAGACACGATGTCTGATGGGTAGCGCGAGTAACAATCTGTTTTGCGCGAGTGATTCGGCCCTGAAGATGGCCTCGAATCGAAAAATGTTCAACATGAAAGTTTTTCGTCTCATCGAAGCGGTTACATTTGCTTCTTACGTGATTTTGATCTGAGGTTGTTTACTACCCAAAAAATGACCCGCAAGGTGCACCAATTTTTAGACCGAACAGTTTTGGAAAGTTTGGACCAAACAATCCGAATTGGACCCAAATTAGGGTTTTGGATGTGAATTCTAACTTTTCCTTGCACGGGAAGTCCAGCCGCCTCTTATATACATGAGGGGTGACGGCCGATTGAAAAAACAACACACAATCACAAAACCCATCTACTTTTTACCCTAGTTTTACATCTCTCCCTCGTTCTCTCTCTTGTTCATCGTTCGTTCCTCGTGTTGAAGGGCAGCGATCCTCGAGGCTCTAACGGCGGGCGAACCGACCTAGGGCATCCTATAGACGCCGCGCGTCCAGACAGGGTCCCTCCCGGGCGCGTGGGGTTTCGGGTCCTGAAAAGCACCCACCGGATTGCTTGCGTACCGTGCTTCCGGACGGGTCTCCTTCGACGTGAACTACGGTGCATCACCCTCGGCGTTGGAGGTACATAGTGACGTGTTCATGTGTGAACACCTTAAACCCAGTTTCTTGCCATGAGTGTCCACCATATCTACCTATGGATTGAATAAGATCCTTCAAGTAAGTTGTCATCGGTGCAAAAAGCAATAAAAATTGCTACTAAAATATAAGTGATCTTTTATTGCAAGGGGAAATAAGTGTTGTACGAGCTTGTGATGGCAAACAAAAATAAAAAGCGCATGACAACCTCTTCTTCCCTCTGCGAAGGGCCTATCTTTTACTTTTCAGTATTTACTTTTATGCAAGAGTCAATAGTATGCATTCTCATTTCAACCTCAATTTTTCTCTAGTTGGCAAGCATCATGAGGTGGGGAAAGATCTATGCACATATGGCCAGTCAAATATATTTGATCATGATTTATTATTGTTGACAATTATCTCTATGATAAATGAGTAAGGAGGCGAAACATTAATCCCCTATCTTTCTCTGTGTTCGATGGATGTCATTTGTTCTAAAACTATGCTTTGAGTACTAGCAATCATAGAAGACTACATGATGATTGAGTATGTGGAGCCCTTACTTAGACTTTGTTGAGAATAAGTTGAATTGCAATTGTATGGCGACTAAGGACATAGGTTGTTAAGTTTCAAGAGAAGGCATTGTTTGAACCATAACATGTGAATTGATTGCTACTTTATCATGATGAGTTTTATGAGAAAGAGTTGTTGTTATGATGCTAGGAAAGTGATTGAAATTATCATTGATCAAATCTATACACTATGCTAGCATTCACACTTCATAAATTATTTCTTTTATCATTTACCTACTCGAGGATGAGTAGGAATTAAGCTTGGGGATGTTGATACGTCTCCAACGTATCTATAATTTATGAAGTATTCATGCCATGTTTACAACAATTTTATATGGTTTTGGTATGATTTGAATGGAACTAACCCGGACTGATGCTGTTTTTAGCAGAACTAACGTGGTGTTGTTTTTTGTGCAGAAATCAAAGTTCTCCAAATGCAGCGAAACTTTTTGATGATTTTTTTGGAAGAAAATAGGCACTAGAAGCTTCGTGGGAGGGCCAGAAGAGCCACGAGGGCCCCTTTACCCACCTAGGTGCGCCAGGGGGGCCTGGCTCGCCCTGGTGGGTAGTGGGCCCCTTGAAGCCCATCTGGACATGAGACCGACGCCAAAAAATCCTATAAATACAGAAACCCCCAGAAATAACCCTAGATCAGAAGTTCCGCTGCCGCAAGCCTCTGTAGCCACGAAAAACCAATCGGAAGCCCGCTCTGGCACCCTGCCGGAGGGGAAAATCATCACCGGAGGCCATCTTCATCATCCCTATGGTCTCCATGATGAGGAGGGAGTAGTCCACCCTCGGGGCTGAGGGTTTGTACTAGTAGCTATGTGTTTGATCTCTCTCTCTCTCTCGTGTTCTTGATTTGACATGATCTTGATGTATCGCGAGCTTTGTTAACATAGTTGGATCATATGGTGTTTCTCCCTCTCTATCTTGTTGTGATGAATTGAGTTTTCCCTTTGAGATTTTGTTATTATCGGATTGAATACTTTTATGGATTTGAGAGCACTTGATGTATGTCTTGCTATGAATACCCGTGGTGACAATGGGGTATCATATTGATTCACTTGATATATGTTTTGGCACTCAGCTCGCGGGTTCCTGAGTTGACATTGGGGTAATTTATGCATAGGGGTTGATGCACGTTTTCGTCCTTGTTTCTTCGGTAGAAGTCTTGGGGCACTCTTTGAAGTTCTTTGTGTTGGATTGAGTATTATGAATCTGAAATTGTTTGATGCATATCGTATAATCAACTCACGGATACTCGTGGTGACATTGGAGTATCTAGGTGACATTAGAGTTGGTTGATGTGTATCATATGGTGTTATTTTAATACGAACTCTTGGGCTGTTTGTGACACTTATAGGATAGCTCTATAGATCGACTGGAAAGGATAACTTTGAGGTGGTTTCGTACCCTAGAAACAATTTTGTCTTATGTTCTCCGCTAGATAGGAACATGGGAGTGATTCTTCATCGCACGTTGAGGGATGGTTATATGATCCAATTATATTAGCATTGTTGAGAGATTGCACTAGCGAAAGTACGAACCCTAGGCCTTTGTTTCTAAGCATTGCAATACCGTATATGCTCACTTTTGTTACTTGTTACATTGCTGTTTTTTATTGTTACTATTACAAAAATCAATATCTACTATCATTACTACACTTGTATCACCATCTCTTCGCCGAACTAGTGCACCTATACAATTTATCATTCTATTTGGTGTGTTGGAGACACAAGAGATTTTTTATTATTTGGTTCTAGGGTTGTTTGAGAGAGACCATCTTCATCCTACGCCTCCCACGGATTGATAAACCTTAGGTCATGCACTTGAGGTAAAATTGCTACTGTCATACAAAACTCTGCGCTTGGAGGCCCAACACGAGTCTACAAGAACAAGTTGTGTAGTACTACCTCCATCCAGGTTTATTGGGCCCCTGAGCTAGCAAGCCATGTCCCATTTTTATTAGTCCCATTGTAATTAAGTCAGCACATATTTCACTGATTCCGTAGCTCGTTCCGTATGCTGATTGGGAGAAAAAAATCCCAGCCATAGCATGCACTTGGGATGTGCGCGTGAAGCTTGCATGCGGATGCATGCGGAGGGAGGCGAGATGATTCAATTAATTAATGCTGCTAATGCATGCCCCGATTCAAAACTGCTCCACCACAGGAATTGTGCCATGGTTCTAGTTCCATGGCCCAAGGGCCTAATAAACCCGGATGGAGGGAGTAGACATCAGTCGTTCGTACACATGAGTACGCGTTCGAGACCCTGCCTGTATGTACGTACATGCCCATATTTTTGCAGCGTGGTTGTATGTATGTGTACTCGATTTAGATGAGACTGTGGACTACTACGTAGGGGGTTGTACTACGACACGTGCTGCTGCTTACTCGGCCACGGTTCATCCTTGCAGAGACACCAATCGACTAGTATGTACGTACACGTTCGCGACCAGACAGACAACGCTACATACACTTCGACCGGGTGGGTCCCAGCTTTTAGGGACGATAAGGAGACACTTCTTTGCGTGCGAAGATATAGCTGGTGGGTCCCAGCTGTCAGAGAGAGGAATCATTTTTTGCGCGTAATATGGAGGCCTTCCTTGCGTCCGAAGATGTAGATGGTGGGTCAAGCTGTTAGCGTCACCACGTACAGTCATCTTCCGATGGCTGTAATTTGTTGACCATGTTGACCACGCCGCACCGAGAGCACCAAGGCGGTGGATGACGACGAGGCCTAGGAAGGGAACAACGCGGAGCCGGGGAAGACGCATCAGTGGATGCCCAAGCAGAGGGGAGTATGAGGGTTGACTGGTTCAGTTGCGGTGTGAGGCTGCCGTCGCCGGAGAATAACAGGAGGTGAGTAGAAGGATGGCATGGCCAGCGGTAGTAGCACAGCCGGCCACGGGAGGCAGGAGCAGGCGGTCCTGCTGGCGCTAGTTTGGGTGGTTGGAGCAAGAAGATCAGAGATTGAAGAAGCAGCACGACCGTTGGATGTTAATCCAAAGGTCACTGTTGTTAGAATTGTTTGTTGTCTAAGTTAATAAATCCCTGCGGACGTGTCAACTTAGTAGGCCCACATGTCAGCCTCATAATCTGTGAGTCCCAGGTAGTAGGGGGAGGAATCATTTTTCTTGCGCGTAATAAGGAGGCACTTCCTTCCGTGCGAAGATGTAGCTCGTGGGTCCCAGCTGTCATGGGGAGGAAACTTTTTTCCACGTAATAAGAAGGAACTTCCTTGCATGCGAAGATTGTAGCTGGTGGGTCCAACCTGTCAGGGTGAGGAATCGTTTACTCCCACGTAATAAGGAGGTACTAGCTTGCATGCGAAGATGTAGCTGGTGGTTCCCAGCTGTCAGCCTCTCCACGTACTCCACGTTGGCTGTCGTTGTTGACCATGCATCGTCGAGTGCGCCACGGCGGTGGACGACGGCGAGGCCTAAGATGGGAACGATCTGGAGTCGTGGAAGAAGGGGCACTGGAGTCCCTGGTGGAGGGGAGTACGAGGGACTGGTTCGGCTGCGGGGTGAGGCTACCGTCGCCGGAGAATAACAGAAGGTGTGGGTGAGTACACGTATGACCTGGCCACCGTTAGGAATAAGGTGGGGCAGCGAGGCCTGCATGGCAGCACAGCTGGCCACAGAAGGCAGATGCAGGCGCTCCAACCGGCGATGGTTTTGGCGGGTGGAGCAAGAGCGACTAGATCAGAGATTGAAGAAGCAGGATCGCCGTTGGATGTCAATCCAACTGCTACGGTTGTCAGAATATTTTGTTGACCTTTTGTTTTTTACCATTAAATCGTTTCATTCACTAAATGGAAAACACCTTGCGCAGGCTTCGTCCTAGTGGGCCAACAAAGTCAGCTTCGAAAGTTGTGGCGGACATGCAGCCCATTTATTTAGGTTTACAGCCCATTTCATTTTGTTTGCCAACACATCTATTTCCCGGGCTTTGACTCAAAAAACAATCTATTTCCTGGGCTCGGTAAAAAGAATAATAGCTAATTTACTATTTGTGAGAATTTACTGCGCATTTGATTATTTATTATTCAAATACACCTATTTACTGGGCTGGGTGAAAAAATAATATTGCAGACATGCAACCCATTTATTATTTGTGATAAATTAAAACCCATTTGATTTTAGTAGAAATGGACCCATTTTCTGGGATGGGTGAAAAAACAATGTTGGTCTGGACTGAGCATTTCGTATAAAAAATTAATATTGAGCTAGTAATTTTATTAAAAAAACTTAAGTTGGGCTTGGTAATCTTATTATATAAAAATTGAACTGAGTTGTGCATTTTATTAAAAGAAACATGGGCTAGGCTACGCTTATTTTGGGATCTTGTGTACAACTTTCTGTTGGAAATATGCCCTAGAGGCAATAATAAATTGGTTTTTATCATATTTCCTTGTTCATAATAAATGTTTATTATTCATGCTAGAATTGTATTGAACGGAAACTTAAATACATGTGTGAATACATAGACAACACAGTGTCCCTAGTGAGCCTCTACTAGACTAGCTCATTAATCAAAGATGGTTAAGGTTTCCTGGCCATAGACATGAGTTGACATTTGATAACGGGATCACATCATTAGGAGAATGATGTGATGGACAAGACCCAGCCGTAAGCATAGCATCAGATCATTTAGTTTATTTGCTATAGCTTTCTTCATGTCAAGTATCTGTTCCTTAAACCATGAGATCGTGTAACTCTCTGACACCGAAGGAATACTTAGTGTGTATCCAAACGTCACTTCGTAACTCAGTGATCATAAATGTTCTCTACAAGTATCTCCGAAGGTATCTGTTGGGTTGGCATGGATCAAGACTGGGATTTGTCACTCCGTACGACGGAGAGATATCTCTGGGCCCTCTCGGTAATACAACATCTTAAAGAGCTTGCAAGCAATGTGACTAATGAGTTAGTCACGAGATCTTGTATTACGGAATGAGTAAAGAGACTTGCCAGTAATGAGATTGAACTAGGCATGGAGATATCGATGATCGAATCTCGGGCAAGAAACATGTCGCCGGACAAAGGGATTAGCATACGGGATTAACCGAATCCTTGACATCATGGTTCAACCGATAAAATATCTTTGTGGAATATGTAGGAATCAATATGGGCATGCAGGTCCCGCTATTGGTCAAACCCGAGAGGTGTCTCGGTCATGACTACATGATTCTCGAACCCGCAGGGTCGCACGCTTAATGTTCGTTGACGCTAGAGTAGTATAGGGATATTTGATGATTGGTAACCGAATGTTGTTCGGAGTCCCGGATGAGATCTTGGACGTCACGAGGAGTCTCAGAATGGTCGAGAGGGAAAGATTTATATATGGGAAGTGATACGTCTCCAACGTATCTATAATTTATGAAGTATTCATGCTATTATATTATCATTCTCGGATGTTTTACAATCATTTTATAGCAACTTTATATCATTTTTTTTGGGACTAACCTATTGACATAGTGCCCAGTGCCAGTTGTTGTTTTTTGCTTGTTTTTTACATCGCAGAAAATCAATACCAAACGGAGTCCAAACGCGATGAAACTTTTTGGAGATTTTTCTGGACTAGAAGACACTTAATGGGCCAAAGAAGTACCAGAGGGGAGCTCCGAGGAAAGCACAACCCACCAGGGTGCGCCCAGGTGGGTTGTGCCCCACCTCGGTGGCCTCCCGCACCGCCTCTTCTCCCTATAAATTCCCAAATATTCCAAAACCCTCGAGGTAACCCTAGATCAGAAGTTCCGCCACCGCAAGCCTTTGTAGCCATGAAAAACCAATCTAGACCCCATTCCGGCACTCCGCCGGAGGGGGAAATCATCACCGGTGGCCATCTTCATCATCCCGGCGGCCACCATGATGAGGAGGGAGTAGTCCACCCTCGGGGCTGAGGGTTTGTACCAGTAGTTATGTGTTTAATCTCTCTCTCTCTCTCGTGTTCTTGAGATGTCACGATCTCGATGTATCACGGGCTTTATTAATATAGTTGGATCATATGGTGTTTTCCCCTCTCTATCTTGTTGTGAATTGAGTTTTCCCTTTGAGATTTCATTTTATCGGATTGAATACTTTTATGGATTTGAGAACACTTGATGTATGTCTTGCATATGAATATCCATGGTGACAATGGGGTATTATATTGATTCACTTGAGATATGTTTTGGTACTCAACTCGCGGATTCCCGAGGTGACATTGGGGTAATCTATGCATAGGGGTTGATGCATGTTCTCGTCTTTTGTTTCTCCGGTAGAAATCTTGGGCACTCTTTGAGGTTCTTTGTGTTGGATTGAGTATTATGAATCTGAATTTGCTTTGGTGTTATTTTAGTACGAACTCTTGATAGACCGATCGGAAAGAATAACTTAGTGTTATTTTAGTACGAACTCTTGATAGATCGATCGGAAAGAAAACTTGGTGTTATTTTAGTACGAACTCTTGGATAGATCGATCGGAAAGAATAGCTACAAACAATTTCTTCTTATGTTCTCAGCTAGATAAGAACTTTGGAGTGATTCTTCATCACACGTTGAGGGATGGTTATATGATCCAATTAGATTAGCATTGTTGAGAGATTGCACTAGCAAAAGTACGGACCCTAGGCCTCATTTTCAAGCATTGCAATACCGTTTGTGCTCCGTTTTATCAATTGCTACCTTGCTGTTTTTTATTGTTCCTATTACAAAAACCAATATCTACTATCATTACTATGCTTTTATTACCATCTCTTCGCCGAACTAGTGCACCTATACAAATTACCATTGTATTTGGTGTGTTGGGGACACAAGAGACTCTTTGTTATTTGGTTGCAGGGTTGTTTGAGAGAGACCATCTTCATCCTACGCCTCCCACGGATTGATAAACCTTCGGTCATCCACTTGAGGGAAAATTGCTACTGTCCTACAAAACTCTGCGCTTGGAGGCCCAACACGAGTCTACAAGAATAAAGTTGTGTAGTAGACGTCAGGAAGTCATATTTTGGGTTCCGAAAAAGGTACATTTTTTTATTGTACCCTGAAGCTTCTAGAAGGTTTTGGAGGATTCCGGAGGGGTCCAAAAGTCCACCAGTGGGTCCACCACGACCCAAGGGCTGGCATGGGCTGAGGGGAGGTGCCCTAGCCTTATTGGACTAGGCGCACCAAGTCCTCAAAAGCCCATGTGGCTAGGGAAGGGGGAAAAAGGGGAGTCCTAGTAGGCATAGGATTGGACTTGGAGTCCAAGTCCCTCCCCCTTGGCTGCACCCTAGGGCTTGGTGGGGCTGTTCCTCACTCTCCTCCACCTATATATAGAGGGGAGGGGCGCCCCAAGAGGACACACCAAGCCCTTGGCGCCCCTCTCTCTCCTGTTACTCCGTAGTTCCTCCGTCCTCGTTCTAGTAGCGCTTGGCGAAGCCCTGCTGAACTAGCTCCACCACCACCATCACCACCACGCCATCGTGCTGGTTGTGATCCCATCTACTTATATGCCTTCTCTTGCTAGATCAAGGAGGAGGAGACGTCATCAAGCTGCGCGCGTGCTAAACTCGGAGGTGCCATTCGTTCGACACTAGATCGGTTGGATCGTGATCGGATCGCGAAGAGTACAACTACATCAAACGCGTTATATACGCTTCCGCTTTTGGTCTATGAGGGTACATAGACACACTCTCCCCTCTCATTGCTATGCTTCTCCTAGATAGATCTTGGGTGTTCGTAGGAATTTTTTTGATTTTCATGCTTCGTTACCCATCAGTGGCATCATGAGCTAGGTCTATGCGTAGATGTATATGCACGAGTAGAACACAAAGAGTGGTGGCCGTTGATGCTCAAATTGCTTACCTCTCTTATCTTATTTGGATTCGACGGTATTGTGGGATGAAGTGGCTCAGACCAACCTTACATATCCTCGCACATGAGACCAGTTCCACCGACTAACATGCAACTTATTTTGCATAAAGTGGCTAGCGGGTGTCTGTCTCTCCTACTTTAGTTGAATCTAATTTGATGAAGGCAGTTGTCGGTGTCAAAACTGGCAGACCTCAGGGTAGGGGGTCCCGAGCTGTGGATCAGGGATCGATGGTAACAAGGGACGATGAACACAGTGTTTACCCAGGTCCGGGCCCTCTCGAAGAGGTAATACCCTACGTCCTGCTTGATTGTATTGATTGTATAACGTGGTTTACAGAGTAGATCTACCTCGAGATCAGCATGAGCTAAACCCTAAGGCTATGAGGTGATGAATGTAGCTCTAGTCCTAAAGACTAAAAACCCTCGGTTTATATAGACACCGATAGGGTTAGGGTTACCGAAGATAGATTACAACAAGAAGGAAAGAGATCTCGTACATCCTTGACTTGGAGGGTACACCACGGCTTCATAGATCTTCGGTCATCATACGGCTCCACCAGTCCGGCCCATGTGCAATGGGCCGTCACCCCAAGGACCCCTTAGTCCATGACTCCCTCAGTAGCCCCCGAACTTGCCTCCAACGCCAAGACTTGTATCCAACATCCACTCGTCCAACCTGTATTCGGCTTGCGAGGCGAGTTCTTCCATGTTTGGATCCAGCTGATGTCTGGAATCTGAACTGGTATTTTTACTTAACACCGAAAACAAATCGCTCGAGCGTGAATAGCACCTTTATCTGACAACTTTTTCTCCTTGAATGAAGAGTTGCTTCCGGCCATAACGCCAAGCAGTTACTATTTCTTGAAGCGCGGCTCGAGGCTGACGCCACGCTTGACACGTCTTCTCAAGGTGGAGATCGTGCCCGCTCTTCGGGGGATATGGTTAATGATTTCGATTCCCCTCCCCGCTCATAACGTTGCGGAGATATCATGAAGTGGAGAGGCCAACGACGTGAAAAAAGGGATCTCTGGTCTGCCCATAGTCTATAAAAAGGGGGGGGGGGGGGCGCTACAGTCTGCATCCCATGCCTTCTCCTACCTTCCACTCTCACAATCCTTCAAAGCTCCAGCGCCCTTTCTCTTTGCTTCCATAGCCAATCCCACTTCACCCTCCTTCGACCATGGCCAGATCCGGCGCCAATGGGAAGTGGGAGGCCTCCTCCGTCACCAATGAGGATATACTGAAGCTGAAGGAGGCCGGTTACTTGCGGGCCAATGTCGCCCATCGAGCCCCCGAAGAGGGCCAGATCATCCCTACGCCCGAGCCGGGCGAAAGGGTAGTTTTTCTCCCCCATTTCCTTAGGGGGCTTGGATTTCCCCTGCACCCCTTTGTGCGGGGGTTAATGTTTTACTATGGGCTGGTTTTCCACGATCTAGCCCCCAACTCCCTCCTCCATATTTCGACCTTCATCGTCGTCTGTGAAGCACTCCTCCGGGTTCAGCTGCACTTCGGCTTATGGCTGAAGGTGTTCAACGTGAAGCCCAAGGTGGTTGGCGGCGAGCACGCGGACTGCGGAGGGGCCATGATCAGCAAGTTGACATGGGTCCAGTGGCCGGACGGCCACTTTGTCGACACCGTCCGGATGTGGCAGAAGGAGTGGTTCTATATCAGCGAGCCGAGGGAGGCCGCATGGGGAGCGGCTCCCGCATTCCGATCCGGACCCCCCACCAGATTGGCCTCCTGGACCACCAAGAGTCCGGACTGGGGATGCGTTGCCGACACTAAAGCACTGCAGAAGCGCGTCGACAACGTAATAGAGACCGGCGCGAAGCTGGTCGACTTGTTCCAGATCATGCTCCACCGCGGGCTCCTCCCTCGCCAAGAGAGGACCAAGCCAATGTGGGAGCACGAGCCCGACGATCCGGCCACTGTGCGGCACCTCTTCGGCACGACTCCTGACAAGGTATGGGGCCAACTATTCTAGCCCCAGAAGGAGTGGCCAGCCGAGGGAAAGGACATCTGTCTTGACACCGCGAATCCCCCAAGGGAGGTGAGCGGCATGTCTCCTCGAAGAGTATTCAGATATTCACATTACGTGAGATTTGATCTAACCTAGTTATGTGGATTTTGCAGGGCTGGCTCGCCAAGGCCCAGAAGATCAGCGGCCCGGCGCCGCTGCCGGAGGGGCCCCGATCAGAGCAGCTGGAGAAGATGCTGGTCGTGGTGCCCGACAAGGCGCCCGCTAAGAAGGGCAAGAAGCAAGAGGCACCGGAGGCCAGGGAGGGCCTCCACCGCAGGATCCGTCCAGGCAACCGGTCCGGAGATGCTGCGGCCTCATCCGTACAGGATGGGGGTAAGGAGGAGGAGGACGAAGAGGAGAGTGACTCTTTGCACTCCAAAAAGAGGCCGGTGTTCGAGGACGCCGAGGAGGTCCAACCTTCCCCAGCCCCAAAGAGATGACACCGGCCTAAGCTGGTTATCCCTGACAGGTCGGATGACGACAAGTCCGAGGCGTCCGAGGAGCTCCCGAAGAAAGGATTCTGGGTCAAGCCCCCTGCCAGCAGGTAAGGTGTCTGTATTTTCAGCTATTATGCTTTCAGTAGTTTGTTTTAGTTGAAGGTTAAACCCTCCAAATTGTAGTCCCCCGCATGAGCGCCCCACCGAGCAAACCTCGGAAGGGACCTCTCCGCCCGCTGAGCTGGCGGACAGTGGGTCTATGGCGCACTCTGCGCCTCCTTTGGTCCTCGAAGAGGCTGAGGAGGTGCAGTCCCAAAGAACTCCTCCTCCTTCGAACACGAAGGGGGAGGTAGATGCTGTAATGGCCGAGGTCAACACCTCGGTCACCGAAGACCAGGAGGGAGCGTCCCTCCTGGCCGATGAGGGAAAAGAGTCCGGGCCATCCGGACCCCCTCCGTCGACCGCTCTCGAGCCTTTGAGGCCCTAGACGACACAGGTTCCTCCCAGCGGGGAGGGGCCCGGGGAGTCAACGCCAGCGCCGAACACCTCCGCATGGGTAGTGGTGGGCTGGCCGGACATGTTGGAGGAGTTGCTGAGCAACTCCGTCATCGTTGAAGGGCACCGCACCCTTATGGGTGCGGTTATGCAGAGTGTTCGGTCCATCCAATCCAGACTGAACAACGCTGTCCAAGACCTTCTAGCAGGTTTTGAGGTAAGTCAAGTAATGATCTTTCCTCATAATGCGGTTATAGTTCTTAGTTTAAGTAGGCCGCATACATAGCAGCCCCCGAGACTCTGCCAGGATCTTCGAAGAGACCTGTAGAGGATCAAATTCGGTAGGTCGGTTAACAATGTCAATATTTTTAATGCTAACGCAGGCATCTTCCGTGGCCGTGGCTACTAATGTCGCGGTGTTAGGGGAGATGGATCGGAAGCTTAAGCTTTCCGATCAAGAGCTGGACCTTGTCAACAAACGGCTTGACGAGGCGCAAGGTAAGCTATGTAAAAAGATGTGTATTTGCCAGATAGGGACTGGCCAGACCATTTATTGATCCTTTATATTGATGATCTTGCAGCTGCTGCCGCCAGGTCGAGGGCTTAAAGGAGGCCCTTAAGAAAGTTGAGGCCGAGGTGGCGGAGAAGAGGACAGCCGCTGAGAGGGCGGTGTCCGAGCTTGAGCAGGCCAAGCGTGCTGCTAAGCAGCATGAATCTCGGGTAACCGAGGTCCAAGGGGAGCTCCAGGATGCCGCTAAGAAGCTTGAGGCCCTTGAGTTGGGGCGGGAGGAGAAATCCTCCCGTCTGTCCAAGGCGGAGAAAGAGCTCCAGGAGGTGAGGAGTGACACCCGAGGTGTCCGGGAGGAGCTTCGGCAAGCCACGCAAATTGCCAATGGTGAGAAATATTTACTGCAGAGTGTGTTCGGAGGCAATAGATTCGCCCTGCTAACGAGGGTCTGGCACTCCGCAGGCATCTTCACCGAACTTCCGAAGAATGCGGCCGCCGCGGCGAGGCACTATGCCAACCTCGAGGAGGACTCCACGCAGCAGCTCTTCTGGTCACTGTTTCCGGACTCCGAGCGTCCACCCCTCCTCAGCGATCAAATGAAGGAGCTAATGGAGATACATCGGATGTCTGAGCTGGCCTTGAAGGACCTCTGTGTCAGCCTGTGGCCGGCCAAGCCCATTCCAGACACCTACTTCGGCCTTGTGCAGAGGCTGCGGGAGGCGCCACTCTGGATTGATGCCGTGAAGCGGTCGACGTGCCTTGAGGGGGCGAGGCTCGCGTTTGCGAAGACCATGGTTCATTTGCCAAGGATTAATCTGATGGAGATGGCCACTGGACCTCCGCCCCAGGGGAAGGAGCATCGCTGCCCCAAGCAGTACTTCGCGCAGGTGATGACCGGAGCGCGGGTGATAGAGGGCCAGTGTTCGAAAAATGTAATGCTTGAGTAGATGTAGCAAGCTTGTACCAAGTGGGATTTATGCTTTATTATGCGCCCGGCAAACTTAGTGATTAAATTTTGACTCCTGTGTGGTCGTATGTTTAGTTCTGAAAGCTACCAGTCATCGGCTTCAGCCCCCAAGTGAATATCACGAAGGGTGTTTTGTCTCCGCACGGTTACCCTTAGCCAACGTCTTGGTGCCCAGAGGCGGTAGTGCGGGAACGAAACCAGGCAATCAGACTATTCAGTTTTACTGCTTTCACTTAGCCTTAGGAGCTTAATGGTGGGGACTATGGACTAGCCCCCGGTGTATTTGTGATGTACTTGGGGGTCGAAGCCTGCCTTTTCCGATCACATGGATTGTGCTAAGACAAACCCTTCGTGTGACACGACGAAATCACCAACGATTTTTAGAGTCCAACCTCGTCATCGGATCGCAGACCCATTCACGCTTACTATGACGATCAGTTTTTGGCTTTTTCCTCCTGAGGTACGTGACCGGGCGAACCAGTAGTACAATCGCAGGGGTTCTCCCTTTGCCCTCCTAGCCGAACGAGCGGAACATAAGGGGCAAACACAGGAGCCGGGCAATCCAACTATTGATCCAAGACATAGTTCGGAACAGATGCATATAGTGCAATATCCGAGACGCCGGTCACCCAGCGAGAAGCGGTGCCAGACTTGAAGATATTGAGCTGATGTATAAATTGAACTCGTGACTGATTAATATATTTTCATGCCGGGCTGTTCGAAGAGCGAGGAGAGAGTCGGAAAGTGCAGAAAAATTGCAAGATGCGGATATCCGAACACCATAAAGGGTATTTTTATTATTTCTCATAAGCTCAGGATGTCTAACTGTACAATTCGAACTGCGAAGGCAGTAATTGCAAGAGAGAAAAAAGAAAATTTACAGAGTAAAGGTTGACGCAGGGCCTTGATACGTGAGTTGAAGCCTTCACTGTGCCCTGCTGCACGTCTGCGCCTTTGTATCTGATAGGTGGGGGTTGGGACCTTCAATGAGACCTTGATGGGTGAGGGCCATGCCAATGGAACTTTTATTCTTGGGGGAATCCGAAACTGGTCCCTGGGTCATTTGAAGATGAAGTGGCTCCGAAGTTCGGTTGAGCCGAACATGGACTTCGGATTAATAAATGCCTCACGGCTGCCCATGGTATTTTGAGCGCAAAATTGTGCTGACGAGGCACATGGAGCATGAAGAAGGTGGGCGTGCCGTGGGGCGCGTATCCCTATTTGCGGCGAATGCATGCGGGTTCCCATGACGGGGAGCGGGTTCGAACCCGTTTACTATTGTCACCGGCCCTTACGGCGGGTCGGCATCCGGGCCTATATGGGCCGGTGTGGTCTTTGGCCACTAGGGCTACAGTGTGCTCTTCGATTCGAAGTGAGCGCTCTGTGTTGCTGTTGATAGTTATGATGCCCGAAGGACCAGGCATCTTCAACTTGAGGTATGCGTAATGCAGAACGACATTGAATTTGGCAAACACTGTTCGGCCGAGGAGGGCGTGATAGCCACTGCGAAAAGGTGCGATACCGAAGATCAAGTCCTCGCTTCGAAAGTTATCCTGAGATCCAAACACTACTTCAAGCGTCACGGTGCCCGTGCAGCGAGCCTCCACTCACGGAATGACCCCCTTGAAGGTGGTGTTACTGGGTTTAATCCTTGATGGATCGATCCCCATTTTCCTCACTGTATCCTCGTATATGAGTTGAGGCTGCTCCCTCCGTCCATTAGGACTCTAGTGAGGTGGAATCCATCGATGATGGGGTCTAGCACTAGGGCTGCGGACCCTCCATGGCATATGCTGGTAGGATGGTCCGTGCGATCGAACGTGATCGGGCAGGCTGACCATGGATTGAGTTTCGGCGCTACGGGCTCAACGGAGTATATGTCCTGTAGCGCTCGCTTCCTCTCCTTCTTCGGTATATGGGTGGCGTAGATCATGTGTACCGTTTTGACTTCGGAAGGGAAGGGTTTTTGGCCTCCATTGTTTGGCCTGCGGGGCTCATCATCGTCCTCGCTGCGTGGGATTTTGCTCGAGTCTTCGGCGTTGAGCTTGCCAGCCTGCTTTATCACCCAACAGTTATGGTTGGAGTGGTTGGCAGGCTTTTCGGACATGCCATGGATCTGGCAGGGCCTGTCCAAAATTGTGTCTAGCCTGGATGAGCCGTCACTGTTGCCTTTAGGGGCCTTTTTGCGCTGTCCGGACTTCGGGTTTGGGAATCCTGTGTTTACTGCCGTATCCTCACCTTTGCCATCGTTGTGGTGATGCTTGTTCTTGCTACGTCGCGGCTTTCCATTTCCGTCCCGGGCTTCAGAAGTGCCAGGGGTATCTGGATTGGTGGTTTTACGAGCAAGCCAACTGTCCTCGCCTGCGCAAAAGCGGGTCATGAGGGAAGTAAGGGCTACCATAGTTCTTGGTTTGTCCTAGCCGAGCTGCCGTACAAGCCATTCGTCCTTGGCACTATGCTTAAAGGCAGCCAAGGCTTCGGCATCCGGACAGTCAACGATCTGATTTTTCTTAGTCAGGAATCGGTTCCAAAATTGTCGGGCAGATTCTCCGGGTTGTTGCGTAATGCGATTTAGGTCGTCAGCATCCCAAGGCCGGACATAGGTGCCCTGAAAGTTCACTCGAAAAGCGTCCTCATGCTCTTCCCAGCAACCTATAGAGTCTTCGGGAAGGCTGTTCAACCAGTGTCGAGCTGGGCCTTTAAGCTTTAGCGGCAAATATTTAATGGTGTGGAGGTCATCTCCTCGTGCCATGTGGATGTGGAGGTGGAAATCCTCTATCCATACAGCTGGATCTGTGCTTCCGTCGTATGATTTGATGTTCACAGGCTTGAAGCCTTCCGGGAATTGATGTTGCATTACCCTCTCTGTGAAGCACAAGGGGTGTGCGACGGCCCGAACTTGGGCTGCGTCGCGTCGGAGGTCTTCGGCCCTCCTAATCTACTGCTGCTCCCGGACTCTATCATTTCGGTTTAGCCGATCATAGTATCCTTCCCGATACATGGGCCGGTCCTCTCTGGGTCCATAGATGGACCTGGTACGGCCTCCACGAGCGTCTAGGTCATGGCGAAGGTCATACTCGTAAGTGGGCCGCACTTGATCCTTGCCGTGATGGTGAGGTGGGGCGGCTGGGTGTTCGGCCTCGTCAGCTTCCCTGTCCCGCCCTCTAGGGGGGCGGTCCGGCTATTCGGCGTTTGTGTATATTGGGCGTGTGGGCTTTATGGCCTCGTCGTCAAACTGTGGCAGGAGTTTTTGCCTAGGATACCTCCTGGTTGGCTGATCGCGGCCGTACCCCTCTTCGACAGCTAGGACTTTAGTCCATCGGTTGTTGAGGGTGTCCTGTTCGGCCTTGATTTTGCGTTTTTGCTTCTTTAGGCTGCGGGTGGTGGCTAAAAGCCTCCGCTTGAACCGTTCTTGCTCCAGAGGGTCTTCGGGGACGATGAAATCGTCCTCCCCAAGACTGGCCTCCTCTTCAGAGAGTGGGAGGTAGTTGCTATCCTCGGAGTCGTCGGGGTTTTCTGAATTGAGCGGGTCCTCCTGCCCTGCGAGATCATCCTGATGATGTTCAAAGGCTGCGTCTCCGACGAGGTCATCTGTATTATTTACGGTGCCGTTCTCCTCAGATTCCATGTTGCTTGCATGGCTTCGATGTGGCTTTGATCGACGGCGCTATTTTCGGCGTTTGGGCGGCTCATCTTTGGGCTTGCCTCTGTCCTGATTGGGGGTGCCGTCGCCGTCCTTGGGGGTGTCCACCGTGTAAATGTCGTAGGTGGAAGTGGCCGACCAGCGGCCGGTAATGGGCGGGGGGGGGGGGGGGGGGCAACATCGGCACTGGCCGTGGCTCCGTCCCCCTCGTCCATGTATTTGGTATTGTCCAAATTGTAGTCTAGCATATCGGTTAAATCATCGATTGTGACTACCAAGTGGGTGGTGGGTGGGACGCAAAATTCCCTATAGTACGCCTCAACGGGTTGATGATCGTGAGCGGGGGAGAGATCCTCCTGGATAGTCATTTTCCGAATTTGGTCCAATGCCTTGTTTATCATAGTGAGGGTCGCCGAACTCGAGTGCTCTAGGCCGGACTTTGTGGTGACAAAGCAGAGGTCGGTCTGTGACTCAACCAATCCTTGGTCCCGGACGGACCTATCTTTAGGATTCGGGACCGAAACCTCGAGGGGCACCGGATTGTCCTCAGAAACTGAGGGTGTGCTTTGGCCCTCCTATGCACCTTCCACGCCAATGTTTGAGGTCGGGTCATTTTGGGCCGGGGGTGACCCCTGGCCACTATTCGCCGACTCAGGGTGTGGGCTCGAGGCTAGCAAGGTGTTGAGGGGGAGGAGCTTGGCCAAGATCGAATCTTGGCTTATGACCTCTGGTTCTGCCTCGAGGGCCGGGGATAAATCCTCCGCCAATGTGAGTTCGGTTGACGGTGGGGTAAGGTCCCCTCTCTCAGGGAGTCCTTCCAGGCTCAAAGCCGTTTGGTGGACTGGGGCCGATTCACAGATCAGATCGAAGGTGTATGTCAGAGCAGGCACGGCAAGGCCTGCGGGGGTGGTGAATCCGATGAAAACCAAATCCCCCCGCGCGTCCGTAACGTACTCTAGATTGCCGAATCAAATCTGGTGTTTGGGAGCGAAGTTGTCGACCGGGTCAAGACGGCCGGTCGAATCAGCGTGCAGTACGATGCTGCCAAAAGCGAAGAGTTGTCCAGGGACGAAGAGATCCATGTAACTGATGTCCTCTCCAAGGACTAAGCGAGCCATCGATCCTTCCGGTGATCCAACAGCGGAACTCTCAATGAAAGCACCAATGTCGGTGTCAAAACCGGCAGACCTCGGAGTAGGGGGTCCTGAACTGTGGATCGGGGATTTGGGATTGATGGTAACAAGGGACGATGAACACAGTGTTTACCCAGGTTCGGGCCCTCTCGAAGAGGTAATACCCTACGTCCTGCTTGATTGTATTGATTGTATAATGTGGTTTACAGAGTAGATCTACCTCGAGATCAGCATGAGCTAAAACCTAAGGCTATGAGGTGATGAATGTAGCTCTAGTCCTAAAGACTAAAAACCCTCGGTTTATATAGACACCGATAGGGTTAGGGTTACCGAAGATAGATTACAACAAGAAGGAAAGAGATCTCGTACATCCTTGACTTGGAGGGTACACCACAGCTTCATAGGTCTCCGGTCATCATACGGCTCCACCAGTCCGGCCCATGTGCAATGGGCCGTCACCCTGAGGACCCCTTAGTCCATGAATCCCTCAATGGTCCTTATAGAAGGTTAAAAGGCAACTTTATTATCACTGTTGTGGCTTTGCGTAGGTAAGAACGGTTCTTGCTAGTTGCCTATAGAAGCCACGTAAAATTTGCAACAACAAAGTAGAGGACATCTAACTTGTTTTTGCAGGGCAAGTTGTGATGTGGTATGGCCAAAACATGATGTGATATATGTTGATGTATGAGATGATCATGTTTTGTAATAGGTTCACGACTTGCATTTGAACTTCGTTTGATATGGATTTTCTGCAAAGTAAAAAACAAGCAAAAAAAAAAACAGCAACTGGCACTGGGCACTATGTCAATAGGTTAGTCCCAAAAAAATGATATAAAGTTGTTAGTAAATGAATATAAAACATCCAAGAATGATAATATAACAACATGGAACAATAAAAAATAATAGATGCGTTGAAGACGCTTAATTCCTGCTCGTCCTTGAGTAGGTAAATGATAAAAATAGATTTTTTGATGTGGAATGCTGCCTAACATGTTCATCACATATTCTTTTCTTTTGTAGCATGGACATTTGAACTTTTAGATGATTCAAAGCAATATTCTATATTTGACATGAAGACATCAATACTCAAGCTTATCAACAAGTAATCATGTCTTTCAAAATATCAACACTAAAGAAAGCTATCCCTAGACCATCATGCTCAATCATTGAACCATTCATGAAACACACTCAAATATTAACTATGCTCAATGCACAAGTATGATAATAGTGTTCCCTGGTTAGTGATTTATAAGAGAAGATGGAGACTCAATAAAATAAAAATTGCATAAAGTAAATAAGGAGGCCCTTTGCATAGGGAAGAATAGATTTGTAGAGGTGCCAAAGCTCATAGCTTAAATTGAGAGATAAAATTAGTTTGGGTGGCATGCCTTTCCTATCAATGAATACGGCCGAGAATTCCCAATACTTTGCATGCTAGATAGATCATAGGCGATTCCCAAACAGAAAATAAAGTTTATTCCCTTTTCCACCATTCTTTCACAGTCCATGGCTAGCCATATCCACGGGTGCCCTCCATACCAACACTTTCCAAGGAATTTATTATTTGATAATATAAATATATATTTTTGCATTTCGGAACTGGGCATCCCTATTACCTTTGCCACACTCTCGTGCAATGACAAGTGAATAAACACTCATCTTGAGAATAAAATATCTAGCATGGAAAATATTGGCCACCCCCTGTCGCTTCAAGAGCGGTACGAGCACACAAAAAGGAAATTCATTTTGAAAATTAGAGTTGGCACATACAAATTTACTTGGAACGACATGGAAATACCGCATATAGGTAGGTATGGTGGACTCTTTTGGCACAAGTTTAAGGATTTTGGATGCACAAGCAGTATTTCTGCTTAGTACAAATGGAGGCTAGCAAATAGATTGAGAAGCGACCAAGCAAGAAATGAAAATGATCATAAAAGAGCATTAAACATAACTAACACCGAATAATGCACCACAAGTAGGATGTAACTTCATTGCATAACTATTGACTTTCGTGCTTGCATAGGGAATCACAAACCTTAACACCAATATTCTTACTAAAGAATAATTACTCACCAACATGACTCACATATTACCATCATCTTATCTCAAAACTATTATAAGGAATCAAGTTTATTTTGTCCAATGATCTTCATGAAAGTTTTTATTATATCCCTCTTGAATAGCTATCACCTTGGGACTAATTTCATATATTACCATTGCTACTAACAAAGCTCTCAAACAAATTTAAGTGAAGAACAAGAGCATAAATATTTCTTCAAAACAATTTTCATCTCTAAAAATAATATAAGTGAAGCAATGAGAGGATATTTCTACAAAAATTTAGAACACCACCGTGCTCAAAAAGATATAAGTGAAGTACTAGAGCAATTCCATATCTCAAAAAATTTAAGAGAAGCATATAGAGCAATTCTAACAAATCATAGCATAATTATAGCTCTCTCAAATAGGTGTGTCCAGCAAGGTTGATTGTGACAAACTAAAAAGCAAAATAAGCAAAGACTCATATAATACAAGATGCTCCAAGCAAAACTCATGACATGTGACGAATAAAAATATAGCTCCAAGTAAAATTACCGATGGTCGTTAGAAGAAAGAGGGGATGCCTTCCGGGGCATCCCCAAGCTTAGTTGCTTGGTACTCTTTAGATATTTCCTTGGGGTGCCATGGGCATCCCCAATCTTAGGCTCTTTTCACTCCTTATTCCTTCATCCATCGTGATCTCACCCAAAACTTGAAAACTTCAATCACACAAAACTTAACAAAAACCTTCGTGAGATCCATTAGTATAATAAATCAAATCACCACTTTAAGTACTGTTGCAAACCCATTCATATTTTATTATTGCATTATATCTACTGTATTCTAACTTTACCATGGCTTATACCACCCCCCGATACAATCCATAGAGTCATCAAAATAAGCACACAATGCAACGAAAACAGAATCTGTCAAAAACGGAATAATCTGTAGTAATCTGGACTTTGACCATACTTCTGTAACCCCAAAAATTCTGAACAATTAGGACAACGTAGGAAATTTGTATATCAATCTTGTGTAAACAATTCAGAATTTTTCATCGCTTCTGTGAATTTTCAAAATTCTGCTACTGGATGCAAAAGGTTCTGTTTTCCAACAAGATCAAATCAACTACCACCCAACATGATCCCAAAGGCTTTACTTGGCACAAACACTAATTAAAACATAAAAACACAATCAAATCAGAATAATAATTGTGTAAACACACAAGAACAGAAAGAAAAAGAGAAAAAAGTATTTTATTCATTGGGTTGCCTCCCAACAAGGGCTATTATTGTATGCCCCTAGCTAGGTATAATGCATAGATTCAAGTATTGTCATCTTTATTCTTTATTCAATAGGATGCCCTCATGATTGATTCATATGGTGGCTTAATTTTAGTTCTAGGGAAGTGTTCCATACCCTTCTTTAGAGGAAACTCAAATTTAATATTCCCTTCTTTCATATCAATCACGACACCTATAGTTCGCAAAAACGGTCTACCAAGTATTATAGGACAAGACGGATTGCAATTAATATCAAGCACAATAAAGTCTATGGGCACATAATTCATGTTTGCAATAATAAGAGTAGCATTAATCCTTCCCAAAGGCTTTTTAATAGTGGAATCCGCTAAGTGCAAATTAAGAGAACACTCTTCCAAATTGGTAAAACCTAGCACATCACATAGAGATTTCAAAATTGTGGATACACTAGCACCCAAATCACACAAAGCATTACACTCATAATTTTTTATCTTGACTTTTATGGTGGGTTCCCTTTCATCATATAATTTTCTAGGAATTGAAATCTCTATCTCCAACTTTTCTTCTAAACATTTCATCATGGCATCAACAATATGTTTAGTAAAAGTTTTATTTTGCTCATAGGCATTGGGTGAATTTATCATGGATTGAAACAAAGAAATGCATTCAATCAAAGAGCAACTATCATAATTAAAGTCTTTGTAATCCAAAAGAGTGGGCACATCACTAGTTAAAGTTTTGACTTCTCCAAACCCACTTTTATCAAAATTTTCAACAAGATTTTCACCCTACGAATTATGGGGACACCTTCTAGCTATAGTTGAATCTTATTCAATCCCCTTATCATCTAGTTTAACATTACTAAACAAATAATCAATAGAAGAAACACCAATCATTTTAACATCTTCATCATCATGGTGAAAGCAATCATTCGAAAAAGCTCTTTCTAAAAATTCTCTTTTAGCTCTTAGCATACCAGTTCTTTTCTTACTTTCATCCATGGAAACATATAAAGCTTTAATTGATTCATTGACATCTACCTTGTGTGGAAAATCTTAATCTTGAGATTTTCTACATCATGAGTAATTCTATCAATGCTTCTAGACATATCATCAATCTTATTCAACTTTTCTTCTATCATAGTGTTGAAAACTTTTTGAGCATTGACAAATTCTTTAATATTACTCTCAAGATCAGAGGACATCCTATTATTATTGTAAGAAGAATTACCATAGGAATTTCCATAATAATTAGAGGAATTTCCAGGAAAAGGCATAGGATTAAAATTACCTCTATAAGCATTGTTATTAAAATTGTTTCGTGAAACAAAATTCACATCTATGGGATCACTATTTTGCTCAATCAAAGTAGACAAAGGCACATCATTAAGATCAATAGGAGCATTTTTACTAGCAACTAATTTCATAAGTGCATCAACTTTTTCACTCAAATAACTAATTTCTTCAACCGAATTAACTTTTTTACTAGTAGGTGCTCTTTCGGTAAGCCATTGTGAATAATTTGCCATAATATTATCAAGCAATTTAGTAGCATCACCCAAAGTAATTTCCATAAAAGTACCACCTGCGGCGGAATCTAAAAGATTTCTAGAAATAAAGTTCAACCCTGCATATTTTTTTTGTATAATCATCCAAAGATTTAAACCATGAGTAGGACAATTTCTTAGCATTAATTTCATTCTTTCACAAGATTGTGCAACATGTTCATGCTCAAGTTGCTTGAAATTCATGATTTGATTTCTAAGGGAAATAATTTTCGCGGGCGAAAAGTACTTACTAATAAAAGCATCTTTGCACTTATCCCAAGAATTAATACTATTGTGAGGCAAAGATGAAAACCAAAATTTTGCATGATCCCTCAAAGAGAAAGGAAATAATTTCAACTTAACAATATCATTGTCCACATATTTTTTCTTTTGCATATCACACAATTGAACGAAAGTGTTTAGATGGGACGCGACATCCTCATTAGGAGTACCAGAAAATTGCTCTTTCATAACAATATTCAACAAAGCGGCATTAATATCATAAGACTCTGCACTAGCGGTGGGAGGAGCAATCAGAGTACTAATAAAATCATTATTATTAGTATTGGAAAAATCACACAATTTGGTATTTTCTTGAGACATCGTAACCACGCAAACAAAATTGCAAGCAAACAAGAGATCTGACGAGAAAAAGGCAAACAAAAAGAAGGCAAATATTTTTGTGTTTTTCTAGAAACGTTTTAGAAGCGGGGGAGATGAAAACGAGAGGAAAATGGCAAATAAAGTAATTGCAAGGAGATGAGATTTGTGATTGTGTACCTGATAGATCTAGACTTGATCCTCCCCGGCAACGGCGCCAGAAATTCTTCCTGATTGCTTGTAACTGCGTTAGTATTTTCCCCGAAGAGGAGAGGATGATGTTGCACAACAATGGGAAGTATTTCCCTCAGTTATGAAACGAAGGTATAAATCCTGTAGGAGGATCCACCAAACTTTGTAAGCGGTATCTTCACACAAATAACAAAAACTTGCAACCCAACACGTAAGAGGGGTTGTGAATTCCTCCTTGGTATTGAGATAGATTAAATTGTATGAGATTGGATAAATAGATCTAACAAAAACACAAAATAAAATAAATAAGGAAAAAGTGCAGCAAGGTCTTTTTGGTTTTAAATATGATAGGAGATAGACCTGGGGGCCGTAGATTTCACTAGAGGCTTCTCTCAAGAAAATAGCATACGACGGGTAAACAAATTACTGTTGGGCAATTGATAGAAAATCAAATAATTATGAAAATATCCAAGGTAATGATCATGTATATAGGCATCACATCCAGGATTAGTAGACTGACTCCTGCCTGCATCTACTACTATTACTCCACACATCGACCGCTATCGAGCATGCATCTAGTGTATTAAGTTCATGAAGAAATGGAGTAATGCAATAAGAATGATGACATGATGTAGACAAGATCTATTCATGTAGGAATAGAACCCATCGTTTTATCCTTAATGGCAACGATACATGCATGTCACTTCTCCTTCTGTCACTGAGATTGAGCACCGCAAGATCGAACCCATCACAAAGCACCTCTTCCCATGGCAAAAAAAATCAATCTAGTTGGGCAAACCAAAATAAAGTTTCGGAGAAGAAATACAAGGCTATAATAATCATGCATAAAAGAGTGCAGAAAAGACTCAAATAATATTCATAGATTGATCTGATCATAAACTCACAATTCATCGGATCCCAACAAACACACCGCAAAAAGTCATTACATCAGATAGATCTCCAAGAACATCGAGGAGAACATTGTATTGAAGATCAAAAAGAGAGAAGAAGCCATCTAGCTACTACCTACGGACCCGTAGGTCTGTGGTAAACTACTCACGCATCATCGGAGGGGCAAGGGTGATGATGAAGAACCCCTCCGTGATCGTTGACACCTCTGGCAAAGTGCCGAAAAAGGCCTCTAGATTGGATCTCGTGGTTCTGGAACTTGCGGCGGCAGAAACTCTGATCTCTCTGCTCCCCTAGGGTTTTTGTAATTTTAGAATACTTATAGAGCTGATAGTCGGTGGAGGAGACCTCCATGGGCCCCACTACCCACTAGGGCGCGCTAGGGGCTTCTGGCACGCCTGGTGCCTAGTGGGCTCCCTGGGCTTCCCCTGGTGCACTTCTCTGGTTCCCCGGGTGTCTTCTGGGTAGAAAAAAATCTCCAAAAAGTTTTGTTGCATTTGGACTTCATTTGATATGGATTTTCTGCAAAGTAAAAAACAAGCAAAAAAAATAGCAACTGGCACTGGGCACTATGTCAATAGGTTAGTCCCAAAAAATGATATAAAGTTGCTAATAAATGAATATAAAACATCCAAGAATGATAATATAACAACATGAAAGAATAAAAAATTATAGATATGTTGGAGACGTATCATATTTGCTTTACTTTATCGCTATGCGTTAGCAATAGTTGTAGAAGCAATAGTTGGCGGAGAAGACCACGTGACGAAATGATGATGGAGATCATGGTGTCATGCCGGTGACGATGGAGATCATGCCGGTGCTTTGGAGATGGAGATCAAAGGCACGTGATTTTAATGGCCATATCATGTCACATATTGATTGCATGTGATGTTTATCCTTTTTTATGCATCTTATTTTGCTTAGAACGACGGTAGCATTATAAGATGATCCCTCCACTTAATTTCGAGAAATTGTGTTCTCCCTGAGTATGCACCGTTGCAAAAGTTCATCGTTTCAAAGCACCTCGTGATGATTGGGTGTGATAGACTCTACATTCACATACAACAGGTGTAAGCCAGTTTTACACATGCAGAATACTTGGGTTAAACTTGACAAGCTTTGCATGTACAGACATGGCCTCAGAACACAGGAGACCGAAAGGTCGAACATGAGTCATATAGTAGATATGATCAACATGGAGATGTTCACCATTGATGACTACCCCATCTCACGTGATGATCGGACATGGGTTTGTTGATTTGGATCATGTATCACTTAGACAACTTAAGGGATGTTGATTTAAGTGGGAGTTCATTAGTAATTTGATTAACTAAACTAATTATCATGAACTTAGTCTTAATAGTCTTTGCAAAATTTATGTTGTAGATCAATGGCTGTCGGTGTCAAAACCGACGGATCTTGGGTAGGGGGTCCCGAGCTGTGGACCTTTGATCAATGGGTAACATGGGACGAATGGGACAATGTTTACCCAGGTTCGGACCCTCTCTAAGAGGTAAAACCCTATGTCCTACTTGATTATATTGAAGTATAGGATGATTACAAAGTTGATCTACAACGAGATCAGATGAACTAAACCCTAGGTGAGTAGGATGATGATTGATGTTCTACCATGAGATCAAATGAACTAAACCCTAGGTGAGTAGGATGATGGTTGTTGTTCTAGCCTCTACGGCCTAAAACCCTCTGGTTTATATAGACACCAAGGGTTCAAGGGTTACACATAGTTGGTTACAAGCAGAGAATAAACATGCTGAATCTTCTATCTTGTCTTGGAGCACGCATCAAGGTACCGAAAGCTTCCTGTCCGAACACGGAGTCGCCTTATAACTCGACCATGTGGTAGTCGCACAGCTGCCCACCTGTCCGGCCCATAAGAGATAGGCTGGTAGCCCGAGGACCCCCTAGTCCAGGACTCCCTCAGTAGCCCCCGAACTAGTCTCCAACGCCGGGGTTCGGGATTTTCCGCCGCCCTGTGAATCCAAAGCTTCCGGCTTGCGAGACAAGTTCTCCCCCTCTTCCATGTTCGGTTGCTGGGAATTCAGCTGCCGATGACCTTCCGGTCCATCGGGTGGTTGTGGGGCCCTGAGTATCAATTTTTATTAAGGGTTAAAAACGTGATGGGCAGTTCATCTATCCCAAATCAGGAAGACAGAGCAAGAGAGAAATCTGAAAAAATGGCTGGCGCCCCAGGCTCATCCTCACACCCTCATGGCTCTCTTCCGGGTGACTGGGCTAGCTGCTCAGTTTCACACCTCCAACTGAGCAAACTCCAAACACAAGGGTATCTCTCCGCTTCAGATCTTACATCTGTTCGCGCCAGATTAATTTCCGTGAATGGCGAAGCCTTTGCGGAGAACTTCCCTGCTCCAAGCAAGGAAGAGAGGGTATGTTTCATGCCCTTTCTTCTTCGTGGTCTGGGCTTCCCTATTCACCCCTTCCTGAGGGGCTTGCTGGAAGTCTACAGGATCCAGCTTCATAATCTCACCCCGGATGCATATTGCACATCTCGGGCTACGTTGCTCTTTGCGAGATGTTTTTGGGCTGCGAAGCCCACTTCGAGTTGTGGAGGAAGTACTTTTGCCTCGTCCCCTGTACCCGCGGGGGGTCAATTCTTGAAGTAGGCAGAGCCGAGGTATGGCGCATAGCCGGGACGGGGTATCCTATCGGGACCCCGAAGAAGGATTCTGAAGAGTGGACCTCGGAATGGTTTTATATCGAAGACGTTCCCCTATTTGAACCATTTCGGAGGGGCCTGCCCAAACACTTGGATGCTCCTTTAAAGAAACGGTTCGACTGGCTACCAAAAAGCCCGTCTCAAGAAGAGAGTGCCGAGGTGTGGTGCTTGGCCGCCAAGGTGAGGTTGTTAGCTATTAGCAAATTAACCATTATCGACGTCATAGCCGCTGCCATCGCTCGATGCGTGCAACCCCTGCAACAAAGGATACATCCCATGTGGTGTTATAATGGGACCAACAACGCATCCCATTACAAATGGCAGGGGCCCGATAACCAAGCAGCAATGGCGGCTATACTAGCCGATCTCTTCAAGGGAGAAGAAGAGTTTGCCCGTCTAAAGAACATGGATGGCTATTCAAGCTACAATCCCATTGAATGGGTAAGTTTCAACCCTCATTTTCATAGTCCGGACATTATGTCTGCATTATTGATCAGATCTTATTTTTTCCGAACAGAATTGGAGGCGCCAGGTCGAGACCATCAGCTTCCCTTCTCCACAGCCAGAGAATCATTCCCATGACGATGACCCGGGGTTTCATGATGACCCACAGACATCAATCGATTTTGAGGACGAGTTTTTTCCAGGAAAGCCTTGACGGTTCCAAGGTGGCCCTCATAGCCGATCACCCTAGGGCCCTCCTTTCTTCCGCTGTAAGTAGCAAGAAGGCCTCTTCCCGAACAGGGTGTTTGTCTCGCGCCAACCTGAGTGTGCTGACTTCTACTCCCAAGGGTCACCGTACCACGCGCCGAACACCAACAGGAGCGGTGTCGAATACACCTGCACCGGCCAACGATGGATCTTCCAAGCGCAAGGTAGCCGCGGGCACTACAACGATTGCACCTCTGGCCAAAAGGTAATATATTTGAGAATATAGTCAGGTCATCATTAATGCAGCCGCCGCGGGCACCTGTTACATTATTGAGACCTGCAGAAGAAGTGTACCGCCACCACCGTCCAAAGATGTCCAGAAGGTGTCAGGGCGTAATCCCGGGCTGGGATCCTCGGTGCGGGTCGGGGTCAATGCGGAAGATTTTGCCGCAGACCAGCTTCTAGAGGATCCTGAACATGTGTCGATGAAAGTGCAACTAATCCCCGGGTGGTTTTGGTAATTCATAACAACATATAGCTCATTGAACTAATATCCATTCAAGATTAATGTTTCAGAAAGTTCAATGATTGGTATGGCATGGACTAGAGATGTGGACCCCTCAAAATGCTAAGGTCACATATTGGCAAAAGCTCAAGACTCTACATTTTCATTTTAGTGATCCAAGATCACATTGAGTCCATAGGAAAAGCCAATACTATTAAAAGGGGATGAAGTGTTGCTTAATGGCTTGCTTGCTCAAAATGCTTAGTGATATGCTCCAAAAGCCCTCAACCACTTTCTCATTTCCATATATGTCCTAAACCTAAAGTTAAACTCAGCCCCACCGATTTGATCTATCCGGCGCCACCAAGTTCACTTGACATAGCCATTGCCAGAAACCCTAATCAGTTCGGTCTCACCGATAGGGATCTCGGTCTCACCGAGATGGGATTGCAAACATTATGTTTCCCTTCATAATGTTTCGGTCTAACCGAGATGAGCGATCGGTCCCACCGAGTTGGCAATGCAAACTCTCTGTTTCCTTTTCGTAACGTTTCGATCTCACCGAAATGAGCGATCGGTCCCACCGAGTTTGCCTGACCAAGTCTCTGTTTTCTTATTACTGAAATCGGTCTCACCGAGTTCATGTGATCGGTCTCACCAAGATGAGGTTTCGCCCTAACCCTAGCACATCGGTCCCACTGAGTTGACCTTGTCGGTCCCACCGAAAAGCCTAACGTTCACATTTTGAACCAGGTCGGTCTCACTGAGTTTCACTATTCGGTCCCACCGAGTTTGGTAAATTGTGTGTAATGGTTAGATTTTGTGTGGAGGCTATAAATACCCCTCCACCCCTTTCTCCATTTGAGAGAGAGAGCCATCAGAATGTGCCTACACTTCCACTACTCATTTTCTGAGAGAGAACCACCTACTCATGTGTTGAGACCAAGACATTCCAATCCAACCACAAGAATCTTGATCTCTAGCCTTCCTCAAGTTGCTTTCCACTCAAATCATCTTTCCACCATATCCAAATTTGTGAGAGAGAGTTGAGTGTTGGGGATACTATCATTTGAAGCACAAGAGCAAGGAGTTCATCATCAACACACCATCTATTACCTTTTGGAGAGTGGTGTCTCCTAGATTGGTTAGGTGTCACTTGGGAGCCTCCGTCAAGATTGTGGAGTTGAACCAAGGAGTTTGTAAGGGCAAGGAGATCGCCTACTTCGTGAAGATCTACTCAAGTGAGGCAAGTCCTTCGTGGGTGATGGCCATGGTGGGATAGACAAGGTTGCTTTTTCGTGGACCCTTCGTGGGTGGAGCCCTCCATGGACTCGCGCAACCGTTACCCTTCGTGGGTTGAAGTCTCCATCAACGTAGATGTACGATAGCATGACCTATCGGAACCATGCCAAAAATCTCCATGTCTACATTGCGTTTCCTCCCTCCAAACTCCTCCCCTTTACCTTCATATGCAATGATTTACATTCCGCTGCTATACTCTTAGAATTGCATGTGTAGGTTGATTGCTTGACTTGTGTTAAGTTGCTAAAATCTGCCAAGACATAAAATTGGGAAAAGGCTAGATTTTTATTTGGTTAAGTAGTCTAATCACCCCCCTCTAGACATACTTTTGATCCTACAAGTGGTATCAGAGCTTTGGTCTCCATTTGCCTTGATTTCCATAGCTTTGGTGATCATAGCCTTGGTTTCACAACCTAGGAGAGTATGGCGTCTAGCGAGGGAAATTCCCACCGTAGAGGTCCTTACTTTGATGGTACAAATTTTGCTAGTTGGAAGCATAAGATGAAAATGCATATTCTTGGACATAACCCCGCTGTTTGGGCTATTGTGTGTATTGGCTTGCAAGGTGAATTCTTCGATGGGAGAGAACCAAATCGTGAAGCAACTGCGAAAGAGTTGAAAATGCTGCAATACAACGCTCAAGCTTGCGATATCCTCTTCAATGGATTGTGCCTCGAAGAATTCAACAAAATCAGCCGTCTTGAGAATGCAAAGGAAATTTGGGATACTTTGATTGATATGCATGAAGGTACCGAGTCCGTCAAGGAATCCAAGTTGGATGTGCTTCAAAGTCAACTTGACAAGTTCAAAATGAAGGATGGTGAAGGTGTCGCTGAAATGTACTCTAGGCTTGCTCTCATCACAAATGAGATTGCCGGCTTAGGAAGTGAAGAGATGACTGACAGATTCATCATCAAAAAGATCCTAAGAGCCTTGGATGGAAAATATGATACCGTGTGCACACTGATCCAAATGATGCCCAATTACAAAGATCTCAAGCCAACAGAAGTCATTGGAAGAATTGTTGCTCATGAGATGTCACTCAAGGACAAAGAAGAGCTTCACAACAAGTCTAGTGGTGCTTATAAAGCCTCATGTGATGCTCCTGCCACATCAAGTGAAAAACAAGTCTTCAATGAGGAATTGAGCTTAATGGTGAAGAACTTCAACAAATTCTACAAGAGTAGAAGCAAAGAGAGAAGTTCCAAATCAAGATCCTACCATGACAAAAGATCTTCTAGTCGTGAACGTAATTGCTACAATTGTGGAAGACCCGGACACTACTCCAATGAGTGTACGGCCCCATACAAAAGAAAACAAGACTCACCTAAAAGAAGAAGTAGAAGAGAAGAATCACCTCCAAGAGAGAGAGAAGGAGTAGAGATGACCGTTATGAACGAAGAACCTCTCGCAGAAGCAAGGATTCGAAAAGGAAGGACAAGTCATCAAGGAGCTATACAAAATGAAGACATCAAGCTCATGTTGGTGAATGGGTATCCGGTTCTGACTCTGACCATCACTCCGAGAGAAGTTATCACTCCGACTCCGAATATACTCAAGATGAAGGTGTTGCCGGTCTTGCACTTGTGTCAACCAACTCCTATGACATATTTGACTCACCAAATGAAGGAATTGGAAGATGCTTCATGGATAAAGGCCCCAAGGTATCACACCCCGAGTATATTGATTTCAATAGTGATGAAGATGATTTGCTAGGTGATGATGAGTTACTTGTTGACAATGCTAGTGATGAAAACTATGATGAAATTACTATTAATCATGCTAATCGAGATGAAACGAATGAAAATGATAAGAAGGAGATTGAGCATCTAACTAAAGAACTAAACACTCTTAAGTTAGCTCATGAAACTACTTTAGAAGATCATCGAGAACTTTTAAAAACTCATGAGAAGCTACGCTTCGAGAAGCTCAACCTAGAGCAAGAACATGGGTTCTTAAAAGCTATCAATGATAATCTTCGGAAGAAAAGTTCTTATTACATTGCCAAGCATTTACTCTTGTCTACTTACATGCCACAAGTAAAATCTAGCAACAAGAGTAAGAAAGATTCTTCTTCTAGTAGTAACAATAATCATGCCAAATCCAATATTGTTGCTTCTAGTAGTTCTCTTGATTCCACTAATGATTCTCTTAGCCAAGTTACACTTGAGCAAGAAAATAGCTTATTGAAGGGAATTATAGAGAAAGTTGTTTACAAGAGCCTTGCCAGAAGTAAGCAATTTGAGGAAATTGTACGCAAGCAAGGGAGGCACCGGAAGAATCAAGGTGTTGGTTTTGAACGAAAGTTCGATGCCAATGGAGTTGAGTGGGAAGAAGATCAATACCCCAAGACGAAGTTTGTTCCTCAACAAGAGAAGTATGATCCTACTTCCTTCAAGGGGACACAAGCTCAAGATGATCTTCCACCACAAGACCACAAGCTAAAAGGTAAGGTCAAGCTTCAAGAGGAGATTGATACATTTGAAGAAGCTCCAAAGGCCTTGGTTAAGTGGGTTCCCAAGACTACGTCAAGTTCTACTTCATCAAGTACATCTACAACCCCAAGGATTCCCATCAAGATGATGTGGGTCCCGAAGAAGAAGAACTAGAGAGCTCATGAGGGTGACTCCGCCAACATACTTCACTCATATTCATATTGGCAAGGACAAGTGCAATCAACTTCCACATCTTGCACTAGTTCAAGGAGTCACAAACCCTCTTGATGGTAAGTCAAGGGACAAGGTAACCTAATGCTTTCATGGACAACATCTTGTGTGTACTTCACTCTATGTCTATGGATATCCTTGTTTGTTCCTTGTGGGACTAACCCATGTAGGTATTGAAAGTACAACTCACTCAAATGGATTGCTCCAAATAATCTACATCAACATTGATCATCCACATCTTAAACACCTACATGAAGTCATCATCGACGAAACCCAAGGTTAGTTCATCCCTCTAAAAAGGGGATATCACATCTAGGGGGAGCTTTACTCTAAGAATTGAGCTAAAGCAACTCTAATGGTGTGAACACAACAACGCTTTATGTAAAAGTGGTAACCCCACTTGTGCTTAAACGATGAGTATGACCTATGATCAAATGTTCTCATTTGACTCCTAAGTCAATATACTCATATATAGATGACCTAGTCTAGTCATCGCCAATTGCTTGATAGATGATAGAGTGTTTGTGCATGCTTTGCCACATATTTCATTTGCCATCCTATTGTGTGAGCATGCTGGATGCATAATTTTCTTCATTCAAGGACATCCATTTGTTGATTTGATTGTTTGGTCTTTTCTTTTGCCAAATGGATGGACAAGAATGCCTAAGTACTCCCTCTGGCTATCTATGATTTTCTCGTCTCAAACTCTATTCATACTACATCACAAAGTTTGATCAAGTCAGATTCAAACCCTCTGGGTGAGGAGCACTCGGAGCTACCGATTCGTCATAGACTTAAACTTCCAAAACCTCTCGATGTATTTTGGTCTGACCGATTAATTCCTTTCGGTAATACCGAGTTCATTGAGTTGATCTAGGTTTCAATCTTGGTGCAACCGATTTGAACAGTTCGGTCTCACCGAGTTGCAGTAACCGCTTGCGATTCTGCATCTCGGTGCCACCGAGTTGCTCAACTCGGTCACACCGACAGGGTCTAGATATATATACCCACGGGTCGAATTTTGGAAATTTCTCCGAAACCCTTCGCCCGCGCCTGTCCAGCTCTGCCGACTCGAGGTCTCCGGATCGTCTCCTCCGTCGCCAGCGACCTCCTGCCACTGGTCTCCGCCGCCGTCAATGGAAATCTTCGCCGCCATTGTCTCCGTAGCGAGTTCACCACCGAGTTAGGGTATGAACTCGACCCCTTTGTGCAATCTTTACCTCTGATTCCTGCACTTAGGTCAATGCCATGAATCTTACCATGTTTGAGATACTTCTATCCAATCAAAAACTCCTTTAGATTAGTTTTGATTCGAAAACTTAGGGTTAGGTTTCCGCCGAATTCATCTCGGACTGACCGAGTTGTAGAAATCGGTCTCACCGATTTGGCTCAGGCCATTGCACTTGTGATTTTCGGTCTGACCGAAACTTACAAATCGGTGTGACCGAGTTCGATTCTCAGTGAAACCCTAGCAATCTCGGAGTCACCGAACTGTGTCTCTGTCTGACCGATTTCACTAGTTTAGACTCTAATGTTGCTTCGGTGT